>JAZKJV010007811.1:0-600000 GCA_037367405.1 Ottelia alismoides | reverse complement strand
TCATGCATGTTCCTTTGCATTGTTTGCCCATGCATCACTTTAATTTGCATAAAAACCGATAAAAATACATGCATCATATCATCAATTAGCATAGTGCTTCATAAATTGCATATGGACCTGAAATGGAGATTAATTGACATTGAACTTCACGAATCAAAATTCAAAAGCTATAATTAAGCAGATGTATCCCTGTGTTCGACCTTGGTACACTTACCAAGTATAAATATTCCACAGCATTCAAAGACTGTGGTTTTTGCTGAACAAAATTCGCCTCCTGTGCTACAACATAATTCATCATTATTATCCTCAAGGCGAATTTTACGTTCATCACCGCCGCAGTCTCATCCGAACGTCTACTATCAGAGACCGCAGCCTACTTATCAGCACCCTGCTCAGTTTTCACCGAACTATTCTTTTCAGCAGCCGCAGCAATCTTCCTCTACACCACAGCGTTACTTCCAGCCGTCCACCTCTCAGCACTTAACGCCAAAGCAGGAGAGAGGAGCAAGCCAGGGCCCCCATACCGAACCAGAGATGTCCTTCACAGGCCCAGGCGCTCAACCAGATTATGGACATGCTCAGTACGCTCCAGATCGCACACAAGACAGAGATGGAGCAGGTTAACCGTCGTCTGGACGAGTTAACCGTGCCGAAGACCACTCTTCCAGCCCAGCCTCAGATGAATCCGAACAACAAGAGGAGGCATCCAGATCAGGTAGATACTACAGGTAAGATCTCGTTTCCTGAATTTTTGTCTAACTTCATCGCTTCATTCGTCTCAGGAGCGGTAGCTCACCGCAAACACCTACTGGAGAGGAGAGGGAACCAGAGGAGCACGAGCATGATCCGAATGCCAAGGAGGAGAAAGCGCAAGAGGATGACGACGTAGAATCAATAGACGGGAGCAATGCCAACAGTTCAGATATGGATACTGGCGACTCAAAAGATGATATCACGCCAGATCAGGCAGAATCCCCAGACAAAAACATTTCTTCCCCTGTTTTAGAGAGTTTTGTAAATAATTCTGAGACTCTCGATGTACAAGCTGATTCCAATGATTTGAATAAAAGTTCTGATTTTCTGAATCCTGACTTTATTCCTTTTCCCGATGCTTTGTTTGGAGAAGGAAAGAAAAAGACCAAAAATAATCCCGAATCTCCACAATTTGAAAAGTTGCTCAAAGATCACATTTTTCTGAAGATTCCACTACACGATGCCTTGGATCGTTTTCCTACACTCAAGAATCAGTTGAGGAACAGATGTATTACTCGTAGGAAAAAGAGATCAAGAGTTGAGAAGCATATTTTGACCAAGGCAACTTCCGTGTGCAATTCGGAACAAGGTACCCAGGAAGAAGAAAGATTTGGGAGCTCACTATGTCGACTGTCAGATTGAAGACACTACATTCCATCGAACTCTCATAGATAATGGATCCTCGATCAATCTACTTCCATCCTCTTTGCTTGATAAGCTCAAGCTAGGTCCTCTCTATAAATCACGAGCGATACTTCAGTTTGCAGATCGATCTATAAAGAGACCTAGAGGTGTGTTAAGGAACATTATCGTGACTGTTCAGGGCTCACAGTTTCCCGTGGACTTTACAGTCCTAGACATGACATGCCCTACTCAGTTACACCTTGCTCCAATCATTCTCGGGAGACCCTTTTTGCAGACAGCAAGAGCACTCTTTGACTATGATGTTGGGAGAGTATCATTCCGCACAGACAGCGGAGAGATACACATTGAGATGGAGAGAGAATGTAGCAGTCCTAGATCAGTATTGTCATTTACTTCAGAGGACACCAGTCTTGCGGAAGATTGCCAGAACATAGATGAGACACAGTCTCCTGATCTTGAGAGTGTTTATTTTGATACCCAAGATATTCTACAAGAGGATAGGGTAGATCACTTGGTACCTAGTTCTTCGGATGATTGTTCACATACAGAAACAGATTTCATATCAGATTCAGATGAGCAGTCACCTGCGATAGATATCTCTGTGCCGCAGATTGAAAGAACACATATTACAGCACAAGAATCCATCGAATACATTGCACAGATCATACAGTCTATTCAGCGTAGAGAGTCGGATGGTGTAATGTTGACACATATAGACACCTTCTGTAGTCCGACTCCAGAGACGCATATTTCAGAAAAGAAAATTATGCCGTGTACAGAGTTCACTTACAGAGAAGGCTCTATTTTTGCAACCAAAGATCAATACGCACACAAGAAGCAGAAAATTCAGTATGATCCTGGTTGAGCAATCAGATAACCGTTCGTGGTTAACGGGCAAGTGCTGAAGCATTACGTAGAGACTACTGATCATCTGGCCCGTACTGAAGTAATCTATTTTGTACAGGAATCATGATCATTCTTTTACTTCTTCCTGTACAATTCCTTTTGAGCTATTCGGGAGATTCACAACACTTGTATATTCTTCATAGACCACAATCGTCCCCGTTTTTGCTCGTCTTCTATGCTTAGGATACCAGATCCTAAGTATAGGGGGGACTGATTGCCCGCTGATTTACGTGTTATTTTTGTACTAATTCTTTTGTATAGCCATTCTTTTTCACGAATCACTGATCCCCAATTTTTGGCTACATTCTTTTCTATACTTAGGATGCCTTATCCTAAGTATAGGGGGGACCGGGTGATTTCGATGATTTCGTATTCTTTCCTTTTGATGTCTTCGTTATTTATCCTTTTCATTCAGTCATCCCGTTTTTACTCTCCCATAATACTTACGATGACCTGATCGTAAGTATAGGGGGGGTTGACTGACTTGTCATCGATATCTCTTTTTCACCCACTTTTACTTAGCACGAGTTATGCCCTCCTTTTTCTCTTTTGACGCTATGAGGACATAGCTCAAGCTAAGTATAGGGGGGTGCGTATATATTGTATATATACTTTCGGCCATAACTCGTACTTTTATGTATTTTCTATACCTATAAAGTCCATAAAAAGTGGGTACGGGTTAATTTAAAATACACTCTCTTATTTATAAAATCCTGATAAATAAGTAAAATATGCTTAAAATTTGTAATTAAAACTTGTAATTAAAACTTGTATTTAAATTTTGTACTTAAAATATGTATAATACTTATTTAAAACCCTATTTATTAAAATTTGTATAAAAGCCATTCAACCCTTGTAAAATACTTTGTAGATAAAATTTGTAAAATACATTAGACACTTAACTTAAATAAAATTTATCTTGTAAAAATTATGAATAAAATCTTGTTTATAAAAATCATAAAATCCATAAAAAATACAAAGTCCTAAAATTTGTAAAAATTACAAAATCCTTAAAATTCATAAGAAAATGAGTAAAATCCAGAAAATAGACTTCACAAAAACATGGTTGCATTTGCATTCGCATTTTTCAGAATAAGTTTGATTTCCGGAACTAAGGACTGAGTCTAGTCTGAAGGATGGAGCTTGATTACGGCCTTTAACTCTCATTGTAAGGAGCCTGACTAGGAACTGGAATTTAGACTCTTCAGGTCTGGTGACTTAAAATCTTTGGGTTCCGTAAGACCATATTCGGGAAATCAAGTCATCTGAGCTTAAGTAGACCATTTGGAGTCATCCGTACAACTCTTCATCAGTGAACCAATCTTGAACACATGCACTCTGCACTTAGCTCAACTCGCATGGAGTTCCGAAGGATAGTACACCTTGGTAGTGCATTCCTATCCTTATCTTTACGGCATTGACGTCTAAAGACGGGAGAGATTGGGGTTGCGATAGTTGCTTCGGATGAGGGAAGGATCTGCTGACACAATTTTTCTAAGACCTCAAAAAATGGACGGATTAAAAAGATTCTATAACCGTCGAGGCACAAAAGATGAATGCAGTGCAAGCAAATTACAAAGTCAAGTCAAAGCAGAAGCCACCAAATAAGACCAAACTGGTCAAAGCTTCCACCAAATATGCCTGCACATCTTAGTGGAGACTCAGCTACACCGGTTGGGATTCACAAGGAGATGCGTCTACACTGGTCGCACTCCATTTCTTTTCTCATTCTTTTAACTTCTCCCTATATTCGATTGTGGACATAGCAGAACTGAACTCAGATGGGAATACCTCCCTCCCCGAGGAAAGAGTAGCGGGATGAGGAAGCCATAGGAGTGTATAACCGGGATTGACGGTTTCTTCGGTTCTCTAAGCAGGAAGAGCTAAATCAATTCACACACTGTACAAGTTGACTTCAAGGATGATAGAGTTTGCGATATGAATAAGTGAGTCTGAACTAGCCGATGAAGTGATCTCGAGTAAGGATTATGGAACTTGAAGACTGTTGAGGATGAAATCCTAATCCTAGTTAAGGTTCCGACAAAATGCTTGTTTCAGGCCCGATCGAGCTCTGTCCTTTGTCTGTTCTCATGAATTGGTTTAGGAAAACAAATTCATTCTAACTTTCTTTCTTTTTCACTTACTTTTTCAAAATAAGTGTTTGCTAAGGGACTAGCAAAGTTTAAGTATAGGGGGTTGATGAATCCATGATTCATTAACTTTTCTGTCGCATTTTGTCTTAAAACCCTTAACAAATACATGTAAATACTCACTAATTTTCATACTTTAACAAAACCCCATTCATGTGTAAATATTCACTTTTAACCACTAAATTCATGTAAATAAATAAAGAACCAGAAAAAGAAAGATAAAGGCATATGGAATATATGTATATATATGTAATATGACTTAAACTATAAATATAACTGTAAGATATATTTATAGCCTAACCCCCGAGACCAAGTCAGCATGGATTGGTCGACAAACCAATAAGTAGGGGGAGATAAGGAAAGAAAACCCAATAAAAATAATTTATCACATGAATACACACTCTTCACTCTTTATAAAATAAATCCAAAACTTCAAAGAATTTTAATTATTTCATCATAATTTAGTCTTCATCAAATCTTTCTCCTAATTATTCATAAAAATGTAAATAAAAATATAAAAATAAGTTAAAAATATTACCCTGTAAATATGCCAAGAAATCCAGCTTACAACTTGTCAAAATCTCAACTTCCGAACATCATAACTTCCCCATACGAACTCCAATTTCACTCTACTCACCTTTAAAGTTCATAAAATAATATTATCTAATTAATAAAGGTGATTTCACTGAATTCGGAGTCCGTTTGCAAAAAGTCGGTTTTGGGACCAAAAGACAAAGGGGTTTCTGGGCTATTTATTTTATGTAAAACACCTTATTTATTATTTTCTTAATTTTATAATTTTTAAATTATTTCATGATCCTCTAGTTTCATCATAAATTATTTCATAATTTTTGGAAACTATTTATTATTTTTATAAAATCAAATACCCCAAAATATAGGTATAATTGACCTATAGAGACACTTCCTCTATTTATTAAAATATGTAAATTCATTCATAAAAATCCATAAAAATTCGTACAAGTCTTATTTAATACCCTAATAATTAAGAAAATATAAAATTAATTTTTACTTAATTATTTATTAAATTAAAAATTCAAAACCTATTTATAAATACATATTTATTAATAAAATATTTATATTTTAAATAATACTTATTATTTAATAAAAGTAATTATACCATAATTTAGAAAATAAATTTATTTAACTTTCTTGTATTTATACCTATTTAAAATAACATCATTTACTAATTTATATTTAATTTATAAAGAATTAAAAGGTCTGGACCAACCAGGTGCTGACACGTGTCAGCACCTGGAGCTTCTTCTCCAAGAAGCTGTTGCGCCCAGCTGCTCAACCACTCAACTTCCATCAATTTTCCCGCGCTCTTCTTGAAGCTTCTGATCCATCCAGACCCTCCGTTCCCTTCTTCTAACAACCACCAAGCTCGCCAACCCTTAGATCTAACTTGGAGCCCAAGTATCTTCCCTATTTAAAGCCCCCAAGGTCGGCCATTAACAACAACTTTCCAAGCCCTCAAGCTTCCCTTCTCCAGGCTGTTCGACTACCCCACCTTCCCAGCTTTGTTCCAACTAACTCGAGCGGTGACAGCGCCGGAGAAGGAGCTCGCGAGGAAGAGGAGTCGACGGAGGATCGTTCCAAGGCGTGCGCCGCCTTGCATCGCCGTCGTGTGCAGCGTAAAGCTCTGGCGAAGGTCGACCGTCGAGCATTATTTTCCAGGTCATACACCCGGAACTCCATAGACCTATTCATCCATTTTTGAAATTTTATTTCTCGGTAGCTGTGCCACGATTAGCGTGGCTAATCCACTCTTTAGATAGTCTAATCACCCAACTTTAACGCAAAGATTAAAAGCCACTTCGATTCACGTCCATTCGATTCCAATCGACTCGCAAAACCATCATCTTCTTCACATCTGGATTTCTTAGCTGAGTTTATGTGCTTATTCATCCAACCTTGGGGCTTTATATCTTAACATCTTGGCCGATTCAATTCGAATCGAGCATAGATCTTGATTGCTTGCAGGTCCAGGTTTCACGCAAGACATGTACATCGATCATTGAGCCTACAGTCAGCAAGATCTTTGTCCTCGAAGTTGGACCTCCAGAACAGCCGTCAAGCCGTCCGTGCTGAGATCTCATCTTCTTCGAGCCATCGCCACCGCTCGGAGCATCGCCACCGCCTTCTCTACTGCGGGCGAGCTCGAGGGGTGGAGGAGCCACCCCTCTGGCCCCGCCGGAGAGCCAGAGATGTCGGAGATCAGCCGGGAGAAGTCGGAGAAGAAGGCGAGTCCGCCAGGAGCTCCAACTGCCCAAGAACACACGGAGCACAGGCTTGCGCCACATGGCACCGCGAGGGCCTTCGGATCGCGCCAGCACGTTCTAATCTCGGCCGTTGATTGCGAAACGGTGGAGAAATTGCACCATAAACCCAGCCAGGTTTCCAGATTTACATCCCGCTGCCCAAGTTTCCATTAATTACAATTAGGTCCCTCCGCAGGGACCTAAATGTAATAGCTTGTTTACTTTTCTTGCAGAACAGTCCCTGAGGACCATTTTGAGAACATTATAATTAGTATTTTCTTACGCTTATGCCCCTGGGCTGTAGGGGTTGTATCTCGCTTTCTTGACCTCGGATTTCGACGATTCTTGGAAGGTAGTTACACAACTACCCCAACTACATAGTATAAAGTTTTCGCGGCTTTTCGACGAGTTTTTAACGTGTTTTGATTTTCTCGAAAACCGCTTCGTCTTGTTTCGTTTTCTTGTGTAGTTCGAGTACGCGGCTCGAACCTCGTACACCTATACTATATAGTATCACCTATATTCTATCCACCTATTATATAATAAATAAATCTTTTGAAAAATATCCCTTTTTGAAAATTAAATAAAAATTTGAAAAGAATAAAATAAAATAAAAATAAAAAAAAATAAAAATCACCAAAAAGCATTCTGACTTAGAGAAGAATTAAAATAAAATCACGAGAAGAAAAATTAGGGAATATATTCTGCCTCCTTGAGTTCGACCCAGGAACACTTGCCTGGTTAAATAATTAGTGAACGGTTTTCCGAGAGAAAACCGTAAATTTGTTTGATAGGTCTAAAGGTCGAAACACCTTTACGTTTCGCGGCTTTCCGCTACAACCGACACTTCACTCTTGTTCTCTTTTAAAAAGTGAAGGCCGCGAAACTCGATCTTTAGACACTTATCAGGCATCCGAGTGAAGTGGAGGCGGCTCATTTCTACATCAAGTTGCAGGAGAGCGTAGAAGAGGAGGAGCAGAAGACTCAGAGGACTTGCAATCTTTATTTCTATTTTTATTCCATTATTATTGTAATAATGCAGGACTCAAATACTTGGACTTGATAGATTATCGGGGTCTGTTTTGCCGAGCATCGGTGTGCTCGGGGGACCTTACCGTGGTTTTTCGCAGGTTTTGATTTCTTCGAATTTTCTTTTCTTTTGTTTCTCAAAGATTGTGGCCCTTAGACTTAGGATTCGATCTTGATTGTGACGTAATTAATTATGGTCCCAATCCTAATTATATTGCCTGCACCTATAGATCGCTAATTGGACTTAATTAATTAACTCACAAAGAAAAAGCAAATTTGGTCACCTGAGAGGTCACGTGTCGCTAGAGGCTGTATGTGGCGGACACCGATCGGCATCAGAGACCAGACTCTGACCTCTTTTATTGACCTATTAGCTACTGTTCTTCTCGAGTAGAAATTTTCTATCTAAGGTCGATTTCTTCCTGCATCATATAGGTAGTTTTAATTCTGTCTTTATTTTATTCGCGGATCACCCTGCGTATAGAGTGTTGGCATTAGGTATGCATTTCTGACTTTGCATGCATCATTGTGTTTGACCACGCATCAACTTTTTCGACTTCTCCCCCTGTTTTTGGACTTAAAATAACCAGGAGAAGAGGAAAATTCGTTAGGCATTGTTTATATTGAAAAATATCTAAAAAAAGAGAAAAACCATAAAATTGGGACTGCTAAACACACTTTACCCAAAAAGACATCTCACCAAAAAATTTGTCTTGGGAGAGCAATCCCCTCATTGGTTGGTTTGCATGCGCGAGAGAGTGACCCGCACACTAGGCTAGAGCCACACCTGACCTTTCATCAGACTACTAATTTCGGGGATAGTCGTTCTCCAGTGAGGATCGCTCCGGTTTTCGATAAAGAGGGCCACGCCTTTACAGAACGAGTTGATCGGGTAGCCGGTAAATAGTCCGCAACTTGTACTGGATGGGAAAGATCTAGCTTCAGGATCGGGCCAGTCTCTTGAGAGCGACGGGTTCATACCAGTTCGGTTAATCGCTCTGTTAGACTGACTTATCACCTTAATAAAATCGACAAGATAAAAGACCGAACCTTTACGGTCATCAGCTGATTTAGCCAAAATTCACGGAGTCTAAAAGTGGTAACTCACACAAGGCGGAGACACCGGTCGCTGTGACGACTCATGATAAATCTCGGACTAAAATCAACAATTAACCCACACTAAAGATCAATAAATTAGAAATAATGTGGAGTTAAAATTTATTTTTAACTCTGCACAAATGATGTAAAGGGCAAGTATACAGAGAGTTCGAACACAGGGAGCAAGCAGGGTAATTCAAAAATTTGTGCACAAGTGAGTGTGTGTGATGTGTCTACACTAAGCAAGCAATCAAAGGAATTTTTGTGGGTTTTTAATTTTTAAAAATTTTTTTATTCTTAATTTTGTATTTTTGATTTTTAATTTTCTGATTTTTATAATTTTATATTTTATATTTTTTTAATTTCTTTTTCAATATTGGAATGTAAAGATAAAGTAATAAAAGACAAGCTAAAGTATTTATAAAAATGTGCAAAAATAACCAAAAATTCAGAAATAAAATGTTTTTGATATTTTTAGGATTTTTTTACTGTTTTTGTGATTTTTGGGAATTTTTCAAAGTGTTTTTGGTATTTTGAAATACTGAACTAAGAGAAAACAGTGGAAAATGTGCTGGCTGTGAGGAAAATGGAAATTAAAATTAGCAAACAGCAACCAAAATTTTTCACACTAATTTTCAAATAAAGAGAATGAAATGGAGAATAAACAGGAACTGAGTTTGTATTTTTTGGAGTTTTCTTTGATTTTATATGATTTTTTGAATTTTTTTGAATGTTTTTAAATTTTTAGTGTTTTTCTTTTGAGAATTTTAATGGTTTTTGGATTGACACTAAAATTGGTTAAAATAGACACTAGGGAATTTTTTTAGAATTTTTAAGGTATTTTAATATTTTTTTGGTATTTTCTAAGCTAGACAGTGAATAAAAAGCATGTTTTCGATTTTTAATAAATATGAAAATAAAATAAAATCAAAAACTAAATTAATGGCGTGGAAGCACAAGTTTCCAGGAGCTTAAGTCTTTTTTTGTGGGATTTTTGGACTTAAAATGATAGTTTAAATAATTACAACAAGCATCCAAATAATTAACAGGCCCGGCAGGGGCATACATGCAATTTCCAAAACATCCAGGGGCTACTTGCAAAATTTCCACAAAATTTTGAGCTGAAACTTGAATTTACTGGACTAAAAGTAAATTGCGAAACCCGGAGGGGCCTTAGTACAAAATTCCCAAGCCAAACACGTGCGAAACACACGTCTGGCAGAGACCTAAGTGCAATACTCAAAACTATTGGGGGGGGGTGTCGATGCAAAATATCCCAATGTTTTACACTATATTACAAAATCTTGGGACTAAACTGAAATACCTAAACCCCAGGGGGGTCCTTGCAAAAAGCCCACCCCCTCACGCGCACAGGCACGTGAGGTGACGCGGCACAGGACTTGAACGTAAATAAACTAAAAACGAGGGGTTTGCAAGCAAATATCCCAAAGTTTTTATACTACAGACACAAGTTTAAATACTAAAGAGTAAATACAAAATGCGCGAGGGTTCATGTGCAAAATACCCTTGGCGCGTGATCCAACGGTGGATAGGGGGCCACTTAAACACGCGGCGCACTTTGGATGGCCGATGACGCTTCGTGGATGTGCGGCTGAGATCAGATCTCCAAGGACGATCGACGGTAGAAGCGCGGGGAGATCCAACGGCTGGCGTGCTATCTGGGCGAGCTCCAAGATCCGACGGTTGGAGCGGCAGGTGGAAGAACACGGAGGAGCTCCGACTGGGCGAATTTCCTCGCGCTCCACCGTCCGGCTCCGGTGGCGTCTAGTCTTCAAAATGGACAAGGAGCTTCCTGAGGGTCTTCTCTTTCTCCTGGCGGCGTCCAAAGACCACGACGACGGCCGTGGCACTCGCAGGTGGTTGGCGGAGCTAGAGGGCTCGGCTGAGCTCCGGCGAGCAACAAAATCGCGCCTAGGCACGAGTCAACGTCCTTTGACCCTGCAAAAATGATTAAGAGGTCCAGGGCAAACTACCTGGACCTTAGGTGGACGGAATCGAGGCGAAAGGCGAATCGGCGATGGGTGGCCGGAGATGCGCTCCGACGAGGGGTCGTGATTTGGCGAATGAGTCGATGAAACTTAGATTTTCTTGGGGGCTAACGTTCCTAAGACTATGGCTAAACTAATGAGCAAGAAATAAAACGGGGGAAGGGCCCTCAATGGCCGGAGCCAGAGGGAAGAAGATACCTCGACCGCCGAGGTTGCGGGAGGTGGCGGAGTCATCCTCGACCTCGTTCGCCCTAGCTGAGAAGCACGCGGTGGAGCTGTCACCTCCAGCGAGGCTCAGAACACTAGAGAGGCGGAGAGGGGTGGACCAAGGGGACTCAAAATTCAAATCAAACATGGGGGGTCGTTATATTTGGTTTGACCCCTGACCAAAGTGCTCCAAAGATCAAGGTACCTGGAGCATCACGTTGATCCAAGGCCCAAGGCAATCAAAGGGCGAGGTAGACCACTGATCGAGGTTTGGATTTGCAAAAGGAACCATCACGAAATGGTGCAAGGAATAGCCGCGAGAAAGCCAAGAAAATGGCTCAAAAATCGACTTCTGACAGGGGTACAGGGGGTAGGGCATCCAGTTGACTGAAGTCGACTGTTGACGCCTCCTGCTTGGTCCACGTGGACCAACCAGGAAAAACCCTGATAATTATTTTAAAAATTCAATTAAAAATAGAAAAAAGGTCGAATTAAATAATGATTTTAAAATGAAAATTATTCGTTATTTTCTGTAGTATTTTATTATGATTTTTAATTTATTTTATGAAGTATATTCTTATAAGTTTGCTTTTTAACCCTATATAGGTATAATACCTAGGTATTTAAGTATTTAATTTTTATTTTGTGTATTTTAATTTCATTATTTTTATTTATTATTTTATAAAATTATAAAATACTTTTGTATACTCAAATATATTTTTATTTCATTTTTCTGATATGTTTTGTATATTTAATAAAATAGAAGTGTATTTTATATAGGTATAAGTATAGGTAGTATACCTATGTATCCTATTTACAAGTATTTTCTTTGCATTTTTATTCTAATTTTAATGCACATAATTATTATAAATAATATTTACATGATTATAAAAATATAAAAATACAAAAATAATGAATACAGAATAAATTGAATATTTTATTCAGTACGGGTATACAATGTGGGTCCAAAACTCAACTTTCAAACCGTAGCTTCGCCAAATGCGAAACCACTGCCATTAAATAGCTTATTTTCTTTTATATACAATTAAAGGTGAGTATGCTGCATTTGGAGTTGTCAGTTGTGAGATACGGGTCTGGGACGTTGGGATTTTGGATTCTTATTCAGACCATAACTTTTTACCTGTACATTCTTTTTCTGTGAAATCAATTTTGTATTTTTCTTTATAAAATTATCTACAACTTTCATGTACAAAGTTTCTTTATTTGATGTATAAAAAGTGGAACCAAAAATAGGTCCCAAAATGAATAAAGAATGAATTAATAATTATAGGTATTTGACCCTTATCTCCCCCTACTTTATTCCTGGTCGACCTATTCATCAAGATGCCTAGGTCTCGGGGTTTTGGGTCATAAAATATTTACAATATTTTATTCTTTTTCTTTTCATTATTTATTCTATAATTTTGGCTTTAATTACAGCATTTTATACACTATGTAGATGCACATGCATGAATGCTAAGATGATGATTTTAATGCTATTTACAGGCATTTGCTAGGGTTTTTGATGCCAAAATGATAGAATAAAGATGATGAAATGTGGATTCATCATCCCCCTATACTTTACCTTTGCTAGTCCCTAACAAACACTTATACAATAAGTGCAAAAAAGAAAAAGAAAGAAAAGAAAAAGAAGAACTTGGATTTAGTTCAATTATCAAACTTATCTTCACAAAATCAAAGTTTGGAGCTTAAGTCGGACCTTTGGAATTTTAGTGCGGACGGAACCTTAGTGAGAACCGAATTTGAAATACAACAGTCCCCGAGAATCCCAAAACTCTGTCCAAGTCTCCTCAATAGCCAGGTCAGAAATACTTCAACTCATACGCAAACTCTTACGACTATGAATCTGACTTGTACAGTGTAAGTGATGGTGGCTCTCCCTAACTAGAATGACAAAGAAACTGACTTCTCCAGTACAACAACCCAATGATTCCCCAATCCAATTACCCCATCCTCGAGGAGTGGGGTATTCCCTTCTAAGTTCAAGTGGCAACCAGCTCAAGAGGAGGGGGTGAAAAGAAGAATGGACGGTAGCCAGTGTAGCTACCTATCCTGGGATGCAAGACCAGTGTAGTCAAGTCATCCTGCTGCAGGCTCACATGATATGACTTTGGAACTCAAGCTTGCTTATTGACTTTGTACAACATATTCACATACTTTGCAGGCTTTTTATTTTTGTACATGCCTGAACTCTTTTTTTTTTTAATACTATATACAGCAGCATTTACATAAAGAGTTTTTCCTCTTGAGCTAGTAGACTATCCCTCTTTTGAAGCTTTATCGCAACCCACAGCCTCCTGTCTTTAGACTTCCTTATCACTGGACGGGTTGGGGTGCACTTCCCTCCCTAGAGGAGGACAAATGTTTCCACTTGTGTGCGTCTCATACCGGCAAATCCAATCCCCTCACCACTCCAACTGAGTTGAGCCATGTGAAAGGTGCAGGTGTCCAAGTTAGGTCATTATCAACAAGAGTCGTTTGTGTGCTCCAAAATACTCTACTTAGGCAGTCAAGAATCCATTGAACCAAGTCCCATGATCCTCAAAGAATTAAGTCAACCAGACCTGAAGTACCTCAAACCCAGTTCCTATAAGGTTCCTGTTATTAGGTAGATTTTAAGGTCCAATCAAGCTCCAATCTCCGGATTTTATTTAGACTCGTTCAATGATCAAACTCAATCCGAAAAAATGCTCATGCTATGCAAATGTGATGCAGAATGCAAAAAAATATTTTTGTGATGCAATTTTCGAAGATTTTGAACTTTTTATAGACTTTTGAAAATATGGTGATGATGCATATGCATTTTTTGTATTTTTCAAAAAGATTTTTCAGATGTTTTTGGATTTTAGTTTTGCAAATGTTTTTGGGAATTTTTGAAAACAAAAAGATTTGGCTGAAAACAAGGTGAAAACTATGTACACGGGAGTGCTTCTTATATTTACAAGAAGTGGATTTTAAGAATTTACAAGGGTAAGTGGTCAATTTTATATGTAAATATATAGTGAATTTTGGTATGATGTATGTATTCCTCAAACTTATTTGACACAAACTTTTCACACAGATTTTGAAAACTATAGTCCAAAATAGTTTTTACAAACATTTTCACAAACATGTACACACATTTGAAAATCATTTTTGCAAAGGCTTTTCAAAACAGTATATATAGGTTTTTCAAATATTTTTGCAACCATTTTTCAAACCATTTGCAAATCATTTTTCACACATTTTATTTCACACAAAGAAAAGAAATTTTATAAAACACACATTTTTACACAGGTTGAAAACATGTAACAAAATATTTTCAAAATAGTTTTCAATAAATGTTCACAAAGATTTTCAAACTATTTTTCAAACATTTTACAAAAAACATTTTCACCTGATTTATTAATCAGTAAATACAAAAAGAATCTGAGGAATAACCACATCTTTTTATTAAGAATTTTCAATGAATTTTAAAGAATTCTTAGCCATATTATTAGGAAAGTACGAGTTATGGCTAAAGTATATACACAGTATATACGACCCCCCTATACTTAGCTTGAGCTATGTCCTCATAGATCAGAGAGAAAAGAGAAGACATAACTCGGACTAAGTATAGACAAGTCTAAAGAATACCAAACTAAGGAAGGAATCAATGAATGAGAAGTTGACCGTCCCCCCTATACTTAGGATCAAATAATCCTAAGTATAGCAGACTGTACACAACGCAGGGAGGGTCAAGGGTGGGAATGAACAGATCGTACTCAGATTGTCTTCCCCTATACTTAGGGTAAGATATCCCTAAGTATAGACAAGAAGAGGAGACAATGGAGAGGATCGAAATGAAAATGAAAGAAACTCGGGGTGCCAACCTCCCTATACTTAGGACAAAGTACGTCCTAAGTATAGAAAACTATCTACAAGGGGCAACACCTTTCTGATAGATAAAGAAAATAGAAAAGGAAAAGAAGAAAAGAAGAAAAGAAGAAAATAAATCAACAGATGAAATAGTGATATTAACAGATGGATCTGTACAACGGAAGATGGAATTGATCACCATGTATGAGATGCAGATGATGAGAGTCAACGGACACATCTCATACCAGAAGAATGGGAGCAACGTCAATGGTCGGCGGATAATGATCTAGATATAATTTCAGGCGTTGACCATTGACGCGGAAGGTAGAGGAAGATGACGGTTTGGATATGTCGATGCTGCCATTGTCATGTACCTTCCTGACCACATACAAACCTTTCCACTTGCTCTGTAACTTCCCTGGGAATAATTTCAGCCTGGAGTCAAACAACCATACTCTCTGATCTGGCTCAAACTGTTTATGGCTGATATGCGAATCATGCCATGTCTTCACTTTCTCCTTGTACTGTAGGCTGTTGGAAAAGGTTGTATCTCTCAGTTCTTCCAGGGCTGCCAATTCTGCTCTTCTCTGGTCTCCTATACTCTATGGATCCAAAAGCAACTCAGTGACTGCCCAAAAAGATTTGTGCTTGATCTCCACTGGCAAATGGCACGGCTTGCCATAGACGAGGCGAAAGGGAGATGTCCCCAATGGATTCTTCAAAGAAGTCCGATAAGCCCACAAGACCGAGTCCAAAAGCAGTGACCAATCCTTTCGGTCTGGGCGGACAACTTTCTGCAAGATTGTCTTTATCTCCCGATTCGATACTTCGGCAAGACCATTAGTCTGAAGGTGATATGGAGTGGAAACCCGATGGTCAATGCCGAACTCGTCTGCAAGGGCCCTAACCTTGTCATTGATGAAGTGAGACCCCCCATCTGAAATTAAGACTCTAGGTACCCCGAACCGTGAAATGACATTTTTCCTCAAGAATTTGCACACGGTTTTAGCATCTACGGCTCGGGCGGGGATGGCCTCAACCCATCGGCTGACATAATCAACAGCGAGCAGGATATGCTCGAATCCCTGACTCTTAGGAAATGGACCCATGAAATCAATCCCCCATGCATCAAAAACCTCACAAAAGTGAATGGGTTGCATGGGCATCATGTCTCTCTGTCCGCAGGTTCCCATTTTCTGACAGTCAGTACATCTCTTCACGAACTCATAAGAGTCCTTGAAGAGAGTAGGCCACCATAGGCCGGATTGAAGCACCTTCTGTGCTGTTCTTTTTCCAGAATGATGTCCTCCTGCCTCAAGCTTGTGGCAGTATGTGAGGACGCTATGATGCTCTTCTTGAGGAATGCACCTCCTCCAGATACTGTCCCCTCCTTCATGATAAAGGACGGGATCCTCCCAATAATAAAACTTGGCCTTCGCTAGGAAGGTCTCGAGTTTCTACCTGGGCCAACCTTGTGGGACTGTCTTGGCGACAAGGTAGTTCACAATGTCAGCGTACCACAGGAGCGAGGCGATAGCCAAGATTGCCTCATCTGGAAATGTCTCAGTGATAGGTGCGCTGGGCTCAGATTCCTCAAGATTCTCCAATCTGGAGAGATGATCTGCC
Source organism: Ottelia alismoides (assembly GCA_037367405.1). Taxonomy (NCBI): domain Eukaryota; kingdom Viridiplantae; phylum Streptophyta; class Magnoliopsida; order Alismatales; family Hydrocharitaceae; genus Ottelia; species Ottelia alismoides. The sequence continues at coordinate 583,437 of JAZKJV010007811.1, read as the reverse complement.
ACCACATTCTTGACTCCAGGCTTATCCTTAATCTCAATATCAAATTCCTGGAGTAGAAGGATCCATCTGGTGAGACGTGCTTTGGCATCCTTCTTAGCCATTAAGTACCGGATGGCGGTGTGATCAGTGTAGATAGTCACTCTAGATTCGAGAATGTAAGATCGATACTTATCAAGAGCAAAGACTACGGCCAGCATCTCTTTCTCAGTCACAGTGTAATTCCGCTGAGTGGCATCCAAAGTCCGGCTGGCGTAGTGAAAGGCAAAAGGTAAACCATCCCTCCTCTGTCCGAGCACAGCCCCAACGGCAAAATCTGAAGCGTCCGTCATGATCTCGAATGGGAGAGACCAATCAGGTGGCTGAAGGACAGGAGCTGAAACAACCATATTCTTGAGAGTCTCAAATGACGCAAGACACTTATAATTGACAATAAACTTGGTGTCTTTTGTCAGCAAGTCAGTAAGCGGTCGGGCAATTCGACTGAAGTCCTGAATGAACCGTCGGTAGAAATCGACATGCCCCAGAAAATACCGCAACTGACGCAGGTTGGACGGCGGATTGAGTTTTCTGATGATATCCACCTTGGCCGGATCGACCGTCCCTTGAGTCACCATAAAGTGGCTCTTCTCCCAAGATAAAACAAGGTTGACCTATATGCAGAGCTGAAGCAAACGGTCTAGGCAGTCAAGACAAGCATCAAATCCATCGCCATAGACCGAGAAGTCATCCATGAAGACCTCTAAACAGTCACCCACCATGTCCGAGAATATGGACAACATGCACCTCTGGAATGTCGCCAAAGCGTTACATAGACCAAAGGGCATCCGTCTGAAAGCATACGTCCCAAACGGACAGGTGAATGTCGTTTTCTCCTGGTCTTCGGGCGCAATGGCCACTTGATTGTATCCAGAGTACCCATCAAGGAAACAATAATGACTCTTCCCATCTAGCCGCTCGATAATCTGATCAATGAAGGGTAGCGGGAAGTGATCCTTCTTGGTGGCCTCATTCAATCGTCTGTAGTCCACACAGACCCTCCAAGAAGTGGGCACTCTGGTAGCGATCTCCTCTCCAGACTCGTTGACAACTGTAGTGATACCCGTCTTCTTGGGTACCACATGTAGCGGACTTACCCATTTGGAGTCGGAGATGGGATAGATGAAATCGGTGCTCCACCACCTTGAAATTTCTTTCATGACTACGTCTCGAAGATTCGGGTTCAGCCGTCGTTGGAACTCACACGACGGCTTAGCGTTATCCTCAAGATAGATGTGGTGAGAGCAAAGATTTGGGCTCAGCCCCTGGAGACCAGCTATACTCCAACCTATTGCCTTGCGGTTTCTTTCAAGAACCTCCATCAGACGAGATTCTTGTTCTCCAGTCAAATCTGCTGAGATAATAAATGGGTACATTTCTGGCTCACCCGCAAGGAATCTGTATGTCATCGACTGCGGCAGAGGTTTCCGTTCTGACAACTGGGAGGTGGCAGATCTAGCTTCTGATATGTCTGTGTAAATGCTACCAGGTCTGCATGGGAGAACTCTCACTCTGCATGAATTTCTGATGAAGGGCAACCTGCTGAATCATCAATAAACTGCACTGGCTCGCACTCTATCATGGTTGTCGGCTCAGAAGGAATCAGACAAGGCAAATAATCATTGAAATCATCCCAGTCAATGTCCGAATCCGAGGGATCAGAAGATGATGAGCAAGAATGAAAATCATTGGCACCACTCATCACAACACTGTCAGCTTCATGTGTATCCTCATCCAGGGGTGTGCTCTCCCGGCTCTCGATTGCCATGATCTTGAGATATAGTGAATCAATAGGCAAGGCGAGGGTCGGTGCTACAGGATCTTTCCAATTGGATTCATCATCAGTCATCTCAAAATCACAAACCTGGTGGATGTCTAGCTCTTCCTCTGTCATCTGCTCGGCTTCACTGGACTGCTCCGAGCACGCCAACTCTCTGGCTCTGGTCTGGTCGATCGTATATATTTGTATGCTTTCGCCCTCTACGCGAAAACATACCGTCCCACTGTCATGGTCGGATACCGCCTTGGTAGTGGCCAAGAATGGGCGTCCACGTATGATGGGGGCATCGGTTACCAACTCAGGGATCTCCATGTCCAATACAACAAAGTCCACGGGGAATTTCAGGCCCTGAATGGTAACGACCACGTCCTTCAACAACCCCTTCGGCCTCTTAATCGACCTATCAGCAAACGGAAGGACCGTTCTGCTTCGAAGAAGAGGGCCAAACTCGAATTGCTTGAGTAAGGCTGCCGGAAGGAGGTTGATCGAAGACCCGCTGTCTAATAGAGTACGATCGAACCGCTGCTCCTGGATCTCGCATCTGACATAGGAGGCTCTTGTATCGGGTCTCTTAGCTGGCAATGTATTCTGAATGGTGCAGCAAGTGTCATGAGTGAGCATATGGATTTGATCTCTGTGCCTATTCTTACTTCGGACAGTAGTTGTCTCTTTCAAGTTCTTTTTGAACAAGGGGATATGCTCAAATGCTTCCCGTAGAGTCAGCTGAATGTGGAACATGTCAATCATTTGGTTGCTGAACTCTACCTGCTGGTTCTTTTTTGGATTTTCTTTTTTGTTCCCCTTCGCCCGGCGGAGTGCCTCGGGGAAGGGGATAGTAGGGGCTTCCTCAGATGGAGGACTAGGAATCGGTCCCTGTGCCTGTGAAGAAGGAGAATCCATACAATAATCATCATTCACCACATATGGATCCGCAATTTGAACAAAAACCTTTCCTTTATTCATATTTTTGTTTTTTTTTGTTCCCACAGTCCTTAGGTACAAAATGTGGCAACATCACAGATGGTGGCTCAACAAAAGTAGATGTGGTGGCCTCAGCACCACCACTAGCACCGGTCTTCGCGGCATCAGCACCACGCTCTGGTTCATCATCCAAAATGGTGGCTTCAGCACCACCGTATGCATCTGGTCTCTCGACGGCATCAACACCGTCGTCTGGATATCCATCATTGATGGCATCAACACCACCATCTTTAACGTCGTCGTCAGCGGCATCAGCACCGCTATTCTACTCTTCTGGCGTTCCTAATCCTGCCTCTGGTTGTCGCTCAGAAGAGGCGCCGCTGGCTGGCATCCTACCGCTCCTAGTAGTCACAAAATCAGCATCATTCAAAGAATAAGACATATCATTCAAATCGTCACTAGGAGAAGTATCCTCTGTAAACTCTACCTGCTCAGACTTCCTTTTAAGATTGTTCGGGTTAGGTTCAATCTGAGCGGGTATGGCAGACTTGCCTTTTATGATGTCCCTCATCTCCTGTCGGAATTTTTTCATTTCTTGCCTGAAAGATGCTCGTTGTTCAAATAGCAAGCGGGCAAGATCATCGAGAGCTGGGTTCTCAAAAGTGGGACCTTGAGAACCAGATGGTTGTCCCTACTGGAAATGGGGTTGCTGCTGCTGCTGGTGTTGCTGGTACGGATAGTTCTGGGTCGGCTGGGTATAAGATTGCTGAGGCTGCTGTCGCTGCCTCCACGACTGTCCCTGATAGGCGGGACGAGGACCACTCTGATATTGTTGTGGCTGGGCATAGTGGGGCTGCTAGTGTTGTTGATGTGGCTGGCTGCTCTGCTGTCCTTAGGCAGGGTTCTGCTGCTGGGATGAGGAGCCACCGTTGCCCCAACGGAATCCAGGGTGATCACGACGAATCCCGGGATGAGGGTACCGGTCGTACCAAATCCCATTGACTTCCATCAATGGTTCCTGCTCAAAGGAGGGTGGAGGAAGAACGGCCAACGGCTGCTCCGGCTAATACACCACCATCTGAGTATCCGTAGATGGCGGTTGTGATGGATAATACGGTAACAATGGAACTGGCTCTGCCTGGATATGGTTCACCTGACGGTACGAGGTAGAGGGCTGGTTGGCATTGCTACTGCTCGGATCAGCACGTGATCTGGGGGGCTGTTGGGACTGAGTTTGTGCCTCCTGGACGCACAAGATCTGCGTCTTCAGATCACTCATGGTCTTGGCAATCTGGTCCATCTGGGCCATGCCTTGCATCTGCTTCTTCTCGAGGATCTCGAGACGGTCCAGCTTCTCACTGATTATGCCCATGTCGGCTGCGGTTGATTCAGCTTGGGTTGCGGCTGCCGACACTGTGTTGGGACCGGCATCGATGCGGGCGATCCTCTGAAATGATCCCGCTCCTTGTGGGGGCTTCTGGTGTGTGTAGACTCGGACTTGGGCCATCACAGTAGAGTTTTCTGCCATGCCTTCGTAGATGGCCCAGACGTCGTCTTCTCCCTTGGAGAAATAAGACCCACCGCAAGAGGCGTTCACTAGCCCCTGCAGCTCCAGCGTCAGCCCACATAAGAAGCTATGCACGAGATTGGGCTTGGAGATGTCATGATTTGGACACCGGTCGATGAGCTCTATGAATTGATCCCAGGCTTCATGAAATTGTTCATTTGGGATCATGACGAAGTTGTTGATCATGGCTCTAGCTGCATTGGTCCAGCCGAGAGGATAGTATTTCTTCAGGTATGCGGTCTGGAGATCTGCCCATGTGTCGATGAATCGCCCAAGGTGTTTGAGCCAGTATGCGGCTCTGTCAACCAAAGAGAATGGAAAGGCGATCATCTTTATTGTGTCCTCGGTCATCAACCGATCATGGATGGTGCTGCATATCATCTCGAATTCCTGGAGGTGGAGGTGCGGCTCTTCGGTCGGCAACCCATGGAACTTGGGTAGAAGCTGGATAGTGTGGGGCCGAAGCTCGAAATCTCCGTGAATGGGTGGGAGTCGGATCCAACGATGAGTGAGGGATGCAGCTGGGTTGTGCAATTCCCTCATGATGGTCTGTGGTGGTCTCTCAGCGTCTGGATCGCCTCCTCCTGCATAAGGTCCTCCTCCTCCTCCACCTCCACTGCCACCGCCCCCAGGTCGGTTCTCTCACATCTGTGCTATTTCTCTCATCAAATCACCCATGAAGGTACCCTGGTCACGGATCTGTCTCTGCATAGTCTCCAGGGACGCTAACAAGGAGTTGTTGATGGCCACATGATCAATTATGAACGGAGGGTGGTCATGGTCATCTGGGTGCTCGCCTCTGTCTACCATCACTGGATTTTCTGAAAAAGCAAAAGAGGCCATCTCAGGTGCTGTCGAATGAGCTGAACTCTGTGATGCACTGAATTCTGAAACAATTGGACTGAGAGAAGGAGAATGGGAAGGGTGTTCGAGGGGGAACAGGGTGGATGTAAACTCAGGCTCGGAGAGCTAACTCTCCGAGGTATTCCTAGATGAATGAGGAGGAGTGCTGGATAGCGGTGCCGACAGAGTCGGCCTACGAGATCTCCGTCCCATCATCTTGATTATTTGAGAAGAGCAGGGAAAATGCAAAAGAAGAAGAGGAATGAAATAAGATGCAACAAAATCGCGCACAATGGTGTTGTGTTTTTTATCTTGACCTAAACAAATCTAGCAATCAAACACAAAGCATGGGTAAGTTCACCAACTCAAATCGTGAAGCCGTGAAGGTTCGGCTTTTATCTTGTCAATTTTATCTTGATTCAGGAAGTTATCTTTTCACGAGTCCTTAGAACGCTACGCCTAAAGGAGAGAGAGTACTGCCGGGAAAGTATCCCCGTACTTGTCCTCCTCCTGTGTAACCTGTAACTTGCGCTTTTTGAGGTCCTTGTAACCCTTCCTGGATCCCTACTCAGCCAAAGAAATAGAGAGAGGAAGCCGATAGGCGAAACCGATACTTCGGACCTCGCTCGCAACGGAATCACCCGTGAGCGTGCAAGATCCTACTCAGACGCAGCCGGTGAGACAGACACACCCGTGAAGGCGTGGCCTAAGCTCGGTACTTCGGACAAGGTCGGCGCTCACACAATAGTGAGTCACCAATGGCGACCAAGCCCTACTCGACTACGTACGATAGTAGCGCCAATACTTCGGAAATCCAGGCGATACTAAAGGCAGCCACAAGTTGGGTTTTTGGCTCTAATCCTTACGAAGCGCTCACCTCACTTGGAAGGAGACCTTCCCATGCAACCTGAATACAAGTGAGGGTGTTACTCTCCCCAAGCAATGAATCCAATTACAGATTTTATTTTTGGTCAAGTTTTCTTAGCAGTCCCTTTTTTAATTTTTTTAGTGTTATCGCTTCTTTTGAGTGAATTCAAACAAGCGCCTAACGGTTTTTGTATTTTCTTTGTCCTACTTTGTTCCAAAAATAGAGGGAGAAAGAGGCGGAAAAGCCGTGCAAGTCGACACCAAGGCGGAAATCTCACCTTTGTGCCTAAATGATGCATGCAAAGTAAGAAGACTTACAGTGAATCTCAGCTCTCTCCATGCGGGATGCAAAGCAGAATTTGTAAACCTAAACTACATGGCGATATGCAAAGCGGAAATCGTCCTAGAATAGGCAACTGCTAGCGTGAAGAACCACAAGCTAACCACTAACCCTCAATCCTAGTGTCCGGTCTAGGCTCACCCATCCTCTTGTCAACACATTTGAGTTAGGAGAAAGCGCTTGTTCGAGAATGAGCTCGCGGCGCGTGGATCGAAAGCTAATGATCAACTACTTAATTAGTCTAAGTCCAAAGCTGATCTATAAGAGCATGCAAAGGTTATTAGTGTGTTTGGACCTATTCTAATCGAATCAAGCAGGACCTAAAGCTAAGGGCTCAATCCACAAAAGAAAGGAAAAAGGAAAACAAATCCGGAAAATGACAAGCGAGAAAATGCGATAAAACCGCGATGAGCCCCCGGGTGAACAAACACCCGGAAATTAGGCCCGGTAGTGTCCAAGAGTCCAAGTGTCCGAGTACATGTATTATTACAATTTAATAGGTCACTCTCTCACAAAAATAAAAAGCAACTAAACTACCACTCTCTCTCACTCCTCCTGCTCTCTCCTGCCGGCTTGACCTAAGAAGGCCGGCTCCGCTTCCCAAGGATGCTTCGGGTCACCTAAGCGATCCGCCTCGCTCCGCGGTCCCTCGCAAGAAGACAAGAAAGGATGGTCAGATAGCTCAATCAATAGATATATCAAAAGTGCAAGAGAGATGAAATGACGCTATGGTAAACAACAAACACAAGCAAACAAAAATGTAAACTACTCGCTGTTGCTCCCCGGCAACGGCGCCATTTGATTTAGCCAAAATTCACGGAGTCTAAAAGTGGTATCTCACACAAGGCGGAGACACCGGTCGCTGTGATGACTCACGATAAATCTCGGACTAAAATCAACAATTAATCCACACTAAAGATCAATAAATTAGAAATAATGTGGAGTTAAAATTTATTTTTAACTCTGCACAAATGATGTAAAGGGCAAGTATGCAGAGAGTTCGAACACAGGGAGCAAGCAGGGTAATTCAAAAATTTGTGCACAAGTGAGTGTGTGTGATGTGTCTACACTAAGCAAGCAATCAAAGGAATTTTTGTGGGTTTTTAATTTTTATTTTTTTTATTTTTAATTTTGTATTTTTGATTTTTAATTTTCTGATTTTTAGAATTTTATATTTTATATTTTTTAAATTTCTTTTTCAATATTGGAATGTAAAGATAAAGTAATAAAAGACAAGCTAAAGTATTTATAAAAATATGCAAAAATAACCAAAAATTCAGAAATAAAATGTTTTTGATATTTTTAGGATTTTTTACTGTTTTTGTGATTTTTGGGAATTTTTCAAAGTGTTTTTGGTATTTTTAAATACTGAAATAAGGGAAAACAATGGAAAATGTGCTGGATGTGAGGAAAATGGAAATTAAAATTAGCAAACAGCAACCAAAATTTTTCACACTAACTTTCAAATAAAGAGAATGAAATGGAGAACAAACAGGAACTGAGTTTGTATTTTTTTGGAGTTTTCTTTGATTTTATATGATTTTTTGAAGTTTTTGAATGTTTTTAAATTTTTAGTGTTTTTCTTTTGAGATTTTTAATGGTTTTTGGACTGACACTAAAATAGGATAAAATAGACACTAGGGAATTTTTTTAGAATTTTTCAAGGTATTTTAATATTTTTTTTGGTATTTTCTAAGATAGACAGTGAATAAAAAGCATGTTTTTTATTTTAAATAAATATGAAAATAAAATAAAATCAAAAACTAAATTAGTGGCGTGGAAGCACAAGTTACCAGGAGCTTAAGTCTATTTTTGTGGAATTTTTGGACTTAAAATGATAGTTTAAATAATTACAACAAGCATCCAAACAATTAACAGGCCTAGCAGGGGCATACATGCAATTTCCAAAACATCCAGGGGATACTTGCAAAATTTCCACAAAGTTTTGAACTGAAACTTGAATTTACTGGACTAAAAGTAAATTGCAAAACCCGGAGGGGCCTTAGTACAAAATTCCCAAGCCAAACACGTGCGAAACACACGTCTGGCAGGGACCTAAGTGCAATATTCAAAACTATCGGGGGGGTCGATGCAAAATATCCCAAAGTTTTACACTATATTACAAAATCTTGGGACTAAACTGAATTACCTAAACCCTAGGGGGGTCCTTGCAAAAAGCCCACCCCCTCACGCGCACAGGCACGCGAGGTGACGTGGCACAGGACCTAAACGTAAATAAACTAAAAACGAGGGGTTTGCATGCAAATAACCCAAAGTTTTTATACTACAGACAAAAGTTTAAATACTAAAGAGTAAATACAAAATGCGCGAGGGTTCATGTGCAAAATACCCTTGGCGCGTGATCCAACGGCGGATAGGGGGCCACTTAAACACGTGGCGCACTCTGGACGGCCGATGACGCTTCGTGGATGTGCGGCTGAGATCATATCTCCAAGGACGATCGACGGTAGAAGCGCGGGGAGATCCAATGGCTGGCGTGCTATCTGGGCAAGCTCCAAGATCCGACGGTTGGAGCGGCAGGTGGAAGAACACGGAGGAGCTCCGACTGGGCGAAGTTCCTCGAGCTCCTCCGTCCGGCTCCGGTGGCGTCTAGGCTTCAAAATGGATAAGGAGCTTCCTGAGGGTCTTCTCTTTCTCCTGGCGGCGTCAAAAGACCACGGCGACGGCCGTGGCACTCGTAGGTGGTCGGCGGAGCTGGAGGGCTCGGCTGAGCTCCGGCGAGCAACAAAATCGCGCCCAGGCGCGAGTCAACGTCCTTTGACCCTGCAAAAATGATTAAGAGGTCCAGGGCAAACTGCCTGGACCTTAGGTGGACGGAATCGAGGCAAAAGGCAAATCGGCGATGGGTGGCCGGAGATGCGCTCCGGCGAGGGGTCGTGATTTGGCGAATGAGTCGATGAAACTTAGATTTTCTTGGGGGCTAACGTTCCTAAGACTATGGCTAAACTAATGAGCAAGAAATAAAATGGGGGAAGGGCCCTCAATGGCCGGAGCCAGAGGGAAGAAGATACCTCGACCGCCGAGGTTGCGGGAGGTGGCGGAGTCGTCCTCGACCTCGTTCGCCCTAGCTGAGAAGCACGTGGTGGAGATGTCACCTCCAGCGAGGCTCAGAACACCAGAGTGGCGGAGAGGGGTGGACAAAGGGGACTCAAAATTCAAATCAAACATGGGGGGTCGTTATATTTGGTTTGACCCCTGACCAAAGTGCTCCAAAGATGAAGGTGCCTGGAGCATCACGTTGATCCAAGGCCCGAGGCAATCACAGGGCGCGGTAGACCATTGATCGAGGTTTGGATTTGCAAAAGGAACCATCACGAAATGGTGCAAGGAATAGCCGCGAAAAAGTCAAGAAAATGGCTCAAAAATCGACTTCTGACAGGGGTACAGGGGGTAGGGCGTCCAGTTGACCGAAGTCAATTGTTGACGCCTCCTGGTTGGTCCACATGAACCAACCAGGAAAAACCCTGATAATTATTTTAAAAATTCAATTAAAAATAGAAAAAGGTCGAATTAAATAATGATTTTAAAATAAAATTTATTCGTTATTTTCTGTAGTATTTTATTATGATTTTTAATTTATTTTATGAAGTATATTCTTATAAGTTTGCTTTTTAACCCTATATAGGTATAATACCTAGGTATTTAAGTATTTAATTTTTATTTTGTGTATTTTAATTTCATTATTTTTATTTATTATTTTATAAAATTATAAAATACTTTTGTATACTCAAATATATTTTTATTTCATTTTTCTGATATGTTTTGTATATTTAATAAAATAGAAGTGTATTTTATATAGGTATAAGTATAGATAGTATACCTATGTATCCTATTTACAAGTATTTTGATTTTGTATTTTCTTTGCATTTTTTTTCTAATTTTAATGCACATAATTATTATAAATAATATTTACATGATTATAAAAATATAAAAATACAAAAATAATGAATACAGAATAAATTGAATATTTTATTCTGTACGGGTATACAATGTGGGTCCAAAACTCAACTTTCAATCCTTAGCTCCGCCAAATGCGAAACCACCGCCATTAAATAGCTTATTTTCTTCTATATACAATTAAAGGTGAGTATGCTGCATTTGGAGTTGTCAGTTGTGAGATACGGGTCTGGGACGTTGGGATTTTGGATTCTTATTCAGACCATAACTTTTTACCTGTACATTCTTTTTCTGTGAAATTAATTTTGTATTTTTCTTTATAAAATTATCTACAACTTTCATGTACAAAGTTTCTTTATTTGATGAATAAAAAGTGGAACCAAAAATAGGTCCCAAAATAAATAAAGAATGAATTAATAATTATAGGTATTTGACCCTTATCTCCCCCTACTTTATTCCTGGTCGACCTATTCATCAAGATGCCTAGGTCTCGGGGTTTTGGGTCATAAAATATTTACAATATTTTATTCTTTTTCTTTTCTTTATTTATTCTATAATTTTGGCTTTAATTACAGCATTTTATACACTATGTAGATGCACATGCATGAATGCTAAGATGATGATTTTAATGCAATGTACAGGCATTTGCTAGGGTTTTTGATGCCAAAATGATAGAATAAAGATAATGAAATGTGGATTCATCATCATCTCAGAGTTGTGTAGGTGAATTGGGGGTTCGATTGCTGATCTTGTTTGCTTCCAGATCCCACCCGCTTTTTCTTTATTCCTCCCTCCCTCCTTCCCTTCATTTTCCTTCTCCCTGTCTAAACCTCAACGATGGGTTGACCTGCTTTCTTGCTGGATCTCGTGGCTTCTTCATCTTATTCCCATCATTCCCATATACTCTCGTGGGAGGTCGGAACTCTGATCGACCTTCCATATTCTCCTTTTCTATCCCTTCTTTCTTCTGGGCATGTTGTACTGGATGCCCGTAGAGCTCAGACTGACCAGATGCCAGACCAAGGTGATTTCATTGCTGGGATGAGTGTGCACTCCATCACAGAGAGCAGATGCGAGTTTCAGATACCTCCTATGCTAGGATGATGGATGAGCAAACCGATCAGGAAGCGCAGTCAGCTTCTACATTGAGACCCTTTATTATGGATATGGATTTTCATTTAGAGTCTGCCAAAGTTTTCAGGGGAAGTGCACGAGAAGACATACCTTCATCTTTCTGAGTTTGAGGAGTTCTGTGTGACCCATGTATACTCGGACATCACTTCTAAGGAGCTGACGTTGAAGACCTTCCCATTTTCACTCCAGGGTAGAGCCATGAGATGGCACAGACAATTGGGAAGGAAGTTCGCTATGTGGGGTGGGTTACTCTTAGAGTTTCTACAGAGATTTTATCCCCAGTGTAGAGAAGATATGATGTGGTCTTTCATCACGGATTTTTCAGTAGCCCCCAGGAGCCATTACATGATTCGTGGCTGAGGCTTCTTGACCTCTTGAGGAGATTTCTAGATCATGGGCTTTCGATAACAGACCTTGTTGAGATCTCCATGAGGGGGATGACCGCTGAGCGGATTGCACTGACAGTTACCTTGTATGGTGGTTCACACCATAGTTCCAACATGAATTTACTTACGACCATCTCGAGAGCACTTTCATATATTCCATCTTTACGAGATGCATTAGTCGAGACAAGACACGAGGGTGATACGGTACCAGTTGGGTGTGCCACACTTCATGAGGACACAAGTACTACACACTAGATCGAGGACATGGATTTGTTGTAGTAAAAATGACAGAGTAGACGACTGCCATTGTGGATGTTCATACCAAGAGATTGATTGAGTTCCCGTTGGTCTTCCATCTAGAGTTCGAGTCAGTCCCGTACTTTTCAGTTGAGGAGACTTGGATATCGAATCTTTGGATATTCCAAGATATCGCGGAGCTCACGCTGCTACAGTCGTCAGTCCAGCCGCTTCAGTTTCCATCCCCAGTTTTCAGCTTTTACTCTACAGAGGTACTTCTCTAACTCAGATGGATATCTTGACCCAGCCCAGCAACCAAAGCTCGGAGAGGGACACCACTTTGAGATTCCAAATATAGACAATCCCATATTTGAGCCATTTGTCCTCCAGTTTGATGAGATAGATACATTTCCTGAGGACTAGACAATAGCCAGCACTATCGCAGCTCGAGGATCAGTTTCTGACACTTCGACAGCTTCCACATTGTTGACCAATACCATTTCATGTTTCCAGATTGTTCAGAGGCAGATTGTCTACTTGGGTGTCATCGCTTACATCGTTGACCTCGTCGTTGTTCTTCTACCAAGACTACGATGACAATACGACATTCTCCTTACAAATGCCATCCTGAATCTTGATACGTCGTTGTCCTAACCTTTGCACCCAGCTAGGGGCGTAAAACCTAACGCTTGTTGAGAGGCACCTCAACATTGTCCACTTTGTATATACGTGTTTCGTCATGATTTGTTCCTTGCTTCTTCCGTTTTTGTTTTACACCCCAGGTCTCATTTAGGATTATTTTTGCTATACTTAGGATGTACCTTATCCTAAGTATAGGGGGGTGTAGACACCGAGATGTTCCTTTTCGTTCTGTTTCATTACTCCTGTCATTGCCTATACTTAAGGATCCTTCACCTTAAATATAGGGTGAGTAATGTCGTTCCTTTCATCTTGTATATATTTATCTTCATTTCTACTATTCCTTCGCATGTCCTCCACACAGTTCATATTTCTTTCTATACTTGGGAATCTTTTAGCGTAAGTATAGGGGCAGACAAGATGAGTCATTGCTTACCTTGTACATTTGATTGCTCGGAGTTCCCTTTGTGGATAGACTGCTATACTTATGATTACTTTATCCTATGTATCGGGGGGAAACACTGATCTCTCTTCATTCTATTCTTTGATTCATCGTTGTAGTATAGATATTCTTTTCACTTCCCTATACTAAGCACGAGTTATGTCTTCTTCATCGCTCTTGATCCACTTTGAGGAAATCATTCGAGCTAAGTATAGGGGGTGTCGTATATATTTCATATATACTTTAGCCATAACTCGTACTTTGTGTGAGTGTGTAATAAATAAAATGGCTAAAATTCATTAAAACTGTAAAAATTCAAATTTTTTCATGTACATAAAATTCTTTCTTGCACATACATAGCTATTTATAAAATTATTTTTGTACAAATTGTCTGTAAAAATGTTTTATTTGTAAAAAGTTTGTGTAAATATTTTGACATCAAAATTATGTATATGGTACAAAGTAAAATGTTTGAAAAACAAAAGTTTGCAAAAACCCTTGTGTAAATATGTGTAAATAGTTTGCAAAACTCTTGCATCCATGCATTCATTCATTCAAGCATTTTTCAAAAAATTTACACATTTTCAAAACTTTGCATAAAAAAGAAGTGTTTAGAATAAATACTGAGTGACACAAACCCAAAGAGAGGGCCAAGCATTGGCCTGATCGCCAAATAAAATTAGTAGAGAGAGATTGGGCCTACTCTATATTGTATATGTATCATAGGTGTAGATAATTTATTTTTGCCAAAATAAAATAAAAAAATGTTTTACCTCCTAGAATATATTTCTAAAAATAAAATAAAAATTAGAAAAAATAAAATAAAATTCTCTCTTTTGTGCATAATACATATATATATATATATATATATATGTTTCCTTCCCTATTTATTTTATACCCGTAAAAAAATAATAAAAATAGAAAAAAATTATTTTATACTCCAAAAATTATGTTGTAGATAAAAATAAAATATAAAATTGGAATATTTTTGTAAAAATAAAAATAATAAAAACAATTGTACAAAATACATAGGTATAATATACATGTATATAATACAATATATTGTATATAGATTAATTTATTTTTAAAAAAATATATAAAAATCATAGAAAATAGTTTGAAAATTACAAACATTTTCCATTTTATACACTTTTTAATTTAAAATCATTTATTATTTTTTATTGAATTTGTAAAGTATTTTGTCAATTCTATTTTCTAATTGGTCGATTGGAATGTTGACCATGGGTCAACGACGCCTCCTACCAGAATCAAACCTGGATCCTTGTCGCCAGAGTTTCTTCTCAATATTTTCCAGCCTGACTCCTCTCGCCTCTCCCCTCAGGATTCGGGCCCGGGAATCTTCGTACCTCTTACATCCTTGCAGGTCCATCGCCTGATCCGATTCCTTCTCGGGTCTCACGCTTCTCTCTGATCTTTCCAGACCCCCGACAACCCTATATAATCATCTCTCTGCCTCCACAGTGCCCGAGCTCATGCCTCTCTCCCTCTCGATACCCTAACCACCTTCAGTAGAGTGACAGTCATCTGGAGCGTCGCATGGCGATCGATTTATTGCAGCGACGTTGCAGCTTAGCATCCGTGGTCGGAGATCCGCCGCGAGTAGCCTACCTTGCCTACCGCTGCTTGGTCGAGGCCATTACCTCGCCGACCCCTTCGCCTGGAGCTGAGGAACACATTCCAACCTTTAGGTAACCCTTTTATCCTTCACCTTGGTCTATTCGAACAAATCTTTCATTTGTCACCGTCGTCGCTCCGCAAGCTCTGACTAGCTGGTCGGAGCTCCGTTCCCCTATCACAACCATTCCGATATCACCGTACACTCACCCTCCATCTCGCTCTGCATCCTGAGCACCATGATCTTCAGCCATCTAGTCGATATTAAGCTAGAGGTCTCCCCTATCGCCTTCGCTAGAGATCAACCGTTTTTAGTCTCAATAACCTAGACCGGAGCATAGCTTCGAGTCAGAGCTACCCGTTGTAGTTCTTGGTGTGTGTTGGGACCCCTCATTCCATCCATCTCAGAGCTCCCCGGAGTCCCTCCAGGCCACCTTCGTCGTTACGTCCATCCGACCGGTGGTGTCTTCATATGAGCCGTTCAGTCGATGCGGAAGCCTTCCACGAGTCATCTAGTATTTCCCGATCGACCATCGGGGCTGAGGATCTCCTCCTCGGCTTCGGTGAAGTTCACTCAGGAGTTGTTCGTTCAGGTTGATCCATCACCGTTGGATCAGACCCGCACTGCCAGATCTCATCCGAACTGCAGCCGCTGCAGAAGAGTCAGGCCGTTGGATGTCGGATCTGACATCTACGGCCATTCCATGTCCCTAACAGCCCATGATCGTCATATCTGACTCCTGACGACATCAGAGCCGCACGTCCACACCTTCTCCAATGGCCGACACGTGGCTCCCATGCGCGACTCACGTGCAGCGAGGGAATATTGCTCTTTTTACCCTGCATTTACTCCGCTTTATGTTTTACTCTGTAAAATAAATGTTGTAGTTGAACTTATTTGTAGTTTAGTCCCTATAATTTTTGTTATTTGCATTTTAGTCCCCCTTGTCTGGAGACACATGCTTTGTCACATGAACTTGGGTGTTTTTGCATTTTTCAGCAAGGACTTCTTAGATGTTACTTGTTAAATGAATGGTTTTATGAAATTGCATTTATGCTCCTGAGAACGTGGATTTGACGCATGTGCGGATTTAATTGGATATATTGCATATTTAGCCCCGGGCTTTTTATGCTTGTTAATGTTTAGTATATGAACTTAAATAAATTGCATTTAGGCCCCTATAATCTGTTTGTGTTGTTTTTAATTAAATAAATATCAAAACCACTCCAAAAATTCCCAAAAAAAATTACTAGTAGCTCCTTCTACCATATAGTATTTTGGTGATTTTTGAGATGCATTTTGATTTTATTTGTTATTTTCTAAAAATCAAAAACCCTAAAAAATGTCCCTATCTATTTTAGAAAATCCATAAAAAATATAAAAATACCTTTAAACAATCCAAAAAATTGTGAGTAATTGGTTTATGTTATATTAATTCTTGTGCCATTTTCATTCGATTCTCTTTTATAAAATACCTAAAAATTACAAAAGACAAAACCTTATAAAAATCAGTAAAAATCCATTAAAACTAAAAGATGGGCTTTCCAATTCTGTAGGTAGATTTTATTTTATATTTTCATAGACAATGCTGCTAGGATTTTAGAGGCACTTTAGACATTTTTAATATGCCTTTTCATCTAGGCTGCACACCACTTGCTACTGTTGTCTTTCTTTTATTTTTAGAAAATTTTATAAAAATCAAAAAAGTCCATAAAATATCCAAAAATACTTGAATATTTTAAAAACATAAAACATTTTTTGTTTTAAATTTTTGAGTATTTTTTAGACCTTTAAATAATTGTTTGAATGTGATTTTATTTATTTTCTTAATAGAAAATAACAAACAAATGAAAAATTAAGAACCGCCAAAAATACTTTTATTTCTTGGATTTCTCGACTACTTCGTATGATCATCCCATGCTCCTTGAGTTCAACCCTGGTGGTTATACCAGGTTAAATAATTAGCAAGACCGCTTGCCTTGGTTTTATTGTTGTCTGATTTTGTTGGTGGTCTATGTTTTCTCGATTGAGTCACGCTTCATCGGTTGAGGTCCCAACGACCTTGATCAGTGAAGCGTTCATCAGAGGGTTTAAAATTATCCTAACTAAAAGTGAAGAGAGAATGTCGCTGAGGTGACCGCCCACGGGATCGTAAGTCAACACATAATCTATAAATAAAGAAATGCAAGCAAGTGTTAATCAAAATATAATATAAACCCGATAATTAAATGTGTATAGTGGTCAAGTGCAAGTAGGGTGTCCAATTCAGGGAGAACGGGGGATAGACAACACAATTGGCAAAAAAACAATAAATATTTTTTGGTTTTTTAGGGATTTTTTAATTTTATGGGTTTTACTTATTTTGTTTTTTAGAATTTTATTTTAATAAATTTTAAAGATATTTTTAATTTATATTTTTCTTGTTTTTAAAATTTCTGATTTTTATATTTTTATAATAACTAATAATAATATAAGTATATATATCTTTATATTTATAAATATAGCCATAAAAACTAAAAAATTGCAAAATAAAATATTTTTGTCTTTTTATATTTCTTATGTTTTCTATAATTTTCTAATATTTTTTACTATTTTTTATATTTAATTATGCAAACAATGAATATAAAAATATTTTTACTATTAAGAAATTGTATCTATAGTTCAACCCTGGTTGCATAATTTGCTAGATTGTATCTATAGTTCAACCCTGGTTGTTTTCAAAAAATATTTTTAATATATAATAAATATAATAGATACAATTCAGATATAGAAATAAATATTTTTAGGATTTTCAGAAATTTTTATAACTTTTATGAGGATTTTAGAGATTTTTAATTTTTACTATTTTTCTTTTTCTATTTTTAGAGATTTTTTGTTGTAGTTGTAAAACAGGATAATTAACCAAAATTATATTTTTTGGATTTTTTTCAAAACAATTTTATAGTTTTTTTATTTTTCTAAGCTATACAAGAGGAAAATAGCTTTGTTTTTTTTAATAAATAGAAATATAAGATAAAATACCTTAATAAACTTATATATGAAGGAATAATATATAAGGTATTGATCCTATTTTTTTACGAAATTTTAGGCACGGGAACTAATTTATAATAAAATAAAATATAAAAATAGAAATTACAATATATCAAGGAATTTATGTAAATATTTAAAGTTTTTGGTCCCGGACACCATAGAGAAGATTAGGGCCAACAAAAGATATTAGATCTACAACACCTCTCGACAGCCGATGATGCTTCATTGGTAATCAACAGATATTAGATCTACACTTGAGATTTGACGGTTGATGGCAATGCGATCCAACGATAGTTGCTCCCCATGGAATGTACTCACGATCAGATGACTCTGAGGGTCAATGGAGGAAAAACTCAAGAATAGATGGAACATAAGCTTTCATCTATCGAATCCCCATCGTTTGTCATCTCCAGGAGCTTGGGTGAAGGTCAAAATGTTCCTGGGCATCTTTTGTTTCTAGTGAAACCTTCAGAATGGTCAAAAGCCCGTCGAAGGAACTTTGGAGAGAAGGAGGACTTGGAAGCTTCTCTGTGTATCAAAAATGCCTCAATTGAGGCCCTTCCTCTCCATTACCTGCACGGTTAGATCTGCAGCACAAAAGTGAAGGTGCTAGAGTTTATTTTGGGGTGAAACATGGTGAAGTGCATCGGGGCAGAGCTCGCCGATGAAGTGACAGAAAGCATGTGCTGATCTCCAGATCTGATGAGGATCTGTGTGTATGGATATGCGTGGAGCGTAGAGAAGCAGAAGACAAAGGAGATAGAGGTGGTCAACGGGTGGAGGAACGGTAAAAATGGGTAGAAACAAATGGAAAGGCGGTGGCCATAGTTAAGCTTCGAGAACTACGAGAGTAGAAGATCTAGCTACTGCATGAATCAAAAACCTAAACTACGTACAGAAATGAAATGCTAAAAGGAAAGGGCTACCTAGAAAGCGAGGAAAGGGGATCAAAGCTGCGCGAAGGAGCTGGGAGTAGAGCTTGCGGCGTAGCTGGCCAACGAAGCTCGGATCGACCATAGATCCAACCAAATCCGCCTCCTAAAGCATGGAGTTCACTCCTACTTTCACTATGAGGATCAAGACTAGGGTAAGGGTTTAATTGGTGGAGGAGGGATCAAAATCGAATAGTGGTCGAAGTGAGGTTTGTGTACGAGGGTCCCTTTGATCGATGCTCTTGATCAATGCAACGATCTAAAGATCGATGAGAGATGGTATCGTGAAATGCCTTTGATCGAGGAACATAAGTCAAAGAGAAATCCAGATGAAAGAGATTAAGAATCAATGGATAAAATCGAGAAAAATGGAAACTAAGATGGGTAGCAGGCCTATGGTGCAGGAGGGGCTCAGTTGACCAATGGGTCAACCGAGGCTCACTCCTGATTGGGCCACATCACCCGCGAGGTGACGAAACACAGAATATAATTGAAAATAATTCGAAATAAAAGAATAAAATATTTATTTGATTTTTGGGTAAAAAATGAAAAATATTCATTATTTTATGTAGTATTTTATTATGATTTTAATTATTTTTATGAGTTGATTTATTGTATTTTACTTTTTACATGAATATTTATATGTATATTTACCTATATATTGTATATTTTATGTTATGTTATATTCTAGATTTTATTATTTTATATACATAATTTATATATTTATAAGTTATTTAAATAAAATTAAATAATTTTTTTTGTATTTTATGACATTATTTGCATCCCTTATAAATATAAGTATTTATTGTATTGGTATAAGTATAGGTAATTCATATATGTATTTTTGTATACATATTTATTTTCATGTAATTTTTATGGTTTTATTTTATTCTAATTATGGAGATATACTATAAATAATAATCACAAAATTATAAAAATATAAAATAATGATAAATATAAAGAACACATAAAATAATTATTTTGTTCCGGTATATTGTACAATTGGAGTCGAAAATCAACCTTTTCCATCTTTACTCCAAATTAAATGAAACCACCTTCATTAAACCCGCTTTGGTTGTCAGAATCATCATGCAACTGCTATTTCCAAGCTGAAAATCATGGGAAAACCAATAAACCACCACTTGCCATGTCAACTTCATCCTAGCCCTCGATCGAGCAACCTTCTAAGTCAATAGTGAGCATTTAGGTAGGGTCATTTATTCTTTCATAATGTAGAACTCATTGAACTGCAATTATCTAAATCTACATAATGAGGGTTCATGGGTGGATAGTGAGTCCTTTTCTCACCTCCTATAGTGGTGTTGGTCTCGAAGACTATTAGGATAGTGGAATCATCGCTTCTGATGGCAAGGAGGGGGCTGACAACAGGGTGGGCCGAGGTATTTTCCAATCAGCTTTATGAATTCGAAACGCGAGGAAAATAGGAATCGAACCTGCTACTTGTGGCATGACTGACCAGCATTCTAACCAACTGAGCTATTTCCCCTAAAAGTCTAATATACATGGCATGATTCTAGCTCGCTCCTACTTTGCGGATCTTAACTCTGGGGCTCGCTTCCCTCGACTCATCAAAGGTCGAACTGACTTCTTTCAACCTGCTTATATATAAAGAGAGCTTAAGGAAAGACTTCCACTAAGGTAGGCGGGAAATAGCACCTTGGGTCATCGATACCCTGAATATATATATTCAATATATACTCAATATATAGTAGCATAGCAAAGTGCTTTCTGAATCGGGATTTTATTCAAAAGGGCAGTTTCTCAGTTTTATTAGTGTCAATTCAAGCTCTTCGCTCCCTTTGTCTATATAAGTAATTGAGAACATCAAATCTACAACCTAGCCCCTCTCATCAACCTATTTGTATGCCCTCGACTATGCAAAGATCTGATACCGCTCAGTGTCTGTTACCACTACGTTCAGTTCCCTGAAAGAAAGAGGCCCAGGATATATAGTGGAAGCTTCTCACATGTAGAATCCTAGGATGATACCTGAAAGCGTAAATGGATCAATGCCTTTTCTGCCCTTTTCAGGTAGTATGTATGATCTTGAGTGACTTCTCGCACATTGAGGTAATTACGTGGGTAGTCCTAGAATCATCGCATGCAATCCTTCAGGACTAGTAGTCCTCTTGACTTCTCACCCACTTACTGCCTATTATATGCCTGTTCTGCTTCTATCAAGGATAGGAAATCAACTACAGGAGAAATCTTAGTGGGTCTTAGGCAGGGAATTGTGTCCATATATATAGCTTGGAGAATCCCCTACTATATATGACCTTGGGGTCAGCCAAAGAGAAAGATAAGGACGAGTAATAGCTTGAGACTCTTTCTTGCTCCCGCATGGGTAGTAGCTCTCAGAAGGTTGGAATGGAGAAGACAAGGCACGATTCTATCTCTATGGTCTTTTGACATCTATCTTGTTGCCCCCTTAGATATATAGTTGCATCATTCTCACCCTCAACGGTCAAAGAATCAAATCATAGCGTTAGTGTATAGGTCCCAAAAATACATTAGTGGGCATTCATGGGTTTGGGTTTCTTTTATTTATTGTCCCTTATCTTCCCCTACTTTATTACTTGTCGACCCAGTCATCATGATGCATGGGTCTCGGGGTTTAGGGTCATTCAATACCTTTGGTATTTCATTTATTTTTCTTTTCTTTTTCTTCATTTTTTTATTTTGACATTAAATACAATATTTTATACAATATTTACGCAATAAAAATTAAATGTTAATTTATGCAAACTAATGATATATACATTCATTTAGCTAGGGTTTAAAGGTCAAAATGAAAGAATAAAGGTGATGAAATGGAGATTCATCACCCCCCTATACTTTCCTTTACTAGTCCCTAGCAAACACTTATGCCTATAAGTGCAGAAAAAACAAAGAAAAGAAAAGGAAAGAACTTGGATTAAATTCAAATCTTAAACTTTTCTTCATAAAATCAAAGTTTGGAGCTCAGTCGGACCCTTGGAAGTTATGTTTGGTGAGAACCTTACTGAGAATTGGATTTAAAAAACAACATCCTCTAAGACCCAAAAAACCTTGCTCAAGACTCCTCAAAACCAGGTCAGAACAAGTCGATTCATGCATTGTCCCTTATGACTATGAGTCTATATTGTACAATATCAGTGATATGTGTCTCCTCTCTCCTGAAGTGGTAAAAGTTAGTCTTCGCCAGCGTGGTGACCCTGATTCCCCAATCCAACAACTTTTTCTATAAGAAGGAGGGTATTCCCTTCTAAGTTCAAGAACAACTAGCTCAAGAAGAGGAGGTGGAGAGAAGAATGGATGGTAGCCAGTGTAGCTACCTATCCTAGGATGCCTAACCAGTGTAGCCAAGTCATCCGGCTGTAGGCTCAGGTACCTTTGATCTTGAATCTCAAGCTAGCTTATTAACTATACAAATATATACATACTCTAATGGGAAATGATATTATTGATTTTTTCCTATCTTTTATTTTTGTTGTTTTTTATTGTTTTTTAATACTATATACCACATTTACATGTGGACATTTTCCTCTTGAGCCAATAGACTATCCATCTTTTGAATCATTATTGCAACCCACAACTTCTATCATTTGACCTCATGGCTACTAGATCGGGTTGGGGTACAATGGCGACAAATGTGTGACTTCTGATGTTTCCATTAGCTTGTGTCTCATGCAATCTAGCCCTTTACCACTTAACTGAGTTGAGCAAAGTGCAAGGGACGTGTGTGCAAGCTAGGTCACTATCGACAATAATCGCATGTGTTCTGAAATATTCTACTTAGGCAGTCAAGATGGCACTGAACCAAGTCCTGTGGTCTCAATGAAGTCTAGCAAACATGAAGTGTCTCAATTCTAGTTCCTATAAGGTTCATATAATTTAGTGGATTAAGGTCCAACTAAGCTCTAATCTTCTTATTGTTTTTAGACTTGTTCAATTATCTATATTAATCCAAAAAATGCAAATTCTATGGACAATGCAAGGAAAATATTTTGTGATCTAATTTTCTAATTTTCGAACTTTTTATGAATTTTTGAAATGTTTTGCAAAATTTTGAAAATAGTTCACGTATTTTTATTGGTTTTTAGTTTTGCAATTTTTAGGGATTTTTAAAAAACAAAGGAGTCTGGTAAATAATTACATGCGGCTATTTACATGGGAATGCATTTTATTATTTATAAGAGTTTAGATGATGAATTTACACAAGTTATTTACAACTACTATTTATAGAGTTTGTAAAGAATTTCTATAGTCCCCAAAAAGATTTGAAAATATTTCGACAAACTCTTTGAAAACTTTATTTTGAAAGAATAATTTTGACAACTATTTTTCTGCAAACATTTACAGAATATGAAATCATTTTGCAAGGATTTTTCGAATAACATGTATAGATTTTTCAAAATAATTTTTGCAACCATTTCTCAAAATATTTTTAACATGATTTCTTAAACATCATATACAAATAATTTTAATGTATGTTTTAATTTGTTATTAATTAGCCATATCGTTGAAAATACGAAAGCACGAGTTATGGCTAAAGTAGATACTGTTGGAAATGCGAGCCCACGGCGAGCCATTATGCAATAAATGTTGTTGCAATTCACTCCTTGATCTGAAATGAAGAATACATAATTTGCATAATAGGTCCCTTAGTACAATTAGGGTTATGTACCATGGCCATCTTAATGATCATACAGCTGTTGATTCAATTATTGAAACATAGAGGCTGGTGCTTAGTTGAATATCTAATGAGTTAGATTGAGGACTCATCAAGCACCGTCAAATGATTATTAAGAGATGATCTCCAGCCTGAGTAGGAGATGGCAATCCTATCTCATTTAGGTTGATATCTGACCGACCTCTTGATGCAGGTCCTCTGCATAGGAATAGAGATTCGGAGGTGTCAGATTAGTTAGGTCAAAGAGTTGACTTAACGAGAACGAGATAACCAAAGCCCTATATCATATGCTGTCATGATATAGGCACACATCCTCTGACCGGAGAAAGATGTGTTACTATATGTCTGAGTATGTACATTTGGCAGACCAATAGGTTGATGACCTAATCAAGGTCTATACACCGGCGCGCTGGTGTGCATATAAGGGCATATGAGTAATACGATCTCTCAAAGGGATCATACAGGTTCACTACTGAACCGGAAGACATGAGCTCACTCATGAGATATTGGGAAGAATCAAATTCCGTGCGCACGGTCGTCTCGCTTTGGAAGCTTGACTGAATTTGTTGGTTTGATATATACTTTTGGAAAGTATATGATCAAGACCTAGGTATGATATATATGCTTTTGGAAAGTATATGATCAATACCGACTCCCAATGATCGAATGAGAAACTTACTGATAAAACCCTGAAGTAGACAGTATAAAGTTGATCTAATACTTCGGGTTTATTCTGAGTCTTCCAGTATGCAGGATGTACAGGTGTTAAGAATACCTGAGGTGATGTGATCATAAACGATTGTATAACCATGACGCTTCCATTCCTAGGGAGTGATGAAACGGGTCTGGATTTTAGTGACTCCTCTCAGTAGAGAAGTAATCTGATCTTAGTCCAAATGTTGGACATTAATCTGAATGTGATTCAGATTCAATGAGAAGATTAGATTTACGGTCTTGATTTAATCAAGCATCTATGGGAGGCCCGAGATCTGGATTTGAGATATGATCTCAATATCCATGTCACTATACGTGGAACAATACAATCGCCCTGTCCTTATCTCCAAGTATTTGCGGAGAAAGCGCATTATCCTTGAAAGAGTTCATGGATAATTCTTATGTTGATATATGTATCCAAGCATTGAGAAAATGGATAATTAAATGTGATTTAATTATCATGAATAATATGAATTTGATTCATATTATAAGGAGAGTTATCTTAGATAATTAAATGTGATTTAATTATCAAAAAAATGTGAATAATGTGAATGTGATTCATATTATTTGAACACATGAGATAAAGAGATCCAAGATGATTAAATATGATTTAATTATCAAGGATAAGAATAATGTGGATAGTAATATCCAATTATTCATAATATATTATAAATGTGATTTATAATGTATTAGAGAGAGTTAAATATAATTTATATTAGTAGATTAATTATTAATGTGTATTGGATACACATTGTTTAATTAATTGAAAATGTGAATTACATTTTGTTTAGGGTTGTGAATGTGATTCACAATATTCCAATGTCGAGATTGCAATATTCCCAAAATTAATTGAGAATTATTTTTTTTGGTGAATAATTGTTGGAAAATAAGTTGAGAGAAAAACAAGGAGATATGCAATCCCATGGGAATCCATGGGATTGCCCTCCCCATATGGGAAGAGGGGGGTGGCACCAATTCCTTTATGGAATTGGTGGCCGTCCACTCCTCCCAATAGGGAAGGAGGCTCTCATTTGTTTTTCCACTCCTTATTTAGTTGGTTTAATTTGGTATTAATATATATTTGATTTATCAAATATTTTTAATCAAAATCAAATCACAAGTTGTTGGCTTTTACCAACAACAATCTTGACCATTGGATTGTCATAAATCAATCTCAACCATTGATTTTATATGACACATGGATTGAGATCCATGGATCCCAAAACCCTATAAATAGAGAGGCATACCCATGCTCTCTCTTTACACACAATGCTTGATAAGCATCTCTCTCTCTCTCTCTTTCTCTCTAGAGGTAAGCCCTCTCTCTCTCCCTCTCATGGCCGTCCACCATGGATGACATGGAGAGGTTCTCCATTGCCGCGGCATCGTCGATATGCTGCCCGTTCTTCTGCTCGTGGATCTCCGTCTTCCTCGGTGCGCCTCGCTCGTGAAGAAGACGTCGGATCTCGTGTGTCCAGATCAGGAGATCCGCCGCTTGGATCATCAACATGGATTGCGAGAAGCACGCGGTTCATCCCCGCGCTCGCAAGCGTCTCCTCCGTCGGATCGGACTTGAGACAGGAGGTCTCTTCGTTTAGAGACTCGATCGCAACCACGCTTCAAGAGGTAATCCTATTACTTGTTTGTGGTTTAGACGAAACGATCCGAGAAGTGTTCTTGGATCATGTGGTTTCGTCGTGTAAAATTTTTTAAATTCCGCTGCACCGAGCAACTAGTCCGACTAGTCGCTCCTCGTCGTATTCGATACGACGCTCACGCTTCCGTGATGCGCTTGAGGATCTCACCATATCCTTCAAGTGGTATCAGAGCCTTAGGTTGACGGTTTCGAATAGTGATTCGTTAACCAAGGACGACTTGGGTTCGCTAAGGTCGCGAAAGTTTTCATCGCATTTGATTTCGCAGATCTGTTTAGTAAATAAATTCGGCACTGTTTAAATTGTTTAAACACGAAATTTATACTCGGATTATGTTCCCCATTAAATAAGGAAACCATAGGATCTGAGTTTACGTAAATCGGATTTCGTATGCTCTAGATATGGTAGTTTTAATGAACATGTATGCACTGTTGCGGGAACTGTGAATCTGAACGTGATTAAAATGTTAATTACTGTTTAGACTTGCCTCGAAATGCGTGAAACATCACTTAGATTCTGTCCTAAATCAAATTAGCAAACTTCAGAAATTGACTTTGCTTAATTTGGATTTAATATGATTGAGATATGCCAATTTTAGTAAGTAGGGGTCACTGCTGAAATTGCTTTCCTAATCTAGAACCAAGTGATTGTCAATTAGTGAAATTAATTGTTAATTTCGTGAAATAATCTTGAAAAATATTTATGAAATATTGAAACATGATTATTTGCCTAATTGACTTGGCCCCAACCAATTAGTTGATTAGATTTGATCTAAACCTTAATTGGAATTACAATCATCAAACTTCTTGCTTGAATAGGATTTGGGAATTTGCCTAGCAAATTTCCTTAAAATCAAAATTGTTTTGATTACTATATGGTATAATTTCGGTTGAAGAACCGATGATCATCTCATGTACAAAATAATCAATTTGGCATTATCCTTTCCCGAGGCGGATATGGTGTCTAGTCGGGGATCGCTGGGTCAGCGGGTTGCAACGTATGTGGTCCGCCCCACTCCCGTCGGTACTGGCCATGACAGCGGGTAGGGCCGGGATAATGTCCGAGGGATTATGATGTATTTTTCTAATTATTAAAATACGAATTAATACGTACTTTGAGAATAATACCATATATATATTCAAGCATAAAATTAAGTTTGATTGATTGAATTGGATTGATAATTAATTTAATATGATTAAGTTAATTATATCCAATTGAGAATACTCTAATATGATTAGAGTTAATAATTCCCTTGGAAGAATTAATTATATGAATGTGATTCATAGTAATTAATTAAATTTGAATAAGAGATGGAGGATCACATAAGTGACATCCATGGTCTCCCGTCAAGGCGAAGGGTTTCCGTCGCCAGGGATTGTATATAGGAGACGCCTGTACGTAGTGACAGCTCCTATATACAAGCGCATCTGGATCGGACTCTTTGCTTCTCTAAAGAGTAAGGCCGTATACGTAGTGACCCCAATATCGGATCCTCATATTATTGGGGCGATATTGGATTGCGCATAGCGAGTTCTATTCCTGTTGACGGTTGGTTCAATTAACGACGGGTCAACATCACCTTAGGGGTGGTGGGCCCGGGTGTTAAAGACCGAATTGGGAAATGCAAGTTGGACTTGCAAGGCGGAATGTGTTCCCGCTTCTCTTTATTGGAGTTGCAGTTTCTCATATTATTGGGATGTAACAAAGATAAAGAGGAGATCCCAGATCTTGCTGAGATATAATGGTAAGTATATCTCTTACATTGAAAGTGATTAAGGGAATGAACTTTCATTGTTGACATGGCAAGACAACTTTGATATAAAAACTCCTAAATCAAAGTATAATATGTGTATATATATAAATATATACCCTTATGCAAATTACTTATTTCAGATAATCCTTCATTAAACCCACTCAATGTTATACTCATTAATAACCAGTAGAATATCATGGATTGGACTCTTGATCCAGATATTGTACTTGCGATTGGACACATAATGTATGTGGTTGCAATGTGCAAGATTCCTCATAATAATGAGAAGTGATAATTAAATAAGACAATAGGACTAAAACCCTAGGGTTTGTATGTCTCTATAAGTCTTGATCTTATCGATTGTACTTTTGAAGTAACATGTCGATGATGATCGTAATTATCAAATTAATCCTTATAAAATCAATAAAGATATTCTGGCATATATATGTGCTCTTGACATTTAATCATGAATGACATGGTTCTCTACATCATGTAGAATGGTAGCTCTATTTGAGATAATGTATTCAAATTGTTTGAATACCTACCTGAACCGATGCTTCAAAGAGTTTAGATGGATGTAGATGATGAGTGTCATCATTCTACTGTCTATACTCTAGTCATTCATGAAGCTTCATAATATTCATATTATATGAACTTAAATGAAGCTTGTATAAATGTTGAAATACTCTTATATTGAAATTTTTGATTTTAACATAAGAGATCCTTAGTCTTGAGTAATGGTTGCTTATAGACAAAGGGAGCGCAGTGGAAGAATGGGTTGGACCCAAAGTAAGAAATATAGTCAAAAGGTTGACTGTATTTCTGTAACTTCCATATGACATTCAAAGAGTTGGATGAATGCCAATACTGCAATAAGTTGATGTGTTGATAGTATGACTATCAAATCTATCTAGAATCCTTAGAGAAGGAATCAGATAGTGCATCATATTAATCTACATATAATCATTGATATTGACTTACTTATTTGATAAGATAAAGTCTAATAATTGTATCTCAATTTTCTAATGACACTTGCAATTGGTTGCATATATATTAGGAATTTGATCTTAAGGTTTAATGGTCATCCATGTTGGAATTGATGCAATTGTTGCAATAATTTCCACCGGATGAATAGACTTCATATTTTCAGTGGGAGCCCTTAGTCTTAGAGAATGTCTCTATGACCTAGATATTAGAATACACTAATTGTTTATTTCTAATTGTTGGATATAAACATGAATTCTGTAATAAATCTATCATAAAGAGTTATGATGGAAATATTTCAGATAGTAATCTAAAATCTAGTGGACTCTATTAAATTAGAAAATTATTGAATGGTTCATTAAGATTTCTAATACTGAAAATTAAACCTTTAAAAGATCAATAGGAGGATAAAGATCATTTGACAATGATCTGGAATCAAATTTTGGATATATGTCTGTTGATGAAATCAATGGACTGGTAAGACATGAAACTTTAGATTGTCTAAAGATTCAAATCTCACATACTTGTGAATATTGTATTCAAAGTAAAATGTCCAATACACCCTTCCTTGGGAAAGGTGTAAGATCAAGGTATTAAGGATCTCATACATATTGATGTACGCAGATCATCTATATCATAGTAAACATTATGGATATGTGATATCTGTTAGTGATTATGTATGATATGAGATTTCTTCTCTTCATTTAGAGAACTTTGAAATGTTCAAAGATTTCACAATTTTGGTTTAGAACCAAAGTTTGAAGGAAGATAAAATGAATTTGATCTAATCAAGGTAGCTTGTACCTATTAGATAAATTCAAGGAATACCTTATGGAGATGTGAATATCATTTCTATCTCACCCCTCCTAATGAGCCTTAACTCAATAGAGTTGTAGGGAGATACAATTGATCATGTGTGACATGATTTGATCAATGATTAATCATAGCATAATTATCTCTTAGTTTCCAGGTATATATATGTGATAGAGACTGCATTATATATCCTTAATAAGGTTCCATGTGATTAAGCTGGAATCTGGCACTAGAGAGTGCTACTTCATTAGGAAAATAAAGGATGGTATTGGATACCTACTTTATGACCTTGAGATTCTTAAAAGATCTAATCTTTGAGAATATGATTCTTATAGGATGACTCTCTTGAGAATCAAGATGAAAATGAAGTGAAGGAACTCATTTAATCTTGAAAAGATAATGAGGCTCCTGAAATTGGAAACTTAAATAGATAATTAAAGATGAAACATTAATACCTCTTCAAATAAGTTTGAGGATGGATTCCATGTGTCAGTTGAGTCTGAAAATGATCGGACTTCGTATGATGAAGCTCCTGAGGATCATGACATGGAAAGATGGATGTTAGCAATAAAAGTCTAATGTAGACTTCATATACAAGTGTTGTATATGGACCCTCGAGGATCCACCTATATGGGTCAGACCCATTAAGGTGTAAATGGATCTTCAAGAGAAAGAGGGAACCTGATGAGAAGGTATAGACCTTCAAAGCATGGTTCGTAGCCATGAGCTACACACCGAAGAGAAGGCATCGCTTGCGATAAGACTTGCTCTCCAGTGACCTTGCTTTAACCCATCATAATATTGCTAACTATAGCTACACAACTTGTCTATGACATCTTCATGGTGTGAGTCAAGATTGCATTCCTCTATGAATACCTCTCTGAGGATATTCATATGAAGTAGCCCCAGGGCTTCATGGTTGAGGAAAGCAAGGTGTGCTAGCTGAAGAACTCCATCTTTGGACTCCCATAAGTTTCTTGTAGTTGGAACATAAGATTTGATGAAATTATAAATGTTGTGATTTCAGATAAAATCTTGATGAACCATGTGAAGCTTAGTGGGAGTGCCATTGTGTTCATCGTGCTAAATGTAGATATTATTCTAATCATTTAGAATGATATAAGAATAATAATAAGTGTTTTATAATTTGGTTGTTCCATACCTTGAGATACGATTTCAAGGATACCTCTTAGATCTTAATTCTGAAGACGTTCAGAAGCAAAGAGAAGAGGGTATTGGGACTGTCGCATTAGTAGTACACCTTGGACTTATTCCATTTTCTGGAAAATTCCAAGAGAAGCTTCCTTCCCTTAAGATGTGGTAGTGACCTGTCTAGAGGGATAGCACCTCAAAGAGTTGAGGAAGTGAATGCTAGAACTGCTTGAACTTGAGCATCAGTTATGAGAAGCTGGGTGAATGCTAGATGTGTACAAGAACCAAATGTCTGCCATGCAGTGGGAGTAGTAAACTGTTACTAATCCTACTCTGGAAATAAAACACTTAGTTGCAGTAATAATAATATCTTCAAAGATGATAAAACTTGGAGATAGTGATCTCAAAATCTTATCTTCAAAAGTTTAAAACCTTGTAGATAGTGATCTATAAGGGTCTTAACTGTAGATACCTTAAGAGATAGAGATCTCCAGGAATGAAGGTATTCTAATAAGGATTATGGGAATACTGGTTATGATAATTAATAAGATGTAGTGTCAAGGACACTATAACCAACAAAATTGAGTATCGGTTGCATGAGATGCAATATTCGCATTGGATGCGAGCACTGTTACTAGGAGATATGCAAGTGCCGTAAAAGGACTTGGCATAGTCTCTTGGGAACGGAGGGACTGATCAGCTTACCTAGCTATTTTCTAAATAGCCTATGATTGTCACATGAGTGTGGGTTTAAATGATTAGCCCATTAATGGCTCTTTGGGCTAGTGGGAGATTGTTGGAAATGCGAGCCCACGGCGAGCCATTATGCAATAAATGTTGTTGCAATTCACTCCTTGATCTGAAATGAAGAATACATAATTTGCATAATAGGTCCCTTAGTAAAATTAGGGTTATGTACCATGGCCATCTTAATGATCATACAGCTGTTGATTCAATTATTGAAACATAGAGGCTGGTGCTTAGATGAATATCTAATGAGTTAGATTGAGGACTCATCAAGCACCGTCAAATGATTATTAAGAGATGATCTCCAGCCTGAGTAGGAGATGGCAATCCTATCTCATTTAGGTTGATATCTGACCGACCTCTTGATGCAGGTCCTCTGCATAGGAATAGAGATTCGGAGGTGTCAGATTAGTTAGGTCAAAGAGTTGACTTAACGAGATCGAGATAACCAAAGTCCTATATCATATGCTGTCATGATATAGGCACACATCCTCTGACCGGAGACAGGTGTGTTACTATATGTCTGAGTATGTACATTTGGCAGACTAATAGGTTGATGACCTAATCAAGGTCTATACACCGGCGCGCTGGTGTGCATATAAGGGCATATGAGTAATACGATCTCTCAAAGGGATCATACAGGTTCACTACTGAACCGGAAGACATGAGCTCACTCATGAGATATTGGGAAGAATCAAATTCCGTGCGCACGATCGTCTCGCTTTGGAAGCTTGACTGAATTTGTTGGTTTGATATATACTTTTGGAAAGTATATGATCAAGACCTAGGTGTGATATATATGCTTTTGGAAAGTATATGATCAATACCGACTCCCAATGATCGAATGAGAAACTTACTGATAAAACCCTGAAGTAGACAGTATAAAGTTGATCTAATACTTCGGGTTTATTCTGAGTCTTCCAGTATGCAGGATGTACAGGTGTTAGGAATACCTGAGGGTGATGTGATCATAAACGATTGTATAACCATGACGCTTCCATTCCTAGGGAGTGATGAAACGGGTCTGGATTTTAGTGACTCCTCTCAGTAGAGAAGTAATCTGATCTTAGTCCAAATGTTGGACATTAATCTGAATGTGATTCAGATTCAATGAGAAGATTAGATTTACGGTCTTGATTTAATCAAGCATCTATGGGAGGCCCGAGATCTGGATTTGAGATATGATCTCAATATCCATGTCACTATACGTGGAACAATACAATCGCCATGTCCTTATCTCCAAGTATTCGTGGAGAAAGCGCATTATCCTTGAAAGAGTTCATGGATAATTCTTATGTTGATATATGTATCCAAGCATTGAGAAAATGGATAATTAAATGTGATTTAATTATCATGAATAATATGAATTTGATTCATATTATAAGGAGAGTTATCTTAGATAATTAAATGTGATTTAATTATCAAAAAAATGTGAATAATGTGAATGTGATTCATATTATTTGAACACATGAGATAAAGAGATCCAAGATGATTAAATATGATTTAATTATCAAGGATAAGAATAATGTGGATAGTAATATCCAATTATTCATAATATATTATAAATGTGATTTATAATGTATTAGAGAGAGTTAAATATAATTTATATTAGTAGATTAATTATTAATGTGTATTGGATACACATTGTTTAATTAATTGAAAATGTGAATTACATTTTGTTTTGGGTTGTGAATGTGATTCACAATATTCCAATGTCGAGATTGCAATATTCCCAAAATTAATTGAGAATTATTTTTTTTGGTGAATAATTGTTGGAAAATAAGTTGAGAGAAAAACAAGGAGATATGCAATCCCATGGGAATCCATGGGATTGCCCTCCCCATAAGGGAAGAGGGGGGCGGCACCAATTCCTTTATGGAATTGGTGGTCGTCCACTCCTCCCAATAGGGAAGGAGGCTCTCATTTGTTTTTCCACTCCTTATTTAGTTGGTTTAATTTGGTATTAATATATATTTGATTTATCAAATATATTTAATCAAAATTAAATCACAAGTTGTTGGCTTTTACCAACAACAATCTTGACCATTGGATTGTCATAAATCAATCTCAACCATTGATTTTATATGACACATGGATTGAGATCCATGGATAACAAAACCCTATAAATAGAGAGGCATACCCATGCTCTCTCTTTACACACAATGCTTGAGAAGCATCTCTCTCTCTCTCTTTCTCTCTAGAGGTCAGCCCTCTCTCTCCCTCTCATGGCCGTCCACCATGGATGACATGGAGAGGTTCTCCATCGCCGCGGCATCGTCGATATGCTGCCCGTTCTTCTGCTCGTGGATCTCCGTCTTCCTCGGTGCGCCTCGCTCGTGAAGAAGACGTCGGATCTCGTGTGTCGAGATCAGGAGATCCGCCGCTTGGATCTTCAACATGGATTGCGAGAAGCACGCGGTTCATCCCCGCGCTCGCAAGCGTCTCCTCCGTCGGATCGGACTTGAGACAGGAGGTCTCTTCGTTTAGAGACTCGATCGCAACCACGCTTCTAGAGGTAATCCTATTACTTGTTTGTGGTTTAGACGAAACGATCCGAGAAGTGTTCTTGGATCATATGGTTTCGTCGTGTAAAATTTTTTAAATTCCGCTGCACCGAGCAACTAGTCCGACTAGTCGCTCCTCGTCGTATTCGATACGACGCTCACGCTTCCGTGATGCGCTTGAGGATCTCACCATATCCTTCAGATACAACATATGTCCTCATAGCTCAGAGGGAAAAAAGGAAGACATAACTTGTACTAGGTATGGACAAGTCTAAACTACAATGATTAAAGAATGAACGGATGAGAAGTTGACCATCCCCCCTACTTAGGATGAAATAATCCTAAGTATAACTGGTTGTACATAAGGCAGGGAGGGCCATGGGTAAGGATATACGATATCTTCTGCTCGGCATGACCCCCCTATACTTAGGGTAAAATATCCCTAAGTATAGACATAATATCAAGAGTTGAGGGAACAGTTGAGGGATCAATAAATGAATAACTCAGGGTTATCACTCCCCTATACTTTGGACAAAGTACGTCCTAAGTATTGATGAAAGGGGTGAAAACCTTTTCGAAAGAAAGCGAAAGATGAAGATGAATAGAAGAAAAAAACAAAAAAAAGAAAAAGAAAAAAAGATACTTTTGTTATTTTTTGTGATTTTTGTGCTCAAGTGTTTGATCCATTTTTGTTAATGGGCTCAACTTGAGATATAACTTTGATAGAATCAACAATGGACAGGACTGTATCGGGCGCTATGTATAGCTTAGGCAACTATCCATTCACAACAAAAGGTTGTGCATTAATAATGGTTCTAGTTTGAGTAGACTCCCATTGTCACGCACAATGTGGATTATGTACGATCATGTCTACTTGCTCTTCAACTTGCTCGGAAAGACCGCATGTCAAACAACCAAACCTTCTGTCCATGCTCGAAAGTCTTTCTTTTGTTGTGTTTATCATACCATTTCTTTACTTTCTCCTTGTACATCAGGTTATTGTCGTATGTGTAGTCTATGAATTGGAGTAGCTGGTTAGGATCAACCTTTCTTACCAAATTTCTCAGAGTCTAAGTTACACGGATTCAATGCTCGTAAAGATTTTTGAAATAATTCCACAGGTAGAAGACATGGCATGCCATACACGAGGTGGTAGGGAGACATCCCGAGAGGAGACTTGTACAATGTGCGGTAAGCCAAAAAAAACGAATCCAACAACTAGGACCAATTCTTCCTGTTCAGTCGTACAAGCTTCTGCAAGATCATCTTAATCTCCTTGTTTGAACATTCTGCTAAGTCATTTAACTGTGGGTGTTACGGTGCAGCAACGATGTTTGATGTCATATTCTTTGGTCAGCTTCTTGACCTCTCTGTTTATGAAATTGCTACCCCCTTCTGATATCAAAATTTTTGGAATTCTAAATTGTGGGATGACATGTTCCCAGAGGAATTTGCAAATAGTTTTGTTGTCTGCAATTCAGGAAGGAATGGCTTCCACCCATCTACTTACATAGTTTACAGACAACAAGATGTACTCATAGACCTGGCTATTAGGGAATGGGCCCATGAAGTTGATGTCCCAAGCATCGAAGATGTCTGATATCTGAATGTATTTTAGAGGCATCGTATCTTTTGAGCTGATATTTCCACCCAATCGCTGACAATCAGTGTTA
The DNA here is from genome assembly GCA_037367405.1 of Ottelia alismoides. Classification (NCBI taxonomy): domain Eukaryota; kingdom Viridiplantae; phylum Streptophyta; class Magnoliopsida; order Alismatales; family Hydrocharitaceae; genus Ottelia; species Ottelia alismoides. The sequence continues at coordinate 548,041 of JAZKJV010007811.1, read as the reverse complement.
TTCTTCACGTAGTTAGATGCATCCTTAAACAAATTTGTCAACCAAAGGCCACATTGAAGCACTTTCACTACCATTCTTTTTTTAGAATAGTGTCCACCTTCTTCAAGCTTGTGAAAGTGGTCTAGGACACCAGTTCCTCTTGAGATATGTAGCATGATCCCTCAGAGAGTAGGTGTGGTTCCTATCACTGGTAGAAATAAATATATGCTAAGAACTTGTCTTTTTTATCTTCATCCAATCGGTCGGGTTTTCTTGGAGATGAGATAGTTCACGATGTCATCATACTCGAGGAGTGAGGTTATAAAAAGGATAGCTTCATCCGAAAATGTTTCGGTAATCAGTGTGATATCTTGCTCAGAAGTCTTTATTTTTATGATACTTAAAGATGATCTGCCGCCACATTTTTGACTACGCGCTTGTCATGGATTTCAAGTTCAAACTCCTGGATGAGAAGGATCCATCTGATCAGATGAGGTTTGGCATCCTTCTTGATATGTAAATACTGGATGGTAGAGTGATCTGTGTAAACAATTACCTTGAGCCCAAGGAAGTGTGATCTGAACCTTTCCAGCGCAAACACTAAGGCTAGCAACTCTTTCTCTATTATTGTGTAGTTTTTCATGGCCTCAGCAAGTGTTCTGCTAGCATAATGAATCACACGAATACATTCCCTCATCTTTGTCATAGAACAACACCAATTGTATAGTCAGAGGCATCCGTCATGATCTTGAATGGTAGAGACAAATCAGGTGGTTGCAGGATAGGAGCACGTGTGATCAGGCTTTTTAGCTTACGGAAGGCTTGGATAAAATGATCAACATAACAAAATATGTCTCCTTGCCTAGAAATTCTCTCAACGGTCACGCAAGCTTGTTATAGTCTTTGATAAATCTGAGGTAAAAACTAACATGCCCCAAAAATGACCGGACTTGTTTCAGATTTGTTTGTGGCTCAAGTTTGGAAATTACTTCCACCTTGGTTGGGTCAATTTCCATGCCACATTAAAATACAACATGACCCAACGCAACCCCTTTAGTCACCATGAAGTTGCTCTTCTCCCACGAGAGCACAAGGTTCACTTCGCAGCATCTCCTCAGAACTCGATCTAAATAATCAAGACATTGATCGAATGAATCTCCATATACCAAAAAATCATCCATGAAAACCTTGAGGAAATTCCCACCATTTCTGAAAATACAACCAGCAAACATTGCTGAAATGTAGTGGGGGCATTACACAGCCTGAACGACATCCATCGGAAGGTGTACATCCCAAAAGGATAGGTGAATGTGGTCTTATCTTGGTCTTCAAGCATGATTGCCACTTGATTGTATCCAAAATACCCATCCAAGATGTAGAAGTATTCCTTCGCGTCCATCTCTAATGAATTTGGTCAATGAAGGGCAATGGAAAATGATCCTTCTTGGTGGCAAGGTTGAAACGTTTATAATTAACACAAACTCACTAGGATGTTAGTACTTTGGTCGGAACTTCCTCTCATTTGTCCTTAATAGCAATGGTGATACCAGACTTCTTGGACACAACGTGCACTCACCCACTTGGAGTTGGAGATGGGATAAATGAACCCCACATCACACCATTTCTGAATTTCTTTCATCACCACTTCTAGGAGGTTTGGATCCAGACATGGGAAGGCTAGCTATCTTCTTCAAGGTAGAAATGATGCAAGTAAAAAGATTGATTGATCTCATGAGATCTGTTATCTTCCAGCCTACAACCTTGCAGTTTTGTTCAAGAACCTCCATTAGATGAGATTCTTAGTCTTCAGTTAAATGAGCATTAATAATGATCAGGTACATGTTCGGTTCTCCTACAAGGAAGGCATACTTCATATTTGAGGGCAAATAGTTTGAGCTTTGGTGGAGTGGGAGCGACTCCAATGGTTACTTCAGCGACAACTGCATAAATCATCTATCCACCTCTGAGAATTCACTTTCATCATTCATTATATCACATAGACCTAAAACGAAATCTTCCTACTTAGACGAGAGCGATGGTTCAAGTTCTTCTAGATGCACATCAGTGAAAAGCTCATCTTCAAAGACGTCGATTAGATGGACTGTGCTTTCTTGACCTTCCTTAGGGAAGAGGAATTCAAGGGTTTCTCTACCATCCGGAAATAAATTTGTATCTCTGATCTCTTCTAAAAATTCACAATCCTCAAAACATTAAGATTCAAGAACTCTCATATAAGACACAACCATAGTCTTTGGCTCAGGAACGATCTCTATCTGTGATATGTCAGTGCTGGAGTAGAATGTGATCTCTCTAGTGCCCTATTGCCTCAACTGATTGAAGGAACGACCAACCAAGGATGATCGGGGTATGAATTAGAGGTGTGTAAGTGTCCATATCCAAGACAACAAAATCAACAAGGAAATGCATCCCCTGGACAGTAACAATCACATCTTCCAGCATGCCTCAAGGCAGCTTAATAGATTTATCCGCGAATTGCAGAATCATCTTGGTAGGTTCAAGTGGTGCTAACCCAAATTTTGTCAGTAGCGAGAATGGCAATGGTTGATAGAAGACCCACTGTCAAGTAATGTGCACTCGAACTCCTAGTTGAATATTGTGCATCTGATCAAAGGTAGTCCCTTGTCTTTCTTCTTATGTGGGAAGTTGTTGATGGCATTCATAGTGGTCATGGTGAGAATACGCTTCTCAAAATTTTCTTTATGCAATCCAGACTCTTTTTTATACATACCTCTTTGAGTCCTCATTTCACCGCAGGTGTGTACTCCATGACTTTTTGCAAAGACATCTCAAGAATCAAATTTTGCAAAATTTTGTCTATTTCGAGATCAGAAAAAGTAATTTTAATTTTTTTACTATTTTTGATTTAATGATAGAAGGAAAAGGCATATGTACACTATCAAAAACATTTTCGTTCAAATTTCTGTCCATGTCTTTCTATACAGGTAGATAGAAAATTTCAATCATCTACATGTTGTGGATCAAAAATGACAGGCATGGCTCGATCGGTTAGCTTTGGTGATGCTGTGAGTGCTGGCATCTCCAAGGCTGCGTGGCTTCACCAAGACTGTTGCTTTTTTTGTAGTTTTTTATTTTCTGAATTTTTTGCATTTTTGGTATAGGTGATGCTGCTCAAAAAAATTATCTGGCCCCAAAGGCTGGGTTGGCTGAAGATTCACCATCATATGCTTTGTTATTTCCCTTCACCATCGTAGATGGATGGAGTGTCCTACCTCTCCTGAGATGTACAACATTAGATAAAGCAATATCATTTCTACCTGATTCGATTTGAACATTGCAAACTACATGCTCCTTGTGACAGAAATTATTCATATTCGACTCGACCACGACTAGAATGACAGTTTTAGCAGTCGTCAGGTCATCGATCTTTTGGATCATCTCTACCATGTTCTTGATGAGTTGGGCTAGACAGTCAAGAGTTGGGATGATAAGGGAAACCTAAGAAGGTTTGTCCTGATGACACCGTTGGTTCTAATGACAGGATGGAGGCTTCCAGTAACCCTGAGAGTAGTGACGAGGAGGAGGAAGAGAAGGGTATTGTTGGTACTGTGAAGAATACTTGTGATGGTATGGAGTAGCCGGCTCCCAATACTACTGATGACGGTATCTTGACTGTTATTGGTAGTTATTCTGCCTCCATTTGTATGCATGCTATGGAGACTGTTGTTGGTGGGCCAGGTTGGGCTAAAAGTTCCACCCTCCTTATTGTTGGTGATATGGCTAATTAGCATTGTGCTAACCTTGTTGTTGTCTGTGAGGATGGGTTAGTTTTTTATCATTACCCCAAACGACACTCACCTCTTGAATGAGCTGGGTAGGTGGAGAACAAGACTCGAGGTACTGATGTTGGTACTTAGGCGACTGGTAGACAACCATCTGAGTCTGTGGTTGTGGTTGTTGTTGCTCCAGGGCCTGCACGTAGTATAAATGGTGGACTGGAGGTTGGTCGGGGCTCAACTGAGGTTGTTGTGGATGTGTCTACTCCTTCTTCTCAATTGGAGGCTTAGTTGATGTGATCACGTCATTGCAGGTGTTGTTGGTGTTCACTAGCAGCTCCATCTGCATGGTGATGATATCGAGCTTGTCTAAACCCTTCATTCTCTGCTCAATACCAGCTTTTGTCTCTAGGTCCTTTAACCTCTAATCAATGATGTCAACCTTTGACATGTGGTTCCTGATGATGGTCAGGTCAAAGTTGTCACACCTGTTGACTTCTCTTTTATCTGCCATATTTGCATTTTTGTGAAGAACATGCTTGATAAATCCTAGATTCATCAATACAATTTAATATATGTATCTCTCTTGCTTAAGTAAATCAAAAACATTTACTTACAATTAACACTAATTATTAATTATTGTGTTGTAAATAATTAACTCTCATTACAATATATTATATAACCCTATTATTGTGCTAATATTTTATGTATTTATTTATTATTAAAAATCAAATAAAAATTATTATGATTTTGTAAAAAATAAAATAAAATAATATCCAAATACAAATAACAAATAAAAGAAAATTGATGACCTCCGATCTCTTTGACTTCTACATGAAAGTTTTAGATCTCATTGGGACCTACAACTTTCATGTTTTGAGTTTTTTTTAATTCTCTCTCTAAATATTCTTTTTATAATTATTTTGTATTTATGATATTCTCTTAAACTCTATTGGGCCACGTGGTGCCTCCACGACCGCCCACGTGGCGGCATCTATTCACACAGATCGCCTTTCTCTTGGACCATTGGATCTTGATCAAACGACCCAGATTTCATCTTCAACTTCAATCCACTACTCCAAACGAAGTGAATTTTCATTCCACACTAACTTCTCCCAGATTTGACAACCTCTGCATCCAACCTCTTCCCTCGAAACCACCATCTAATCCATCGCCAAGCATCCACCTCCCTCGCTATAATCCTAACCTCCACATCCCTCTTACCTCCATGCATCGCCAACTGTTTGAATCCTCCATCCTCAACTGCCTATCACCAACTTCTCCCTTCTCAATACCTCGCCCCCGACCATCGATAATGGCAATGCCACTCTGAGACCTGTACCCTAGCCTCACCCTCCTCCGATGACAGTAAAAGGTCGTGTTCTAGGGAGACGACGAAAGTACACGTCCGGCGAGATCCATGGCCAAACCGGTCATGCTTCATCCCATCCTTAGCTGATTGAGCTTAGATTCTTAGCCGGGTTCTTCAAGTGTCGGCCAGAGCAACTCAGCTCCATCCAATGCTCGCATGACTCTTCAATTCCTTGATCCAAAATCATCTCTCATGTAAGCTCTTCCATATGATCTTATTTTCTTTCTCTACTCAATCATTTCTCTAGGATCCATAGCTTGTTAATTCTCGGACATAATCACTTGGATGTCTTCAGAGTCAACCATACATCCGTGCAAAAAAACATGCTCAAAATATTTAACCTAGAAATCACTAAATAAATATTTTATCCTAAAAATAATTATAACATATGTCACGTCCCTGGAAATGGCAACATCTAATGAATATCTAAATGCATAGATTAGTTCATATTCGTTGTATCACAAGCACTTAGCAGATCATGCAGAACTGAGAAGAATCTCAGTGACTAGGTTCTCGGCTTTAATTTATTAATCTAGGAAGTCCAGGGTCGAACACAAGGAAGTGAGCAATTTGATGAATAACTTGAATGTCAAATATTTAATATAGTTATTTATAGGAAGATTATAACGAGCAGATGAAGAAATCATAAACTAAGTAGATTTTACAACACATTTTTATGCAATTAATTTACATAAAGATAAAGATGCACAAGTAATACAGTTATGATGATCACATTAATAGTAAACTCACAACAAAAGACTTGTACTAATAAAAAACTCTTGTAACTTATTTAATATTAATTAAGGAATGAATCAAGCAAAATGTGATTTATGTCTTAAAAGTTATTCAACACAAATTTGTCCTTTAAGTTCACTTCAATGTTTAATTGTTTAGCAAGCTATTAAATCACTTAATGACTTAATAACATTGAATAAAAATAACTAACAATGAGTCACTAAGATTCACTATAAGTGTCAAGATCATTCATCACTAAGGATCCATGTTCAGTTTCATTTAATGATCAAATTAAGCACTTAGGATAAGGAATAATTCCAGCTTGACTTTAAACGAAAATTTGCAATATATTATGCCAAAATAAGGAGCATCAAAATAGCTTTCTAATGAGACAAAAATCACTTCATTTGGATTTATATATAGAAAGATATTCAATGTTTTATTCATGGGCGTTTTTGCAATAAAAACTACTAGTTTTTATAACAAAACATGACAAAACGGACTGAAACACAAAGAAAATAACCCACAAAGGGTAATATGTAATTTACACAAGGCAGGAGGACTTATCTGCAATTAAAAAAATTGGAGGACGACCACTGTAAATTACTCCATCACGTGTGTGATACACATCACCAGGCTAGGTTCGGGCATTAAGGTTCGGTCCACATGGCACTCGTTGATGCTTGGTTCTGGCTCGGATGTAGGTTTGTATCACGAACCTCAAGGTCGAACCGATGCTTTGGAGTAGTGACATGGCGATCTACTGGCCATCAGATCTTGCCCAATAATGGGGCTCTAATGGCAAATGCACCTTGCTTATTATTCCTCTTCCTCTGTTGGAGGCGGAGCTAGGACTGGGATCCGATTATGTCGTTCCATCTCCGCCTTGCTCCCCTATTGATGCTTAAGGTCGGATGACCTTGTGGAAGTTGCCGCAAAGATGGGGCGATGTTGAGGAAGACATGGAGACCTTCGAGTATCCTTGGCAATGAAGTGACTCTACAGATGTAGATTGAGATCGAATCTTCCCCATGATCTCCAACAAATGAACACTTTAGCCCGACAGCGTAATTGCGAACAACAGATAAAGTCCATGTAACCGAATTGAAGTGGATATGAGATGGAATGGAGGGTTTGAACGACATGAAGGAAAAGAACCCCATGTTGGTTCTCCATGCATGCTATGCTTGGAAAAAAATCGATATGAAACGATAATGAAGAAGCAAAGAGGATAACCGGAATGATGGTCTTGTGATTTGTTATATTTTTGGTAATTGACTACTGTAATTTTCTCAAGAACTATCTAATCGTATATTGTTTTGTTGTAGGGTCTGTGGAGCCGATGACTTCGGAAGACCGCAGAGGCAAGGAGCTTGGAGTTTCTTGTTGGAAAGTCTACAAAGCAATCTATTAGAGAGAATTAATTTAGTTGATTAAGTCCATTTGTCATGTTATAAATTAATTTATAATAATAATCGCTGATTTACAGTGGTTTTCGATTGAAATCTCGCATGTGTAAACAAAGGCATGTTAACTTTATTCTTCATTTTACGTGGTTGTGTCGAGAGGGGTTCTCGACTTGAGTGTCATTTTAGATCAAAGTACTATGCCAAATTAGACACATCGTAGGTCATTATTTCTTGATCTAATTTGTAATTTAGGGCACACCACAATGTCATAAGATTCACAGTTGACAAAATCATAGGAGATTCATAGACGCACATAGCATATGTTCTACTTAGTCCAAAATAAATTAATTTCTTCACTGCTAATAGAATTTTTGAGTAGGTGTAGTTTCTCGATTTGCATCATTTAGCTAGATTTTAAAATTCTGTCTATGCATCCACATAGAGAGTGCTGGGAGATGTCGTAAGTATTTTGAATGACTCCATGCATCATTGATTTTCACTTGCATTCCATTTTCACTTCTTCCTCATTTTTACAAACTTAGAAAAAAGGAAAAGGGATTGTAGGTTAGGTGATGCTTGTGGACATATAATTCAAAGCGATGACCTAACTCTTAAAATTAGGATTGAATTATTGCAAGTTGACCTAATTAATTTGGAAAAAAATCAAACTTGTATTATCGGAGATAAAACCATCATTGTTTGCATGTACTTACCCCCAGACAGAGTGGGTGAGGATGTAGCCCCTAAGGAATAGAGCCAAAAAATCCTTGGACTTGTGCCCTAAGCGCTTGGACTCACTTTTAGGGTCTTGTTATTGCTGCAATCACTTTCCTCCGACCACTAGAAGAAGTAGTATCGTTCCTATTGGTGTGTTCTGCCAGCTTGAACTTAAAATACCTTAAGGGATTACACCTGTGAGATTGCATAAGATTGTTTTGAATCACTAAAATAAAATTGACAAGATAATAAGGCTATCATCCTGAACTTCAATACTAAGTTGGTGAATCAATTCAAAGAGGTTTGTATTGATTGCTTTGTGTGAGTAACTCCGAACCTTTACATACCCAATAGTACTAGAATCTTTTGGAATCAAGCGTGCTCCATTCTTGTTTCTTTTGAAATTTGATGATGGATAATTGGTCGGGTATTTGCTTGAACTTTACGAGCTCATCGTTGAATAATGAATACTCATTCATCACTCTTTATTCTTTTATTTTAGCTAATTATCTTGGCAAAATACCATGTAGATAGCTGTAAATACAATAAGTTACCAAATAGGCATGCTTTTGTAAATATTAATAATTATCATGTATTTGTGCAAAAATAAAAGAATAAAGAATAAAGAAAAAGAAGGAAATATTTAGAATAAATGTTGAGTGACCTAAACCCAAGAGAGGGCCCAGTATGGGCCTGATCGCCAAATAAAATAAGTAGAGAGAGATAGGGTCACTTCACCTTGTGTCTATTCCTTCTTATTTGTATATATTTTATTTTCACAAAAATAAAAATAAAAAGGTGTTTCTACTATCTTGTATGTACTTCTAAAAATAAAACAAAAATTAGAAAAATAAAATTAAAATAAAAACAAATAATTTCTCTCTCTCTCGCTTCCATATAGCACATGTATATGTGAATAAGATATCTATTTGTTTCACACTTGTAAATAATCAATAAAAATGAAATAAAAATTATTTTATACTCTAAATTTTATGTTGTAAATAAATAAAATATATAATTGGGGTATTTATACAAAAATAAATAAAATAAAAATAAAAATGAAATTAAATAAGTATTTTATACTTGTACATATATATAATGTATATATACAATAATTTATTTTTCATAAAAATAAATAAAAATCACAAAAAATAGTTTGAAAAATAATAAACATTTTTCATGTTGAACATATTTTAAAATAAAATCATTTTTGATTTTTAATTTATTTTCTAAATAATTTGGACCTAGGAATTCTCTGATTGGTCCACGGGGGAACGTTAACCCCGGTCAACTGCTCCCCCTGGACCGATCTTCACCTGGATCTGAGTTTTCGACTGATTTCTTAGATTTTTCCTGATCGGATTCCTTCACCTTCCGCCCTGATTTCTTCGCCTGCATCTTCCTGGTGGATCCGTGACCCTCACGGATCCCTAGGCTGAGTCAGACCACCCTCGATTCACGTGCCCGTGCCCGTTCTTTCTCTCCACCTGGGATGGGCTATAAAACATTCCTACCAATCCCTAGCTCTGTAGCTCGCACCACATACCCTCCTTTTGCCCTAGAGAGTTTCCCCTTGGTGACAGCTTTCGAAAACACCCTTTGGTGGCTGGAGTGAGTGCCTGTAGCCGATGCTCAGAGCACGTGGCTGGAGCACCACTGCGTTTGAGCCTCCTCGCCTGCCGCAGCATGGTCAATGCGATGACCCCCATCGACGCAACCCCCTGGAGTTAAGAATTGATCTTGGACCTTCATGTAATCCTCATCTCGATCCGAGTTTCCTTTATCTTTGAATCTTTCATCGGACCTCTGCCTGCTCCGACCCAGTGGTCGGAGCTCCATCGATCACCCTTAGACGCTTAGATAGGATCCCTCGCTCACCGTCATCCTTCCTCTGCAGCCTGATCATCCCGATCTTGTCTATCTGAGTCAGGATTAGGATAGGTTCCCTCCTTCGCCTTCGCCGGAACCTCCCCTCGCCGTTCCCCATCGCTTCCCTTAGTTTTTCATCCAATAACCTTGGCTGAAGCCAACCTCCGAGCAGGAGCTTTCACCCCACAGGTCGCGTTTTGCGTGGAGACCCCCCCAGAGCACATCATCCAGCTTCACCGGAGCCATCCCAGGTCACCACCACCTTCCTGGAGATCTGACCGGTGGATGCTCCATCCGCCACCACCACCCGACGCGAAGGAGCGTCACGAGTCGAACCCCTCTTCCTGATCGATCATCAGACGATCGGAGTGCCGCCAGTTCTCCGGTGAACCTCTCCCAGCAATTGTTCATCCAGGACCCTCCTCCACTGTCGGATCGACGCCACCCACCAGATTGCATCTGGACCATCCAGCACCTGCTCTTGTCAGGTCGTTAGATCCGACATCTAACAGCCACGTACTCCCCACGTGCGCCCTTTCAGCAGAGCCGTTGGATTCGTCAGGTGCCTTTGTCAGAACCGCTCGTTTCCAGCCAACCAGCACCAGCCACCTGTCGCCGACGTGAGCCGCATACCCAGTCGGGGTAATTTTCTCCCTTTTCCCTGCATTTAGTTTATGTTTGTATTTAGTCTGTAAAATATATATATAACTGTGGACTATTTGCACTTTGGCCCCTGTTGTTCTTACTATTTGCACTTTGGTCCTTATTATATGGGTACACGTGCATCGTCACGTGTCTTTGTGTGATATTTGCATATCTTACCCTAAGATTAATGGATGTTAGGTTTTGATATTTTACTTTTCATATTTTCATCCATACCCATATGCGTGGTTTTTTTGGACATGTACTGGAATTAGTGAAAAAATTGCAGTAGGCCCCCTATACTTTTAAAGCGTGTTATCATTTAGTCCTAGAAATTTATTTTCCTTGTGATTCAGTCCGCGTGTGTTGTATGCCTTTGGTTGGTTGAAATAAATAGGAAACCTAGTCCATACTTCATGAAATTTGGATATGTGGATCCTGGCATTGTGTAAAAATTCTGTGAATTTTTGGCCAGATTTTGTTTACATTTTCTATTTTTAAAAATTAAAAAGCCTCCAAATTTGTTTCTGTCTACTTTTAAAAATCAACTAAAAATATTAAAAACCCTCTAAAAAATCCAAAAAAAATATTGTGTGTTAGGTCAGTTTTGTTTTTAATTCAGTACAAATTTTGTTGCATTTGGATTTATAAAAATCCTAAAAATTGAAAAACACTTAAAAACATAGAAAAATCATTAAAAATTCCTAAAAAAACAAAAAATGCAATTTCGTTTTTCTGTAGTTAGGATTTTATTTTTACTTTATCATAAAATTGTTGCTTGAATTTTATAGGCTATTTAGATATTTTTAAATAACCTTTAAATTCTGGTTGCACATTGTCTTTGATTTTTAGCATTATTACATTTTTAGAAAATTACCTAAAAATCATAAAAATTCCAAGAAAAATAATAAAAATACTTGAATATCCATAAAAACCAAAAATATTTTTATTTTAATTTTCTGATCATTTTTATTGCCTCAAATCATTGTTGGTTTGTGCTTTTTTAGTTTCCTTTATTCATTGTTCTTAATTTTAAAAATCACAAAAAAATAAAAATATAAAAACCCACCAAAAATAGTTTATTTCTTTTATTTTTGAGTCCCGACTACTTCGTAGGTTTTTCCAAACCGTGCTCCTTTTGTTCGAACCTGGTAGCTATACGAGGTAAAATAAAATAGCGAGACCGCTATTTGACCTGATTTGTTTGATATTTTGATTGGTGGTCTTCATTTTTCTTGTTGACTTAGCCTCGCAGTTCGGGTCGCAACGACCCTGATTTACACCTTAACCCGATTGCAGGATTTCGAGTCCATCATTGAACCGCCCAAATATCACATCTTTATAGGTCCAATCCCCTTCCTCTTCTTAAAATAGACAATCTCGGTTTAGAGATGACCTTTGTTTCAAATCGGTGTATCATGATTCACTCCTTGGGTGTGGTTACATTTTGACCAACTTTTTTTCTTCTCTACTCACCGAGGAAGATAATTTCCTTGGTGATATTGAGTTGATTTCATTATCTTCATCTAGATCTCACTCCAGACCTTTCTTTGATCAAGGTGATGAAGATACATATAAGATGCCTCCTAAGAGATAGAATGGGAATGGGGAGGAGGAAGAATGAGAGGACCCAATGCATGTAGTATTGGCTAGGTCAGCAGAATCTGAACAGAGCCAAGAACTTATGAGAGCGCAACTTGGCCAGTTACAGTTGGGTAGAGATGCATCAATGGATGCGGAATACAACCCTGGGTAGTATTAGATGGCTAATTGGTTGAGCCCAGTTTATCCCGAAGTTGAATATGAGTTGAAACCACAGTTTCTGAGCTTGTTGCCTCATTTTCATGGGAATGCACATGAAGAGCCATGTGCATTCCTTAGGGACTTTGAGTTGGTTTGTACTAACCTTAGGCATCCTAGGGTTAGCCAAGACTACATTAGGCTCAAAGCCCTGCCTTTTGCCTTAAACAATAAGGCTGACTATTAGATGAAGAACTTGTGGATAGTTGTAACTACCTTTGTGAAGTTCAAGGACCTCTTCCTGAAGAAGTTCTACCCTTTGAGTAGAACTAACTTAATGCATTCATGCATCACGAGTTTCTCCCAACTTCTTAATGAAGCCTTTTGTGATACATGGGAGAGATTCAAGGATCTCTTACAAAAGTGTACTTGTCATGTCTTAGAGCCAATCATCTAGGTTCAATCTGTATATTACGATCTACACCCTGAGGTGCAGGGGGTCTGATTAGTGCTGCTTGTGGAGGAAATTATACTTCACGAGGTGCGGACACCATCTGGATGGTGTTCGAGCGAATTATCAAGACGAGTAGAGCACATATCGTGAGTAGAGCTCAGTTAGAGACCCCCACTCCATTCTTAACTAGTGGGGGGAGTAAAGGCTATAGTGGATCCTTTTGACATGGGCCTTATAGAAGACAAACTCAGAGTGGTTGAGAGGATCAATAGGCTGATGGATGAGTTGGATAGCAACTTGTCCAAACTGCCTAAGCAGATGGCAGAGCTTTCTGAGAAGGTATCCAAGATGAGAGTACCTGTCGTGACTGCATTTGCAGCTCTTGTTTACCGTGTTCACCATAATCAGGAGCAATAGATGTTAGGGCCATCTCAGCCATGGGTTGAGGAACAACCTCTATCCTATTCTTGTCAGCAACAACCACCTTCTATAGGGATAGTTTCTGAGGAGCTTTCACAGTTATGGGAGTTGAATGGTGAGTGGTATACCACTGACCCTGCCAGGTAGGGGAATTTTGGAGACCGTTTTTTCCTACCAATGTCCTCAGGCCTTCTACAACACATCATTTAGTCCTACACTGCTTCTAGCACCATAGAGCTCTAGAGCCATTCCTTTCAGGCACCGAAGCAGCATCAACAGTAGTATGTACATCAGCAGATGTACTAGTCAGGCTAGCAAGGCCCATATGTTCAGCATCATACCCAGCAGCAACAGTCTTATAGCCATCCTGGCCAATCTTCATGTTCTTCTTTACCTTCTTCTTATTCTCAATAGCAACATTCATCATCACGTCCCATTGATTTTCAGAGATAGATTCTGGAGAAGTTGCATTCGTACAGAAATAAGTTCCATGATTTGAGGATTGATCTCCACTGTCTTTCCTATCTACATGATGAACGCACTACACCTACTACATCCAGTCCCACCCAGGTTCAGGCAAATCCCAAAAACCTGAACAAGATTCAGCAGAGGTGAATCCCTTCAGTAGGAATTCCCCAACCTGTAGTAGATGATTCAGTTGCTATTCCGAATGTAAAAGATTCATGTGTGAAAAAGTCGGTTTCTGTGGATAATAAAGTGAATGCTTTTGTGTATGATTCTGAGTCTTTACATCCTTCTTTACTTATCCCTTCCCCCCTGCTCTTACAGTAGGAAAGAGCATCATAAATGAGATTCAAAAAGATGATCATGAAATGGCACAATTTTATAGAGATAACATTATGATAAAGGTGCCATTTTATGAGTATGTGGCTAGTCGTCCTGCATTACAGAAATACTTGAAGGTGAGATGCACACCTAACAGAGCCAATAGGAAGAAAATGAATAGTTATGTCAAGCCACATGTTCTCTCGGTTGCCACTACCTTTTGTCTCAAGAACCAAAAGACCACAGAAGAAGAGAGATTTAGGTGCATATTATGTGGTGAGTCATATTGATGGCATAGAATTTTCACGCACTCTCCTAGATAATGGCTCTTCGATCAACTTGTTACCCTTTCCCTTATATGAAAAACAGAAGTTGGGACCATTATGCAGATCTAGAGCTTTACTTTAGTTTATTGATAAGTCGGTGAAAAAGGCTAAGGGAGAGGTCAAGAATGTCATTATCTCGATTGAGGGACAAGATTACAGGGTGAACTTCACTGACCTTGACATGGACATCCCCAATTATTGGAGAGAATCACATATTATCCGTGGGAGGCCCTTTCTTAGAACCATTGGCAGATAAGGATGATGAAGTTCCATTCTCTAAGCAGATAAGTGGAACTCCAGATGAAGCAGGCGAAATGACAGCAACTTGATTCACTGTCTAGTACAGATTTCTCTTCCTTTTTAGAGGCAAACTTTGATGTAGTTAGCACAATTGGGATTTGGAGTCAGAACCCGACATCACAGAGCGAGACCCTCTCATCTAGAGAGAATAGTGTACATAGAGTAGTTTTTGAGACGTTGCAAGAGTTCTTGAGATCTCCATCTCCCTATTCCCTTGATGACTTAGAGATCTCTTTGGACTAGTCAGTTCATCCTCCTTTGGAACAATCAAGGGAATCATATGATGAGCCGAATGCGTCTTTGGTTGAATTATAGTGTTTGTTTGGCAATCTAACTTCTTATTCTTCAATTAAATTGGTGGACAGTATTCCCAATGACTCATCTCCACTATGAAATACATATCCAGATTCAGTGGTAGTTCATCCTAAAGTTCCTAGTGATTCTTCTTTGCCAGTGTTGAAGCCACTACCTCCTACACTCAAGTATTCCTTTCTTGTGTGACCAAAGAATAATTTTTCTGTCATCATTAGTTCTAGGTTGACTATAGAATAGGAGACTAGGTTGCTAGAAGTGTTAGAAAAAAACGGCAAGGCCATAGAATGGATGGTATCGGATCTCGTGGGGATAAACCCACCACTCTGTTCACACAATATTTATGTTGAGGATAATGTCAGACCTTCCTCTGAGTTCCTGAGGAGACTTAATCCAAATCTACGGGTAGTAGTTAAGAAAGAGATTGAGAAGTGGTGTGAAGCAGGTTTTATCTACCCAATCTCTGACTCCAAATGGGTGGCCCCTTAACATGTTGTCCCCGAAAAGTTGGTAATTCAGATGGTCATCACTAATGAGGAGGGAGTTGAGATTCCGATACGAGTACCCACGTTGTAGCACGTTTGTGTCGATTACAAATGCTTGAATGTGACGACCAAGAAAGATCACTTTCTCCTACTTTTTATGAATCAGATTTTAGAGAGATTTGTAGGGAAAGGGTTCTTCTGTTTTCTTGGTGGGTACTCAAGATACTACCAGGTGGCCATTGCCCCCGAGGACAGGAAAAGACCACTTTACATGTCCTTTCAGCACATACACATTCATACACATGCCTTTTCGGCTCTACAATGCCCCGAGTACTTTTCTGTGGTGCATGATTGCCTTGTTTGCCGAGATGGTAGGAGATTTCCAGGAGGTCTTCATGGATGACTTCTCGGTTTATGGTGATTCATTTGATTCTTGTTTAGTGCATTTGGATTGAGTCCTTTAGAGGTGTAGAGAGGTGAATCTGGTACTCTCCTAGGAAAAAAGGTCATTTAATGGTTAAGGAGGGTATCATGTTGGGGCATGTTATCTCCAAAAAGGGAATGAAGGTTGACTCTACACAGGTGGATGTGATCAAGAAACTTGATCCACTAACCAACATCAAGTTAGTGAGGTCATTTCTGGGGAATGTTGGATTTTAAAGACGATTTATTCATGATTTTTCAAAGATTGCCCGACCCCTGACTGAGCTCTTAGGAAAGGACACCGAGTTCTTTGTAGATTACAAGTGTCTTAAGGCCTTTGAGCTCTTTAAAAATAAGATTTGTGGATCACCGATTCTGCAAGCTCCTGATTGGTCTCTTCCCTCTAAGATCATGACTAATGCTTCGGATTTTGCTATAGGAGCCATATTGGGGAAACAGTGAGATCGGATTCCATTCGCAATTCACTACGTAAGCAAAGTTTTGGATCCAACATAGAGAAATTACACAGTAATCGAGAAAGAGATGCTTGTAGTAGTTTAGGCTTTAGAGAAGTTTAGGTCTGTGATTCTTGGCTCAAAAGTGGCAGTTTACATCGATCATTCAGTCATTAGGTATCTCATGGAAAAGAAGGATGCGAAGGCATGTCTTCTTTTGTGGATATTGTTACTCCAGGACTTTAATTTGGAAATTAAGGATAAACCTAGGGTCAAAAATGTAGTGGTTTATCATCTTTCGAGGATTGAGATTAAGGATTCCCCTGATTCTGAGCCTATTCAGGAGACCTTTCCAGATAAGTGAAATTGTGTTGTTGACTCACTCCCATGGTATGCCAACATGATGAACTACCTTTTCTTCAAGCAAGTTCCCCATGGTTGGACTAGGAGCAGTATAGACTGAATCAAGTCAGATTCAAGGAAATACCATAGTGAGGATTCGTTCCTTTTTTTAGGGACTGGATTGTGTCTGTAGGAATTGTATTCCTCAAGAGGAATACTAGAGTGTTCTCATTTATTGTCATTCACTTGAGGCTGGAGGACACCATTTAGGAAAAAAGGCCACATGGAAGGTGTTACAATGTGGTTTGTTTTGGACGACCATATTTAGAGATGCCATTGATTTTGTATGTTCGTGTCCTTTTAGCCAACGGTTAGGAGGGACAGTTGATTCTAGAGATGAGATGCACATGCAGCCTGTGAGTTTTTGTGATATCTTTGATGCATGGGGAATATATTTCATGGGTCCTTTCCCGAATAGTCAATGTTTTGAGTACTTCTTGTTAGTGGTTGATTACTTGTCGAGATGGGTGGGGGCTATTCCAACACAAGCTGCAGATAGTAGGACTATTTGCTAGTTCATAAAGGATCATATTATTTCACAGTTCGGGGTACCTAGAGTTTTGATATATGATGAAGGTAGCCATTTTGTGAATAGACATATGAAATCTTTAGCAAAGGACTATGGATTTGAGCATAGAGTCACTAGTCCTTACCACCCACAATCTAACGGTTTGGCAGAGGTTCCAAATAGGGAGATGAAGAGCATTCTTCAAAAGTTAGTTCGTCCGATAGGAAGAATTGGTCTCGGTTGTTAAACCAAGTTCTGTGGTCTTACAAAATGGCCTACAAGACAACTCTTGGCACTTCACCTTTTAGGATGATTTATGGCAATCCATGTCATTTGTCATTGAATTAGTTCACAAATCAAAATGGGAAATTAAGAATATTAATTGGAGTTGTCACTTTGGGAAGTTATGTAGAGACCTTAACATGAATGAGTTGATAGAAATCCATAAACGAGCATATGACAACATCATGATCTATAAGGACAAGGTTAAGAAGTCGCATGATGTACATATTAGATGCAAATCTTTGTCTTGAGACAAAAGATATGGTTGTTTAATGCAAGGTTAAGATTTTCCACAGGAAACCTATATCATAGCGGACGGATCCTTTTATGGTAAAGGAAGTGCATGAGAATGATAGTATAGAGATTTTAGAGCTTTCAGAGAATGCTTCTTCCTTTTTAGTTAATTGGCAGTTACTTAAGCATTTAGTAGAAACCAAGGAAAGGTTAACTCTCGTTGAGATGATTGAATCCACGCCTAGTGATGCAGTTTCAGATTTTTCAGAAAATGCATGATCATCATGATAGATTCAACATCCGCGGATTCATATTCTTTCTGACTCTATTCTTGTAGATTTCCTTTGACTTTGACTTCTTCTTCCCACATACACTTAGGCTATTCTTAGCCTATGTATGGGGGGAATTTGTACATGCATTCTTCTTTATTCATTCTTTTATTTATTCTAAGGTCTCTTCTATATATGTACCTCTTAATTTTTACTTAGGTTTCCAAAACCTAAGTATAGGGGGGACCATCCTTTTGTATCCATTCTGATGTATTCTTTCTCATTTCCACGCTTGTATTATTTTGGTCATTTGTTCTGGCATTCTTTTATACTTGGTTGAGATATGGCTTCATATAACTTTGTGCTATGAAGACATAGCAAAAGCTAAGTATATGAAGGTCTACCATATATATTACATATATACTTTAGCCATAGATTATATTTTGACATTTTTCATATTATTTTGGGGCTATGGGTATCGTATTGTATTCTTGGAACTGATTTCTATACAAAAGCTTTTGAAAATGATTTTAAAACTTATTATATATTTACATGATTTTCAAATATTTTTTGTGGTTTGTAAAAATACAGATTGACATGTTTTGAAAAATTTTTTGTGAAATGTTTTGAAAACTTATATCTATGTGACAATGTTTGCAAAAAGTTTTCAAAAATCTTCTCAAAAGCAGAGGGTGTGTGGGACTTAACATAACTCTTGTAAATAATTCCTTATTAAATAAAAAATCATTAATTGGGTGGTGTCTCTTCAATTTACTTTAGGTATTTAGGTTTCTAAGAGGTTGTGATGGTTCCCTGAACCGTCTTATTTTTATTCTTTATAAGTTTGTCTTGTCTTAGAGTCTTACAGAGTCCTACATGGAGGAAAATATGGATTTCAATTATACATTTGGAAGATAAAGTTGATAAAAAGTTCACTAAAAAGAGTGATGCCAATTGAGGAGGAGGATTTATTGATAGAAGAATTAGACATGGAGGCACCCTTACCTTTTCTTGACGATGTTTAGTTCTTGGATTCTTACCTTTCTTGTAAGTTGGCTTATCCTTCTGTATCCAGTTTTTCTTTGCTTGGGAAAATACAAAAGTCTGTTGTAAGATTTCAATGTTTGATTCGTCTTCCCATGATTGTGAAGATTTTTTAGGCTTCCCATGTAGATATGGATATCACTTTTGAGGAGGAATGGCATCATTATAGAAGATTGAAATTCTAAGATGATGAAGATCTTTCTTTTTAAGATTCTGAAGTGTTCTTTGTTAGGAGGAAGCAATTGAAACATAAGGCAGCTAGTGATTTTAAACCTTGACCAATCAATCTTGATTTTTAAGGAGCTGAAGTTTATAGTGTTGTGCTGGGTATCCTAGTGTGTTCTTCGTATTGTCTCTGTGTTGTTATGTCATGGTTACCCATTCTGTTTTCTTTATCTTAATAAAACTAATAATTCCTTAATTTTTTGTAAAAGAAAAAAATTTTAACTTTTTAATTAGTGTCTCTCCTTGACACTTCCACATTGCACTCAAGGCTTGAGATAATCTTTAACATCGGGTTTAAGGAATCCTTAGACTTAGAGTTATCTTGTCTTAATTATCTGGATCTTTGACTTAAAAATTCACGCTTCCCTAGTTAGAAGATGTGTGTGCTATATTGCATGCTTAAACTCCTTTAAAAGAATTTGACTATCACATCACATGCATGGCTGCATTCATGATTAAGATGAGTCAAGATATCACTTGAGGTATTGGGATTTAAGGCTTGAGTTTATGATTCTTGAGGATGTGACAAGATTAATGATGGCTTCATGAACCTTGAGTGTCAGCAACTTAGCCAGTATGGGACATGTTCTCATGCTATCTCTTGACTTTGAACAAAAGTGTCAGGTGTGATGAAATATAATTAATAAGTTGATCAGTGTGCGCCAATCTTTGGTAAAAGCAGTGGAGCTAGCAATAAAGAAGGGAAGTTCCCTCACAGAAAATATGATTATGAAAAATTCATCACATTTCAAAGCTACGCCATATGAGCTTACATTCAAGGAGAGCTCTCCCAACCTTTCAAGTGTCCACTTCGAACAAAATCTTAGGTTTTTATGAGTCAGTCTTGTACCTCAAAAAGGTCTCTACATCGTAGGGACTACAAGTCTAGGTTCAAGTATATTAGATACTTTAAAAAGATGCACCCCGATGTACTCCAAGGACACAAGTATAGACGGCTCAATCTCTATTGATGCACATTGATTAGCAAAATAAAATGAAAATTTTGTTGAGTATTGGAACTTGAGTGAATCATGTTCCAATGAGAGGAAGAGAAAATAAGTACACGATCCTATATCCTCCAAAATCTGGCCTTCCATCTTTGTCTCTAAATTATGACGAACTAAAGATATAGTGGGTTGGAGCAAGACTAGATTTATTCCCTAGTGTTGAGGATTAGGTCCTTAGGAGAGCTTCTGTGATTGGAACCTTTGGTTGAATCTTGACTCTACTCTAGTGGATGCAGTTAATACTAAGACATACTTCTTATATATATATATATATATATATATATATATGTATGTATGTATGTATATATATATATATGTATGTATGTATGTATGTATGTATGTATGTATGTATGTATGTATGTATGTATGTATGTATGTATGTATGTATGTATGTATGTATGTATGTATGTATGTATGTATGTATGTATATGTGTGTGTGTGTGTGTATGTATGTATGTATGTATGTATGTATGTATGTATGTATGTATGTATGTATGTATCTTGAGAGTTTGATAATTAAAGGAGTTGAATTGCTTTTGATTAACATGTGGATCAAGTTAGAGTCTTAGGATTCCTTAAACCAAGTGTTCTAGGTCAATTTGAAACTTTTATAATTACATGCACATGTCAGGGATCTCACTAATTAATCTAACTCTCTAATTAATTCTTTATTTATTAGCTTGAGGATGAGCTTAGCTTAAGTATAGGCGGTGATAAATACTGTATTCATCAACATAATTTAATGTATTTATCTCTCATGCTTAAGTAAATCAACATCATTTATTAACAAATAACACTAATTACTATTGTGTTGTAAATAATTAACATTATATACAATATATTATATAACCCTATTATTTTGCTAATATTTTATGTATTAATTATTATAAAAAATCAAATAAAAATTAATATAATTTTGTCAATAAATTAATTAACATAAAATAACATAAAAATACAAAATAAATAAATAAAATAAAAAAAAAAGAAATTTGTTTTATGTTGTTTTATTATGTATTTGATTTTTATCAATTTATAGATGATCTTTGATCTCTTTGACTTCTGCATGAAAGTTGTAGATCTCATTGAGATCTACAACTTTCATGTTTTGAATTTTTTTCTAATTATTTTTCTAATTATATCTTTTATATTTACTTTGTATTTATGACATTTTCTTAAATCCTACCAGGCCACGTGGTACCTCCACGACCGCTCACATGGTTGCATCTATTCACACAGATCGCCTTTCTCCTGAACCATTGGATCTTGATCCAACGACCCAGATTTCATCTTCCACTTCAATCCGCCCTTCTCCAAATGACGTGACTTTTCATTCCAAACTAACTTCTCCCAATTTTGACAACCTCTACGTCCATTCTCTTTCCTCGAAACCACCATCTAATCCATCTCCAAGCATCCACCTCCCTTGCCCTAATCCTAACCTCCACATTCATTTTACCTCCATGCATCGCCAACTGTTTGAAACCTCTGTCCTCAACTGCATGTCACCAACTTCTCCCTTCTCAAAACCTCGCCTCTGACCATCGATAACAGCATCCGCCACTCTGAGACCTATACCCTAGCCTCACCCTCCTCCGATGATAGTGAGAGGTCAAATTCGAGAGCGACGACAGTGTACAAGTCCGATGAGATCCTCGGCCAAACCGACCGTGCTTCAGCCACATCCTCGGCTGACTGAGCTTAGATTCTCAGTTGGAATCTTCAAGCATTGATCGGAGCAACTCAGCTCCATCCAAGGCTCACAATACTCCTCAATTCCCTGATCCAAAGTCATCTCTCATGTAAGCTCTTTCGTATGATCTTATTTTCTTTCTCTTCTCAGTACTTCCTCTAGAATACATAGCTTATTTAATCACAGACATAGTCACTTGGATGTCTTCGTCATCGAAATACATCCATGCGTATAATTCCAGTTATCCTCTTTGCTTCTCCATTATCTTTTCATTTTATTTTTCTCCAAGAATAGAGTGCATGGAGAACCAATCTAGGATTCTTTTCCTTCAACACCTTCGAACCCTCCATTCCATCTCATAGCCACATCAATTCGGACGCATGGACTTTGTTGGTTATTCGCACTGACACTGCAGGGCTAAAGAGTTCATTGGTTGGAGATCGTGCGGAAGATCCAATCTCACTCTACATCTGTAGAGTTACTTCATCGCCAAGGATACTCGAAGGTCTCCATGTCTTCCTCAATGTCGCCTTATCTTCACGGTAACTTACACAAGGTCGTCTGACCTTAAGCGACAACAAACGAGCAAGGCAGAGACGGAGCGACATCGCTGCAGCCTAGTCCTAGCTCCTCCTCCTGTGAAGGAAGTGGAAGAATAGGAAAGGTGTAGCAGCCGTTAGATCCCCGTTGTTGGGCGAGATCTGACGGCCAGTTGATCACCACATCGCTACTTCAAAGCATTGGTTCGACCAAGATGTTCGTGAGATGAACCTACATCCGAGCCACAACCAAAGCATCAACGAGTGCCATGTGGACCAATCCTTAATGCCCGTACCTAGCCTAGTCACATATATCGTGCACATGATGGGGTAATTTACAACAGTCATCTTGTAGTTTCTTTTAAATGTAGATAAGTCCTCCCACCTTATGTTAATTGCATATTACCCCCTACGGGTTATTTTTTTGTGTTTCATTCCATTTTGTCCTATTTTATTATAAAAAATTGTTGTTTTTATAGAAAAATGCCACTGGATTAAACATTGAATATCTTTATATATAAAACTCAAATGAAGTGTTTTGGTCTCATTGGAAAGCTATTTTGATGCTCCTCATTTTGGAATAATTTATTGTGAATTTTGGTTTAAATGTCACGCTTGAATTATTACTTATCCTAAGTGCATAATTTGATCATTAAATGAGATTGAACATGGACCCTTAGTGAGGAATTGATCATGATACTCATAGTGAATCTTAATGACTAATTATTAGTTATTTCATAATAAATGTTAATAAGTC
Organism: Ottelia alismoides; assembly: GCA_037367405.1. NCBI lineage: Eukaryota > Viridiplantae > Streptophyta > Magnoliopsida > Alismatales > Hydrocharitaceae > Ottelia > Ottelia alismoides. The sequence goes on along the minus strand of JAZKJV010007811.1, from coordinate 524,905 downwards.
ATTACGTGATTTAGTCGCTTGTTAAACAATTAAGCTTTGAAGTGAACTGAAAGGACAAATTGTGTTGGATAGCTTTTAAGACTTAAATAACCTTTTGTCGATTCATGACTTAATTAATATTAAATAAATTCCAATAGTTTTTGTAGTTAGTACAAGTCTTTTGTTGTAAGTTTACTGGTAATGTGATCATAATTGTATTGCTTGTGCATATTTATCTTCATGTAAATTAATTGCATAAAAATATGTTGAAAAATGTACTTAGTGTGTGATTTGTGCATCTGCTCATTATAATATTCCTATAAATTACTATATTAAATATTTGATAAAATTATTCACCAAATTGCTCGCATCCTTATGTTCGACCCTGGACTTCCCAGGTTAATAAATTAAAATCGGGAACCTAGTCACTAAGATTCTTCTCAGTTATGCATGATCCGCTAAGTGCACGTGCTACAACGGATACGAATTAATCTATGCATTAAGCAATTCATCATGATTGTGTTGGCGTCTGAATCTGGAAGGTATGAGTCGAGGATAACATGGCCTCTCCTTCCGCCATCTCCTCAAAAATCTACCATACTGCGTCCCCATCCTTTTTGAAGTGGGATCCTCTACAGGCCGCGTTAACCAGACGTTGACTTGCTTCTGTCAAGACCCCAAAAAAGTATTGGACCAGGTTGGTTCTTGGAATGTCATGATGGAGGCACTTCTCGATCAGATCGTTGAACCTCTCCTAGGTTTCATAAAAGGATTCTTGGGGTCCTTGAGAGATGCTAGCAATCTTCAACTGCGTGAGACTGAGACGGTAGTTCTTTTGTATAAATATGGACTTTAGGTCCTCTCAGGTCATCGCCACCTTCCCTAGATGGTTTATCTAGTAGAGCTCTTTGCCCAGAAGGCTGAATGGGAAGGCAATCATCTTGATTTCACCCAACGGGATGTCGGGGTAGTGAATGGTACTATAGATACAGTCGAACTATTGTAGATGGATATAGGGCTCCAAATTTTAATTTCCATGGAAGCTAGGGAGAAGCGAAAAGAGTTGTGGCTTCAGCTTAAAAATTCCATGGATCAGTGCGACATGGATCCACTTGTGGATATGGTTGGCCCCATGGTTGTATGACTACTTCATTGTTAGCTTGGGTTGGCCATTCCCTCCTCCGTCCCTACCTCCATGAGATCCATCCACAAAGTGATCATCATTGTCTTCATCATCACCTTCTCCTTGAGGTGTTTCCCTCTCTTCGGATCTCCTCCTCAAATTGTTCAACATATCTTAAAAAGAGACCTGAGCTAGAGCTTGGTTAGTAAGCTATTGTTGGATGGCCTGGATGGAGTCAAATAGCTGACTGTTGACTTCATTCTGACTGGGTCCATTACCCTGCTTTGTACCTTACTCGACGTTCTGTTGTTGAGGTCCCTTTCCTGTCCCTATATGAGCCATTTCTGTTGTGCACTGTGAGTGAGATGGCTCAAAATTGGGGTCGAGATCTACAATAGGAAATACAAAATAATCAGTCTGTATGTGAGCTCTAGATGGAGAAAATAATTTGAATTAAGATCAATTCTAAATCTTATTAAGGATGGAGAAGAGTATGGAGTGAAATCAATCTCCATCAAAAAAGGTTGGAAATAGGGAAGAGATTGTTCCCGGGCAGGGTAAGGAAGAAGAAGCCGGAAGTCCTAAGGGTGGTTCACATAGTTTGAACCATGCACTTGGGAATTGCCCCAAATTATTGGTGATACCGGACTCAAGGAGTCAATGTGGGTGTCATAGGAGTGCCGACTAAGTTGTACCGGAGTCATCATCTCGAGAGACAAGAGAAGATTGAGTTGGAAGAAGGATACAATGATGAACGAGAAACAAAAGTAGTGCAAAACAGTACAAGGTTCACGATTAGCGGGGGTCAAAGTAGAAGTAGGAAAAGAAGTGTGGCAAAAATGTGCAAGCATACGGAACTTTGATTTTTAAACCTAATATAAAAAAATAAACACCAAACAAAATGGCATCACCAACACAACCCAATGTGAAACTGTGAGAGCTCGATAATTTTTATCTTTCTGATTTTAGGGTTATTGATTCAGGAAAAAGTTGTCACGAGTCCTTAAGCAGCTAGCCCTAGAGGAGAGCGTATATTGTTGGGTAGAGTCTCCCCGTACGTGTTCCACCTCCTTTATATCATGTAGTTGACAATCTTTATGGTCCTCAACCTCGTTCTTGGGTGGCTACTCAGCAAAAGAAAAGAGAGAGGAAGCTGATTGGAGAAACCACTACTTTCCTTGCAAGCGAGGTAAACGAACGCAAACCGATGAGATAGACACAATTGTGAGGACGTGGCCCAGGCTTAATACTTCATATCAAGTTAGATACTCCACAGAATGTAGGAGCATCATCGTTGACAAGGCCCTACTTGGTCACATACAATAGGAGCGCCAATACTTCGCCAGTCCCATGTGATTGTTGAAGCAGCCATATTTGAGGTTTTTGGCTCTCTTCCTTAAGGGTTGTGCATCGTTGTCTGGAATGTACCTGAAATTATTGAGGGCTTTGTGAATCCTAAACAATGATGTTCATTAAATATTTTATTTTAGGGAAAAATGAGATTAGCAGTCCTTTTTTTAATTTTTGGATTTTCTCTTTTTTGAGTACTTTTCAATAACAAATGCCTAACGTTTTTTTATTTCCTTTAATTCCTATGTTATCCAAAAATAGAGGGAGGTAGAACCAAATAAATGTAAGTGGGAATGAGGATAAAAATCTACCCTCGTATCGAATGATGCATGCAAAAATAGAAGACTGATAGCTCTTCCCAACTCTCTCCATGTGGGATTCAAAATAAGGAATTTATAGACCTAACTATATGCTGATATGCACAAGAAGAAATCACCCTAAATAGTATTTGTTATTATCGAGAATAACCAAATTCTAAATACTATAGTAGAAACCTAGAGTCCGGTCTTGGAAGCTCCACGGTACTGACCATAGTGGGTCCTACAAGCGATGTACGGAGACCTCTCACGGCACGCGGTTTCAAGTAAAGTTTTCAGCAATTAATTTCGATCTAAGTCCAAATGTAAAACTATAGGTGTATGCATTATATTAGGGGTTTGGTTGTAGATTACCTATCAAACAATCCTACAAAACTAAAGGCTCACTCCACAAAACAAACAAAAATAAGACAGAAAACTCAAAACTCAGAAAACAAAGAAAATAAAGGCAATAAATTATTGAAAAATCGGGTGATCCCCCAAGTGAATAATCACTTGAACATTAGGCATGTGTGTCCAAGTCCAAGCATATGTATTACTAAAAATTAAAAAGAGCAAAAATAAATGGCACTCTCTCACAAAAATAAAAAGAAAATGCTATGCTAAATTCTTCTCCTTTTCCCTCTTGCTCTCTCCTCTTAGTGCACAAGGAAAGGGACCAAGTCTCCTCGACTTGGGTTCCTCAACAACCTAGACGGTTGTTGTCGTCTTGAAGTCCCTCGCAAGAAAAATAGAACAAACAAATATTAGCACAATAAATAATTAAATAAAATAAAAGAGAAAATAAATAATGAAAAATAACAAAGGAAAAATGGACCCAAAATTCTATCCTATGTGCTGCTCTCCGACAATGGCGCCATTTTGATGACACATAATCTTGCAAGAGTCTAAAATTATCCTCACTAAAAAGTAAAGATAGAATGTCGTTGAGGAGACCGCTCTCGAGATCCTAGGCTAATCAGCAATCAACCCACACAATATATAGATAAAGCAATGCAAGCAAGCGCAAATCAAAAATTATTACAAACCCTATAAATAAATGTGTATAGTGGTCAAGTACAAGTGGGGTGTGGGGAGAATGGGGGATAGACACACAATTGGCAAAAAGAACGACAATAAAAGTTTTTGGGTTTTTTTTGGAATTTTTTACTTTTTTGTGGCTTTTTAATTATTTAATTTTTTGGAATTTTTATTTTTATATTTTTTTATATTTCTTTAATTTATAATTTTTATTTTCTTTTTAAATTTTCTGATTTTCATTTTTTGTAAAAGTTAATAATAATAGTATAAGGACATAAAAAACTTTCATATTTATAAATATAGCCATAAATATTCAAAAATCACACAAAAATATTTTTATCTTATTTATATTTATCTATTTTATTATTTTTCAAATAAATTTTCTTATTTTTTGTAGTCTTAGTTTAATTAATTAGGCAAAGTAGCGAATAAAATAAATAAGCCAGCTTATTTTGGAAGTTATAAATAGAAAAGTGCCTCAAAATTTTCTAGAACTTAATTTATACAACAAATATAAATAAAATTTAGAAATAAAAATAAATATTTTGGGGATTTTTGGATTTTTTTATAATTTTGGTGAGGATTTTAAAGATTTTTATTTTTTATTGCTTCTCTTTTTCTATTTTAGGGATATTTTTATTTGCAGTTTCAAAATAAGCTTATAAAAAAATATTTTTTTGAATTTTTCAAAATATCTTATATTTTTATATTTTTTAAACTAGACATGGAGAAATGTCTCTGTTTTTAATTTTTAATAAACAGAAATATAAGATAAAATACATTTATCAAATTATATGTGGAAGAATAATATATAGGTTACTTATCCTAATTTTCTACAAAATTTATGGCACATGAACTATTTTTAATAAAATAAATTCTACACAAAAGAAAATAAAATCTGATAGGGGCATTTATGTAAATATTTAAAGATAGACTAATCGCAAACATCATAAAGAATATTAGGGCCACAAATGAAAATTTTCCAAAATATTTCTAATAGTATATTTCTAATGGGGTATTATTGTAATTAATACAGAGTTCGGGGTGGAGGGGGCAAATGCAAAGTTTCCAGAAAATATTACACTTATAGTCCTAAAATGTAGACTAAAATGAAAAAACAGAAAACCCAAGGGCTTAGGTGCAAAATACCCAGACCCCTCACATGCACAAGCATGTGAGATGACATGGATTGGACCTAAATGCAAATATAGGAACTACAGCGGGTAAATAGAAAAATATCCCCACTTTTTGCATTACAAACAAGAGTTTAAATATTAAAATTAAGTTACAAAAATGACAGGGGTCTCAGGCAAAATTACCCCTACGTGTACGATCGGACGGTAGATGTCTTCTCACTTGGACACATGTCACCCTTTGGATGGACAATGATGTTGTGATGGTAAACATCAGAGATTAGATATACGCTTGAGATCTGACGGCTTATGGTGATGCGATCCACCGGCAACTACTCCACCGAGATTGTGTCTATGATCAGATGACTCTGAGGGTTAATGGAGGAACTACAAGAACAGACATCAGGAGAGCATTGATCTATCGAATCTCCGCCGTTCCTTGTCCCCAAGCGCTCGGGTGAAAGGCAAAATGTTCCTAGGCGTCTTCCGCTTCGTGTGAAACCTTCATAATAGTCGAGAGCTCACTAGAGGAGTCATGGAGAGCAGAAGGACTTGGAAGCTTTTTTGTGGATAAAAAATGCCTCATCTGAGGCCTTGTCTCTCCAGTACCTGCATGGTTAGAATCGCAACACAAAAGGGAAGGTGCTGAAGTTTGTTTCGGGGTGAAACAAGGTGAGGTGCGTCAAGGCGGAGCTCATCGATGAAGTTTCAGAGAGGGCGAGTTGATCTCCAGATTTGGTGAGGATATGGATGTACAGGGATGCGTGGAGCAAAGAACAACGAAAGGCGAAGGAGATGGAAGTGGTCAGCAGGCAGAAGAATGATCGGAACGGGCGGAAACAAAGGGAGAAGCGATGGTCAGAGTTAATCTTAGTGAACTACGGGAGCAGAAGATCTAGCTACTGCAGGAATCAATAACCAAAACTAAGTATAGAAATGAAGAACGGAAAGGAAATGGCTACCTATAAAGTGATAAAAGGGACTCGAAGCTGCCCAGAGGAGCTGGAAGCAAAGCTTGTGGTGGAGCTTTTCGGTGGAGCTCGGATCGACCTCAGATCCAACCAAATCCACCCCCTGAAGCATGGAGTGCACTCCTATTGTCACTAAGATTCTCGTTCGAGGCTAGGATCAGGGTTTACTTTGTGGAAGAGGGATCAAAATCGAATGGATGTCGGAGTGAGATTTATATATAATGGCCCCATTGAACAATGCTCCTGATCAGTGAAGCGATCCAAAAATCGAGGAGAGATGGTATCATGAAAGGCCTATGATCGAGGAACAAAAGTTAAAGAGAAATCGAGACGAATGGGACTAAGAATCAATGGTTAAAATTGAGAAATATGGGAAGTCAACGGGGTGGCAGGCCTAAGGTGCAAGAGGGGCTCAGTTGACTTGTGGGGAAACCAAGGCTCGCTCCCGATTGGGCCACATCACTTGCTAGGTGACAATACAAAGAATAAAATAAAAAATAACTCAAAATAAAACACTAGATGACTTATTCGATTTTTGGGTAAAAAAGATAACTATTCATTTTTTATGTAGTGTTTTATTATGATTTTTATTTTTTTATGAGTTGATTATTATATTTTACTTTTTACATGTATATTGATAGGTATATTTACCTATATATTATATATTTTATTTTTATTTTGTATTCTAGATTTTATTATTTTACATACATAATTTATATATTTATAACTTATTTTACTTAAATATATTTTTATTGTATGTTTTTAAAGTTACTTGCATACTTAAATAAATATATGTACCTATTATATAGGTATACCTATAGGTAATTCATCTATGTAATTTTGTATACATGTTTATTTTGATGTATTTTTATGGTTTTATTTTATTTTAATTATGCACATATAGTATAAATAATATTCACAAAATTCTAAAAATATAAAATAATGATAAATAAAAATAATAAATAAAATTATTGTTTTATTCAATTATATTGTACAATAGTGGTCCAAAATCGAACTTTTGCATCTGAACTCCAAATTAAATGAAACTACCTTCATTAAATAGCTAATAAAAAGATTTACATTTAAAGGTGATTTTGCTTCATTTTGAATTCATAAGGAGAATATATGAGTCTATAAAGTTTAGATTTTGGATTTTTATTTTGAGTGTAGAAAGTGCAATATGCATTATTTTTATATGAAATAAATTTTGTATTTTCTATGTATTTTTATCTACAACTTTCATGTACAAAGTTTCATTATTTTAGGTATAAATAATAAAGAATAAAATAAGTCCCAAAAATGCATTATTAGCATTTATGGATTAGGGTTTCTTTTATTTATTGCCCCTTATCTCCCCCTATTTAGTCCTTATCAACCCAATCATCAGAATGCCTAGGTCTCATGGTTTAGGGTCATTTAATACCTTCGGTATTTCATTTCTTTTTCTTTTCTTTATTCTTTTATTTTGGCTTCAAATACAATATTTTATAAAATATTTACATAATAAATACTAAATGTTAATTTATGCAAACTAATGATATATACTTGCATTTAGCTAGGATTTAAAGGCCAAATGAAAGAATAAAGCTTATGAAATGGATATTCATAAACATATAATCTCGTACTCATTATTATTAATTGATTTGAATTTTTCTATAATTGCACTTAGATCCTTGTAATGCTGCATTTTATTTCATTAGTATTTTGGTTCATTAACTAGCTAAATTACTTAAAAAATTCCATAAAAATTAGTTTAGCTTCCTTGGTAAATTATTTTAACTCCAACAATTTTGTTTTAAAAATTAATTTGATTTTAAATTTTAAAAATAAAAAAACATCATAGTTTTCTCCATTTGATTTAGGAAAATTCATAAAAATTCAAAAAAACATTTGAAACATTCGTAAGAAATTACATTGGACTACTTTTAACTTTTTTATCACATGTATAAATTTCATTTTAAAATTCCATCAGAAAACCATAAAAATTGAACAAACAGAAAAACTTAAAGATTAATATAAATTCACAAATAATTCATAAATATTTGTTTAAAACTTAAAAATTTCTCTACTTTTAAATGCTTACATTCAAATTTATTTTATTTTATTTTTTATTTTAATAATCCAAAACAATAGCTTTATTTTCAGTTTGTTAACTATTTAAGTTTTTATTCTTTTAAAATTCCATAAAAACTTAAAAATTGCACAAAATCACATAAACAATAAAATATTATATAAAATGCTAAAGATTTTATTTCTACATTTCGAATATTTTTTATCTATTTGAAAAATCCAGAAGCTTGATTTTCTAGTTTGTTTATGTATATTTTATAAATTGTTTTCTTTGAAAATTGAAAATATGAAAAATGGAAAAATCAAAATAAATTAAAATAAAAATCATAAAATATAAAAAACAAAACCTCAAAAATCCATAAAAATTTTAAAAGCTTAAAAGGCATAAAAAGCATAAAAAGAAAAGAAAATTTCCTTTTAATTAACCATAATTATTTTGCCTCAAATATTATAGCCTCCCAGAGTTTGATCCTACTTGCTATATATGTTATATAAATAGAATTTGTTCTCTTTACTAAAATAAAAATAATTTTTGATTTGAGAATTTGTCGGTTGCAAGAACACATCACTTGTTCATATTTTCTTTGTTAAATAAATAATTTAAAACCAATAAATTCATGCAATAATCAGATGGTGTCAATGTTGGGGTAGCACAATGAGGGTAGATAGATTTCTTTCTCTATTTTTTCTACTTGCTTGTATACTTGTTTATTGATTTCATTTCAATCATTTTATCTCTTTTATTTTTCATCTATATTTTTCTCATAACATGTTCCAACGCATCTTTTGTTTCACCTTTGTTACGAGGACCCAACTAGTGAGGGAGTCGATCTAAGGAGAGCCGACACACCTGAGCGAGGTAGAGTTCATCCTTCTACACCGACCAATATGAGAGAGCGACCCAAGAGGAGCATGAGGAGTAGAAGATCGAATTCTTTTTAGTTTTATTTAAGTCATTTTATTTCCATCATTCTCGCAATTAAAATGTAATAATTTGTTGGCATTTTCCAATTTTCTACTTTCTATATAGACAATACTTCTTGTGGTCGTGTGGGGTTTGGTTCGCCAAGTGTTAGTACACTTGGGGTTTCTCATCGTTGTTTTTGTTTTCATCTCTTTCTTTTTTTCTCCTTGTTTTTTTCATTTTTCCAACTTTAAATCCATGATTTGAGTTTTCCCACTTTATTTTTCTTTGTTGTGTGTGCTTGAGCCTATTAGAACTAGGTTTCTATGTAGTTAAGCCAAGAAATTTTAGGTACAAAGCCCCATAATAGAATATATGTTCATATAAACTTTTTATTAGACTTAGTCAAATAAATATGTGCTTCACGAAAATAGAAGTTCCCATTTCAGGTGGTTTTCTCGCTTTCAATCATATGGATTAGTTTAAACTCTTTGTGGATCATATTGCATGTTAGACTTGATGAATCTTGGGTTCATCTCATTTATTCTTTCATTTTGGCCTTAAATCGCTAGCTAAATGCATGTATATATAATTAATTTGTGAAAAATAACACTTAATAAATCACATTATAGTATATAAATACTGTATAAAATATTGTATTTAATTACTAAATAAAAGCATAAGGAAAAGAAAAGAAAAGGAATTAAGTGTGAAAAACACTGAGTAACCCTAGACCTCGAGACATAGTCATCATGATGACTTGGTCGACAAGGAATAAAGTAGTGGGAGATAGAACAAAGAAACTATACAGAAAATCACAGAAAAACTCTAATTCTTTTATCCCAATAATTGCATTATGGGACATATTTATTATTTTGATATATCAAATCAATAAACTTTGAACATGAATATTGTATAAAAAAATACAAAGAAGATACAAAAATGATTTCACTAAAAAGTAATGCACGGTGTGCTCAAGACAAAAAATAAAAAGCTACAAAGAAAATTTGGCAGACATGTATCTTCTCTACAAACTAAAAAATTCACCAAACTCACATTTATTATTCATAAAATTAAATCATCAATTAAATGATATTGGTTTTATTCTATGTGGAGTTAACATGCAAAATTTGGGTTTTGGGCTCTCGTTGTGCAAGATACATGTATAAAAATATTCATTATATTTAATCTTTACATTTTTAGGATTCTTAAAAAATTTCTAATATTGTAAATATTATTCAAAATACATGTACAAAATATTAAAATAAAGCTATTAAAATACATTAAATAAAATAAGATACTACAATACATATATGATATGTGCTCTTATATACCTATATAAAACTACATACAAAATTATTTCAATACATAAATAAACTCCATAAAATAAAAATAAATATCCAAATATGTAATTAAATAAGTTATAAGTATATAAAACAGATGTCTTTAATAATAAATTATAAAATATAAATAAAAAATAAAAAAATGTAAGAAATACCGGTATATTTACCTATATATACATGTGAATACTAACATGTTACAAATAACATTATAAAAATAAATAAAAATACCCTAAAAATACTACATAAAATTAAACATTGTGTTTTGATCAAAAACTAATAAAATCAATTGGTATTTAATATTCATTTTACGTGGATATTTAACATTGGAATTTTCTAGTTTGTCCACATGGACCAACCATCGGCTGAGAAAAGTTGACTTGGGTCAATTGTACTCCCTTCAACCGTCCTTGTATCAAAACTCATAAGGAGGCCATTTTCTTAGATTTTTCACACCATATCCACCCCATCTTCTTCGTCAAGCTCCCCACATTTCTGTAGTCGTCATCTCCCTACTGCACGCCCACTCCATAGGCTTCACTAACCCTCCATCTTCCTCATGCAACATTCTCACCTTTTCGGTCAAACACCACATCTATAAAATCCAACCACCTCCTTCCTTTTTGTTCGGGTCCCTCTACTACCTCTGTAACTCTGATTTCTCACTTGCTTATGATTGCTAGTGACAACAACAACCTCGCTGAGACTTCAGCATCGATAAAGGGGAGGCTAGGTAGTGGTCCAGCTTGCCTAAAGCACCTCCATGTGAAGCACCTTATGCTCCTTGGATCCATCTTGGTACGAGTTATTAGGTCATCTATTAGCTAATATTTTGATTCATTAATGTAATCGTAGCTTTAGTTTCAATCATTAGCACATAGCTTAAGTTTCATTCCAATAATTTTGTTCGTTGGAGATCAAGGCTCCGGCCACTATATCATTATGAAATTGACCTATTTGGACTCCCTAGGCAGACCATCCTCATTCCCCTACACTTCTCCACCTTTTCCCTATCTCTCCTCTGATTTCACACGAATTAGAGCAAATCGAAGCTCCTTCTTCCCGCCTCACCTAAGCTTCATTGTCATCCACCTCCATGTGTTATTTAGATTCATTGACCTGTTGAGGGAAATCCACTCGAGTCGTGGAATTATTGTGTTGGTTTGAAGGCTCGAAATGACACCTGGGAGCAAGATCGGGCTCGTAGAAAGGAGCTCTAAACTCCTAGAAACTATGAACGCTCTAGGTCCCCTCCGACGAGATTTGGACTTCATTGAGTTCCCATGTGGATGTGAAACCCTTCCATATGGGTGTAGGGACAATCGGAATAAAGAAAGTTGCTTGGAGTCGAAAGCAAGCGCTAATCAAATCTTGGAAGTGGCAGGGTTTTTCCATGTTCTTCCGAGTGTATCCATAGTCGTCTTATTCAGAGTTGAGCCCCAAGCGTACAGATACCGTCAAATGAAGTGCACCACCACTATAGGATCTCCAACGGAGATCTAATCCTAGCACTTCATCGGTGAAGTGGTAGCGAGCGACGAGCTGGTGCCACGTGTCCAAGTGAAACCATCATTATTGTCTGATCGCACGCTATTTTGTAGTAATTGCACAGACCACCACTGCCTTTTTGTTTATTGTGTTTTAGTCTTGTAAATAAATTTTGTAGTGTAAATACTTATGTAAAAGTTGAAACTGGGCCCCCCATATTTTGTAAATTACATTCAAATCCAAGCCAGCTCATCTTAAGCAGTCCCTCACGTGACTTGGGTATTTTGCAAGCATACCCTATCGGGTTCTTTTATTTTTTTTAGTATAAAAAATTGTAAATTCTGTTCAAAAAATAATGGTTTATTTGTAAGCACCCCCTTTACTATATTTTTATTACAAGCATACCTTTCCTAGACCTTATAAATTAATTTACGCATTTTATTTTGGATTAAATAGCTCATGCTTTGAATGTTGCTTATCCATGCCATCAATTTTATTTGCCATTTCTTTGCATTTCATGTTCATTAAAAAAACATTTTAGAGCTATTTAATCTTTGGTTAGATATAAAAATCAAAAAATTATAAGAATCCTTTTAAAATTCCAAAAAAATATTATATATTATCTATCATAATAATATATCTATATACCAAAAAAATCACAAAAAATAACTAAAGAAAACTCTAAAAATTAAAAACCCTCATAACCCTGAAAAATCAGAAAATATTTCATATAATAAATAAAATAGTTTCTTCTGTATGTTTTTATCTTTACATATTACTACATATTAAAAATAGTTTTCATAAATTTTGAGCTTATTTTATATGTTTAAATCGCAAAAAATAGCCTGTTTATTAACTCCCTAAATTTATAGTACTTTTGAATTTAAAATTAATTACAAGTTAGCAAAAAATACCAAAAATCACAAAAATAGAGAAAAAATAAAAAGATAAAAACATTTTAAATTTTTATTTTAAATATATGTATTTATAAATATAAAAGACTATATATACTATATATAGTTATGTACTTATTAATATAATTATTATAGATACTTATAAATATTTTTAATACCTTAAAAAATAAAATAAAATGTACATGTATATATTTCTTATTTTTATAAATGTGTTTATTAGATATTTATGTCATATATGTCTATTATATTAAACATATTGATATATATACTCATTACATATTAAAAAGGACAAGAAATTAAAAATCAGAAAAATATAAAATAAAATAATAATTATAGAAATAAAATAATATATATAATACATAAACATTAAATATAATTAAAACCGACAAAGACTAAATAAAATCAAAAAAACACAAAAAATAGTTGTCGTCAATTCTTTTTATTCAATAATTATTTGTCTATCCATGTAGCTCTTAATGGTTCAAGACCCTAAATACTTGTAAATTATACACATTTTCTCTAGGTTATAATATCTTTTAGCTCACTTTATTTGGCACTACTTTATCTTTCACCTATGGCTTAATTTTTGTCTAAATGAGTGGTTAGTGTTTGGTCACCACAGCTACAAGTGTTCTCGCCTTGTGTAGATCACAAGACCGGCTCAAGCATGCTTCTTCAACAAATGGCACCATTGCTGAGGAGCAACACTTAGGATATGTTATAGTGTACATGTTTATTTGTATATTTTCCTCTCTTTTATTTCTATAAATAATTTCTTTATCTTCTTCTAACATATTTCTTTATTGAATTCCTTGCGAGGGACCATGTAGCGAAGGTGAATTCTTAGGAAGCCAGTGCACCCGAGCTGTGAGGAGATTAGCGCTTCTTCTTGTGTGACAATTGGAGTGAGATGGAGAGAGAAACTAAGAGAGAGAGAGAGAAGCAACGTTTTAGCATAGCATTTTCCTTTTATTTTGTGAGAGAGTGTTTTATTTTTATTTTGCAATTTTTAATTGTAATAATACATGGACTTGGACTTTTGGACACTATCACTCTATGGGGTCTAGTGCATGGACTTGGACTTTTGGACACTATCCTCGTCAGTTTATATCACATTTTATCGCCTTTATTTATTGTTTTCTTACATTTTGAGCTTTTTGCCTTTCTTTTCTTTGTTTTCTATGATTTAGCTCAAAGACAAAGGTTTGCTTGACATGGTAAGTAGCTCCAAGGCCTTATTAGAAGCATGCACTTATAGTTCTCTACATTTGGATTTAGACAAATTAAATTGTTGAATTTCTTGGATTTGAAACCGAGCGCCATGAGACTCTATATAGTGCTAGTAGGATTTGTTGTGGCAGACACCAAAGAGTCTCCAAGATTGAACATTTAGGTTTCTTTTCCAAGTATTCAGCATCTGGTTCTTCAAGATTAATAGCAATTCTTGTTTAGGGCAATTTTAATCTTTTTACATATCGTTCATATAGTGTAAATATTTCAATATGTTTCTGCATCCCGCATGGAGAGGGTTGGGAAGCATTGTAAGTCTTCATAACTTTGCATGCACCATTAGATACTAAGGTGATATTTCCACCTTAGTTTCAACTTGCATGAATTTTCTGACTCCTCTTCCTAGTTTTGTATCACTTTGGATTTTAAAGAAAATACAAAAAAACATTAGGCATACCATTTTGAAAAATACTCGACAAAAAAGTGAAAATCAAACATTAAAACAAGGGGTCTTTTAGTAGATTTTGAACTAATTGAAATTCATAATGAACATTCATTGTTTGGGTTTCATAAAGCCGACATTGTTTTCAGTTACATTCCAGACTACGTAAGGTACGACCCATAAGGATTAGAGCGCAAAACCCAGCCTGAATATTGCCTTGTTATTGACTGGATTCATGAAGTATTTGTGCTTCTATTATACATAGATGAGTAGGCCCTTATTGAACACGGTGTTCCCGCCTTGTGTTGACTATCCAACCTGATCCGAAGTATTGAGCATAGGCCATGCCCTCATGGGTGTGTCTGTCTCATCGTCTTGCGTTCGAGCACCTCGCTTGTGGGGGAAGTAGTCGTTTTGCCTATTGGCTTCCTCCTCTATTCTTTAGCTGAGTATTGGATCTAGATCCGATATTTGGGATTATCTTGAAAAAGTGCATGTACAAGTTACAAAGGATGTGAAAAGTACGTGATACTTTGTTGGTAGTACTTACTCTCCTATAGGATTATCCTCTATCGACTTATTCAAAGATTGTCTGAAAATAACAATAAAATTGAAAAGATAAAAATAGTCGAACTCTCACTGCTTCACATTGTGTTGGGTTGGTGATTCCATATTGTAATGTATTTATTTGAATTAGATTTAGGTCAAGACTCAGTCTTGCTCATTTGCACCATTTTTCTTTTCATCTGTTTTTATTTCTTCTTATTTTGCTCATTGTTAGCCTTCTTCTACTTTCATTTTCATCAATTGTTCATCATCGTGCTCCATTCCTCATCTACTTCATTTCTATCCAAGATTTCATCTCGTGGATGGTTTAGTCAGGACCCCCCCCCCCCCCCCCCGCTCGATACCCACATCCATGAGCTATACGTCTTTAATAATTCAAGGTGATCCCAATTCGGATCTTGCAAACTGATCTCCAAACTCATTGGCTTCTTCCTTTACAAAAATAAAATGGGATCATTCTTATCCCTCCATTCACTGATTGTGGATGGAGATCAATTTCATTCAATATCAAATGCTCCATTCACATACATCCGGAATTGACCATAATTCCAAATCATCCATTTCATATGGTGCCTAAGATTTACAGTTTGAACGTGATACATATTTTTGTGCAGAACCAACACTGGACCCCATGCAGATCACATCCTCTAAGTCTGAATAAGAGATGGCTCCTCAAGGGAAGGGAAAGGGGCTAAACCAGCCAGATCAGGGACAACTCGATCAGAACATCATCAATGCATAGTTGTTCGCATCCATCCAGGACATCCAACAACAGATGACAGATCAGGCTCTTACCTAGGTCACTTTCCGAGAAATGTTGAATGACCTAAGGAGAGAAAAAGAGAGTCGAGGAGGAGGAGGAGGAGATGATGAACCAGAAGATGAACCCTGGAGGTCCCACGGATGAGTTGAGGGGATAGAGGCCCATGCCTACTCTCAAAGAAACCTACAATCCTAGAGTTGGCCAGATGATAAAGTGGATACAGATTCCTGTAGTCCATGGACAGTTCTAGCTCAAGCCACAATTTCTTGCTCTTTTATCCTCATTCTATAGGAACACCAACAAAGAGTCGTATATCCATCTTCAACGGTTCTCTTGTATCTATCATACCATTCATTACACCAACATTTCGCTGGATGTAGTTAAGATGATCTTGTTCCCCTTCAACCTTCAAGAAAAGATTTATATTGGATAAACCATCCAGTGAATGTCATCATGACCTGGGAGGAATTGAAGTCTGCATTCCTCTATAAGTATTATCCACTCGGTTGTCTGAATCAGATGCAAGCACGGATCATCAATTTCTCCCAAGGCCCACACGAGTCCATACATAAAGCCTGGGAGAGATTTCGTGATATGAAGGAGAAGTGTCCCCACCATGACATTCCTCGGATGAATCTGGTCTAGCACTTCTTTGGGGGCTCACTCCTAAACGCCAGAGGCTAGTAGATGTCGCTTTTGGTGGCTCGGACTTTAACAAAGATGAGGATGTTGTTTGGAAATTTTTTGAAGAGATGATCAATGGAGAGATCGCTCTATCCTCATCCCGTGCATACTAAAGGTAACCTCATGTCTACCACATGCCATCAAAATGGTGGCATCTAGTGAGTAGGACGTGGATGAGAGCTCCAACCTCAACATTATCGTGAGCCACCTATCCAAAGTTGATATAATTTAAAAGCGATCACAAGACTTGGAGAAGTTATCTATGATCGAACAGAGGACCCAACACCTGGACAAGATGGATAATAATGCAAAGCAGCTGGAACTGCTCTTGAGCACTAACAATGTCATACCATCTGTGAGCCCAGCTACGACCACTCCCACTGAGCAGAAGGAACCATCATCTTCACAGAAGCCTCAGCCTAGTGCAGGACAACCTCAGGTCCAGTACGTATACTACGTGCAGGCTCCTAACTAATCGTCGTCATCATCGCAACAGATTGTCCTATAGTAGCTAGAACTCCAGTCCCCTTCTTACGATCCATTCCCTCCACCACCACCTATCATTCAAGAGGTGAATGACATATGGAATAACGATGCCTAATTGGCCCCTCTAGACGGACAACAACAAGGACAATCTTCGGCCATTCGACAGTATAACCAACATCATGGTGGGAGATTTGTCTAACCAAAGCAACCTCTCTAGCACCAACCTCTACATTATAAGAATAACTGGAGGAAGAATCAGTAATACCAATAATCTGTGTACTGCTAATACCATCCATATCACGAGTTTGTGGGTGCTTCTCATAACCAGTATCCTCCATTTCTGCAATTTCATCAACACCAAATCCCTCCTCCTCACCATAGTTCTCAGTGTTTCCAGACTCCACAGTACCATTCTCAATGTGTTCAACATGTTGAATCATCCGAGGCCACTCTAGTGAACCCAGCCTTGGATTGCTTATCCCAACTTTTAAAAATTCTTATAGAAATGTCTCATAATCTCGATAGTCTCACTGCCACCAAAAATCGAATCCCAACGCAGGTTGAGGTAAACCTCAATAATTTCAAGAGCAAAGAGTAGGTAGTTTGTGATGTCTCCACCGATCCAACTGAATTAGGTATTTCAGATTATATGTTGTCTAATGTTTTAACTCTCGGGAATGGTAGAGTGTTACAACCATTAGCCACCGCTAAGGGGAAAAGAAAAGCGTCTTCTAAAGAGTCTACTTCTGCAAGAGCCAACCCACCATCCAATCCAGGTGAGGAAGAAGATGATGGAGGAGCAGCATCAGCCAATCACAACCACCATAAAGAGAAAATTTTACAAAGAAAAACAAAAGGAAAATTACAAAAAAATGAAGAGTCGGAGCCTAGAAGGATCAGCCTTGAAGGTGCCCACACCAGCAACCGATCTAGAGTAGCCCGACGAAGCCTAAGCTAACGTTGATAATTTTTTGCCCATTTTACGTGATGGACCCTAATTTCCCGCCCAACTGACTAGGGTTAAGTTGATTATTTAGTTGTCGTTGTCACCCCAAATCAACCAAGCAGATTCAAGAAAATATTTATTCAACCACAATAAGAATCAAACAATTAAAACAAGTGGTCTAAGATACTTTTATTAACCTAGTATAGTGACTAGGGTCGAACACAAGGAGGCAACTGTTTATGTGAGAGTCAATCATGTAAACGAAAAACCAAAGACAAGAAAGAAGTAATTAAGGCGCACTACTCATGGCTTTTATGTGATTTTTATCTTTTTAAAATTTACATATTCTTTAAGCTTTCTATTTTCAAATTTTTACTGGATTTTCTGTTTGCAAATTTTTATATTTTAAATTTTTTAAAATAAGGACACTAAACAAATGTAAACAAGGCACACAAATATAATAAAAACACTCAAAAATCCCCAACAAAAATATTTTTTATTTTATGGATTTTATACTATTTTTGTTTATTGTTTATGTAAATTTTAAATATTTTATGGATTTTTTAAAAATCAAAAATTAAGAAAAACTCAAACAGTGCACAACTAGGAGAATTTTTAAATTAGAAATATCAAAGAAGCTCAAAACTCTTGGAAACCAATTTTAATACAACTATATAAAAAATCTGCAAATAGAAATTAAAATCACAATTTTTGGATTTTTCAAATATTTTATATAATTTGTATGGTATTTTTCAAGTTTTACAATTTTTTAGAGTTTTATAAAAGTAATAAGATGAAAATCGGATAGAAATTCAAACATATAAAAATGAAGCAACTCCATTTTTTAAAATTTTGAGGCATTTCAAATTTTTATGAATTTTCTAAATCAAACAATGACTATTTAGGTTGTTTTTAAATTTTTAATAATAGTAAAAAAGTAATAAACAAAAATCACCACAAATAAAACACACTATCAAGAGCTAAACCTAATTTTATGTCATTTTTGGAGTTGTTTTGCTATTTATTGCAATTAATAAAAGAGTGCAAAAATTAAACAGAGCACAAAGGACCTAGATGTAAATATTTTAAGATCTAGGGTCAAATAATAAAAAGCAATAAGATCAAGGGGCCCGTAGTGCAATTTATCCTAAGAAAACGTGTGTTGCATGTGGTTCACAGAACACAAGGGTATAAATGCAAATACTCAACATATTTCTGTTCAGACAACATGTGAAAAACACAAGGAAAAATATGCAAATATCTCACAAAATAAGTGAAGGCACATGTGAGTTCGACTCGAAAGACTAAAATGCAAATACTAATACTCTGAGGTCCTTACTACAAATATTTTTTAACTAATTTTTAAATTTTTGTACTAAAGCAAAATAAAAGAAACGATAGGATGAAAAGTGCAATATACCCTTGTAGACACGTGGCGAGTGCACGTGGAGGTTTTGATGTATGACATTGATGGACAATTTCTCGCCAGATTTGATGGCTCAGAGAATGTGGCGGACGTGCGTTCAGATGGTGATCTCGAAAAGATTTAGCAGTCATATTGGGGATGACATGTGGCTTGGATCAAATCTGGATGTGGGGTTCTTCATCCAACGGACATGAAGGTGCCTAGATGAATTGGAAGAAGGAGGTGCAGGCTGAGCTTCGATTAAGTGTAGTGGGTGCTCAAATGCTCCGATCATTTCGCTGAGAGGCCCAACACCTTGTTGGAGTGTAGCTGTGTCAGAGGAGATTCTCGAATGAGATGGAGAATGACTTAATAGGAATCTGAAAGGTGGGTCACCTAGAGTTGCTCTGCATGTTGTTCCGGTACTCGATTCAGCTATTTGTGTTTGCCTGGATTGCATGGGTACTCTACGCTCGAAGTAGAAGCTTCGACGTGGGTTATTTAGCAGAAGAAATAAGAGAAGCAAGGATGGATGATGTTCGACCTCCGACGATTATGGAGGTAGGAGGTCTAGGCCTAATCTTACTCTGTTGAGCGAGATTTAAGATGATGAGGTCACATGAGAAGGTGGTCGATGAGTGAGTGATTCAATCTGAACAGCTGGATGGGTAAAGCGGAGCCCCAGCCCGATGGTCGGAGCAACTAAAGTGGATGGTGGCAGAGATGAATAAATCGAAATGAGTGACAAAATGGAGATAAAAAGGGTACCTGAGAGTGTTGAGATGGACGGTGAAGTAAGGCAGAGTGGTCAGCGATGTTGTGGCCTTGAGCGGGATGCAGAAGACTTGGGAGGCTTGTGCGGCAGAGTATCAGACCACGAGCTCCCAAGGAGTCCTCTGATATCCCAGGGAGTCCTCTGAGATCTTGTCACGATCCTAAGGCTTCCAGTGGAGAAATGGAGGCGTATAGAGCGAGCTAGGGCATGGAGGAGGCATAAGAGAAGATTTGTAAGGTACCTCGGACGTCTAGAAGAATCGGGAAATTTCACACAATCCGAGGTGAATTCTGACCCTCCTAGGGATCCACGAGGATGGTGGATTTCTAGGGAAGACAAGGGTATGCAATCTAAGGAAGGAAGTTGTCGGAGCTACGCTTGTAAATGGGGAGAAATTGGATCTAACGAAGGGAGGCCCTAGTCCGATCTCGGAGGAGGAAGGGTTGACCCGGCTCAACGGACTCGGGTTGATGAATCAGAAAAAGAGGAATATATAAAATAAAAGAAAATTAAATTTAAAATAGTAAATGAATTTAAAATAAAAGTTATAAAAATGAAAAATGTTATTATTTTTACAAATGATTTTTCTATGATTTTTAATATTTTTTAAGAATAAATATATTATTGTATATATAGTATATATTATTATGTACATGTGTAATATACCTATATATTATATACATATATTTTTATTTTATTATTTTTATAAAAATACATTATATTTTACAATTTATTTATTTACAAAATAATTTAGAAAGTATAAAAACATTTTTATTGGAACTTTATAGATTAAATACAAGTGCTAATAAATTACTATTATGTACAATATATACAATATTGGTGATATTATACAATGAAAAATTGATTTCATTTT
Source organism: Ottelia alismoides (assembly GCA_037367405.1). Lineage (NCBI taxonomy): Eukaryota > Viridiplantae > Streptophyta > Magnoliopsida > Alismatales > Hydrocharitaceae > Ottelia > Ottelia alismoides. The sequence goes on along the minus strand of JAZKJV010007811.1, from coordinate 504,124 downwards.
TGTATTTTTTGAATTTTATTTTAATTTAAATAATTATTAGAAATATATACAAATGTTGAAAAATACAATATACACACTTTATATACAAAAGAAATACATATATATATACAAGTATAGGTGATGTACAATTGTACACAATTAAATTTTGCGATTATTTTTATTATATTGTTATGTACAAGTTTTATTAAGCAAATAACTTATTTTTTTTAGATTTTTTATTGATAAATAAAATAATATATATACACAAACAATCTACAAAGTGATGAAAATGCACATGATGAGTAGTATATACAAGGTATTTTTGGGTTTTCTGAACATTTATATAATAAGGACACTATCTATCCCTACTTTATTCCTTATCAACCTGGCCAATACTTGACCTTCTCTCAGGGTTCATGTCATTATGTACTAATTATATAATTATAGCCTTCTTTTATTTCTTTTCATTTTCTTTTCTTATTTATTTTTTTTATTTTGAATAAAAAGAATGTTAAATATACAATATTAAAAAAAGCATGCACAATGCTAATTTATTGTAATTGATCTATATTTACATGTATTTTGCATAGGTAATTTGGCTAAAATAAAAGAATAAAGGATGTGAATCATGTATTCATCAGCCCGTCTTTTGGTCAATCATCTATAAATAAGAATGTAATAAAGAATAATATTTTTTCTTCTATGAATATTCCTTTTTTAGAAGTTATGAAAATACCATAAAATAAAAAATTTGAAAACTACATTGTCCGACCGTAGAGTGGTTGAAATTACCAAAAATCTTGTTTTGAAAATGCCACTCATGAAGGCCATAAACTACATGTCAATTGTCAAGAAAGGATTAAAAGAGGTATGTACATACAACCATCTGAACTGTAAGAACATGCGTAGCAGAGGAGAGAAACACATCTTGACCATGACCACAGTGAATGTAATTTGTGACCTCCTAAAGAAAAAGAAAGTCAAGGGAGCACCCAACATATGATGACGGATCTTTGGCGAAGTTTTTGAGCGGGCACTGCTTGATAGTGGGTCTTCACTCTTGCCCTCCTCACTATTGCAAGAATTTGTGTTCAAACCCCTTAAGCCTATAATAATAATCATGCAGTTCGTAGATCGATCCATGAAGTAGCCTAGAGGTATGTTGGAAGGTGTTACTATAACTGTGCAGGACATGAAATTTCTAGTTGTTTTTGTAGTCTTAGACATGGACTCACCGGCACTGCTATTCTAGACCCCCATCATTATATGTTAACCGTTCCTTTGCACAATCGAGGTGGTTGTCGACTGCAGGTCTGGGAAGGTCACCTTCCTCTCATACACGTATAATATAACCATTGATATGGTCAATGAGATAAAAGTTGCATCTCATATATGGAGAGAAAAATCAGTAGCATATTGTTATATTGTAGATGTCAGCGATCAACATCTTTCTCTGAATGATATTGTCATACAGGAAATCCTCTCTTCAGATGAGGACAGGATAGCAAAGTGATAAATCTCCTTTTCATCACCTTTATTCTTTCATTTAGGCCATAAATCCCTAGCTAAAAGCATGTACGTATCATTAATTTGTAAAAATAAACACAAGATTAATTGTACAAAATATTGTATAAAATATTGTATATTTTAGGTATTTAATTCGTAACTAAATAATAAAGGAAGAGAGGAAAAGGACATGAGACACCATAGGTGTTGAGTGACGCTAAACCCCGAGATCCAATCGTCATGATGACTTGGTCGACAAGGAATAAAGTTCGGGGTGATAAGGCAGATGAATTGTATAAAAATATGACCGAAAACCTAAGTTATAATTCATCTATAATTACATTTTGGAACCTATTTTATATAATTAGTTTTATACATCAAACCAAGAAACTTTGTACATGAAAGTTGTAGATAAAAATACATAAAAAATATAGAATTAATTCCACATAAAAATAATACACAATGTGCTTTTTATACTTAGAAGAAAGGTCCATAATCCAACTTCACCAACATATACCTCTTCCATATGAACTCAAAATTCATCAAAACTGCATATAACATTTTATTGGCTATTTAATGAAGGTGGTTTCATTTAATTTCGAGTTAAGATGCAAAAGTTTGGTTTTGGACCCCTATTATACAATATACCTGAATAAAAAAATCATTTTTTATTCTTTATATTTTTCATGATTTTATATTTTTATAATTTGTAAATATTATTTTTAGTATATGTACATAATCAAAAAATAATAAAACTAGAAAAATGAAATAAAATAAAATAGTATACTTAAATACATAGATGAATTACCAATACATATACCTATAATAAACACATATATTTATTTAAAGTGTATAAATAACTTAGGAAAAATAAATAAAATATATTTGAGTGTATTTAAATAAGTTATAAATATGTATATTATGTGTCTAAAATAATAAAATACATATCACAACATAAAAATAAAATACCAAAATATTGATATTTATACCTATAATATACGTGTAAATATTAACTTATAATAAAAGCGCCACAAAAACAAATAAAATTATGTATAAAATACAACCTTAAATGACAAACATCTTTTATATTTTAATAAAAAAATTAATTAATTCACTTACCATTTATTATTGATTTTACCAAAAAATTTCCTAGGATTTGTTTGGTTTGTTCACGTGGATCAACCAAAGAGCTCCTCGGGTTGACCCCGGTCAATACCCCCTCTCTCTTCCTTGTTTGCCGATCTGTCAGAACCTGAGTTTTTGCCTAATTATCCGCTAATATCCATCATGATATGGCTTGGCATGATGCTCAATTCCTGGATATTAAACTTCAGTAATTCTCACGTATACCTAAGATCTGGTCGATCTCCACCGAGCCGAGAAGCATTGGCCTTGCAAGTTGGCCCCATGTTCTTCCTATAAATAAAGACCTTCGGCAACAATCCTCGAGTTGATCCCGCTTTGGCTGATTTCAAACCCTCAAATACACCCTTGTGGCTCTGCCTTGGTTATAGCAAGGCATTCTTGGTGTTCTGTAATGAGGAGAATGATTGAGGAGCCGTATCCAACCACTACTAGAGCTCCACCCGGAGGTTCTGTCACCTTGTCTTATGCCTGGTCAAGGTCATTTCCCATCGTTTCTAAGTAATAATTGTATTGTAGATTTTAATTTTGCATGTAGTTTTTAGTTTAAATCATTATGTTAGTGTTAACTCCCAGATTTTGTTGACTGGGAGCTCGATCTCCAAGTCGATTTCATAGTGAATCACCCATGGTCCAACCTCACATCCATGCATGTCACCCTCTAGACCACGTTCTCCACCCGATACACCCATTTCTCCCTTGATACCTACAAGTAATCAAGGTCTCGAGTTCCATACATCATATGTCACTAGAGTTGCACCTATCCACCTTCATTTCACCTAGAAACTCACTAATAACCACCTAGCTTGCTTCGCCAGAACATTGCCTATCTTCCTTTGTAGGTACAAAAGGTGGAGGAGCCCGTCTAAGGGCTGATTCAACCAAGAACATACCCAAGGTTTTCGTCGGAGCCATTAACTTCCAGGGCTCGATCTGTGAGCTTCAACCGTATGGAGCTCATGGGAGGTGCGGGGAGGCTGCAGGATCCAGAAGAGACCTTCGACGATGCTCTAGGAGGTTAGAGACGTGCACTACGTTGAATCCAAACTCACCCAGGGCGAGTTCTTCCTATGTTCTTCTGGGACTCTCCAGGTCATCCGTTCAAGTTCAAGACTCCAAGTGCAGCAGTTGACGTCCAATCAACACGAGCCTCCTCCCTTGGATTCCATCTGAGATCTAATTCTAGACGTCAACCCCAAACCGATACCCGACGTCCTGATCTAGCCATGTGTCCAAGTGATTGATTAAGAGCCACTGGATCGAGAGCCCTTTAGGGGTAAATTTCATATCTGACCCATGTCTTTTTTATATTTTTGTTTATTCTTGTAAATAATTAAAACCAATATGCTTTTTGTAAAATTTGTTAAAGGGCCATCGAACTTAGTGCATATTACACATAGGTCCTTGTCAGCTCAGCTCACGCGACCCCCACGTGAGTTGGGCATTTTTCTATTAGACTTACGGGTTTTGTAATTAGTTTTTAATATTAAAACATTGAATATTAGTTCAAAACTTTTGGGTAATTTGCATATTCAACCCTATCTTTTATTTTAATTACAAATATACCATTGGTAGCTCAATTATTTTTTATGCATGCTTTCTATTTTCTAAAAATATCATTTGTGCTCCAAAAATCATGAAAAATAGGGAAATGTGTCTTCTGTAATTCTCTCTCATGCATTAATTTTTATTTTGCATTTTACACATTTTCCTATTTACTAAAAATCAAAAGTTGTACATTTATTTCTTGTTTTCTTTAAAAACTACAAAAAATTATAAAATAAAAATAAAAACTCCAAAAATAGCATTTATCTATTTATGTATTTTGTACCTCCATACCAAATTTCCTAAAAAGAGAAAAGGAAAATCATCAAAAATTAAAAACATCCAAAATCCAAATAAAATTATAAAAAATAAAAAAGAGCTAAAATTATTAGTTTATTATTTATATTTTTAGTTACATATGTTATGTTATTAATTATTAAAATTATTTTTGAGAATTTTTGACATTATTTAGTATTTTTAAATCTTGAAACAATTCATCTTCTTTAAAATGTCCCTAATTTTATGTATTTAGGAATTTAAAAATACCTAAAAATTAAAAAAAATATTAAATTAATAAAAACTTTAGAAAAATATCAAAAATACAAAAATATTTTATTTGGAAATTTTTTATTATTTATATTCCAATTTATCAATATAATACTCAATATTATCTTATATACCTATATAGAAATACATATAGTTAATATTTATTTTAATTATAATAAATACTTCATAAATATTTTTAAGACATTTAAAAAATAAGAAAAAAAGATTATTCTTATTTATATTTTAGGATTTTTATATTTATTATATTTTTTATATTATATACTCCTTATATTATACGTATTATATACAAATAGTTATATATATAGGGTAAAATGGGGCTGCCCTCATGAGGGGAGCTAACTTGGGTTCCCCCGCGCCATTCCGTCCTCTTTTTTAATTTTTTTTGAAATTTCTTCAGTGGATTTTCAACAATATATCCCTATATTATGTCATTCAAATTTCACGCGAAACATAGACTCCTACAGCCTCCATCCAGAAGGGTCGTTTTTAGCAATTCTGTTACCGTTAAAAAATGACTGTCTGGATGGAGGTTGTACAAGTCTCTGTTTCACATGAAATTTTAATAGCATGATATAGGGATATAGTGATGAATATTCACAGAAGAAATTTTCAAAATAAAAATAAAAAAAGCGGGCGAAATGGCGTGGGGGAGCCAAGTTAGCTCCCCCTGGGGGCAACCCCATTTAACCCATATATATATACTTATATTTTTTATTAAAAAGAAAAGGGAATTAAAAAACAGATAATTTTAAAATAAAAAATAAAATAAATATATATTATATTAATTAAATTAAATTAAAAATATATAATTTATGTATTTTATTTAATTAAAACCCACACACACATTGATTTAAATTATGCATACATACTTATATACTTGCTTTATTCATGTAAATAATAACTGATATGTCTGTGTGCCTCGTGTTTGATGCCTACAATACTTATCACTTTACACATATATTGTAGGGTTCTAATAAATTTACATCCACATTACTTGCCTTGACGGGTTGATTTATTTTATTTGCATGTTTATTGTTGCTTAGTCCATTGGTCTGTGTGAGTTGTCATCACGACGACTTAGTGGCCCCACCTTGTGTGGACCATAAGACAGTTTCTCATATTCATCTTGCTATAGCGTCGTTGCTGGGAGCAACATATAGCGTAGCTTTGTATACATTATTGTTCATATTATTTCTCTTCTATTTTTGCTCTTTATTTTTTTATTTGATCGGCTATGACCACTTTTCTTTATTTGTCTTTCTTATGAGGGACCACACAGCGAAGGTCATCTCTTAGGGGGTGGACATACCTGAGCTATGAGGAGGCGAGCTCTTATACTTGTGAGCCAGCCATGAGAGAGTAAGAAGAAGAGGAAGGAGAAGAGAAGCAAGATAACTCACACTTAGATTTTTGTTTTATTTTGTGAGGAGAGTGCCATTCATTTATTTTGATATAATTACTTGAAATTATTTTGGACTTGGACACTTCACATCCAATAAGGTCCATTACCCATGTGTCTATTCACCAGGGTGCCTCGTCACGGCTTTTCGTGTTTTCTCGCTTTATTTTATTTTGTTTGTCGTGTTTTGAGCTTTCTGCCTTTATTTTCATTTGTTTTATGTGATTGAAGCCCCTAGATTTAGGCTTTCTTGCATCTATGTACCTATTGTGATATACATTTGGACTTAGTCAAATAATTAATTGCAAATTTCTTTAATTTAGAACCATGTGCCGTGAGGGACTTCATACAATGCTTACACTACTCGTTTTGGCAAACACCGAGGAGTCCCTAATGAATCTCCATTTCATCACCTTTATTCTATCATTTTTGGCCTTAAAACCCCTAGATAAATGCATGTAAATAACATTATTTTGTACAAATTAACATTCATTATTTATTCCATGTATTGTATATAAAATATAGTTTGTAATACCTAAATTTTATAATAAAGAAAAGAATAAGAATAAAATACCAAAGGTATTTTATGACCCTAAATCCCAAGACTGAGTCATCTTGATGACAGGGTCGACAGGGAATAATGTAGGGGAGAAAAGGGCAAAAAGTCCAATAAAATTCCCATTCTTTTATTCATCAATAAGTACAATATGGGACATATTTTATTCTCGATTATTTGTACATCAAATAAAGAAACTTTGTACATTAAAGTTGCCGACAAAGATGTATAGAAAAGTACAAAATTAATTTCACACAAAAATCATATGCAGTGCACTTTTTATACTCTCAATAAAAATCAAAAACTAAAACTTCTCGAACCCATATCTTCTCCATATGAACTCAAATTTTATCAAAATCACTTAATTGTATATAACTTTTAATAAACTATTTAATGAAGGTAATTTCATCCAATTTGGAGTCAAGATGCAAAGGTTAGGTTTTAGACCCATAATGTATAGTTTACATGAATAAAATATTCATTTTATTTATACTTTATAATTTTTATAACTTTATATTTTATAATTTTTAGATATTATATATATATATTAGAATAAAACCATAAAGAAAACACAAAAAAATAATATATAAAATTAAATACGAATATATTATACTAATACATATATAATATATACCCCTATTTATTTAAGTGTCCAAAATACATCAGAAAAATATAACAAAAAATATATTAATGTGTATAAAAATAATTTATAAATATATAAAACATGAAAATAAATTAATAAAATCAAAGTTACAAAATATAAATAAAATATACAAAACATATGTCAATATACCTATAAATATAATTGTAAAGGTAACTTGTAACAAATTAACTCATTAAAATAATAAAAATCATATTAAAATAATACATAAAATAATAAACATTTTTTATTTTATAACTTTTATTTAATTCATTTATTATTTTATTGTTATTTATTTGTCTTTTTCCAATCGGTATTGTCTTCAAGTGGCCCATCTGGACAAATAGGAGCCCTCCGATTGACTGCGGGTCGACTCTTATGACTCGGTCTTGGCCCTGTCGAAATCGAGTACAACCCCTCTCTTCTCAATATTTTTCGTTGGATACGTCACTCAAGAATGATTATTCTCTTCATGAGATCCGTTCCATGTTCATTCTTGATCCCCACGAATACCTCGCCTAGGGATGAATCACCGCAACTCACCTGTGATCCCTAGGTCAACCACCCCATTCACTCACCTAAACAAAGATCCCCTCCTTGTTATTTTTTGAATCCGGTTCACTTTCATTACACCTTAGCCCCTTGGAGCGCCTCCAGGCATTGAGGCTAGTGACTGAGGTCTTTCATCGTGCTCCGCAACAAGGAGGGAGGAGTTGAAAGGCGTTCCCGGCCATCTCCGACCATCAAGGTACCATCTCCTTTTTTGTCTGAGCGAGGTTCATTTCTTTCGCTTTTTAGATAGCCTTTAGTCTTAGTTTTGTCTTATGCATTTCATTTCGTGTCTTTATTGTATTAGCCTAGGATAAGATATTAACCTTGCCGGAGCTATAGAACTTTGACAACCTCTGTCTCATCGTACCCCTCCTATTTCGCCCATACCAGCCACCTCATTACCTCCCTCGTCGCCCCTCCAACCATTCGACTCATCTAAACAACTAGATCTACTCGAGTTTGGATCTTCGAAGTCCACCTCCTCCACTCCTCGTCGGAATTCACTGCCCACTCCCATTCCACCTTCAACTCCCACCAAATAACATACAACACCCTTATCATTCTTCCTCGTGTCTTTTTCTTCATGTGCAGGTTCTTAAGAGCCCTTTTGCGGAAAAAATCGACTCTAGAGTATCCCCTAGGTCCACGTACGAACCGTCAAGATCTTGGGATCTATTGATGGTCCACATACATCTTTGAGACCTCCTGGAGCTTTATGAAGGATGTCAGAATGTGTAGAGAGCTTCAGTGTCAGCGTAGGTGGCTAGAGTCTCGAGCTTCATCGATTTCAAACTCGCTGGAAGCGAGTTCATCCTCTGATCTTCCATCTTTCCTATCCACCCTTCGATCAAGTGGCTCCTTCTAGATGAAGTAGTAGCCGTCGGATCTATATAGAATCAACTGTTGATCACTAGCTAGAGATCTAGTCTCCATCATCCATAGCGAAGCCAGTATCGCGCAACGTCAGCTCGTCACACATCCAAGTCAATCATCGAGAGTTGCACAATGGAGCGCTTTAGGGGATAAATTATATTCCATACCCCTGATTTTGTTTACTTGTTATTTTGTCTTGTACTTTATTTTGTAGGTTTAAAATAATTGTAATATTTGCATAAGGCCTCATATACTTATTTAATATTGCATCTGGGTCCGTGCTGGGTCACCTCACGTATCGTCCCACACGAGGTGGCCATTTTGTATTAAAGACCTTACAGGTTTTGTATTTTATGTTTAGTCCTGAAATTTTAAATATTAGTTGTAATATTTTGGGTAATTTGCATTGTATCCCCTGCCTTTAATTTTAACTACAAATATATCCTTTATGGTTCAATTATTTCTGTGATTATATTTTATTTATTAACAATATCATCCATGCTCTAAAATTTATGAAAAATTATGATTAAGTTCCTGCTAGCTCATACATTCATGCCATAATTTTAGTTTTTCATTTCAACCTTTGAACTATTCATTAAAAATCAAAAGTGTATTTTTGTCCATGTTTAACTTAGAAAATACCAAAAAAATATAAAAATTTTGAAAAAAAAACTACCAAAAAATATTTTCTTTAATTTAGTATTTTACAATTCCATGTCCAAAATCCCTAAAAATAGAAAAAGAAAAAGAATAAAATTTAAAAGCTCCAAAATCTAGTAAAAAGGGTAAAAAATCCCAAAATGTTCCAAAAATATTTATTTTTCTGTAATTTTGTTTTTATTATATATTATTAAATAATAATAGTTTTAGAAAATTTTGTCCTTATTTACTATTTTAAATTCTAAAACAATTCGACCTATTTATTTACTCCCTATTTTAGAATATTTGTGATTTTAAATATACATATATATGAGAAAAAATGTCCCAAAAATCACAAAAATAGTAGAAATATATTTAAAACACAAAAAAATATTCTTAATTTTTTTCCTAATTTTATATTATTTAAAATTATAGTATACTATATTGTATATATAAATGGGTAAAATGGGGATGCCCCTTGAGGGGGAGCTAACTTGGCTCTCCCTGTCCTATTTCCTTATTGTTTATTTTGTTTGAAAATTTCTTCTGTGAATTTTCATCAATATACCCCTATATTATGCAGTAAAAATTACATAAGAAACAGAGACTCCTACGACCTCCATACAAATGGGGTCATTTTTAGCAATTTTATTACCATTAAAAAATGACTTTCTGGATGGAGGTCGTAGGAGTCTCTATTTCACACGAAATTTTAATAGCATAATATAGTGATATAGTGATGAATATTCGCGGAAGAAATTTTCAAAAAAATATAAAAAATGGTGAAATGAGGCGGGGGGCAAGTTAGCTCCCCCTTAGGGGCAGCCACATTAAACCCTATATAAATAAATATATATATATATATATATTCCTATATTATATAATTAAAAGAAAAAGAAATTAAAAATCAGAAAATATAAAAAATAAATAAAAATTATATAACTAAAAATAAGTAAAATAATAATATAAAATAATTAAAATAAAAAACAATAAAAATTTAAACCCACATAAAAATATTTAGATAAGAATAGCAACACAAATTTTGCACATTTTTGCACAATCTATGATGTTTGCTCATTATGTTTGATACCCTACATATTAGCACCTAAACACGCATTTCGTAGAGTTAAATAAAATAAATTTTAACTCTACACTTTATTTCCATTGTTATATTTCTTTGTGGGTTAATTGTTAAAATATTTGAATTTCATGAGCGGTCGCTTCAATGACTATTGATCCATCTTGTGATGACAAGACCCTCACAAAACTTGAGTTTTCACTTGGCATCATTGTCGGGGAGCAACTGCACATAGATTGGATTTATTTGAGATTTCCTTTTTGTCTATATCTTTCCTTTATTTATTTTCATTTTTATTTAATATTATTTGCTGATATATCTAATCACTCTTCTTGTTTAATGTGAGGGACCGCGGATCGAGGGTGGAATTCTTAGGAGATTCGGTGCATCTCCCAAGATGAAAAGTATGTTTTCTGACCTAGTCGGCAGGAGATAGCAACATGAGAGAGGTTGAGGAAATTTTGAAGATAGAGCCCTTTTATTTTATTTTTATTTGTATGTGTAATAAGTGAGAGAGAGAGAGATACTTTATATGTAACAATTTGGACTCTCCAGGATTCTAACACTTCACGAGGTCAACTGCCCGAGTGATTGTTCACTTCGCAGCCTCACTGATTTTTATCGTGTTTTCATCGCTTTTATTTTTCTTCATTTTACAATTTCATTTTTCTTTGTTTATGTAATTGAGCCCTATCTTAGGATTTGCTTGCTCGATAGATTAAGGCCCAAATACCTTATTATATTTGGTTGTACCTATAGATCAGTGCTTGGACTTAGTCAAATCTAATTGTTGACTATTTAGACTTGAAATCACGTGCGGAGAATAGCTCTATGCAGTGCTTGCAGGACCCGCTATGGTGGGCAATGATGATCTTCCAAGATCAGATTCTAGGTCTGATATCTAGATAATTAGCATCTGATGCTTCACGATAATAGAAACTACTATCCTTGGGTGATTTCATCGGTTGCATTGCATAATGGGTTTCAATTCTTCTTAGCATCCTTGCATGAAGAGATCTTGAGACAAGGTGAGCATTTCTACTAAGCATTCATCATCATTTTCGCCTCGCATTGCTTTTCTGACTCTCTCCCTCAGATTTTGACATATAGGATCTAAAGAAATTGACTCCTCGTTAGGATCATGCATTACTAATAAAGGTATAAAAAAATGATAACAATAAATTTGGAACTGCTAAGATTACTCGACCCTAAAAATCAAAAAGAAAAATTCTTATCTTGGGGAGAGTAACCCTCTCATTGTATTCGCATTTTATTTGCAACATACACATTAAGGATTAGTGCCCCAATCCCAAACCTTCCTATGTGTTTGTACAACTTTGTGTTTATCACCTAACTCTAAATTTTAAATGGATAAAAAGATCGAACTTCCATGGTCCTCATTGTGTTGGCTAGGTGAATTGAGGGGTTTGTCTTGTGTATATTTGTTTGTGATTGTGTTTGTGCATACTCGATCTTCTCTGTGCATTTGCGTCTTTTTCTCATGTATCTTGATTTGACTTTCGTGATCTCTCGATCCCTTCGTTTTGTTTTGGAGATGGCCGATTGGAGTGATTTTTATCTGGACTTTATGGATCCCTCGTACCTTCTAGTCGCTCCATCTCCACTTTTACAGGAGGACTTTGCTCCTGATTTTTCTTTTTGTACATATCCGTCTTAGTCACAGTATCAGACCTCGAACTTTTATCCACCCCCACCATCACAGTACCCACCATCTCACCCACTTGAGACTGAGATGTTGGAGTCACCTCTCATGGAGTCCACTCTTGAGTGTTTGACCCAGATGATGGAACAAATGAAGAAGAGGAATGATTGCCTCATTAGTATAAATAAGAGCAACAACGCCACTTCACCATTTGGTGATATGGGTTCATTCGAGGATACCTATGAGAGCTTGCAATCACCCAAAATACAAAAAATGAGAAAATTTTAAAAATACAAAAAGATTTAAGGAGACGTCCAGTTGAGTCAGCTTCTGAGGAGAGGGCACCCATGCTAGATCCTATATTCACACAAGTACACTCACCATAGTTCCCACCTTTGACTCAAAGACGACACTGTACAGAATGCTCTTATTCATCATTGTATTGATGATGATTCTCGTCTCCTCCTCTGTATTGAGGAGATCTAAAATCTCAAAAAATGTTGACTAAACCAGAAGTGGTGGCGGCTATTCATGTGATTATTGAGGTCCCACTTCGCCAGGCCATGACTCAATTGCCTACTCCTAAACTCAAGAAGAGAAAGTGAAGTAGCATATCTGAGTGACACATTTTGACCATGGCTAATGTCTACACCATCACTCACCGTCCACACATTAGGAAAGGGAACACTATCACAACTCTGGTGAGTTACACCGTCTCTGACTGTTCATGTGATCACACTCTCCATGACAGTGGTGCTTCGATTAATACAATACCCTTCTCATTGCTATAGTCTCTTTACTTAGGGACTCTCAAGAAGACCAAGATGATTTGTTAATTTGTTGATGGATCAATAAAGAGGTCGAAGGGTATTCTAGAGAATGTTGTCATTAAGATTCAGGGCATGAGCTTCGCTGATGACTTTGTCTTATTGCCTATGGAGACCTCCACCTCTATGGAGCATCCTCCTGTGAAAACCCCGAATACCGAACATGGACTAAAATGCAAATCTTGACTGAGTCTGGACTTAATTGTAAAATATGTAATTGTCCAGTAACTAAAAAGTTATAGAAGGAGTCCATTTCATAGGGCTCGTCGATAGCTTTCCAACGAGTCCAAGAACGCTAAAATCCGACTTCGGGAGCTCAAGTTATGGTCAATTTAGTGAGTCGGGGTCCGGGCCCATTCCAGACCCGAACCAAGATCCGAATCAAGATACCCCCTTCACAGAAAAATACTCAAATCGACCTTCCTCATAAAAAATGCCTCCAAAATCCCCTTCGCATTCGATCAGCCCTCCCTCCTCCCCTTTCCTCTCATCTGAGCTCGCCGGAGTGCTTTGAATCGGCAATTCGAAGCCATGCTCGCGTAGAGAAGGTAAGATGCTCCCCATTCTCTTGTTGCGGCTTCTACACGATCTTAACCTATATATTTGCTCATCTAGAGCCATAATGATTTTTGTGACGTGGGCTATGTTGTGATTTCGATCTAGTTCTTAATCTCGATTTCACGTCATCTTATTTCTGTGTAGAAATTGGGCATGACTAACCGCAACTACATTAGTACCTGCAAGTAAAATATTCTTATCGTTCTACTTAAATCAAGGCTAATAGGGATGTATATGAGATTAAATCTAAGCACATATGATCTAATATGTTAGATGGGAAATGTCTCATATGCTTCGATTAGGCTGTAACGAGAATATAGATCAACAAGAGATATCCATCTGTGAACAGAGTACGTCCCTTGAATAGATTGTGTCTTTTGAACAGATTACGTCACTCTGCTAGGTATCCTGATCTTCTCCTGCATTTGATTTTCTTAGGATTCAATATATGTAATAGCATCCGCTGTAAATTTGTGGTGTACTTGTTCTATAATTCAACTATTTTTGTCGATATAAGATATCAAACTGGTCAAATTTATAGAGTAATATATATTATTTCTGCGGATTTACCATGCATTGACATCTAATTTCTTCTTTTCATCATGACCAGTATATTTTGTATTAAAACTAATTCATGTGTGGACATATATATTATATACACTAACATTCTGCTTTTGAGATTTGTTGGAGTAAAGATTCTGATAGAATGGCAGTGATGACCATACATAGGGCTTGGTTTCCCACATTTCTTGTTGGGGACTATTCCTATAGCTTCAAATGCAAACAGGTTGCAGCACAGTTTCAATTACATGTAGATGATTCTGAAGCTTTCTAGTGGTTGAAACTTAGCACCAGTCTTATAAATCCTTGCAGTACACTCTCAACGGAAAAAAAATTATGCATATGACATCCCAATGCTAATGCTATCGGAGTGGCTTGGAATTATGAAAGGACTACTAAGAATTTCTGTCATTAGATCTATGGGAAGAAAGTTGTCGAGGATAAATATGGCAAATGAAATAAAAGTTCAAGAAATATGACTTGTTTAACATTCGTGGACCAATATTTTCGTATCATTTGGATTCTTGAGTTTGTGAGGTTTTACTTTTGGATTGGCCATTATTTTCCTATTACGAGGTCTTACAACTCTAAGGCATGATACATGGATTTATGTATTGCCTCAGATTACTACTCTTCCTGCAATTATGTTCTTAAGCGAAAAGGAATATTAAACATTTTATATATTATGTTGTTGCTCTGGTCCATGTAGATATATCTAAAGGGTCGGTTGCTCATTATAGAACCTATAGTTATAATCGATTTCTATAATTAGAATAAGTCATTCTCCAACTAATCTAGGATGTTGTTTGCCTTTATTTCCCTAATACTGAATTTTCAACAATGTTCCTCGAGGTTCTAACTGTTCACTTGTCGAAGTTGGTGTGAAATCTTGGTTTGCCAGCATGTGTCCCAAACTCTACAACTATTTTATTTCAGCCCAAATATTTTCAAAATAAAGTTATTTTGTTTTATTTGTAAGAACATAACATGCAGTAATGTTATAATATGGGTAAGATATCATGGTGATCGGGTAGCGGGTAGTTGCCGCCAAGGGAGGGGCATGCACCCTTGGGGCCCCGGGTAGAAGCTTAGATGACCGCAATCCCAACTGCTACTGTAGCTGTGATGGTTGGGGGACATGTTGCTTGGCACACCGAGGTGCTAATCTGACGGTGTTGGCCTCGGAACTAGCGTGCTTTAGCCCGGTGCTCGAGCGTGGGCCAAGTAGTCGTGGTTGGTCGGCTAGTGTTTCGCTTGTCACTTAGAGTTAATGAAGTTGGGAATGTAACGTGAATCTCCTATGTATAAGGAGAATTGGGTTATTTGCGAAGTTTCGTGGGTTGGAATCTAATTTGAGAATCGGAAGTACAATTGTGAAGTGGAGCTAAGTGGACGTGTTGGGAACTTAGTTAGAATGCATTGTACCCCATCGCATGCCTACGGAGGCACCCCAACCCTAAGGCATTCTTTTTGCCTTAAAGTCATAGTGTGAGGTCTCATATAGACCAAGACTACAGACTATCCACAAAGCTTGGTTACTCATATCCATATTAAATAATAATAACTAGAATGCATCTCTTTGTGAGATCAGGTTAACCAGTCCCTTTCTCTTTTGCACATATTTAAATTATGTCTTGTTTGTTATTGTATAGTTTTAAAATCGTATTGAGCAACTTTGCTCATAATGTACCTATGTGTGGATCTGCAGGTCCTCTGTAGTAAGCAGCTTGGAGTCACCTTTTTGTGCAGCTTCACGACTCCTTTTTGTGGTATAGTAGTTGGTAGTTCTTTTACTGTTTCCTATACTTACTTTCTTTTTGAGAGACATGACATGTAAAAGGTATAATGTATGTGTGGACATCTTTAATTATGCATGCATGTATACTTTTGTGGACAAGGATGGGTAATGGAAATGTATGAAATGTGAACAGGTTGAATGAGAAGTAAAAGTTTTAAATTCCAATGTGTTGTGTTATTTCTCCTACTAATGTATATGTTAAGTATTCGAATGTGGAATGTGTGTGTGTGTGTGGATTTTGCTTGCCGAGTACCCGGATCCTAGGGGCGTCACACCTCCAATCAACTTGGGATGACCTTTCCTCCCCTCGGCGAGAGATATTATTGATTATGGATATGGAGAGATTCACTTTCATTTTGCTGATGAGAAAGATGTATTGATCACTACACCCACTATTGATTAGAGACCTGCATCTGATGAGAGTGTGCATGTGTTAGCCGACCCCGAGGACTATGACCTTGATGCTGATATCAGAGAGATTTTCTTTTTGATGGATGAGACTAGACCCGAGGATTCCTCTTTTGTGAGGAAGACTTGGAAAGCATAGACCTTGGAGTCCCCCCTTCTAGTTAGTGGAGATGCATTGATGACATCCATGGCATTTACACTATAGATACTTTAGAATGGAGGGCACACATAGTTGAGACTACAGAGGCTGAATTTGACCTTACTTCTTTCATCAAGGAATTCAGGCTTTTAGATTGTGACCTAGAGGAGACTTCCCAGGCCAAGCACGACCACACTACTTCCACTGATCAGTCTGTGCCTTTCCGCTTCGAGACCACTAAGGATCTTCATCGGGTCGATCCTTATTAGTTTGTGTCTACTGAAGACCCGATACCGACATGCATCTTGTTAGATCCATTCCTTAGTGGTCACACATGAACGTTCACTTTCTATCTTCTTGATCCATGTATATCCACCTCTTTGTATATCCACTTTCATTTTATTTCTTTCCATCTACTATTTTTCTGATTCACCTCATTCCATGTGTTTTTCCTTGTTTAGGACTTACTTTGTCCTAAGTACTGGGGACGTGGATGAGCTGAGTAATCTTTTCTTCTTTTCGTTTTCATGTTTCTTTATTTTATTCCAAAAAGTGTCACGCCTTCTTCACTTCTATACTTAGGATGTTCTTTGTCCTAAGTATAGGGGGTGTATACCCCCGAGTGTTCATTCTTCGTTCTGTTTCATCACTCTTGTTGTTCCCTATACTTATATCTCTTTTACCCTAAGTATAGGGGGAGTGATGTGTATCTTCTCCTCATGTATCTTATTCTCTTTTATTTGATTCTTTTGTTGATCCCCTCTACTATCTCCCTTCATTGTATATACATAGAGATATCTCACCCTAAGTATAGGGAGAGAGATACTAAGTTGCGATCTGTTCATTCCCATCATCGACCCTCCCTACATGTAGATACAGCTTGTATTACTTAGGATTATTCCATTCTAAGTATAGGGGGGATAGTTGACTTCTCATTCATTTATTCTTTCATTGTTTCGTCGTTGTAGTATAGGCTCTTTAATACTCATTACGAGTTATGTCTTCTCTTTTTTTCTCTGATCAATCAGGCCATAGCTCAAGCTAAGTATAGGGGATTCGTATATACTTTGCATATACTTTCGTCATAACTCATACTTTTGTATTTTTAAATATGGAGAATTAATAAAGAAAAATACATACACATACCCAATTCACTGTATGTATTGATTACACTGTATGTATTGATTAATAAATCATGTTAATTGCAAAATGTTTGAAAAATACTTTAAATTTTTTTTGAAAAATCTTTTGAAAAGTATTTGGAAAACATTTTGTTAAATATTTCAACTTTTTTAAAAATGGTTTGTTTGTAAAAATTTATTTCATTATTTGAGATAAGAAGGTTGAAAATATTTTTGCAAATGATTTTAAAAAATAGTTGCGAAAATATTTTGAAAAATCTATCTATACTATTTGAAAAATATTTGCAAAATGAAATTCAGATTTTGTAAAATATTTGTAAAAATTATCTGTCAAAGTAGTTTGCAAAATAAAGTCTTCAAAATATTTGAAAAACTCTTTTCAAATTATTTTGAGAATTGGGTATGTAATAAAAATCCTTTATCAACTCTATGCAAACTTGTAAGTACTTATAAATTCCTAAACTCTTGTAAATAACAAGACGCACTTTGTGTAAATACATATACCTAATTCTTTTGCCAAAAAAACTTGTTAAAAATCCCTAAGATTTTGCAAAATTAAAAGTCCCAAAACAATTGCAAAAATATTTTTAAAACTTGCATAAAATCTACAAAACCTTTTTCAAAAACCCATAAAAAGATCAAAATTAGAAAATTACATCACAAAAAGATTTTCTACATTGTACATAGCATTTTTCAGATTGAGTTTGATAATTAAATAAATTTAAGTAAAATCCGAAGATTGGAGCATGGTTGGAACTTAAATATACTTAATGACATGAACCTTATAGGAACTAGAATTGAGGTACTTCAGGTCTATTTGACTTAATTCTTTGAAATCATGAGACTTGGTCCAGTGTTATCTTGAATACCTAAGTAGAGTATTTTGAAGCACATGCATGACTCTTGTTGATAATGACCTAACTTGCACACATGCACTTTACACTTTTCAGCTTAGTTAAAGTGGTAGAGGGTTGGATTTGTCGGCATGAGATACGAGCTAATGGAAACATCTGAAGTCACATCTTTATGGCCATTGTACCCCAACCCGATCCAATAGAGATGAGGTCTAAAGGTAGAAGTTGTGGGTTGCAATAAATCTTCAAAAGAGGGATGGTCTGCAGGCTCAAGAGGAACAAGTCCAAATGTAAATGTTGTTGTCTATAGCATTTAAAAAATGGAAAAAAATCAAAAACTCTAAAAAAGTAGATAGGCTTGATTGAAAATAAAATGATTTCCGGAGTGTATATATTTGTATAGTCAATAAGCAAGCTTGAGCTTCAAGTCATACTATTGTGAGCATGCAACCGAATGACTTGGCTACATTAGTCAAGCATCCTAGGATAGGTAGGTACACTGGTCACCGTCCATTCTTCTCTCCACCTCCTCTTCTTGAGCTAGTTGTACTTGAACTTAAAAGGGAATACCCTGCTTCACGAGGAAAGAGTTGTTGAATTAGGGAATTAGGGTCACCTTGTTGGAGAAGACTAACTTTTACCACTTTGGCCGAGGAGAGCTACATATCTCACACATTTTCCAAGATAGATTCATAGTCGTAAGGGTTTGTGTATGACTTGATTCATTATGACCTGGCTATCTAGGAGAGAAAAGTTTTGTGACTCTCAAAGGCTGTTGCGTTTCAAATCTAATTCCCAATAAGTTTCTGACTACACCTAAAATCCAAGCGTCCGATGTAAGCTCCAAACTTTGATTTTATGAAGATGAGTTTGAAAATTAAAATCAAACTAATTTCTATCTTTTTCTTTTCTTTATTTTTTTCTCTACACTTATTGCTTAAGCGTTGTTAGGGACTAGAAAAGGCATGTAAAGGGGGTGATGAATCTCCATTTTATCATTTATTCTATTATTTTGGCCTTAAAAACCAAAGCTAAATGCATGTAAATAGAATTATTTTGTACAAATTAAAATTCATTATTTATTCCATGTATTGTATATAAAATATAGTTTTTAATACCAAAATTTTATAATAAAGAAAATAAAAAATACCAAAAGTATTTTATGACCTTAAACCACGAGACCTAGACATCCGATGACTAGGTCGACAAGGAATAAAGTAGGGGGAGATGAGAGCCAAAAATCCAAAAAAATACCATTCTTTTATTCATCAATAACTCCTACGTGGGACCTATTTTATTCTCTATTATTTGTATATCAAATAAAGAAATGTTTCACTATAAAGTTGTAGATAAAATGCATAGAAAAATACAAAATTGATTTCACACAAAAACAATATACGATGTACTTTTTACTTTGAATAACAATCCAAAACTCGAACTTCTCAAACCTATATCTTCTTCGTATGAATCAAAATGTATAAAAAACACCTTTACTAACTTTTAATAATCTATTTAATGGAGGAGTTTCATCTAATTTGGAGTTAAAATGCAAAAGTTAGGTTTTGGACCCCTACTATATTGTTTACATGAAAAAATTATTCATTTTATTTATTCTTTACACTTTTTATATTTTTTATAAATTTTAAATATTATTTATAGTATATGTACATATTTATAATATAATAAAACAATAAATAAAATAAAAAAATAAAATAATATAAAAAATATAGATGAATATACAATACTTATACCTATATAATATATACCCCTATTTATTTATGTGTACAAAGTACATCAGAAAAATATAATAAAATAATATATTTATGTGTATAAAAATAATTTATAAATATATAAAATATTAAAATAAAATAAAAAATAAAAAATAAAAAATAAAAAATAAAAATAAATATACAAAACATAGGTCAATTTACCTATAAATACACTTGTAAAAAGTGACTTGTAAATTAACTCATAAAAATAAAAAAACATATTAAAATACTAAATAAAATAATAAATATTTTTATTTTATAACTTTTATTTAATTCATTTATTATTTTATTTTTTTATTTGTCTTTTTCCAGTCAGTTTTGTCTTTTAGTGGCCCATCTGGACCAATAGGAGCCCTCCAATTATTGATCGCGGGTCAACTCTTCTGACTCAGGCCTAGACCAATCCGAATCGAGTAACCCCCCCCCCCTTCTCCTGATATGTTGCTCAAGGGTGATCAATCTCTTCATGAGTGTTGTTCGATGTTCATCCTTGATCGTTGCCGACACCTCTCCTAAGGCTGGATCGCCTCGACTCACTCGTGATCCCTAGGTCAACCACCCCCATTCGCTCGCTTGTACAAATATCACCTTCTCACCATTTTTTGAATTCAGTTTACTTTCATTGCACCTTAGCCCCTCGGAGCACCTCCAGGTGTTGAGGCTTGTGAAAGGTCTTCCGTTGAGAGGCGCCTTCTAGAAGAAGTAGGAGTCGTTGGATCTGCGTAGCATTAGTCGTTGATCTCCAACTGGAGATCTAATATACACCATCCACATCTAAGAGGTATCGCACAATGTCAAATTGCCATGCGTCCAAGTCAATCATCGAGAATCACATGATGGAGCACTTTAGGGGGTAAATTATATTCCATACCCCCAATTTTGTTTATTTATTATTAGTACTGTGATTTATTTTGCACGCTTAAAATAGTTGTAATATTTTCATAGGGACCTCTGTGTTATTTAATATAACATATGGGTCCATGTCAGGTCACATCACGTGCCTTCCCACGTGAGGTGGCCATTTTGCATTAAACCCCTTGCAGGTTTTGTATTCTCTTTTTAGTCTCGAACTTTAAATATTAGTTCTATTATTTTGGGTAATTTTCATTGTAGCCTCTGCCTTTAATTTTAATTCCAAAAATACCCTTTCTAGTTCAATTACTTTTGTACTTGTATTTCATTTATTAAAAATATCATGTTTGCTCTAAAAAATTATGAAAAATTAGGGTTAAGAGCTTGCTAGCGTACACATTCGCATCGTAACTAGAGCTTCTCATTTTAAGCATTTTAACTATTTATTATAAATAAAAAGAACACATTTTTCCCTGTTTCACTTAGGAAATACCAAAAAATTAAAAAAAAAATTCAAAAAACTCCTAAAAAGTATTTTCTGTTTATTTTAGTATTTTACAACTCCAACCCTAAAATCCCTAAAAACAAAAAATGATTAAAAATTAAAAAGTTCCAGGATCCAGAAAAAATAAAAATCTTCAAAAATTCAAAAAAAAATATTCATCTCTATTCTATAATTTTATTTTTTTTATATATTATTAATTAAATATAGTTTGGGAAATTTTGGATCTATATACTATTTTTAAATTCCAAAACGATTCATCTTATTTATTTAATCCCTATTTTAGGATATTTCTGACTTTAAAAATATATAAAAATTAGCAAAAATGCCTCAAAATTCACAAAAAATATAAGAAAATTGTTTAAAACACAAAAATATTTTATTTTGTAATTTTTGTTTACTTTTATTTGTATTTATAATTATAGTATCATATATTGTGTATATATATATATTTCTATATTATAAAATTAAAAGAAAATGAAATTTAAAAATCCAAAAATATAAGAAGAAAACAAAATTAAAATTAAAAACAATTTAAAATAAAATAATAAAATCCAAAAAATACAAAAATTAGAAATCCACACAATAACTCTTAGACAATAAGAGGACCATAAATTTTATGCTTCATTTCACAATCTATCACGTTTTCTCCCTACATTCGACACTCTACATACTTGCACCTATGCACACAATTTGTAGAGTTAAATAAAATATATTTTAACTCCACACATTTATTTGCATTGATATATTTATTTATGTTTTAATTATTGAGTAATTCAGGTTTCATGAGCGGTCGCTTCGACGACTATTGATCCGCCTTGTGGATTGACAAGACTCTCGCAAAATTCAGGTTTTTACTCCCTAAGATTGGACTCTTAGGATCCATATTTAAGTGGTGCATTTTATTCTTCGCAATAATAGTAAGAATTGTTTATGACATTTTCATAGCTTGCATATCGCCATATAGTGTAAATATTTCAATTCTGCCTTGCATCCCGCATGCAGAGCACTAGGAAGCACTATGAGTCTTCTTACTTTTCATGCATCATTTGATACGAGAGTGAGATTTACACTTTTGTGTCCATTTGCATTGCTTTTCCATTCTCTCCCCCTATTTTTATCACATTTAGGATCAAAATAAGACATAAAAAAATCGTTACGAGGATTGCTTTGAAAATTTCTGAAAAAAAGTGAAAACCCAAAATTCTAAAAGTAGGGGACTATTAAATAAACTTTGACCTTAATTAAAATCAGTAATGGACATCATTATTTTTTGGTTCATAAATCCCTCATTGGTTTCAAGTACATTCCATACTGAGCGAGGCATGACCTCTAAGGATTAGAGCTCGAAACCCGATTTGTGGCAGCCTCAGTTATTACATGGGGTGTTGAAGTATTGGAACTTTTATCATACGTAGGCGAGTAGGGACTTGTAGACGACTATGTTTCTGGCTTGTGTGGAACATCCTACTTGGTCTGAAGTATTAAGCATTAGACACGCCTTCATGAGGGTGTTTGTTTCATTGTCCTGCGGTCGAGTACCTCGCTTGCGAGAGAAGTATTAGTTTCACCTATTGGATTACTCTCTCTGTTTCTTTGTTGAGTACTCCCTAACAGGTTACAAAGGAGGTAAAAGAAGTATGGGGTACTTTCGCGAC
Source organism: Ottelia alismoides (assembly GCA_037367405.1). Classification (NCBI taxonomy): domain Eukaryota; kingdom Viridiplantae; phylum Streptophyta; class Magnoliopsida; order Alismatales; family Hydrocharitaceae; genus Ottelia; species Ottelia alismoides. The sequence continues at coordinate 480,916 of JAZKJV010007811.1, read as the reverse complement.
AGTACGCACACTCCTATAGGGTTAGTGTACTAAAGGAATTATTACAATATTTGCATGCAACACAACTATAAAATTGAAAAGATAAAAATAGCTGAACTCTCACGGCTTCACTTGGGTTGTGTTGGTGAATTCTAAACTTGCTTGGTGTTTGTTTAATTAGAATCATAGTCCAAGATCAAAGTCTCATACACTTGTGCACATTTTGCCTTAGATTTTTATGCTTTTATTCTCATTTGACCCTCGCTAGCTTTTGAGCCATTTTACTATTGCACTCCTTTTATTTCCCGTTGACCTGTGTAACCTACATTCTAGATCTCCTCTTTGATCTGTGAGATGGTGACTCATGGATGGCATGGTTGGGACTTTGTCGACACCCACATCGATTCCATGTGCTCACCTTCTCCAATAATTTGGGGCGATTCTATAGAATACGGTTCAGACTCTGCGAACTACTCTTTAGACTCCCCATCTTCCATAATAAATTGGGATCACTCTTATCCTGAAATCTGTCCATTTTCGATGGAAATTGATTTCACTCCTTATTCCTCTCTATCCTTAATGAGATTCTATGTTGACCTTAACACAAATCGATTTGTTTCAGTCAGTGCTTCAATTCATACTGATTGGGCATTATCCTTGTGCATATATAGAGCCCAATCTAGAGCAAATGATTGTATGAAATTCAAACTCTGAGATAGAAAAAATAAATGTCTCCTACAGGAAAGGGGAAAGGACCTCAGCACCCATCACAATCGTAGTTAGGCCCTCAGCCAAATTAGATGTGGTTAATGTGTAGCTCCTCTCCTCTACTATAAAGGCGATTCATCAGCAGCTCACTGACTAAGCATTGGCTCAGGTCACTTTTCAGGATATGCTCAATGACATGAGGAGGAGACGATTGAATATGGCAAGAGGAGAAGAAGAAGAGATAGGAGGCAGACCCCGTGGAGCTGGATCCGTAGGACTAGGAGGAGCGCAGGCCATGCCAACCCTCAAGGAGACATACAACCCTGGTGATGGACAGATGCAGAATGAATTCAGATACCTGTTGTTCATGCCCATTTTGATTTGAAGCCTCAACTCTTGGCTTTGCTTCCCACCTTTCACAGAAACGCAAATGAGGAACCATATATCCATATCCAATAGTTTGGGTGTATCTATGGAACCATGCACTACCCTAAACTTCCATTAGGCATAGTTAAAATGACAACAATTCCATTCAGCCTTCAGGACAAGTCTCCTCACTAGATAAATCATTTGAGGAAGGTTGTCACCACTGGGAGGAACTCAAATCAGCTATCCTGCACAAATTCTATCCTCTTGGGAGGTCGAATCAGATGTGAGCACGTATCGCAAACTTCACCCATGCTGGCCATGAGTCCATTCATTAGGCATGGAAGATGTTCGCTGACCTGCAAGAGAAGTGTCCACAACATGATATTCTACAGACCAGTTTGGTCCAACATTTCTTTGGTGGATTAACAATCGAGAGTTAGTATCTCATAGATGCCACTTGTGGAGGCACTCATTTCAACAAAGACAAGGACGTAGTATGGCAAATTTTTGAGGAAATGGTAGAAGGAGATGTTGCCTTATCATCGTCCCATTCCTATCAGCGATAGGTGCAAGTAGAAAGCAGTACACATGGCATCATCCCACGAGCAGGACAATGATAAGAGCTCAAACATAAGCATTATCGAGAGCCACCTGTCCAAGGTGGATATCATTAAGAAACTATCACAATATCCTGATAAACTTGCCATGATCGAAAAAAGGATGCAACACTTGGACAAACTTGATGAGACTACCAAGCAGCGGGAGTTGCTGGTAAATAACATCAACTCTTGCAATTCTATGTCTGCATCGACCGACACTTCCGCTGAGAGGAAAGAGCCAACATCGCCATAGCCTCCTTATCCGAGTCCCATGTTACCATCGATTCAACGCGTTTATTACGTGCAAGCCCCAAAGCCATCTTCACTCCAGCAGTCAAAACAACTACTGGTTGTCTACCACCCATAATTCCATACCTTTCCAGATCCATGTTCCCCCCACCACCTCTCATTATGGAGGTGAATGGAGTTTCGTCAAATGATGCACAGCTGGCCCGCTGATGAATCTTTATTTCATCATATTTATTCTATTATTTTAACCTTAAAATCCTATCTAATGCATGTAAATAATATTATTTTGTACAAATTAACCTTCATTATTCATTCCATTTATTATATATAAAATACAGATTTTATTGCTAAAATTATAGAATAAAGAAAAGAAAAGAAAGGGAATAAAATTCCAAAGGTATTTTATGACCCTAAGCCCTGAGACCTAGGCATCTTGATGACCGGGTTGACAAGGAATAAAGTAGGGGGAGATAAGGGCGAAAAATCCAATAAAATCATCATTCTTCTACTCTTCAATAAGTCCATTTTGGGACATATTTTATTTTCTATTCTTTATACCACCAATAAGGAAACTTTGCACATGAAAGTTGTAGATAATATATATGTGCAAAATTTAGCTTACACAAAAATAATATACAGTGTATATTTTACATTCAGAATAAAAAGCCAAAATCCAAAATCCCAGACCCATATCATCTCCATATGAACTAAAAATGTACCAAAATCACATTAATTGTATATAACTTTTAATAAGTTATTTATTGAAGGTGGTTTCATTTAATTTGGAGTTAAGATGCAAAAGTTAGGTTTTGGATCCATATTGTATAATATACCTGAATAAAATATTCATTTTATTTATTCTTTATTCATTTTATAATTTTATATTTTTATGATTTTATAAATATTATTTATAATATATGTACATATTTAGAATAGAATAAAACACAGAGAAAATGCAAAAATAAAATAGTCTATATAAATACATAGATGAAATGCATATACTTATACCTATATATTTAATAACCCTATTTATTTAAGTGTACATAAGATATCAGGAACATATAATAAAGATATATGGGATAGGGGAGCCTACACCCATGTGTAGGTAACTTACCTACACCCACCTCTTGTTTCTTAATTTTTTTATTTTTTTTGAAATGGATCTTTAGGGGATTTACTTAGAATATTAAATGGAATATGTGTTTCAAATTTCATGTAAAACAGACATTCCTAACAGCTCCATCGGAAGGGGCCGATTTCAGCAAATCTCAGACCGTTAAAATTTGACTGTCATGATGGATAAGTTAGAAGTCTCAAAATAAGTTGAAATTTGAATGACGATATGGTGATATATTGTGATCTAAATTCTCCAAGGAATTAATTCAAAAAAATAAAAAAATTTGAGGGAAAAAGAGTTGGGTGTAGGTAAGTTACCTACACATGGGTGTAGGCTCCCTTTTCCCAAGATAAATTTTTGTGTATAAAAATAATTTATAAATATCAAAATTTAAAAGTAAAATAAAATAATAAAAATTAAAATAAAATACTTAATATATAGATGAATATACCTATAAATAAACCTGAAAAACTAACTTATAATAAATTACACCCATAAAAAATATAAAATCATATTAAAATACTACACAAAATAATAAAAAATTTTCATTTTGTAACTTTTTTAATTAATTCAATTATTATTTATTAACTAATTTACAAATAATTTTGGCTTGCCTTTTTCTGGTTCATCTGCATGGATCAACCAGAGGGAATCAAGAGTTGACCCCGGTCTACTCTTCTCCCCATGTGAGTAGCCCTGTTAGACCTCGTTTGACCCTCTTCTTATTTGATTTTTGCAGCTCACATCTTGCATTATTTTGGAGAGATTCCTTCTCCACTTTTTCTCTCGAATCTATGCCCATTGGTGTGGGATCAAATTCTCGAGGATTGCATCATTACACAAAGTTGTTCGCCTCGTTCTTTCCCTTCTGCCCATCGCCTGTATAAAATTGAGATCCACACCTTCTTTGAATTTTTGAATCATTTTTGCCCTGACAATTTCCTCGCCCAACATCTAGGTTGATCGAGGAGGCAGAGTGGAGGCGAGTTCCGCATCTCCTGCGAGCACATCCACGGTGAGGTCCATCTCATGGCTCCGACCATTTGAGGTTCCTTTTTCCTTTGCTTTTTAGATAGCATTTACTCTCATCTTTTTAATCATTCCATTAGTTTAGTGTTTCATCATTTTCCCTAGCGTTAATTAGCACATTCGTAGTTCGTCGGAGCTTAACTCCAGCGAACCCTCCACCATGCCTCTGCCCATTTTCTGACCTGCAACCACCTTTATTCGTTCCTCGTCCCCTTCTCTGCGCCCTAGGACCTTCCATTTGCCCTGATCATCCGTGGATCAGGAGATCCTCATCTCCTCTCCGCCACTTTGCCCGAGACATCCACCACGCCCCATTTTCCGCCCATCTCCACTAATAAGACCCCCAGACCTCACCATTTTATGTGCCCAACTTTCTTGTAGGACTTGGTGGGCCAAAGGACTCCTTCGAGGTCAATTTTGTGCAGCAAGGAGGTTCCCTGGAGCTCTTTTCTTCCTTGAACCGCTAGGACCCCATTGATGGGTCCTGGGATGTTTTGAAGCTATCTGCAGGTAGGGAGGAGGCCCAGCTCCATTTTGCGACCCTTGCAAGCATAAGAGATCGTCGGAGTAGAGAGAAGCAGTTGATTGAAGCTCGCCCATGGTCGTGTTATTCCATGTTCTTCTAGGGGGTTCACAGTCATCAGATGGAGCTCCCTCTCCAGAAGCTCCAGACACCATTGGATATGCCAAGCCATCTTTGTCTGATCATCGCTAAGGATCTAATATCCACACTCAGACCAGCAACATGGCCGAGTGAGGTAGAAAAAGAAGGAGAAGCATCAGGAAACCCTAAAAATGCAAAAAAAATGATAAACAAAAAACAAAAAGAGGATAGCGACAACTAGAGAACCAACCAACCAGCAACGGAGAAGCCAGCACTTGTAGCTGACCCAAAACCAGCCAAAGGTGCCATGCCTGCTATTTTAAGATGGCCACCACTTTAGAGGGACGCAGAGCCTAGTTTTGTCATCCTGATATTCAGCCTGATGTGGCCAGAGATTTTTGTTAGGTAAATAAAAAAATATTTCTGCATTTGGTTCTATACATATTCATTTTCCAAATGCTCTAACAAAATCCAAAAAAATTTGAAAACAGCTTTGTCTGATCTGGATGTTATGCAAATTATCCAAAATCTTATTCTTGAGATGCCCTTGCTACATGCCATTAACTACATGCCAAACATAAAGAAGGTTAGAGAGGCATGTACTTTGAAGAGGCAATCATTCCGTGCCAGACAATGAAATGTCAAGCATATCTTGGAGGCGACAATGGTTAATGAAATAAGTAATCTTCCATGCAAAAAGAAATATATGGGAGCACCTCTCATTCACTGCATGATGTTTGATCAAGAGTTCGATCAAATTCTTCTTGATAATGGATCATCAATAAATCTAATGCCCACTTTACTACTGAAGTAATTTGGGTTGGGACTGCTCAAGTCCACAAGGATGTGGACTTCATCGTTCTAGATATGGACTCCTCAGCTCCTCTTCTGCTCACGTTGATTATACTTGAATGATTGTTCCTTCAAACAACTGAAGAAGTGGTAAATTATGACAACTGATAGATTACCTTTTTTCTCAAACAATGACAAGTATTCATTCGGATGATCCAGATACTGATAGCTTCAGATTCTGCAGCACATAAGAGTGTGCCTATAGTTCAGATATAAGACTATGATTTCTTGCAGAAATCGTAGACATGAATCTTCTCATGTACGACATCGAGACCCATGATTTCCTATCTGCAAAGGAAGGAGTGGATAGCATAGTCGACTTTCCTTCTTTTGGAGTATGAGATTCTTGCTGATGTGTCTGATGAATTTTTTAATGGCCTCCTGTCCTTACCAGAGGTAGAAGGAATTATTTTAGATTTCTTAGAACAAGATTCAATCATGAAAATTTTTTGTGCATCTCTAGATTCAGAACTTATAGAGTCGATGGTGGACAATACACAGACTGTAGATTTGATACCACAAATTCCCTGCTCAGTTTTAGAGGTTACCAATGAGAAAATTTAGACACACCCAGAACTCAAGAAGCTTCTAACAAACATGAAGTATGCCTTCCTTGCAGATGAGTAGAACATGTTTCATGTACTCATCAATTCCCAATTGACCCAGGAACAAGAATCTAGTCTTCTAGAGGTTGTAGAAAGAAACCACAAGGCGATCGGCTGGAAAATTCTCGATCTCTAAGGGATTAATCTGTCATTATGCTTCCATCACATTTACTTGTAAGAAGATAGAAAGTTGTCATGTGAATTTCAGCGAAAACTCAATCCAAATCTTCAGGAGGTTGTTATGAAAGAGACCACGAAATTGTGTGATGCGAGCTTCATTTTTCCCATCTCCGATTCAAAGTGGATGAGATCTCTAAATATTGTGCCAAAAAAGTAAGGGATCACCATCATGAAGAACGACAAATGAGAGGAGATCGCGACCAGAGTTCCTACGTCATGGTGCATCTATGTTGATTACATACGCATGAACTTAGCAACAAAGAAGGATCATTTCCTGCTTCCCTTCAAAGACCAGATCATTAAAAGTTTGGTTGCGAAGGAATATTTTTGCTTCTTGGATGGATACTTTGGGTACAATGAGGTTGCCATTGCATGAGAAGATCAAGAAAATATTAGCATCACTTGTCTGTTCAGGATGTCTGCCTTCCATAGGATGTCGTTCAGCTTATGCAACACTCCTACGACCTTTCAGAGGTGCATGTTGGCAGTATTCAGAGAGATGGTCGGTAGTTTTCTCAAGGTATTTGTGGAAGATTTATCGTTCTATGGCAACACTTGATCAGTGTATATCCTATTTATACTGAGTCCTAAAAAGATGCTTCGAAGTCAACTTGGAGCTCTCATGGGAGAAGAGCCATTTTATGGTAACCGAGAGGATTGTGCTAGGCCATGTCATCTCAAAGCGTAACATGGAGGTTGATCCCGCGAAGGTGAAAGTCATTTTTAAGATTGATCCACAAACAAATCTGAAGAAATTCTGGTCATTCCTGGGGCATTTTGGTTTTTATCACTGATTCAAAAAAGATTTCAACATACTCACTCGACTGCTGACTGAGCTTCTGGGCAAGGAGACTGATTTTATTATTGATGCTAGAGTCCTTAAGCCTTTAACTAATGAAAAGATCTGATCACTCATGCCCCTATCCTGCAATCGCCATATTGGTATATACCATTCAAGATTATGACAAATTCATCAGACTACGCCATTGAAGTGGTTTTGGGATAGAGGAGAGACAATCTTCCATTTGCAATTGACTATGCCAACAAAACTCTTAATGAAGCACAGAAGAATTACACTGTTACTTAGAAAGAGTTGCTCGTAGTTATCTTTCCCTGGAGAAGTCCAGGTCTCATCTTCTCAGGTCCAAAGTTATTGTTTACATGGACGAATCTACCATTCGGTACATGTAAGCTAAGAAGGATGCCAGACCATGGCTAATCAGATGGATCCTTCTGCTTCTAGAATTCGACCTTGAAATCCGTAACAACCCTTGAGTCAAAATGTGGTGCTGAATCACTTGCTAGAATGCTAAAGTTAGATACTCCTGAGAATATCCTTTACCGATTAATGAAACCTTCCCATATGAGGTAATCATGTCAATCATGTCGCTCCCATGGTTTATCGATATTATGAATTATCATGTGTCCAAGAGAACTCCACAAGATTGATCCAAGCTAAATATGGATAAATTCCTATTAGATATTCATTTTTATCATTGGGAGTATCCATATCTCTTTCATGATGAGGCAGATTGCATATGGAGGAGGTGCATTCCTCAGGAGGAGGTTCACAGTGTCCTCAAGCATTATCACGCCCGAGAATCAGGAGGACACCACTATGGCAGACGTATCATAGCAAAGGTAATTCAATGAGGCCTCTGGTGGCCAACATTATTCAAAGATACAGAGAATTTTGTGAAGCATTGCACTAACTATCAGAAGATGGGTGGAACCAACGGAAAGAGAAACACAATGCCCTCAAATATCTTCAGATTTTAGAGATGTTTGATGTATAGAGAATTGATTTTATGGACCCATTTCCTAATAGTGATGGCTATGAGTATATTCTACTTGTTGTCGACAACATGAGTCGTTGGGTGGAGGTTATACCTACAGTCGCACCGTCTCTCGGTTTCTGAAGGAAAACAACATTGCACGGTTCAAGATCCCCACGATTCTCATATCTGATAGGGGCATCCATTTCATTAATAGAGAGGTGAAGAAGCTGACTCAAGAATAATGCATAGAACATCATGTTGCCTCTCCGTAGCACCTACAGTCTAATGGCTTGGAAAAATGTTCGAATACGGAAATCAAGACGATTCTCCAAAAACTTGTACGTCCAGGCAGAAAGAACCGTCCTCAACTGCTTAGCTCAGTTCTCTGGGCATATCGGACTATGTATAAGTCCCCTCTAGGAATGTCTTCCTACTGATGAATACCTGATTCTCACTTACTTTTATTTTAGCTATTTATCTTGGCAAAACAACATGTAAATACAAGTAAATACAATAGCATAGCGTTTCGCATGCATTTGTTAATATTACATACTTATCATGTTTTTATGCAAAAATAAAAGAATAAACGAAAATATAAAGGAAGGAGGTATTTAGAATAAATACAGAGTGACCCAAAAACCAAGAGAAGGTCAAGCCTTGACCTGATCGCTGAATAAAATAAGTAGAGAGATATAGGGTCTATCTTGTGTTGTACATAGTACCTATGTAGATAAATAATTATTTTTGACAAAATAAAACTAAATCATTATTTTAACTCCTTATATATATTACTAGAAATAAAATAAAATTAAGATAAAATTAAGAAAAAATAAATAAAAATAAAAATAAAATCCTCCTCACTTGTACAAATACACATGTATATATATCACATTCACCATTTATTTTATACTTGTAAATACTTTATAAAAATAAAAATTATTTGTACTCCTAAAAATATGTTGTAAATAAATAATATGATATTTGTATTATTTGTGCAAAAATAACGAAATAAAATCTATTATACATAATACAAAGGTATATTATAAATGTATATAATAACATATATTGTATACACTAATTTATTTTCATAAAAATAATTAAAAATCATAGAAAACTCTTTGAAAAATAATAAACATTTTTCATTTTATTCACCTTTTAATTTAAATTCATTTATTATTTTTTATTTATTTATCTTTATTTTTCTAACAGTTTTGTCATGTAGCGTCTTTTATCCTTTCCCATCCCTCTTCTGATTGGTTTGCCTCAGCTCTGTTGACCGAGGTCAACTGACCCCTCTGCCATCTTTTTTGCTCGGACCGGATTTGCTCTATTTTTTGCTGAATTCTCCCGACCTGATCCGAGCGAGTTTTCCTTCGATCAACGGCTCCGATTAGATAGGGTAGATCCAATATCCATGCCCGATGTCAATCCTAGTGTAACATCCCTAATTTCTAATGACCAATTTAAGTCCAAGATGATGAATAATTAGTGAGTTTGATTGGCTTTAAAATTTAAGAATTTAATTGTGATTAAGTATGGAAAATTAAGATGCCATTAGTGGCTAATTGTGGAATTATGGCTAGAGGTGATTAAGTGGCTAAGTTTGATTAGTAATGTGATTACTATTCATAGGTGGGCCTTATGTGCAAATAGGAAGAGTTGGTGGGGTTTATGATGTAATTTTCCCAAGGGTATAAGCACCCATAGGCGCCACCCCTTCATCTCCACTTCATCTTCTTCTTCTTGAAAACTTGGAGCTCTCTTCCCCCATAGCCGAAATTCCATGGAGCTCCATCTTGTTTCTTAGTTTTCTCCCTCATTTCTCCACCGAATTTCGAGTTCTTGGGCTCAAATCAAAGCTGTGGAAGAGAGGAATGTGGATCAAGTGTTGCATGTAAGATCAAAGGCCAAAGAAGAAGAAAAATCAAGCCTTTAAGCTCAAGGTGTAGACAGCCCAACCTTGTTCTTGAGAAGTTCTTCTTCAATCTTTTGAAGCTTGATTTGAGGTACAAATTTAGCCCTTCTCTTGCTGCCATATGTAGAGTTTTTACCACTTATATCCCAGATCTAAAATCAAGCCTTAGTTTTGGGGTTTTTGGTTGAAAAAAATTGAGAAAAATAGACTCATGTGCACAATTTTTCTTGTGGCCAGAATCTGTGTGTCTTCCTTTTAATCCAAGTTGGACATGTATTTTGGGATCTTTCTTGGGTTCTCTTGGGTAGAATCATATGTTGATTAATACCCCATTAAGGTAGACTTAAATTCATGGGGTTAAATACGAAATTGCATGTGATTATAACATCTTAAAGAGGCTATACATGGACTGTCCACTGAAATTTTCAGATTTGTTGTTGTAAATGTTGGCCAATAACTTGCATGATTTGGGAGTCTTCTTTAAATTCCCTTGAGTAGATTTACTTACTGATTATGACCCCAATAAATTGGCTTATGATTCTTGGTTTTAAATTTGAAAATTTAGGTGATTAGAAATATTTTGGATGTTGACATATGCATGTAACTGAATGTGTCCAGATCTGTCCATGAATTTTAAGTTAGTGTTTTAAGATGTATTTGAGGAGTTTCTCCATGTTTCCTTGAGTGAAATTACTTGTTGGTATATACTCTTTCATATTAACCTTTAGTCCATGGAGTTGTTTTAGAAAAATAAGGAGTTTTGAAGAGTTGTTGACTACTTATATCCTACATGACATAGAATGTCCAGATCTGTCCATGCATTTTAGATTAGAGTTTTAGGATGTATTTGGGGGTTTCTTCACCGCTGAAAATTTATTTGACATTGATGTCCCATGAATACCTTTCCGCTTAGGCGTGCCCTGGTGATGGGGTAGTGGCCAGCAGACATCAATGTCCCATAGGTAGCTTCCGCTAGGCTGTGACCTAGCGAGGAAATAATGGTTAAGAGATTGTGACAGTTCACCATTTGCCAGTTAAGATGTTGTTTCATCTGTAGACATTGATGTTCCATAAATACCTTTCCGCTAAGGCGTGCCCTGGTGATGGGGTAGTGGTTAGCAGACACTAATGACTTCATTATTACCTTTCCGCCATGCAGGTGTCCTGGTGATAGGGTAATGGTTAGTAGATACTGAGGATTTCACTTACCTTTCCGCCAGGCTGTGACCTCGTGATGGGGTAAGAGATGAGTGACTTTTTCGCTAGGAGACTAGTGACGACAATTCTGTTAGTAGAGGCTAGCGAGGGTTGGGTGTTGAGAGAGTTGTGAGTACGTTTCCTTTCATACACCTTCGTGAGCGAGCTATCACACGTGTCGACCGAGGATCAATGAGTCGAGAGAACAAGCTAGAAGGAGTGTTGGGAACTTAGTTAGGATGCAAGGTACCATCGCATGCCTACGGAGGCACCCCAACCCTGAGGCGTACATCATACCTCAGAGTCATAGTGTGAGGTTCAACCTGGACTTTGAAGTCCTACCCGGATATCGAGGTCCTAACCGGACCAAGACCACAGACTTACTTCTAGGCTTGAGTTGTTGTTGGGTTAGTTCCATTGATCGAGGGAGACACAGTGTGGTAGTGAGAGAGAGTGAGTGCTTCTTGTTAGCTTTCCAAAAGCAAGTAAACAACTTAAAAAGAATAAATTAACCTATAAATGCTTGCTAGTTCTTTTGTTACCCACTACAGCTACTTTTTGTCTCTCTAGTAGTTCTAGTCTTTGCTTTGTTACCATACTTAGTAGAACTGCGTAGAATTTGTACGTACAACTTTGTAACAGATACTTTTGTCCCTTTTTCTACTATGGCAGGCAAGGGCCCTGCGATCGAGTAGTCGACGTACTTGGGGCTACTGTTGTTTCTTTTTGGTGCTACACTTTCAGAGCAGGTATACCCCTTTGGAGCTCATTAGACAGTTGTATGTTGTGATCTCCTCTGTAGCCTCATTTTGGGATATATGTATATGTATATTGGATGTTGTGGAATTCAGTATGTTATATGAATGAAATGGAAATGAATGAAATGAATATGAATGGATATCATTGTTGTGGTTCAGTTCTGGTGCACTCTTCTTCCGCTTCCAGTTTCTTTGTGGTTGCTTGTTTAGCATTAATATAAATCTAGTGAATGTCATAAGCAAAAAAAAAAAAAATTCCCCAGGTTTTTCATAAGCATGAGATTAACTTAAGCTTGTTAAGTGTGCAAATGACGTGTTTGACAGGTAACCTAAGGTCCTCGGGAGGAGGGTCGTCACAGGTTTGGTATCAGAGCAGAGTTACCCCGATACATGCATTCGCATAACTTAATAGCGAGAGTCTTCTGATTTCTCATGAAGCCGAATGGGAAATTTTTTTGACATTCAAAAGATTTATGTAACCACAAGTCACCAGAACATTTCATTCATATAAGTATCCCAAGAGGAGAAATAGTACAACTGATTATTTTCTAAAGTGTGCTTAACTATGCTATGATCCAATACAGGAAGGATCAGCATGGCACCCCGAGTAGCTCGCGATCAGCCAGGAGAGATGGCACAGGTACTAGCTGCACTCGCTGATCTGCGACAGAGACAGGATCAGATACTTGCCCAGCAGACTGAGTTGGTTGAGCGCCAGACTGGGATGGAGCTGTGGATGGAGGAGTTGTCTGACTCCTCATACCACCCATCCAGGGATGAGTCCGCTAGAGCCGAGCATCTATTCTCTGAGGAGATTCACCAGCATACTGAGGCAGAGATTCCGAGGGAGTCAGGAGCCGACAGAGCTGAGGTAGGCCAAGGGCCTACAGCAGGAGTAGAGGTCACAGGGTTTGTTCTTCCTACTGCACCGAGACACCATGATGTCTTCACATCCTACCAGAGAGCTGGAGTACCAAGATTCCAGGGCACGGGTACATCTGACGAGGCTGAGCAGTGGCTCAGGACAGTGATGAAGGTGTTCAGGATGATTCAGGCACCACTAGAGTCGTGGTTACCTTTTGCTGAGTTCTCCCTTACTGGGTTTGCAGAGCGCTGGTGGGAGGCTACTGTGTCTGAGATGGGACGTGTGCCGACTTGGACAGACTTTGAGACCCACTTCAGAGGCCACTTCTTCTCAGGGAAGTGGAAGGAGACACAGCGCAGGTTGTTCGCAGAGCTGAGACAGGGCAGGATGACAGCGCGAGAGTACTTTGTGCGCTACACTGAGTTGTCACGCCACACATCTTCTGCAACTGCTTTTCCAGAGGAGAATCTGGAGAAGTTTGTTCGTGGCATGAGAGAGGACGTTCAGGAGAAGTTGGTAGGGCTGAGACTGACTACCATTGCTGAGGTGACTGACGCAACAGAGCGGATTGAGCACGTCCGCGAGAGACGTTTTGGGAGTACCTTTAGACCGCCACCAGTACCACCGAGGTCGTCTGGGCCTATTCGGCGGCAGTTCCAGCCACAGCGGTCAGCACGACGCTTTCGTCCGACAAGGACGGTTTCTTCTGGCAGTGTTCGCTCGACCCCCACGACTACTTTGGGAGGAGCACTAGCCAGTAGAGGTTTTGAGGCAGCGCGACCATCTGGGTCGCAGAGGTTTGGAGCACAGAGCGCGAGACCCGCAGAGAGTGTCGGTCCATCTTCTATGCCGAGCAGGGCGATCAGGTGCTACCAATGCCAGCAGGTGGGACATATCAGGTCCCAGTGCCCACAGCTACAGACTCCACCACCTCCACCTCCACCGCGTTCGAGAGCTACCGGGAGGAGCTCCCAGTACAGAGGTCAGCAGAGACCAGCTCAGAGCGCAGCAGGATCAAGTGCCGGATCTATACGTCAGGGACAGATTCACGCAGTTACAGCTGAGCAGGCACGGTCCGCGGCCACGGTCGTGAAAGGTATGGTTTCAGTTTTGAGCCATCCTTTTCACGTGTTGTTTGATTCTGGTGCTACCCATTCGTTTCATGCTGTGAGGCTTCTAGCCACATTGGGTAGAGTCGCGGAGGACGTAGATCCTCCATTTCACATTCGAGGGCCTGGCGGACAGTTGTTCGTGATTTCAGAGATAGTTAGAGGGTTACCAGTGTCCATAGGCGGTCACGAGATGACTGCGGATTGCCTTCTACTACAGCTTGTTGAGTTCGACATGATTTTGGGCATGGATTGGTTGTCTACACATCACGCCTTAGTCGATTGTTACAGGAAGACTGTTGTCTTCAGGATCCCCGGCTTGACAGAGTTCACTTTTGAGGGGACATTGCAGGACTCTAGGATGGAGTATATTTCAGTGCTGAGAGCACAACGACTGGTTGATCAGGGATGTGACACTTTCCTGGCTTTTGTTCAGGAGGTTGCAGATAGAGAGCCGATGGCTCAAGACATTAGAGTTGTGTCAGAGTATCCTGATGTGTTTCCTGAGGAGTTACCAGGACTACCTCCAGTTAGAGAGATCGAGTTTGAGATCTCGCTACTTCCCGATACGCAGCCGATCTCCATGGCTCTGTATCGCATGGCACCCGCAGAGCTGAGAGAGCTGAAGGTGCAGCTACAGGAGTTGCTTGACTTAGGCTTTGTGAGGCCGAGCACTTCACCTTGGGGCGCTCCTGTACTCTTTGTTCGGAAAAAGGATGGAACCATGCGGTTATGCATTGATTATAGTCAGCTGAATAAGAGGACGGTGAAGAACCGTTATCCTCTACCACGCATTGATGATCTGTTTGATCAGCTACAAGGATCTTCGGTGTTCTCGAAGATCGACCTCCGCTCGGGTTACCATCAGTTGAGGATTCGGGAGACAGACGTCCCGAAGACAGCCTTTCGGACACGGTATGGCCACTACGAGTTTGTAGTGATGCCATTCGGACTGACGAATGCCCCCGCGGCATTCATGGACATGATGAACAGAGTATTCCATCCTTACTTGGACAAGTTTGTTGTGGTGTTCATAGATGATGTGCTGGTTTACTCGAAGAATGAATGGGACCATGAGAACGACTTGAGAGCAGTGCTTGGTACCTTGAGAGAGCATAGACTGTATGCCAAGTTGAGTAAGTGTGAGTTTTGGCTACCTCAGGTCTCATTCTTGGGACACGTCATCTCAGGAGCAGGAGTCGCAGTGGACCCTTCGAAGATAGATGCTGTGATATCTTGGGAACAGCCCAAGACAGTGACACAGATCCGCAGTTTTCTTGGGTTGGCAGGCTATTACAGACGCTTTGTCAGCAACTTTTCGCGGATCGTACTACCTTTGACGCGTTTGACGTAGAAGGGAGTACCTTTTGTTTGGGATAGTTCGTGCGAGCAGGCTTTCAGGACACTGAAGGAGAGACTTACTACAGCTCCGATCCTTGCTCTACCATCAGGTACACAAGACTATGCAGTTTACACAGACGCGTCAGGTGATGGTTTGGGAGCAGTGCTGATGCAGAGGGGGCATGTGATTGCCTATGCTTCGAGACAGTTGAGACCGCATGAGCGGAATTACCCCACACACGATCTTGAGTTGGCGGCAGTGGTCTTCGCTTTGAAGACCTGGCGTCACTACTTGTACGGGGTTAACTTTGAGCTCTTCACAGACCACAAGAGTCTGAAGTACATATTTGATCAGAAGGAGCTGAACATGAGGCAGCGCAGATGGTTAGAGCTGCTGAAGGACTACGATTGCACGATCTCTTACCATCCTGGTAAGGGAAACGTGGTTGCAGACGCCCTTAGCAGGAGAGCGCACACGGAGGGTACGATGAACTGGCTATACACTTGGGACTTACTTGCAGCACTGACGGATTGGCATCCACAGGACGGTGCATCTTCTCCCATCTCCGTAACTCCTAGGTACAGCAGCCTTTGGGACCGTATTGTGTCAGGTCAGCAGACAGACCCGTGGATTCGCGACAGATACATGCGGGCAGTGAAGGACGAGTTTGACGATTTTGTTGTTGCAGAGTCTATTCTGTGGAAGGCAGGTCGGGTAGTGGTTCCCAACGATGAGCAGCTACGAAGAGACATACTTGAAGAGGCGCATTGTTCACATCTTTACATTCATCCCGGCAGTACGAAGATGTACCACGATCTTCGCCGACATTTCTGGTGGGACGGGATGAAGAGGGACGTAGCTGGGCATGTCAGCAGGTGTTTGACTTGCCAGATGGTGAAGGCAGAGCATAGACGACCACCTGGATTACTGCAGCCTCTCCCCATTCCTGAGTGGAAGTGGGAGAGCATTTCGATGGACTTTGTTACAGGACTGCCAAGGACACCAGGAGGCCATGATTCCATTTGGGTCATTGTTGACAGGTTGACGAAGTCAGCCCATTTTATACCTGTTAGCATGACTTATACACCTTTTCAGTTGGCCAGATTGTACATACAGCACATTGTGAGGTTACATGGCATACCCCGAGAGGTAGTGTCTGACAGAGACTCGAGGTTCACTTCCCATTACTGGCAGCAGTTCATGTCAGCTTTACAGACCGAGCTGAAGATGAGTTCAGCGTATCACCCTCAGACGGACGGACAGAGCGAGCGTACGATACAGACCTTGGAGGATCTTTTACGCGCTTGTTCTCTAGAGTGGAAGGGATCCTGGAAGGATCATTTACCTCTTGTTGAGTTCACTTATAACAACAGCCATCATTCGAGCATCGGCATGGCGCCATTCGAGGCTCTTTACGGGCGGAGATGCCTTACGCCAATCAGTTGGCGCGAGGTAGGCGATCATGCGTTGTATACCGTGGATCTCTTGGAGGAGACTGCGAGGGTTGTTGACTTGGTAAGGAGGAAGCTCTTGACGGCACAGAGTCGCCAGAAGAGCTATGCAGATCGCCGACGCCGACACTTGGAGTTTTAGGTTGGGGATTTTGTGTTCCTGCGTGTATCGCCCATGAAGGGGATACAACGGTTCGGAGTTCGTGGCAAGCTGGCGCCACGTTTTGTTGGGCCATTTGAGATACTTTCACGTGTCGGGAAGGTGGCGTACAGACTGGCACTTCCCCCACGTTTGGCGGCTATACACGACATATTCCATGTGTCGAACTTGAGGAAGTACGTGCACGATCCTCAGCACATCATCAGCTATGAGAACCTTGACATAGAGCCAGAGTTGACATACGAGGAGGAGCCAGTACAGATACTTGATTTTACTGTCAGGAGGCTTCGGAACAAGGAGATTCCCTTGGTCAAGATCCTATGGCACCGACAGGGTGTTGAGGAGGTGACATGGGAGACCGAAGCAGCTATGCGAGAGAAATACCCGCGACTCTTCTCAGGTACTTTCGCAGTTTAGTTTATAAGTTCTCTGTATGACAAATTATTTCACTATCTAGGTAAAAACCTTCTTTGAGGTTTTTATGGGTTAGAAACCTTTTGAGGTTTTTATGACATACTGACAAAACCGACTTAGAAGCGGAGTCTCGAGGACGAGACTCTCTTTGAGGTTTTTATGATTGTAACATCCCTAATTTCTAATGACCAATTTAAGTCCAAGATGATGAATAATTAGTGAGTTTGATTGGCTTTAAAATTTAAGAATTTAATTGTGATTAAGTATGGAAAATTAAGATGCCATTAGTGGCTAATTGTGGAATTATGGCTAGAGGTGATTAAGTGGCTAAGTTTGATTAGTAATGTGATTACTATTCATAGGTGGGCCTTATGTGCAAATAGGAAGAGTTGGTGGGGTTTATGATGTAATTTTCCCAAGGGTATAAGCACCCATAGGCGCCACCCCTTCATCTCCACTTCATCTTCTTCTTCTTGAAAACTTGGAGCTCTCTTCCCCCATAGCCGAAATTCCATGGAGCTCCATCTTGTTTCTTAGTTTTCTCCCTCATTTCTCCACCAAATTTCGAGTTCTTGGGCTCAAATCAAAGCTGTGGAAGAGAGGAATGTGGATCAAGTGTTGCATGTAAGATCAAAGGCCAAAGAAGAAGAAAAATCAAGCCTTTAAGCTCAAGGTGTAGACAGCCCAACCTTGTTCTTGAGAAGTTCTTCTTCAATCTTTTGAAGCTTGATTTGAGGTACAAATTTAGCCCTTCTCTTGCTGCCATATGTAGAGTTTTTACCACTTATATCCCAGATCTAAAATCAAGCCTTAGTTTTGGGGTTTTTGGTTGAAAAAAATTGAGAAAAATAGACTCATGTGCACAATTTTTCTTGTGGCCAGAATCTGTGTGTCTTCCTTTTAATCCAAGTTGGACATGTATTTTGGGATCTTTCTTGGGTTCTCTTGGGTAGAATCATATGTTGATTAATACCCCATTAAGGTAGACTTAAATTCATGGGGTTAAATACGAAATTGCATGTGATTATAACATCTTAAAGAGGCTATACATGGACTGTCCACTGAAATTTTCAGATTTGTTGTTGTAAATGTTGGCCAATAACTTGCATGATTTGGGAGTCTTCTTTAAATTCCCTTGAGTAGATTTACTTACTGATTATGACCCCAATAAATTGGCTTATGATTCTTGGTTTTAAATTTGAAAATTTAGGTGATTAGAAATATTTTGGATGTTGACATATGCATGTAACTGAATGTGTCCAGATCTGTCCATGAATTTTAAGTTAGTGTTTTAAGATGTATTTGAGGAGTTTCTCCATGTTTCCTTGAGTGAAATTACTTGTTGGTATATACTCTTTCATATTAACCTTTAGTCCATGGAGTTGTTTTAGAAAAATAAGGAGTTTTGAAGAGTTGTTGACTACTTATATCCTACATGACATAGAATGTCCAGATCTGTCCATGCATTTTAGATTAGAGTTTTAGGATGTATTTGGGGGTTTCTTCACCGCTGAAAATTTATTTGACATTGATGTCCCATGAATACCTTTCCGCTTAGGCGTGCCCTGGTGATGGGGTAATGGCCAGCAGACATCAATGTCCCATAGGTAGCTTCCGCTAGGCTGTGACCTAGCGAGGAAATAATGGTTAAGAGATTGTGACAGTTCACCATTTGCCAGTTAAGATGTTGTTTCATCTGTAGACATTGATGTTCCATAAATACCTTTCCGCTAAGGCGTGCCCTGGTGATGGGGTAGTGGTTAGCAGACACTAATGACTTCATTATTACCTTTCCGCCATGCAGGTGTCCTGGTGATAGGGTAATGGTTAGTAGATACTGAGGATTTCACTTACCTTTCCGCCAGGCTGTGACCTCGTGATGGGGTAAGAGATGAGTGACTTTTTCGCTAGGAGACTAGTGACGACAATTCTGTTAGTAGAGGCTAGCGAGGGTTGGGTGTTGAGAGAGTTGTGAGTACGTTTCCTTTCATACACCTTCGTGAGCGAGCTATCACACGTGTCGACCGAGGATCAATGAGTCGAGAGAACAAGCTAGAAGGAGTGTTGGGAACTTAGTTAGGATGCAAGGTACCATCGCATGCCTACGGAGGCACCCCAACCCTGAGGCGTACATCATACCTCAGAGTCATAGTGTGAGGTTCAACCTGGACTTTGAAGTCCTACCCGGATATCGAGGTCCTAACCGGACCAAGACCACAGACTTACTTCTAGGCTTGAGTTGTTGTTGGGTTAGTTCCATTGATCGAGGGAGACACAGTGTGGTGGTGAGAGAGAGTGAGTGCTTCTTGTTAGCTTTCCAAAAGCAAGTAAACAACTTAAAAAGAATAAATTAACCTATAAATGCTTGCTAGTTCTTTTGTTACCCACTACAGCTACTTTTTGTCTCTCTAGTAGTTCTAGTCTTTGCTTTGTTACCATACTTAGTAGAACTGCGTAGAATTTGTACGTACAACTTTGTAACAGATACTTTTGTCCCTTTTTCTACTATGCCAGGCAAGGGCCCTGCGATCGAGTAGTCGACGTACTTGGGGCTACTGTTGTTTCTTTTTGGTGCTACACTTTCAGAGCAGGTATACCCCTTTGGAGCTCATTAGACAGTTGTATGTTGTGATCTCCTCTGTAGCCTCATTTTGGGATATATGTATATGTATATTGGATGTTGTGGAATTCAGTATGTTATATGAATGAAATGGAAATGAATGAAATGAATATGAATGGATATCATTGTTGTGGTTCAGTTCTGGTGCACTCTTCTTCCGCTTCCAGTTTCTTTGTGGTTGCTTGTTTAGCATTAATATAAATCTAGTGAATGTCATAAGCAAAAAAAAAAAATTCCCCAGGTTTTTCATAAGCATGAGATTAACTTAAGCTTGTTAAGTGTGCAAATGACGTGTTTGACGGGTAACCTAAGGTCCTCGGGAGGAGGGTCGTCACACCTAGGGATCCGACCCTCGGTTTGTGTGCCCTCACTCCATCGTTCTCAGACCCTGCTGCATATAAAATCTCCTATAGGAGCACCTTCTTCCACATCTCTAGCTGATGTTCTTCGTCCGATGAGCTCCGACATCCTTCCGTGGGTGACAATGTGTGTGAGGCTTTGTGGAGAGAAGCTTGTGAGCAGTGTGGCCTTAGATCCGACGGTTCCTAAACCGTGATCTGTTGTGAGGTGGGATAAGCCTCTGGGCCCGTCGACCCATCGAGGCCATGACCCCCGGAGGTCCCCAACCTCTAGCCTAGACGACAATAGCCACCAAGTACCTTAGCTTTAGCTATTTCCCGTAGTTGATCTGCATTTTAGGAAATTAGGCAAGCTTCACTTCTGAGCTCCGGTGACCTTGGTTGGAGCACCTTCTAATCATTCTGAGCATACAACCACCTCTGCGGGACTTCGTCCCCCCTTCTCCACCCATTCATCCCTCTCGGTTGCCCAGGAATGAGATTTCGGCCCTCCTCCGTCGTCCCTTCGCCGGAGGGCCATGCATCGCCCCACCAGCCATCCATTTCATGCTTTAACGGGTGGAGGCACTATGCCCTTAACCCTGTTGTTTCGTTGTGCAAGACAGAATACCCAAGTATCTCATCTGGAGGTCGAAACACCCAAGCACAATAGCTCCAGGTTTCACTGTTAGCAATGTGAGCCCGAGGCGAACCATTCTTGCAATAAATGTTATTGTAATAAATGATTTGTCAATAAAAGTTATTGATTGTATTTCACTCCCTTTCTGATATTGAATGAATGAATGCATTATAAGGTCCCTCTGTACAATAAGGGTTATGTACCATGGCCAACTTGATAATCATACAGTTGTTGATTGAATCATAGAGGCTGATGCTTGGATGAATATCTAAGGTGTTAGATAGAGGACTCATCAAGTATCATCAAATGATTATCAAGTGATGATCTCCAACCTGAGTAGGAGATGGCAATCGTTTCTCATTAGGCTGATATCTGATCGACCTCTTGATGCAGGTCCTCTGCATGGGAATAGTAATTCGGAGGTATCAGATTAGTTGAGTCAATGGGTTGACTTAATGAGATCGAGATAACCAAAGACCTATGTTGAATACTGTCACGTCATAGGAAAACATCCTCTGACCAGAGACAGATGTATTGCTATATGTCTGAGTCTGTACATTTGGCAAACCATTAGGTTGATGACCTAACCAAGGTCTATACACCGGCGAGCTGGTGTGCATGTAAGGACATATGAGTAATACGATCTCTCAAAGGGATTATAAAGGTTCACTTGTGAATCGGGAGACATGAGCTCACTCATGAGGTACTGGGACTGGTCAAATTTCATGCATGGTCGTCATGCTTTGGAAGCATGACATGAATTTGAAGGTAAGATATATGCTTTGTGAAAGCATACGATCTATACCAAATCCCAAGGGATAGTATGTAGGATGTACAAGTATTGGGAATTCCTGAGGGTGATTTGATCATAAACGATTGTATAACTATGACCTTCCATTCTGAGGGAGTGATGAAACAGGTCTGGATTTTAGTGGCTCCTCTCAGTAGAGAAGTGACCTAATCTTAGTCCATGTATTGGACATTGATCTGAATGAGATTCAATGTAATGAGAAGATTAGGTTTACGGCCTTTATTTAATCAAGCATCTATGAGAGGTCCATGGGATCTGGATTTGAGATGTGATCTCAATATCCAAGTCACTATACGTGGAACAATACTATTGCCATGTCCTTATCTCCAAGTATATGAGGAGAAATAGCATTATTCTTGAAGGGTTCAAGAATAATTCCATAAGATCTGAGCATTAAGAAATTGATAATTAAATGTGATTTAATTATCTTGATGTGTGTGGAAACTATCCAATATAACTAAATGTGATTTAATTATCATGGATAAGAATAATGTGGATAGTAATATCCAATTATTCATAATATATTATAAATGTGATTTATAATGTATTAGAGAGAGCTAATTATAATTTATATTTGTTAATTAATTATTAATGTGTATTGGTTACACATTGTCTAATTAATTGAAAATGTAAATTATATTTTGTTTTGGGTTGTGAATATGATTCACAATTTTCCAATGGCAAGATTGCAATATTCCCAAAATTAATTATGAATTATTTTTAGAGAATAAATCCCAACAAAATTTGTTGGATTAAGTAATGGAGAATTTCAAGGAGATATGCAATCTCATGAGATTTCATGAGATTGCCCCCACTTGGTAATAAGTGGACGGCTACCAAGTCCTACATGGAATTGGTGGTCGTCCACTCTATTACATGGGGAGTCAAGATCTCCGTTGAAATCATCTCCCTATTTTATTGGTTTAATTTTAAGATTGATGTATATTTGATTTATCAAATATAATTGATCTAATATAAATCATAAGTTGTTGGTTTTTTACCAACAACAATCTTGACCATTGGATTGACATAAATCAATCTCATCCATTGATTTTATATGTCCCATGGATTGAGATCCATGGATCCTAAAACCCTATAAATAGAGAGGCATACTATGCTCTCTTGTACATGCTTTTGGAAGCACATCTCTCTCTCTCTCTCTCTCTCTCTCTCTCTCCTCCTCGCACGCCGACCCTCTCTCCCTCTCCTTGGTGGTCGTCCACCAAACCCTAAGGGAGATAGTTGTCGTCGCCTACGCCACTGTGTCGCCGCTTTGATGTTCTTAAGTTCCCCGTCTTCTTGGAGTGATGCGCTCACGAAGGAGCCGTTCGATCTCATACGACGAGATCAGGAGTTCACCGTGCTTGGATCAACTCGTTGGATTGCGAGGACAACGCAACTCATCCCCGCGCTTGCAGGCTTCTTCTCTGATGATCGGACTTGAGACAGGAGGTCTCTTTTTGTAGAGACTCGATCAACCACGCTTCAAGAGGTATTCCTTTATACTTGTTGTGGTTATAGATGAAACGATCCGAGAATCATTCTTGGATCATGTGGTTTCATCGCATGAAAAATTTGTAAATTCCAATGCACAGAACAACTAGTACGACTAGTCGTTCTATGTCGTATTCGATACGACGCTTACGCTTCCGTGATGCGCTTGAGGATTATTCCATATCCTTCATTCACGCCTCGCCAGGACCTCCTCCATGGTCTTGGGACCTTCTGAGCACTCCCAGAGCTGTGGACCATCGTTGCAGACCTTTCCCTCACCAGAGCAGCTTGGGAGGATGCCGGACCAGCATGTAATCATTGCTCTAAACTCGATGGAGGCGAGTTCTTCCTGAGTTCTTCCTAGAGTCTTCTCTACTGTAGGATCGGGCCCTCTTCTAGTTCTAATCACAGTCGTCCACCATCGGGGAGCCTAGATCGTTGGATCCATCTGAGGATCGTGTTGCAGTCGTTTATTGCTGAAGGGGTGTCCCTCGATCCTGATTGTCCATATTTAAATGGATTGCTCCCGACCGTTGGATTGCATCTAATAAAGGGTAATTTGCACTTAGACCCTTGCTTGTTTCTCTTTTGTTATTTAGTCCTGTAAATATTTGTCGTAGTTTTAAATGGTTTGGACCTTTGCAATTAGACGCTTGTGTTTTCAGTATTTGCATTTTAGTCTGGTCTGTGTGAACTCACGTGTAGCCTCACGTGCTTTTCTGGTTCATTTGCATTGTATACCCTGGACTTTATGTATGTTCTCATTTGAAAGAAAACTTTTTAGTATTTGCATTTATACCCCTGATTGCCAGACTCGCATGTGGTGCGTGTGTTTACCTGTGACTTTTGCAATTTAGGCCCTATATTTCTCATGAGTGTTCATTTTTGGCATAGAACTTTTTCATAATTGCAACTAGGTCCCTACAAGCTGTGTCTTATTTTTTTCAAATAAATACCTAATTAATTCCAAAAAAATCGATAGAAATTATTGTTAGCTCCTGCTAACACGAAATATTTATGGTACTTTTTGTAAATTATTTATAAAAATTATGCTAAAAATTCTAAAAAATAGTAAGTTTTGTTTTTGTTTGCTTTACTTCTAGTATCGTTTTTGCTTTGAAAATCATCATGAAACCCCTAAAAATCTAAAAACTCTTAAAACTTATAAAAATCATTAAAATTTCTAAAAAATCTAAAAAATACAATTTCAGTTTCTGTTAGATATTTTTATTCACTTTCTCATAAAGTTATAACTAGGACATTAAGACACTTTAATTATTTTTAAGTTGTCATTTTGACCTGGTTGTACACTGTAACTCTGTTTAGTTCTTGTTTTATTTTTATAAAATCCCATAAAAATAGAAATACCCCAGAAAATCACCAAAAACACTTGCATATTTGAATAACACCAAAATATTTTTATTCCTCATTTTTTAGTATTTTTTAGCCTTAAATAAAAATTCAAAAAGCTTGTAGGTGTGCTTTAGTTTTCTTGTTTGCTTGATTTTCTTCCTTATTTAAAAAATATAAAAAAATTGAAAAATTAAAAATTAATAAAAATATGCATTTCATTGTCTGATTTCGACTACTTCGAAGGTTTCTTGTGCTCCTTGAGTTCGACCATGGTCGTTATATCAGGTTAAAATAAATAGCAGATACCGCTGACATAGTTTTTGTGCTTTTATTAATTGATTTGAGTGGTTTTTATTTTTGTTGTTGAGCTTTGGCCTTGTGATCTAGGTCGCAACGACCCTTTGTTTTTATTTTCTAACCCGTGTCGCTCGAGTCACTTACCAGAATGGTGTCGTTGCTGGGGAGCACGGCTTAGTAATCTTTTTCAGCCTTTTTGTTTTTTTATCTATAGTTGTTGTAATTGTTTTTTGATGTTTTCCTGCTTTGCTTTTTGTGCGAGGAACCGCACGAGGAGGCTTGGGAGGAAACCCATACTCGAGGAGGAGTAAGAGAAGAGTAGGAGATAGTTATAGACTTTAGAGTAGCAGTAGAGTCGTTCTATTTTCAGCGGACTTCTTTATTATTGTTGTTGTAATAATTTGGATACTTGGACTCTCTTAGACTTATCGGGGTCTATTTCGTCGAGCATCGGTGTGCTTGGGGGACCTCACTGCATATTTCGTCGATTTTGATTTCATCGCATTATTTCTATTTGATTCCCGAAGAATTTAGCCCCTGGACTTAGGATTTTTCTTGATTGTGACGTAAACAACTTAAGGCACAATCCCTGATAGATTACTTGCACCTATAGAGCGTAATTGGACCTTAATAATAATTCAAAAAAAAGTTAACTTGATTGATTGAGAGGTCACGTGTCTCTAGAGGTCGTATACAACGCGTGTAAGATCTGTTGTGGCGGATATCGATCGACATTCGAGACTAGATATCGACCTCTCTTTCTGATCAGTTGATTACCAATCTTCACGATCTTTAGAAATTGCTCATCTTAATGTTGTTTCCTTCGTCCATCATTTAGATTAGTTTTAATTCGGTCGTTTAATTTATGAGAGGGTCACCCTGCATGTAGAGTGATGGCAACAGGTACGCATCTCTTACTTTGCATGCATCATAGTGTTTGATCGCGCATCAACATTTTCGACTTCTCCCCCTATTTTGGACTTAAAATAAATTAGTAGATCGAAAAATTCGTTAGGCATTGTTTTTATTTGAAAAATATCTAAAAAGTGAAAGCAGTAAAATTTGGGACTGATTCGTTAGGCATTTTTTTATTTGAAAAATATCTAAAAAAAGTGAAAGCAGTAAAATTTGGGACTGCTAATGCAAACTTGATCTTAAAAGACATCTCTCTTAAAAATATTTGTTTTGTGGAGAGTCACCCCCTCATTGGTTGTTTGCTTGAGCGAAAGAGTGACCCACACACTAGGCTAGAGCCACACCTGAACTTCCGTTAGATTAATGGTTTTGGGGTTACTCGTTCTCCAGTGAGGATCTCTCTGATAGCCGTTAAAGCAGACCGCGACATCCTTAACAGATTGAATTGATCAGGTAGCTGGTAAATGGTCCGTAATTTATACTGGCTGGGAAATATCTAGCTTTGGGATTGGGCAAGTCTCTTGGGATGATTGGGTTCCTACCAGCTCGCTTAACCGCTCTACAAGGCCGGTTTGTCACCTAAAATAAAATTGAGAAAACTAACGATCAATCCTTTACGATCATCATCTCGCATTGAATAGGTGAACTTGGGGTTTGACTTCTCATCTTGATTTCATTCCAGATCCCTCCCTCCCACCCTTAATTGGCTTCTTCCCCATCACCATCCTTCTCCTTTCCTATCTCCTAATGATGGGTTACCCTTCACTCCAGCCGGATCTTGCGGATTTTTCACTTCAGTCCCATCATTTACAGTCATTCTCTTGGGAGGTCGAAGCTCCAACCAACTTTCCATCTTCTCCCTTCCCACCTTCTGATACCACGCATGTTGTGCCAAACGCCCGTAAAGATAAAGATTGAGCAGATACGAGATCTGGGTGAGACCTTTACTGAGATGATAGTGCATTCCATACGCGATCACATTGAGCAGTTGCGAGCTTCAGACGACTTCTATGCTGGCATGATGGTTGAGCAGCCAGATTAGGTAGCGCAGTCATCTTCCACATTGAGTCCCTTCATTCTGGATTTAGAGTTGATTCAGCTACAGCCAAAATTCTCAGGGAACATGCACGAGGAGCCATTTGTTAATCTTTTTGAGTTTGAGGAGTTTCGTATGACCCACGCATATTCCGATGTCACTTCTGAGGAGTTGATGTTGCGGACTTTTCCATTTTCACTTCAGGGCAGAGCCATGAGATGGCACAGATGATTGGGAAGGAAATTTGCTACGTGGGGTGAGTGACGTTTCCAGAAATTACCCTTTTAATTAAAAATGTTGGCTCGTTGTTGTAGTAGGGCAATCAGGATCGATCAAAAAATTAACCAAACGAATCGTTGAATCGATGAATTAAATAATACAAGGATTGATGTATTTTTAACCTGGGCAAGCCCCAAGGTCGACTCAAGGAGGCAAAGGAACAACTTCTGCTCAAATTAGGCGAATTAGCTCACGATTTTCCAAGTGGGATTTTTTTGGGTATTTTTTATGCAATAAAAATGAAGATGTAAAAATGTGGATGAACTAAGTTATTAAGAAAATATGCAACTTAGTCAAATTTAATTTAAATGTGAAATTAATCCAATTCAACCAAGTTTTATTTTTCCTAAAAACCTAATCTAACGATGAATGTAAAATGTATTTTTTTTTGAATTTTTTGGATTTAAAATACAATAATGAAAAATGCAAACTTTTTTGGGATTTTTATGCAATTTTTCATGCAAACAGAATGCAAAAATTATGAAAATTTTACTAGAAGTGAAAAATGGTCAAATGAAGCTACACTATTTTTTGGAATTTTCAAATATTTTATTATTTTTTATGAATTTCTTAATGAAAACAGAGTGACTGTGAGTACGTAATTACTAATAAATCCACGAAATCAAATTATCCAGAGAAAGAATTATCTTAAATATATATTTTAATGGCAAACACAGGAGACTTAAAATTTCGCCAAAATATTATTCGTGGATTTAATTAAAAAAATTATAGAAATCACTCAATAATCTATTTTAGAAAGCAGACACCTCCCATTTCAATGAAAGAAATAAATGCGTACGAATTTCATAGTATATTATCACTGAATTTCAAACTCTGATTTTTAATGAATGATCTAATGCTCAAAAAATTATGAATACATAATCAGAATATGTAGCATTAGTTTAACAACGTAATGCAGTCTTTAAATCTAAAATATTATGTAAAATAGATGTCCCAATAGAAGAAACTTTGTGAGGGTATCAATGCAATATAGAAATAATGTTTCAACAAGAAAATGTTGTGCTTAAGGAGACTTATGCAATTACAAAAACTTCGAAGGGTATTGAGCGTAATTTTTCCAAAATAAAGTTTGATTGGTCATTTTTCTTCCTTGTCGTGCACGTCTAAGGCAAGGCCGAGCGGTTGGCGGCCCATGCCCTAACGTGGGGTTGCGATGGGCTGTGGTATGGCCACGTAATGAGCAATGGTGGGGACGGCGAGGCGATGCACGACGATGCTCAGGCTGTTGGGGACGGCCTATGGTTGTCAGCGGTACACGAGGGTAGGCCGCACTGGAAAGAGGGAGGTGGGTGCGTCCAGGAAGTGGAGTTGAAAGGGGGTCAGCGGCTGGAGTCGGAGGGCCGTGCGCGCGGGCCTGTGCATGCGAGGACTAGCAGAAGAGCAGGGGTGGACCACGTGGATAGTGGACATCTAGTGGCTGCAGTGGGAGAAAGCACAGCCAGGGGGCAGTAACTAGGCTGGCGTGCAGTGGTGGAGGTCGCCAAGAGGACAATTGGAGGAAGGGGGTGCACGAGGTGGCTAGGCTGGCAGCCACCTATTGTAGGTATGCGAGAGGTGGTCAGTGGCTGCTCCTAGCGATGGAGGTGCGACGTTGAGGGCGTACAGCCAGGCGGCATGTGCGGTAGGAGGGGGAGAGGTGGCTGGAACGTGCAGAGGAGGGGGAGAGGCGGCTAGCGGTTGGTGGTCTAGAGAAGAGGGTAGAAGCACCATGCGCGGGCACCTGCTAGAGGAGATGGCCGCATGCTGGTAGCAGCTCCACGCGGCTGCAGGCGAAGCTGGAGGTCATGGGTCAGTTACTGGCCAGGGGAGTACGGCGGGGAGGTGCTTGGTGTCGGACGGCAGTGCTCAGAGGACTGGAGGGTAGCAGGGGGCGGCAGCGGTGACTCCTGCCACCTCCTCCAGTTCATGTTTCCCTTTTTTCTTTGTATTTTTTTTGTAATTTTTTTTTTGTAAACAGGAGAAAATATGAATGAATGAATATGTGGTGTGATGATGCATGAGGATGATAATGATGTAAAAAATATGATTACGAGGTGCGGGTGTTGTGGTAATTGTGGTAGTGTGTTTGATGATGAACAACAAGGAAGAAAATATGTTAGATAAAATAAAATTTAAAGATAAGGATAGAAGATTTACCTTTGTAGTCGCTTGGAGAGTGGGTAGCTACGCTCGACCCGAGTTGTCGCCTCAAAGTGGTGCTTGACGACAAAACACCATGAAGCTTGGCTGCCTCATCAAGTAGATGAGCACCTACACTAGGGATCTTGTGGATCTCTCCTGAAAGGTTGTCGTCGCTCATCTTGTCTCCTTCAGCTATCACCTAAAGGTTAAAGGGGCTCGACCTCTCTTCTCTCGAATCGGCGGATGAAGAAAAATGATGGAGGGAGAGAGAATAAAAAGGAGGGAGATAGAAAAGAAGTGGAGAAAGTGGATGAAATGGGGAGTTGGTAACTTAGAGTGGAGGACAAGTAAAGGGATAAGAAGTAAAAGGGGGAAAATAAAATAAAAAATAAATAAAATAAGTAGAGTACTAAAAATAAAGAAGAGAAAGTAAATAAAATAAAAATAAATAATTAATTAATTAATTAAAATAAAATAAATAAAATAATAAAATAAAATAATTAATTAAATACGAAATTAATAAATAATAAAAAAGAGGGTGACACGTGGTCGCTCCAGGAGGTGCCACGTGTCACAACTGGAAAAATCAAAAATTAAATGTAAAGAAAATAAAAACAAATAACAAAAGAGTTCAATTCAAAAAGTGTTCAACACAAAAATTGCTCGTCTCGATGAGATCTACATCTTTCGTGAAGGGCTGAAAATCAAAGGAAGTCATATGTACAAAGTGCTTTTTTGGGTGGTACCTTATAGATATAAAATACTACATTTTTATCTTTTGCATTTTTTGTCATGTTTAAATAAAAAAATTAAAATAAAAATAGAAAAAATATAAAAGGAATATTTACAATTTAATCTAATTTTTTTGGATTTTTAATATTTAAGAAAATAAAAGGATAAAATACAAGGGCATTTTGGTCAATATGTAAAATACACAATAGGGGCCTGAAACCCAAGTTTTACATACAATCTCCTATTTGAATAAAATTGGTCTTGTTGAAAGGTCTTTGAATGTATATTGCTTTAAAAGTGAGTAGACCTAAATCGGACACTCTATGAGGGACATATGCGCATTTTAAGGCTCTTAGTTTCACACTTGGACTCGGGTTTTATTGTCAATTTTACAATAGTGTTAGTAATATATACACTATAAAGTTATTTTTATTGGATTTGGAGTTAGTATAAAATATATACAAATAAGTTATTTTAGCTAATATACAGATGAATATTTACAAGTGAATTTGGCTCCTTATTTAATGCAATTTTGAATGCTAAAATGCAGATTTTATTTATAAGTGCATGAATGATAATTATGCAAAATAAGTGATGAAATGCAGCTAATTACTCGGGAACAAAGCTCTATTTTCAATTTTTAGAGTGATGAATCACAAATTCATCAACCCCCTATACTTCTACCTTGCTCGTCCTCGGGCAACTAAAATGAATGCAAAAGTGAAATGATTTTGCGTTCCATACCAAGGTCATGAACAAAAGGTGAAAATGGAGCTTGACTCAACCTTTAGATTAATAGTGTGGCGGAACCTTATTGGGATCTGAATTTAAAACCTAGCAGACTTTAAGTTCCACAAGTCTTTTATTCAAAATGCCTCAATAGTTGGGTCAGAACAAATCCTAATACGCAAATTTCTGATGACTATGAATCTTACTTGTACTGTGTAAGTGAAATATAGCTCTCCACATCAGAAATTGTAAAGAATCAGCCTCCTCTAATAAGGTAACTCTAATTCTCCAGTCTAGTAACTCTTTCCTCGAGGAGCGGGGTATTTCCCTTTATTTCAAGTGCAACCGGCTCTAGAAGAGGGGGTGGAGAGAAGAATGGACGACAACTAGTGTAGCTACCTATCCTAGGATGCTTGACAAGTGTAGCCAAGTCATCCAGCTGCAAGCTTTGAAGCTTTTCTTCTTTTTTTCTATCCTTGTATATACATTCCGTCAAGCATTTTACTTTTCAGTCAGGCCCGTCCACTTTTGGAGATTCTGCATTTTTTTCTTTCTTTCTTTCTTTTGGAAATATATAAAAGGTATAGCATGTACATAAGGAGTTTTTCTCCTTGAGCCAGTAGACTATCCCTCTTTTGAAGCTTTATTGCAACCCACAGCATCTCGTTCTTAGATGTCAACACCACCATATTAGGTTGAGATGCACTACCCTCCCTAGAGGAGGACAGATGTTTCCACCCGTGTGCTACTCCAATCCAAAGGATTCTACCTCCTCACCACCTCATCAATGAAAAGCTACGTGCATGGTGCTTGTCCAAGTTAGGTTATTGTCTAAAAGAATCATGCGTGTATATGAAATATTCTACTTAAACCCATCAAGATGACATGTGAACATAGATTTGCAGACTCAAAGAATAAGTCACTTGACATGAAAAATCTTAACTCCAGTTCCTATAAGGTTCCTCTGAAATTAGGTAGATTAAGGTCAAATCAAATCCATCCTCTATATCTATGCATAACTTGATTTAGAACCCACTAACTTTTCACTTTGCATGTGCTAGATATGTAGATGAGATGATGATGAAATGCTATAGAGATGGATTAAATGCAAGACTTTTTTTTGAAATGCAAGGATGATATGCAAGAGTAAATAAGAAGCTATTATTTTTTGTTTTTTTTTTGTTTTTTTTATTGGTATACCTCCTATTTTACAAATTTTACAAGAGTATATATATTTATTTATTTATTTACAAGAATTTTACAAATTTTTATACAAGTATTATTTCGATTATACAATATACATACTAGTTTACATGTATTTTACAAACAAAAATTTTCAATTTTTACCCACCCCATAACTATTGCATAATATATACAAAAATACACGAAAGTACGAGCTATGGGTAAAGTATATATATGTAATATATGCATGCCCCCCATACTTAGTGTGTGTTATGTCCTCAAAGCACAAAAAGCGAGGAAAAAAGCATAGCTCGTGCTAAGCGTAGGAGAGCTAAAATTACAAAAAGTATAGAAGTCGCTTCGCCCCCCTATATTTAGGCTCTAGCATCCTACGTGTAGAAGAAGAACAAAAACATGGTGGGCGAGGTCTAGAGGGGAGTGGATGCATATATATACAGGGTAGGCATCGGTCCCCCCATACTTAGGCTTTGGTCAGCCTAAGTATCGGATAGAAGTGAGTGTGAGAACTGATGACATCTAGAGAATATACAGAAGTCAAGAAGGTTTGTAACGAACCTTCTTGCATGAACGGGGAGGTGGAGAATATACATGTGTGTCGCTGTCGAAATCGTCCTTAGATGAATAGCAGTGAGGTAAAGGGATCATCCAACACGGGTCGAAACATGGCTGCTTGCTTAGATAAGGCTTGAGAACAGATGAACTGAGCTCACTCATATAATTTTCTCATCTGAACCTGATGAGGACTCCTCATAAAATTCCTTACCTGGTAAGTTGAAGGAGACTTTCTTCGTCGGTTTTCTAGAACCTGAAACATTGAGAAGGAGTGGAGAGAGACGCGCCTTGAGGGGTTCGGGGAAACTCCTCAAGGAATCATTTCTCGACTTCCTCTCACTAGATAACCAACTAAAGGAGGGAGCAACCGTGTTTTTGGGTGGGGTCAATTCAGTTCTGGTTGTCTTCTTTGAAGGTCTGAGATTTGGTGCGTTGCTGACCACAGGTTCTCTTCAGACGAGTCACCATATAGATTGTAATATTCCAGAAGGGTTAGCACGCATCTGGGGAAGGTGCTAGTGATCTCAGTTGGCTTGGAATTATTTGGATCTTGTGTCGGATCATCAAAATGGTCAAGATAGTCAGCAAAAATCATGTCTGACTCAATAATAACTTCGGGTTGTGAGTTTTCCTTAGAAGCTGCCACAGTTGTGGTGCAAGCAGTTGGTGGAGTGGAGGTGTGGGGAGTCTCTGAACCAACGGTCGTCTGAACAGTCGGTAATTCAGGTGTCATAGAGATGAGACTCATCTGTCTCTCGATAGTAATGACTATCTGCAGATATGCGGGTCACCTTAGAGTAAAGTGTATCAAAGAATGTGTGAGGTCGAAGCGCTCCCAATGTTGTAAAATCGATTTCCTGAGTCTCGCAATCTATAGTCGCATTAGTCAAGGCTAAGAATGACTTCTTGAGAATAATTGGAGATTGGGTAAACTCTCCTCGGTGCTCAATGTCAATGACTGTGAAGTCTACCTGGAGTAGAGCACCTTGGAAAGTAATGATGACTGATATGTTTCCTCTCGATCGTTTGATAGATCGATCAGCCATCTAAACGATCTCTCTCGACTTCCTGATTGGTATGAATTCGAACTTGTCAAATACAGAGGTCGAGAGGATATTTATCGGAGAGTAATCATCGATTCTTGCATGGGTAAAGGTAGTATATTTGATTTCACATTCAACCCTAGGCAACCTCTTCACTTTATGGCTCTTGGTCTTTCTCCCCATCATCAAGGAGGTAGACATAGACACTATGTGTCTCTCAGTCCTTGTCCTCTTATTGCCTGACCTCTTAGGCATCAACTTACTTCTCACAAATCATTTGAGGTCAGGGAAATGATCTATGGCCTTTATTAAGGGAAGAGTGAAAATCAATTCTTCATCGAGTGCTTCCCTTAAGGCAAGATACAATTTTTTAGGTCACTTTCTATTTTATGAGATTTTCTTATTTTTCAATTTTTTTGGTCTTTTTTATATTTTCAATTTTTTTGGTGTTTTTGATGTATGAATGATCAGACTCTAGATTGGAGGGTAAGTGTTTAGTAGAAAAGGGAGGTATAAGTGACTCCAGCTATACAAAATGCGTGGGTTCCCTAATGCTCGCTCATTTTTCAACATCAAATCTACTTATTTCCTTTTTCAATTTCATACCTAGGCTGGCAGAAATTGAGTGCAATATTTCCATGACATCTCTCAACTTGTTACCAAATGATTCATTTTCTCAATAAGTCTAGAGATTTCATCCTCCGTAAAATTATCATGACTAATCATGGGAGAGTTCTGCTCAATTGGAGGATACTGCTGAGATATTGGGGTCTCATACTCAACATACCTGAACTCTAGCATGTAATGCTGGGTCGAGTATGGACCATCTATATGGCATATATTGGTCGGAGCCTCATATTATGGAGTCAATACAGAGGGGGTTCCTAAATTGAATCTATGAGTCCAAACCTTTTAATGTGTAGGCTCTCTGAATGTGTGATATGAAGGCTATTTAATGTAGGCTTGATTACTAGGATCAATCAAGTCAGGAAGATCATAAGGTGGATACCTCTCTATTCGGTATGTTTGATTGACCATGTTATTCTGCTAGTCATCTGTCTCAACAGTGGCTTTCTCTTCATATGGTTCATTGATTCCTGCAAGCTCTCAAGAATAAGGGCAGTTAGCTCAAGATGGAAGTGGATCCGAAGTGTTAGAATATGGAGTAGGTGAGAAGTGCAAAGAAGTGGAGAAGTCGGTCAAAGTTCTGACTTCATAATCTGGTCGAGGTGGAACTGACCACGGTAAGGGTCTCCTGTGGATGGTGGAGGATACATGGAAGAAGGAGAAGGTGAAGATGAACGATATTGGTCGAGGAGGAATGACCAGAGGTCTCAGGGTATGGGGACCAATATCCCAACATCTTGAGGATGAAAGGATGGATGTAAGCAGATCGAGGTAGAAAACATGCAATTACACAGGATAACACACGGACAGACACAAAAACAAACGCAAGAGAAAACCCCAATTCACACTCAACACGGTGAAGGACCCAAAGTTGGGTCTGCTTAGTCTGGTTGATTTTAAATGTGATTTTCAAGCAAATAACAAGGATTATGTGGCCTAAAGGGAAGTTCGCTCAAAGCCGGATGTGTCTCCCATGTTTAACTTGTCGCCTAAGATACTATCTACCTATCGAAGTAGGCAGAGGCTGACAAGGCTTATAACTTCACCCCGGAGGGTTACGAGCAACTTGTCATGGTGCACCGCTGCTTCACCCCTATCTATCTACCAAAGCAATCGGAGCCTACTTGGTGCTGGTCAGTTGAACCTCAAGCAGTTCAACCTGTGATGTTTACTAGGATCGATGTGCGTGACATGGAAGGGGGTGATTTTGGCTCTATCGTAGGGTGTGCACACACACACTCTCTGTACCCTCACTCGTCCTGAAATCAAGGTCGGGGCTACTCTCCCACAAACAAGGGTTAATTTTAGTTAATTTTTTTGGTCCAATTCAATTAGCAGTTCTGATTTTAGATATTAGTTGTCACTTTAATTAATCCACACAAGCAATCACATCTACTGTCTAGTCCCAATTCTGTTATCCTAGGTTAGAAAAACCAAGAGAGAGAATCAGAAAAAGCTGCTGTGATCGAGAAAACGATGATAAATTCTTGAGTAAGAAGACTTAAAGTGCCTCCAACTCTCTACAATGCGGGATGCAATACTGAATTGAAATTTTTACATCAAATGGAATGTAAGCGAGAAAATTGTTCCTAGACAGGAAGTTCTATTAGCTAGTGAAGAATGAATTTAAATTTAGCTAAAGTCATGTGGTCTAAGTGCGTCTTTTAATGGTGAAGTGTGGTCCTAGATATTATGAGCACAAACAGACCTAAGAAATCTCTAAGAGCCATGAGTGCAGGTTCTATCCTTTAGGGAGGGATGTGCATCTCAACTTGGTCTAGCGGTGTTGAGGTCTAAAGACAGGAGTTGTGGGTTGCAATAATGCTTCAAAAGAGGGATAGTCTGCTGGCTCAGGAAGAAAAGCCCTTATGTATATGTTGCACCATGAAAATATGTTATACATATGCAAATCAAATAAAAGTGCAAAATCAAGAAAACTCCAAAAAAGTGGACAGGTCTGATTGAAAATAAAATGCCTGACAGAGTGTATATAGCCAAATAAAGCAAAGCTTATGTATTATACCTTTTCATCTCATGAAGCTTGCGGTGGTAGACTTAGCTACACTAGTTGGGCTCCCAGGGATACAAGCTACACTGGCCATGCTCCATTCTCTTCTTTCCCTCTCTTCTTGAGCCAGTTGAACTTTAATTTAGAAGGGAATACCCCGCTCCTCGAGGAAAGAGCTTCTAAACTGAGGAATTAGAGTTACCTTGTTGAGGGAGGTTGTTTCTTTGTCATTTCTGAGGCAGGGAGCTACATATCACTTACACGGTACTAGGAAAGATACATGGTCATTAGAGTTTGCCTATGTAGACTTGTTTAGATCTGGATTATTGCGGAGTCTTGACCATAGAATGGTGGAACTTAGAGGTTGTTGAGTCTCAAACCTATATCCCAATAAGGTTTTGACAAACTAATAATCCAAAGGTCTAACTGAGCTCCATACTTCAATTTAATAAAGACAAGTTTAATAATCAATCTCGATTCTCCTTTTTTTCCTTTTCTTCTCTTTTCACTTCTTTTTCAAATAAGTGTTTTCTAAGGGACTAGCAAAGGTAAAGTATAGGGATGATGAATCCATGATTCTCACTCTTTATTTTTTAATTTTAGCTATTTATCTTGGCAAAACAGCATGTTGTAAATACAATAACATAGCATTTATGATGCATTTGTTAATATTGCATAATTAGCAAGTTTTGTGCAAAAATAAAAGAATAAAGGAAAATAAAAAGGAAGTATGTATTTAGAATAAATACAGAGAGGCCCAAAAACCAAGAGAAGGTCAAGCCTTGACCTAATCGCCAAATAAAATAAGTAGAGAGAGATAGGGTCTATCTTGTGTTGTATATAGTAACTATGTAGATAAATAATTGTTTTTGACAAAATAAAACTAAATCATAATTTTTACCTCCTTGTATATATTCCTAGAAATAAAATAAAAATAAAATAAAATTCAGAAAAATAAATAAAAATAAAAATAAAATCCTCCTCACTTGTACAAATACACATGAATATATATCACATTCACCATTTATTTTATACTTGTAAATAATTTGTAAAGATAAAATAAAATATTTTGTACTCCTAAAAATATGTTGTAAATAAATAAAAATAAATTTGGATTATTTATGCAAAAATAACAAAATAAAAATTATTGTACATAATACAAAGGTAAATTATACATGTATATAATACCATATATCGTATATGCACTAATTTATTTTTCATAAAAATAATTAAAAATCATAGAAAAAATCTTTGAAAAATAATAAACATTTTTCATTTTATTCATTTTTAAATGTAAATTCATTTATTATTTTTTATTTATTTATCTTTATTTTTCTAATAGTTTTGTCCTGTAGCGCCTTTTTTCCTTTCCCATCCCTCTTTTGATTGGTCCACCTTGGCTCTGTTGACTGAGGTCAATTGACCCCCCTGCCATCGTTTTTGCTCAGATCAAGTTTGCTTCGCTTTTTACCAAATTCTCCTGTCCTGATCCAAGCGACTTTCCTTCGATCAGCCGCTCCGATTAGAGAGGGTAGATCCAAGATCCATGCCTAATGTTAATCTTAGGGATCCGGCCCTCGGTTCGTGTGCCCTCGCTCCATCTTTCTAGGACCCTGTCACATATAAAATCTCCTGGAGCAGCACCTTCCTCCACATCTCTGGCCACCGTTCTTCATCCGATGAGCTCCGACATCCTTCCGTGAGTGACAGTGTGTGCGAGGCTTCGTACAGAGAGGCTTGTGAGCAGTATGGGCTTAGATCCAGTGGTTTCTCCGTTGTACTCCGTTGTGAGGTGGGCTAAGCCTCTGGGCCCATTGACCCATCGAGACCATGACCCCTAGAGGTCCCCGACCTCCAGCCTAGATTACAACAGCCACCAGGTACCTTAGGTTTAGATATTTCCCGTAGTTGATCTATGTTTTAGGAAATTAGCTGAGCTTCACTTCTGAGCTCCGGTCTCCTTGGCTGGAGCACCTTATGATCAATCTAAGCATCCGACCACCTCCATGAGACGTCGTCCCACCTTCTCCACCCACTCATCCCTCTCAGTTCGCCCAGGAATGAGATTTTGGCCATCCTCCACTGTCTCTTCGTTGGAGGACCATGCATCGCCCCACCAACGATCCATTTCATGCTTTAATGGGTCGAGGCACTATGCCTTCGACCCTATTGTTTAGTTGTATAGGGCAGAACACCATAGGATCTCATCTGGAGGTCGAAACACCCAGGCATAGTAGCTTCAGGTTTCACGCCTCGCCAGGACCTCCTCTGTGGTCCTGGGACCTTCTGAGCACTCCCACAGCTAGGGACTGTCATCATCGACCTTTCCCCCTCCAGAGCAGCTTGGGAGGACGCCGGACCAGCATGTAATAGTCGCTCGAAACTCACCGGAGGTGAGTTCTTTCTAAGTTCTTCCGGGCATCTTCTCCACCATCGGATCGGGCCCTCCTCCAGTTCTAATCACAATCGTTCACCATAGGGGATCCTCGATCGTTGGATCCATCTGATGATCGTGTCACAGTCGTCCATCACCGAATGGGTTTCCTCGATCCTGACAACCCATCTTTAAGTGGATTGCTCCAGACCGTTGGATCGTGTCTAATAAAAGGTAATTTACACTTAGGCAATTATTTGTTTTGCTTTTGTTATTTAGTCCTGTAAATATTTGTCGTAGTTTAAAATCGTTTGGATATTTTGCAGTTAGACCCTTGTGTTTTCAGTATTTGCATTTCAGTCCAGTCTGTGTGAACTCACGTATAGGCTCACGTGTTTTTCTGGTACATTTACAATTTATACCCTGGACTTCATGTATATTCTGATTTGAATGAAAACTTTTTAGTATTTGCATTTATACCCTTGATTGCCTGACTCACGTGTGGTGCGTGTGTTTACTTGGGCCTTTTGCAATTTAGGTCCTATATTTCTCACGCGTGTTCGTTTTTGGCCAGAAACTTTCTCATAATTGCAACTAGGTCCCTATAAGTTTTGTGTCTTATTTTTTATCAAATAAAAAACTAATTAATTCCAAAAATTAGATAAAAATTACTGTTAGCTCCTACTAACACATAATATTTATGGTAATATTTGTGAATTAATTTAGTATTGTTTTATATTTTCTAAAAATCAAAAACCATTAAAAATCTCACTACCTATTTTATAAAATACATAAAAATTATAAAAATTGTGTTAAAAAATCAAAAAAGTAGTAAGTGTTTGTTTTGTTTTCTTTACCTCCAGTATCATTTTTGATTTGAAAATCATCATAAAACCCCTAAAAATATAAAAACTCTCAAAAACATATAAAAATCATTAACAATTCTATAAAAAATCAAAAA
This sequence comes from Ottelia alismoides, assembly GCA_037367405.1. NCBI lineage: Eukaryota > Viridiplantae > Streptophyta > Magnoliopsida > Alismatales > Hydrocharitaceae > Ottelia > Ottelia alismoides. The sequence goes on along the minus strand of JAZKJV010007811.1, from coordinate 441,482 downwards.
AATAAAATTCAGCTTTTGTTGTTAGATTTTTTAATTCACTTTCTCATAAAATTATAACCAGGACTTCAGGATACTTTAATTATTTTTAAGTTGTCATTTTGACCTGACTATGCACCGTTTCTATGTTTAGTTCTTGTTTTATTTTTATAAAATCCCATAAAAATCAGAAATACCCCAGAAAATTATCAAAAACACTTGCATATTTGAAAAACACAAAAATATTTTTATTCCTCATTTTTTAATATTTTTTAGCCTTAAATAAAAATTCAAAGCGCTTGCATGTGTGCTTTAGTTTTCTTATTTGCTTGATTTTCTTTCTTATTTAAAAAATTATAAAAAAATGCAAAATTAAAAATTAATAAAAATATACATTTCCTTTTTTGATTTCGACTACTTCGAAGGTTTCTCGTGCTCCTTGAGTTTAACCATGGTCGCTATACCAGGTTAAAATAAATAGCGGAGACCGCTGACATAGTTTTTATGCTTCTATTTCTTGATTTGAGTGGTTTCTATTTTTCTTGTTGAGCTTTGGCATTGTGATCTGGGTCGCAACGACACTTTGTTTTTATTTTCTAACCCGTGTCGCTCGAGATGCTCACCACCTACCATCTAGTATATGGAAAGCCATGACATTTGCTCATCCAGTCGATTCATAAATCATTATGGACAATTAATATCTGTAATTTGGATCTGAATAAAGTGACAAAGAATAGAAAAGTAGATCTGAATCAACTTCTTGAATTTCATGGCTATGCATACGACAATAGTATTATGTATAAGGAGAAGGTCAAGAAGTGGAACGACAAGCACATCCTTAGCAAGACCTTCGAGCTGGGTCAGAAAGTCTAGTTGTTTGATGCAAAGTTAAAACTTTTCCCAGGGAAGTTGAAAAGCAAGTGAACACGGTCGTTCGTAGTGAAGCATGTTTGTGACAATGTAAGCATAGTCTTATCTAGATTGTCAGATGACACACAATCTTTCGTCATCAACAGACAACTTCTGAAGCCTTAACTTGAGCATGATACCTTCCTATCCATGGTTGACTCCATTCAAGAGGCCTATGAAGAAGAACTCCTATCCACAGCATTTGGAGATTCACACAAATAGATCAAAAACATTTTTGAATAGTTAATCAGATTCTTCTCTTCTTCTTTCCTTCTTTTCATTTCTATTCTTTCATTCTTCCGAAAGCTTCATTCATCCCATGCATGATTGTTATACATAGGATATGCTTCATCCTTAGTATAGGGGTAATGAGTGTATATGGGAGCCCATTCTTTAATCCCCTCACTTGTCACCTCAACTTTTTTACATTCTCTCTATACTAGGGGATATTTTACCCTAAGTATAGGGGAAGATAGGCCGAGCTGCTTATTAGTTTATTCCCACCCTCAACCCACCATGCTCGGTGTACAATCTATTATACTTAGTATTAATCGTTCCTTAGTAAAGGGGGGTCGTTCGACATCTCATTCTTTCTTCAGTCATTGTAGTATGGATTCTACAATAATTAGTATGAGTTGTGTCTTCCTTTTCTCTCTGATCTATGATGACATAGCTCAAGCTAAGTATAGAAGGGACATATATACGTTGTATATATTTTAGCCATAAATCATACTTATGTATTTTTAATATGTCTAATTAACAAAATTTAAAAAACAAATCCAATTCTTTGTATATATTAATTAATAAACTGGTTAAAAATGTTTTGCAAATGTTTGAAAAATAGTCAGAAAATCACATTGAAAAAACTTTTGGAAAATGTTTTGTAAAATTTTTTCAACCATTGTAAAAATGTTTTTTTAATAAAATCTTTTATTTTTTTGAATAAAATAGTTTGAAAATCTATTTGCAAATGATTTGAAAAATGGTTGCAAAAATATTTTGAAAAAATCTCTATATATAATGTTTGAAAAATCTTTGCAAAATGAGTTTTGAATTTTGTAAATGTTTGAAAAAATTATTTGTCAAGTTAGTTTACAAAATAAATTTTTCAAAATATTTTTGAAATTCTTATCAAATTATTTTGAGAATATGTTTCTGATCTAAACAAATAAAGATCCTCAATAGACCTTGTATATACAAACTTGTAAATTCCTAAGTCCTTAATTCTTGTAAATAACAAGATGCAATCCCATGTAAATATATGCACATAAATATTTGTCAAAACTCTACTATTTTTTAAAATCCCTTAAATTTGCAAAATTAAAAATCTCAAAAAACATTTACAAAAAATTTTCAAAAACTACATAAAAGTTTGCAAAACTTTTTCAAAAACTGATAAAAAGTTCAAAACCAGGAAATTACATCACAAAAATATTTTCCTTGCATGTACATTCTATTTGCATTTTTTCGGATTGAGATTAACAATTGGACAAGTCTAAATAAAATCCGAAGATTGGAGCATGGTTGGACCTTAATCCACTTAATCACAAGAACCTTAAGGAACTAGAATTGAGGCACTTCAGGTCTGCTAGAGTTAATTCTTTGAGATCCCAAGACTTGGTTTAGTGTTAAATTGACCACATAAGTAAAATATTTCAGAACACATGCATGACTCTTTGGACAATGAACTAACTTGCACACATGTACTTTACACCTTGCTCAACTCAGTTGAATTGTATAGGGCTAGATTTGTCGGCATGAGACACAAGCAAGTGGAAACATCAGAAGTCACATATCTACGGCCAATCTACGCCAACCCGATCTAGTAGCCATGAAATATAATGATAGAAGTTGTGGGTTGCAATAATGCTTCAAAAGAGGGATAGTCTACTGGCTAGAGAGGAAAAAATCTTTGTGTAAATGTTTTTGTATATAATATTCAAAAAATGGGATAAAAACAAAATATCCAAAAATGAATAGATGGGTAAACTCCAAAGAAAATTGAACTCTCATCAGAGCATGTATTCAATAAGCAAGCTTGAGCTTCGAAGTCGATATGTATGTGAGCCTGCAGTCGGATGACTTGGCTAAACCGATCAAGCATACTCGGATAGGTAGCTACACTGGCTACCATCCATTCTCTTATTAAGCTTGTTGTACTTGAACTTAGAAGGGAATGCCTTGTTTCTCGAGGAAATAGTTATTGGATTGGAGAATTAGAGTCACCATGCTGGAGAAGACTGACTTTTACCGCTTCCGCCGAGCAGAGCTATATATCACACACACTGTGTAAGATAGATTCGTAGTCATAAGGGATTGCGCATGATGTCAACTTGTTCTGAACTGGCTTTTAAGGAGACCTAGGCTGGTTTTTTTGATTCTTGAAGGCTATTGTGTTTTAAGTCTGGTTCCCAACTAATGTTCCGGACACACCTAAATCTGAAGGTTCGACTAATATCCAAACTTTGATTTTGTAAAGACAAGTTTAAACGATAAATTCAATCCACTTTATTTCTTTTTCTTTTCTTTTTTTTTCTACACTTATAGGATTAAGTGTTTGCTAGGGACTAGCAAAGGCAAGTATAGAGGGCGTGATGACTCCCCATGTCATCACCTTTATTCTTTCATTTGGTCTTAAAACCCTATCTAAATGATGTAAATATTAATAATTTGTCAAAATAAACACTTGATTAATTGTACAGAATATTGTATAAAATATTGTATATTTTATGCATTTAATTCCAAAATTAAAGAATAAATTAAGAAAAGAAAAGGAAAGGAGACAACACCCCGAGACCCAGTCATCATGATGGCTTAGTCGACAAGGAATAAAGTAGAAGGATATACAGGGAATGAATTGTACAGAAATCACATCACAAAACTAATTTTTGATTTATATAGAATTACATTTTAGCACCTATTTTATATAATTAGTTTTACACGTCAAATCAGGAAACATTGTACATGAAAGTTGTAGATAAAAAATAGAAAAAATACAAAATTTATTCACATAAAAAATAAATACAATGTGCTTTTATATTCAGAATAAAAGTGTAGAATCCCAACTTCACATACTTATATCTCCTCCATATGAACTCAAAATTCATCAACATCACCTTTAATTGTATATAACTTTTTATTGGCCATTTAATGAAGGTAGTTTCATTAACTTTGGAGTTAACATGCAAAAGTTAGATTTTGGACCCCTATTATAGAATATACCTGAATAAAATATTTATTTTGTTTATTCTTTATATTTTCATGATTTTATATTTTTTTAATTTTGTAAATATTATTTATAGTATATGTACATAATTAAAATAAAATAAAACCAAAAAATACAATAAAATAAAATAATATACTCAAATACATAGATAAATTCCTTTACATATACCTATATAATAAACACATATATATTTTTTTAAGTGTACAAGTAGCTTCAGAAAAATAAAATAAAAATATATTGAGTGTATTTAAATAAGTTATAAATATGTAAATTATTTGTATAAAATAATAAAATGCATATCATAAAATAAAAATAAAATACCAAAATATATGTATTTATACCTATATTATACATGTAAATATTAACTTATGATAAAAGCTCCATACAAATAAATAAAATTATGTATAAAATATTACATTAAATTATAAACCTTTTTTGTATTTAATAAAAATTTAGTTAATTCATTTACCATTTATTATTGATTTTACAAATAATTTCTTCTTGGGATTATTCTGTTTGGTACACGTGGGCCAACCAGAGAGTTCCCCGTGTTGACCCGGGTCAACACTCCCCCTATCTCTTCCTCGTTTGCCAATTTATCAGAACCCGGGTTTTCGCCTAATTATCTGCTAATATCCTTCATCCTCTGGATTGGCATGATGCTCAATTCATGGAGATCAACCCTCTGTGATTCTGATGCACTCCTTACATATGGTCGATCTCCATCAAGTCGAGCAGCGTCGGCCTCGCAAGTTGGCCCCTTGTTCTGCATATAAATAAAGACCTCCGACAACCTTCCTCAAGTTGATCCCTCTTCGGCTGATTTCAACCCCTTAGATCCGCCCTAGTGGCTCCGCCTTGGTGACAGCAAGGCATTGCTGGTGTTGTTTAGCGAGGAGAATGATGGAAGAGGCGTATCCAAAAACAATCGAAGCTCCGTCAGGAGGCTCTACCCCATGGCTCACGACCATGTCGAGGCCATTTCCAATTGTTTCTAGGTAATAATTGTAGAGAATAATTTAATTCCGCATTTAGTTATTAGTTTAAATCATTCAGTTAACATCAAATCCCATATCTTTATTGACTTGACGCTTTTGATCTCATATCCATGCCCATCACCCTCCTGACCACGTTCTCCACTTGATACACCCATTCCCCCTTGATTCTGGCAAGGAATCAAGGTCTCGGGCTCCATCCATCATCCGTCAATGGAGCTGCACGCATGCACCTCCATTTCAGCTTGAAAGTTGCCAATAAACACCTAACTTTCTTTGTCAGAACCTTAACAAGCTTCCTTTGCAGGTACATCAGCAGGAGGAGCCCTTCTGAAAGGTGATTCAACCAAGAACAGACCCCCAGGTCTTTGCTGGAGCCATTGACCACCAGGGCTCGATCCGCGAGCCCCTAACCTATCTAGAGCGCCTAGGAGGTGAGGGAGTCTAAAGAATCAAGAAGAGACCTTCGATGGTGCTCTAGGAGGCTGAACATGCATGCCACATCGAATCCAAACTCGCCCCGGGTGAGTTCTTCCTCTGTTCTTCTTGGACCCTTCAGGATCATTCGATCAAGATCAAGGCCCCATGTGCAGCAGTTGACGTCCGATCAGCGTGATCCTCCATCATTGGATTCCATTTGGGATCTAATCCTAAACGCCGACACCAAACCAGTACTTGTCGTCCTGATCCAACTACATGTCCTAGTGATCGATCATAAGCCGCTGGATCAGGATCTCTTTGGGGGTAAATTGCATATCCGACCTCTACTTTTTATTATATTTTTATTTAGTCCTGTAAATAATTAAAACCTCTATATACTTTCTTTAAAATTTTCTAAAAAGGCCCTCAAACATAGTGCATATTTTACCTAGTTCCTTGTCAACTCACCTCACGTGGCCTTCCACACTAGCTAGGCATTTTGTAGTTAGACCCTTACGGGTTTTGTAATTAGATTTTAACATTGAAATTTTGAATATTAGTTTGGAACTTTTGGGTAATTTGCATATCCGTCTATGCCTTTTGTTTTAATTGAAAATATACCCCTACTAGTTCAATTAATTTTTGTGCATGTTTTTCATTTTCTAAAATATATCATCCGTGCTCAAAAATCATGAAAAAATAGGATAGCGTGTTTGATGCAATTCTCTCACGTTATAATTTTTATTTTGCATTTTATGCATTTTACTATTTATTAAAAATCAAAAGGTGTATGTTTATTTCTTGTTTGCTTTAGAAAATACAAAAATATAAAATCATATTTAAAAATTCCAAAAAATAGCATTTATCTATTATTGTGTTTCATGTCCCGAACAAAAATCCTTGAAAATAAAAAAGAAAATCACTATTAAATAAAAAGCTCCAAAACCATTATAAATATTACAAAAATTCAATAAAAACTCCAAAAATATTTGTTTCTAATTTATATTTTTATTTACATATCTTAGTAAGTATTAAAATAATTTTTTTAGAATTGTTGACCTTATTTAGTATTTTAAATCTCAAAACAATTCATCTTCTTTTAAAATCTCTGATTTTTTTGTATTTAGAACTTCAAAAATAGCTAAAAATTAGTAAAAACTATTGAAAATGTCAAAAACCTTAGAAAAATATCAAAAACACAAAATATTTTACTTCGAAAATATGATTATTTATATCCCTATTTATAAATATGACCCATATAGCGGACCCTACTTATAGTGGGAGAAAGCATTGCCCTTTTATTTATAAATATAATATACTATATTGTATTATATACATATATGGAGATACACATAGTTAGTATTTATTTTAATTATTATAAATACTTTATAAATATTTTTAAGACCCTATAAAAATAAAAAAGACTATTCTTATTTTTAATTTTAAATTTTCATATATTTATTATATATTTTATATTATTTACTCCTTATATTATACGTATTATATACATATAGTTATATATACTTATTATATATATTAAAAAAATTATAAATAAAAAATATAAAATATAAATAAAAATAAAAAAATAAAAAATATCTATAATTATTAAAATTAAATAAAAGATATATAATATATTTATTTTATTCAATTAAAACACATACACATATTGATTGAAAGTGTGCATACATACTTATGCACTTGCTTTATTTATTCATGTAAATAATACCTGACACGACCCATGCTTCTCATGTTCTACCCCCATCGTACTTGTCACTTTACACATATATTGTAGGGTTATAATAAATTTCCATCCACATTACTTACCTTGACTGCTTGGTTTATTTTATTTGTGGGTTGATTGTTTCTTAACCATCGGTCTGTGCAAGTTGTCATCATAGCGACTTAGTGGTCCCGCCTTGTGTGGACCACAAGACATGTCCTTAGATTCATCAAGTTAAACAAGCAATCACCCCCATGCTTCCTTACCTACTAGGAGACTAAGTCGTAATCTGAGTCATTGATCAGCATGTTCAAAGAAGATTCAAGCTAGAACGAAGATGAAGAATTTATTTCAGATATGTTCGTTAAATTTCTTTCAGAACCATGAGTGACAAAGGTGGACAACACCTCATTGAAATTGAAGGATTAACCATCTACTGTCACCGTTTCTAAAGTGACCATGGAGAAAGCTCAGCAATTACCAGAGCTCAAACTGCTCGTGAGAGGTCTAAAGTACCCATTCTTTGCGGGTGAAGAGAAAATGTATCTGGTCATCATCAGTAGCTGGTTAGCCCTAGATCAAGAATCTTGACTTCTCTAGGTTCTAGAAAAGAACTGCAAGGCACTTGGTTGGAAAGTCTCAGATCACTGAGTGATAGATTTGAGTATGTGCTCACACAATATATATATCTTAAAGATGATTTCAAGCCGTCCCAATAATTCCAATGAAGACTAAATCTGAACCTATTGGATGTATTTATGAAAGAAATCATGAAGTGGTATGAAGCGGGCTTCATTTACCCATCTCCGACTCCAAATGGGTGAAACCCATGCATCTAGTTCCAAAGAAATTAGGACTCGCCATGGTGAAGAATGACCAAGGAGAGTAGATCTCTACCCAAGTATTGACATCTTGGTGGGTGGGTGTTGACTACCACAGTATGAAACCAACGACAAAGAAGAATCATTTCCATATGTCATTCATTGATCAAGTTTTTGAGCGACTTGTAGGGAACGAATTATTGTGTTTCTTACATGGGTACTCTGGGTATAACCAAGCGACGATCACGCCTAAAGACCAGGATAAGATGACTTTCACCTCCTCGTTCGACACAGAGAATGCCCTTTGAACTTTGTAATGCTCCAGCAACTTTCCAGAGGTTCATGCTTGTTGTCTTTGCCAACATGGTCAGGAGTTTCCTTGAAGTCTCCATGTATGATTTCTCAGTATACGATGATAGTTTTTATTCTTGTCTTTAGCACCTAGATAGAGTAGACAAAAAAATGTCACGAAGTAGATCTTGTACCATCAGGGGAGAAGATCCACTTCATGGTTACAGAAGTAATCATGTTGGGCCATGTCGAATCCAAGAGTGGCATGGAGGTTGATTCGATAAAGGTGGATGTTATTTCTAAAGTCAAGCTACCTAAAAATGTAAAAAATGTGTGATCATTCTTAAGGCATGTCGGCTTCTACTATTGATTCAGCAAGCTTGCCCGACCTCTCGCTAAGCTGCTTTGCAAGGAGACTGAGTTTATTATTGATTAGACGGTTCTCCAATATTTTAATCAGTTAAAAGAACTTGTCACTCATGCTCCAGTCCTACAACAACATTATTGGTCTCTTTCATTCGAGATCATGACTTATGCCTCAGATTTTGCAGTTGGGGTTGTTCTAGGACAAAGAAGGGATAAGATTCCCTATGTTATTCATACCCTAGAAAGACTATCGATGAAGCATGGAGAAATTATATAGTCACGGAGAAAGAGTTGTCGGTGGTAGTTTTGCATTATAGAAGCTCAAATCCTACCTTCTTGTATCTAAAGTCATACTTTTCACTGACCACTTCGCCATGCGATACCTATCGCAATAGAAGGATGCTGAATCACATCTACTCAAATGGATCCTTCTCCTCTAGGAATTGGACATGGAAATAAGAGATAAGCTTGGAGTTCAGAATGTGGTGGCAGATCATCTCTCCAGAATTGAATTCCAAGAAACTCAGCTGACCAGTACACCGATCATAGACACCTTCTCTGATGAATCCATCCTCGGTATTGGTTATATTCCTTGGTAGGCCGATATTGTGAATTGCCTCATCTCTGGGGTAGTTTTACAAGAATGAACAAAAACCAAGAAGGATAAGTTCTTGTCCAATATTCATTTTTTACTAGTGGTCAGACCCATACTTGTTCAGGGAGGGAGTGAATTATATATGGCATCGGTGTATTCCACAAGAGGAGTAAAAGTGTCCTTGAGCACTACCATAAGCTCAAATTTGGTGGACACCATTCTAGAAGTAGGACGATAGAGAAGATACTACAGTGTGGCCTCTGGTGGCCGACACTCTTCAAGGATGCAAATGATTATGTGAAAGCATGTGTTGAATGTTAGAAACGGGAAAAACCCTTGGTGTTAAAGATAGCATGCCCCTCAAATTCATCCATATATATGATGTGTCCAATGCATGGGGCATCGACGTCAAGGGTCTTTCCTAATATTCAAGGCTTTGAACACATCCTGCTTGTTGTAGATTATGTGAATCGATGGGTGAAAGCCATTCCAACTCGAACCGTAGACAACAGAACAATCTGCAAATTCCTAAAATAAAACATCATTTCTTGGTTCGGGATTCCAAAGATTATGGTTTCATATGGAGGTTTCCACTTCATCAATAAATAGGTTAAGAAATTAACAAAGGAGTATGACATCGACCATCGAGTCTCATCTCCTTATCATCCATAGTCAAATGGCCGGGCAGAATGCCCAATAGAGAAACCAAGATGATCCTACAGAAACTTGTGCGACCAGATTGAAAGAACTGGTCATAATTTTTGGACTCAGTTCTCTAGGCATACAGAACAGCCTACAAATCTCCCTTAGTCATGTCACCCTATCATCCTGTATATGGAAAGCCATGCCACCTTCCCATGGAATTGATTCACAAATCATTGTAGGCCATTAATATATGCAACTTAGACTCACAAAAAGGTGGTCAGTAGAGAAAGCTAGATCTGAACAAACTCTTGGAATTCCGAGATTATGCCTACGACAATAGCTTGATGTACAAGGAGAAGGTCAATAACTAACACGATAAGCATATCAGACGAAAGACCTTCGAACATGGACAAAAAGTGTGGTTGTTCGACGTAAAATTGAAGATATTTCCAAGAAAATTAAAGAGCAAATTGATAGGATTGTACAGAGTCGGGATTGTGCATGATAATGGAAGTGTACTGATATTATAATTGCCAGTTGACACACAGCCTTTCATGTCAACGACCAGTTGCTGAAACCATATATAGAGCATGATACATTCTTGGTTGTCGTAGACTCTGCAGAAGTTATTTTTGATGATGAATCCAATGCTGCAACAACATCAGTAGAGCCAAGCAATGCTCCCATAAATATCTTTCATTAGATTTCCTTCTTTTCTTCTTTCCATTTCTATTTTTCAAATTATTTCTTTTGTGTTGCTTGCACTCCATTCATCATTGATATACTTTGGATATGATTCATTCTAGGTATAGAGGGTGAACGATTCTCTAACTTGCCCCTCAATTTTTAATAGTATGTCTATACTTAGGTATATTTTACCCTAAGTAGTGGGGGACAAGCCAAGTCCAATTATTTCATACAATTTGTTCCTTTATGAACCCTCTTTTGTAGTCAATCTACTATTCTTAGTTAAGTTATTCTAAGTATGGGGGTTGACCGACTTCTTATTCTTTATTTTAATCGATGTAGTATAGGCTTTCATGTACTTAGCATGAGTTATGTCTTCCTTTTTCTCTATGACCTATACGACATAGCTCAAGCTAAGTATAGGGGTCATATTGACATTATGTATACTTTAGCCATAACTCGTACTTGCATATTTTTAATATGGTCGATACACTATGTGCATAGAAATATATAGTTAATCAACTGTACAAAACACACCATAAATATGTATAAAAAGTTTTCAAAAAATCCTTTGTAAATATGATTATAAACTGGTTTAAAAATATTTTGCAAAATGATTTGGAAAAATGTACTCTTTCAAAAGTCTTTGCAAAATGGTTTTAAAATTTTGTAAATGTATGAAAATTTGTTTGTGAAGATTACTTGCAAAATAAGACTTTCAAAAAAAATGTTTGTTAAAATATTTTCAAACCATTTTTGTAGAATTTGTGCATAAGTATGAGGAATAATATCCCCAGCACAACTTTGTATATATATGCAAACTTGTAAAATAGCAACTAGCTTAATGTCTGTGAATACCTAGTGTAAATTCTTAAACCCGATTCTTGTAAATAACATATGCACTCCCGTGTAAAAAATATGTACAGATTTCTTTCACTAAACTTTATTAAAAATCCCTAAAAAAATTCAAAATAAAAAAACCATAAAAAATTGTAAATTGTTTTCAAAATTTTGCACAAAAATTTGCAGAACTTTTTCAAACTTCCACATAAAGTTCAAAAAATAGAAAATTGCTTCACAAAAAGATTCCTTGCATTGTACATAGCATTTGCATTTTTCAGAATGATCAAGACATTTGAACGAGTATTAAATAAAGTCTGAAGATTGGATCTTGGTATAGACCTTAATACACCTAATTTTAGAGGAACCCATTACGAACTAGAATTGGGATACTTCCGGTCACCTTGACTTAATTCTTTTCGTTCCATGAAACTATGTTTATAAGTCAATTCAACATGTATAACTATAACCCTTCATATCATCCATTAGACTCTTGAGACAATGGATTAACTAGAAAAAAAAACCTCACGCTTAACACTTAGCTCAATCCAGATGGATTGTTGAAAAATCATGGAATCTAAGTCGGGACGATGCTAGGTCGCTTTGTCAAGGTTGGCTCAGGAACCATTGTTGGAGATTACCAAAACCGGTACTCTAACCCATTTCTTCTGTTAGTCATAACATCTAACAAGTAGAGACTGGATTGAGACAATGCCTACGATAATGGATGATCTGCTGATGCAACTTTTTTCAAAGACCCCAAATCATAGGAAGAACAAAAGATTCTATATCCGTTGGGGCAGAAACAAGGATGTAGAGCAATGTAAAGTCAAAGAAAAATCCAAAAAGAAGCCTACACCAAAAATTCTACATAAATATTGAGCTTCCAGAAAAAGCATGCTTCTTCGTGGGGATTCGATTACACTGGTCGAGCTTTACAATGGAATGGAGACTACACTGGTCCATTCCTACTTCTTTTCCCACTCTACTAGATTCTTCCCCATATTGGTTGAGAAAATAGTAGCACTTGATCCTAGAAGGGAATATATGTATCCATGAGCACGAGTTATCAGAGGAGCGGACTCTTTTATAGTTCAGGGACTTGTCTGGGAATAGATGAAAATATCACACACATGATTTTATCATTTCAAGGTTATAAGAGCATGCGACTGAGAGGATGGTTCTGACCAAACTGTCGATTGAACTAGATAATAGGAGTATTGAACCTAAGGGTTGTTATGTCACGCTTCCTAGCCTTAAAGTGGTTCCAAACAAACCAAGAATCCAAAGGTCTTAAATGAGGTCCAAACTTTGTTTTTTATAAGACAAGCTTAAGAGTAAAAAATTATTCCAAGTTCTTTCTTTTTCTTTTCTTTCATTTTCTATTTCTGCACTTATTACATAAGTGTTTGCTAGAGACTAGCAAAGGTAAGCATAGGTGGGTGATGAATATGTAGTTCATCACCTTTACTCTTTCATTTTGGCCTTAAATCCCTAGATAAATGCATGTATAAATCATTAATTTGTGAAAAATAACACTTAATAAATCACATTAAATACTATATAAAATATTATATTTATTCCTAAATAAAAGAATAAAGAAAAGAAAAGAAAAATAATGAAGTGTCAAAGATAATAAGTGACCCTAAACACCGAGACCCAGTCATCATGATGACTTGATTGATAAGAATAAAGTAGGGGGAGATAGGGTAGAGAAACTGTACAAAAAAACCACACACAAACCCTAATTCTTTTTACCCAATAATTATATTTTAGGACTCATTTTATTTTATTATTTTTATGCCTCAAATCGATAAACGTTTGAACATGAATATTGTACGTAAAAATAAAAAATACAAAACTGATTTCAGTAAAAAATATTGTACAGTTTGCCAGGGACACCTAAAATAAAAAGGTGAAAAGAAAACTTTGTAGTTGTGTATCTTCTCCATAGAAACTCAAAATTCACCAAACTCATGTTGTTCTTCATAAAATAAAATTACCTTTTTAATGAAGGTGGTTTCATTCAATTTGGAGTTAAGATACAAAAGTTGGGTTTTGGACCCTCATTTTGCAATATACATGTATAAAACATTCATTGTATTTATTATTTATGTTTTTAGGATTCTTATATTTTTATAATTTTGTAAATATTAATTAAAATACATGTACATAATAAAATTAAAATAAAACTATTAAAATACATTAAATAAATAAGATACTTCGATACATATATGAATTGTGCTCATATATACCTGTATAATATACATACATAATTATTTCAATACATATATAAACTCAATAAAATAAAATGTAAATATCCAAATATATAATTAAATAGGTTATAAATATATAAAATACATGTATATAATAATAAAATACAAATACAAACTAAAAAATAAAATTATGAAATACATGTATATATACCTATTTATGTACATGTAAATACTAACATGTTATGAATAGCCTTCTAAAATAAATAAAAATGCCCTACAAATACTACATAAAATTATAAACATTTTTATGTTTTGACGGAAAATTAATAAAATCAAGTACTATTTAATATTTATTTTACATGAATTTTTATCATGGGATTTTCCTAGTTGGTCCACGTAGACCAACAGTGGTAGAGAAAAGTCGACTTGGGTCAAGTGTACTACCTTCAGCTACCCTAGTGTCAGAACTCTCGGGGAGGTCATTTTCTTTGATTTTTCATGCCACCTCCTCTCCATCTTCTTCCTCAATCTCCCACGTTTCTTTAATCCTCATCTCCCTACTACACGTCCATTCCATAGTCTTCACAAACCCTCCATCTTCCTTACGCAATTTCCCCACCTTTTTGGTCGATCACAACATCTATAAAATCCAGTCACTTCCTTATTTTTTTGTTACGAATCCCTATCTTCCTTTATAACCATGATTTCTCACTTGCTAGAAATCGTCAGTGATAGCAATGACCTTGTTGATACTTAGGCGCAGATAAAGGGGAGGCTAGGCGGTGGTCCAACTCGCCTGAAGCACCTTCGGGTGGAGCACCTTCTGCTCCTTGGATACATCCAGGTATGAGCTTCTAAGTAGTCTATTAACAGGTATTTCAATTCCTTGGTGTAATAGAAGCTTTAGTTTCAATTATTAGCCCGTAGATTAGGTTTAATTCCACTAATTTCTTTCACCGAAGCTCAAAGCTCCGGCCACTATCTCATAGTGAAATTGACCCATTTCGACTCACAGATCAGAACATCCTCTTTTCCCTACGCTTATCCACCTTCTGCCCTATCTCTCCCTCTTCCTTCACATAAATCAAAGAGAATCGAAGCTCCTTTTTTCTGCCTTGCCCGAGCTTCATTGCAATCCACCTCCACATGCTATTCAGCTTCACTGGTTGGTCAATTGTACTTCCCTCAAGCCATAAAATCTTTTTCACAAATCTGAATGCTCGAAGAGACACCTCAGAGCAAGGCCAGGCCCTTGGACATGATCTCTAGGTGCCCAAAAATAATGAACGCTCTAGGTCTCCTCCAACATGATTTTATCTTCATTGAGCACCCTGTGGATGTGGATTCCTTCAAGAAGGGTGTAGGGACAATCATAATGAAGAAAGGTGCCCAGAGTCGGAAGTAAGTGATGATCAAAGCTCGAAAGTCACTTTGTTCTTCCCTATTCTTCCAAGTGTAGTCGCTCGATTCAAAGTCGAGCCCCAAGCATGCAGGTATGGTCTGATGAAGCATGCCACCATCGTAGGATCTCCAACGGAGATCTAATCTTAGCGCTTCATCGGTGAAGAAGTAGCTAGCGACGATGCGATGACATATCTCCATGTGAAACCACCACCAGCGTCCGATCGTTTACTATTTTGGGCTAATTGCACATACCACCTCTGCCTTTTTGTTTATTGTGTTTTTGTGTTGTAAATAAATTCTATAGTGCAAATGCTTACATAAATGTTGCAACTGGGCCCCCACATTTTCGTAAATTACATATAGGTCCATGCCAGCTCAGCTCACATGGTCCCCCACGTGAGTTGATTTTTTTGCAATCATACCCTTATGGGTTCTTTTATTTGTTTTTAGCATAAAAATTGTAAATTAAATTCAAAAACTTGTGGTTTATTTGCACGTACTCCCTGTATTATATTTTAATGGCAAATATACCCTTGTTAGACCTTATAAATTAGTTTTGTGCATTTTATTTTCAATTAAATAGCTCATGCACATGAAAAATTGAAAAAAAATATGTGATAAGCTCGGAATGCTACTCATCCACGCCATCATTTTTATTTGTCATTTTTTTGCACTTTATACTTATTAAAAATCTTTTTTGGGTTATTTAATCTATGTTTATATATAAATAGAAAAAATAGAAAATCACATTTAAAATTTCCAAAAATTAATATATTTTCTATTAAAATATAATATAGCTACAGACCAAAAATAAAAAAAGCAAAAGAAACCCCTACAAATTAAAAAACCATGTAACCCTAAAAATCAAAAAATATTTTATAAATTCAAGAAAAATATTTTTCTTATGTATATTTTTATCTATACATATTACTACTTATTAAAAGTAGTTTTGAGAAATTTTGAGTTTATTTTATATTTTTAAATCTCAAAACAATTTGTCTTATTTATTAACTCCCTTTTTTGGAGTATTTTTTAATTTAGTAATACTTAAAAATTAGCAAAAGTTCAAAAAAAAAAATCGAGAGAAGGATAAAAAAGATAAAAACATTTATTTTCTAATTTTTAATATATATATATAATATCTGTATATATTGTATATACATATATATATATAATTATATACTTATTAATATTAATATAATTATTATAAATTCTTATGAATATTTTTAATACCTTTAAAAAATAAAAAGTATTGTACCAATATATATTTCCTAATTTTATATATTTATATCATATATAGTTATTATATTAAACATATTGATATATATATATACTTATATGTGCTTATTACATATTAAAAAGAAAATGAAAGTAAAATCAAGAAATCTAGAAAGAAATTAAAAATTATAAAATTAAAATATATAATATATATTATATATTGTGAATACATAAAAAATTAAATATACTTAAAAATCATCATAAATTTTAAATAAAAAAACAAAGATACAAAAAATAATTGTTGTATATTCTTTGTATTCAATAATTATTTGCCTATCTGCGTAGCTCTCAGTGTTTCGACACCCAGAATACTTGTACACTATATACATTTTCTCTATGTTATAATAAATTTTATCTCACTTAATTTGGCATTTCTTTACCTTTCACATGTGGATTAATTGTTGTTTGAATGTGTGGTTCGTGTCCGGTCGCCAAAGCGACCAGTGTTCTCGCATTGTGTAGAACACTAGACCAGCTCAAACACACTTCTTCAATAATTGCATATGCATACATATTTCTCATGCATTAGCTTTTCCGACTTCCTCCCCTATTTTATTAGACTTACGATAAAAGGAATTTGAAAATCCATTATACGATTCATTTAAAAACTATCCAAAAAAGGTAAAAATCGAAAATTGAAAAAATGGACTGCTACATAAACTTGACATTGAATAAAATCAGTCATGAACTTCATTCATTGATTTGGGGGAGTGTGAACCACTCATAGTTGCAGGTACTTACCTCCAAATAGAGGGGGTAAGGATGTAGCCCCAAGGACTAGAGCCAAAAAAATCCCTAGCCTTGTGCCCTAAGAACCCATGTATTACCTTTCAGTACATGGTCGAGCTGCAAGCACTTGCCTCCAACCATAGAGAGTTGTTTGGTGTACTCTGCTTCACATTTCCATTTGGGCATGATATAACCCAACAGCTCGAGCAAATGGTTTCACTATTTGGGGGAGTGTGAAGATGTACATTGGGAGATAGGGGACATTACTTCTGAGTCTGATGAAAATACTTGTTGGAACCACCTAACTCTAAAATTGAAAAGATAAGAGACCGATCCTTCACGGTCTTCGCTATGTTGAGTTTGCGATTTGGGGGTTTGCATGGTGTTTTCTTGATTAGTTGAGGACAAGATCTGATCATTTCATCTCTTCACCTCTTTATATCTATTTCATCTCACTTCTTACTTATTTTTCATCCTTTCTTTCTTCTTCTTTCACTATCACGATGATGGGCATGCGATATCTTAGGCCTACTCTTACGACACTGCTTCATAGCGCACCTACCCAATCATTTCGGATGGTTCAATTGAGCTATCTCTTCGAACCCGAGTTTTCTTCTATTTCTTTCCTCTTGATCACCATTCATCTCTGACACCTTCTTTTGTACAACAGCATCTTCATGTTAACTTATCAAAGCTTGATATAGATTCTTTCTCATTTCTAGAGGTTGGTGACATGACTGGAAAATAGGCGCAGACAACTTTAGTTATCATTGATCAAGAGGTTATCGATAATAATTTTCTCGCTTTGTTAGAGTCCATGCAGAAATAGATGAAGGAGCGGAGTAAATTGATGACTGATGTTAGAGCTGAGTTGAACCAGCTGAGAGAGAGGTGAGAGGGAGAGGATTTACCGGATGCTAAGGATATTGATGTACCTGACATACATGGCATCTTTGAGTTCAGGCCTAGACTATTTAGTTGTTGCCCAAGTGCCATGGGCATTCTACCAATGTGCCCCATTTACACCTACATGAGTTTGAGATGATATGTAGTAAGGTGCATGATTTACACATGGATGAGGATACTATTAAGATGATTGCATTTCCATTCTCCCCGATAGATCGGGCAACATATTGGTTGAAACATCTTGGGAGGATTATCACTACATGGGAGCAGTTGTGTAACAAGTACTTGAACAAGTAATATCCACTCGATCGCATGAATGCTATGAGAGCTATGATTAGCAACTTTTGGTCATGAAAGAGAAGTTTCATAAGGCATGGGATCGATTTAGAGAGATCTTAGATTGGTGTCCCCATCATGATATCAGCAAGTCGAATCTTTTTCAGAGTTACTTTAGTGGGCTGACACTAGAGTTACAAGGACTGGTGATTGCTTCTTGTAGAGATTCTTACTTCTCCAAGCATGAGGATCGTATTTGGGTTATCTATGAAGATATGGCAGAAAACTACACCACAATGTCTCAGACTCGATATTATACACATGGGAAGCAATCATCACATTTACAACATTCTTGAGTGGCATAGATTGATGCGGGATCACCTTTGTCTTCTGCTCTTGCTCATTCTAAGTCCCCGTCTAGTGATATGTGGATTATCTGACAAAAGTTAGACGATATGGAGATTGTTGAGAAGAAGTGCCAGAATTTAGACAAGCTTGATAAGATTGATGAGATTAACTGTTGTTTGAGTGACCTGAAGAAATAATATATGTGCCTACATGAGGTATAGATGGCTTATATGCCTTCTTCACAATCACCAATTGATCAAGGGAACATGAGTATACATCCATGATTGCATCCTCACTCGTAGCATATTCATCATATTCATTCTGAGTTGATTTAGCACGCTCCTATTTACCAGATACCATAACAGACACCATCTTCTGGTTCACAAATGGTGGTTTATTAGAGTGATCAGCCTATCTCTTCTTTGCCTCCATTTGGTGTGCATACAAGGGCATATGAGTAATACGATCTCTCAAAAGGGATCATACAGGTTCATTTACTAAATCGGAAGACATGACCTCACTCATGAGATATTGGAAAGAAAGAAATTCTATGCACGGTCATCTTGCTTTAGAAGCTTGACTGAATTTGTAGGTTTGATGATGCTTTTGGAAAGTATATGATCGATACCGACTCCCAATAGTCAAATGAGAAACATAATGATAAAACCCTGAAGGTGACAGTCTAAAAAGATATCTAAAACTTCGAGTTTACTCTAGGTCTTCTAGTATGCATAATGTACAGGTATTTGGAATACCTGAGGGTGATGTGATCATTAATGATTATATAACCATGACGCTTCCATTCTAAGGGAGTGATGAAATAGGTCTGGATTTTAGTGACTCCTTTCAGTAGAGAAGTGATCTGATCTTGGTCCAAATGTAGGACATTGATCTGATTGTGATTCAGATGCAATGAGAAGATAAGATTTGCGATCTTGATTTAATCAAGCATCTATGAGAGATATGATCTCAATAACCAAGTCACTATGTGTGGAACAATACAATCTCCTTGTGCTTATCTCCAAGTATCCGCGGAGAACGCGCATTGTTCTTGAAAGGGTTCAAGAAGAATTCCATTATTGATTATGTATCTAAGCATTGAGATACTGATAACTAAATGTGATCATGAATAATATGAATTTGATTCATATTATAAGGAGAGTCATCTAAGATGATTAAATGTGATTTTATTATCAAAGATGTGAATAATGTGAATGCGATTCATGTTATTTGGGCACATGAGAACAGTGATCCAAGATGATTAAATATGATTTAATTATCAAGGATATGATTAATGTGGATATCACTATCCATAATAATCATGGTTACTATAAATATGATTTATAATATGATGGAGAGATTTAATTGTAAATAGAATTACAAATTATATGTTATTGTGAATTGGATTCACAATAAACAATTAATTGTAAATCTAATTTACATATTTATATTGGATATATGGATATGATTCATATTTATCAATGGCATGATTGATATTTTCACAAATTTAATTTGGATTTTTTATAGATATAAATGTAATAATAGTTATTGCATTTTTTATCCTATATAATAAATATATATTAAGGAAGCCAAAACCACCAACAAGGTGGCCATCCACCTTCACCATGTCAAAGGGGGGGACGGCCACTCTCTTTTTAGGGTGGTGGTTGCCTCCCTTATTATATATTTATTATTATTGAAATTATAATGTATTAATTTGTATCTTGATAAAGGGATATAATTAATTTATTTTAATTAAATTTGTTGTTGCAAATTTGTAGCAACAAATCATGACCATTGATTAACAACCTCTTAATCTAAACCATAGATTAAGAGAGACATTGATTGAGATCCATGTGCATCCAACTAGTATAAAAGGAAGGGTAGCTCTGGCCTTTGAGACACATATAATTCCAAAAGGAATTAAACTCTCTCTGTCTCTCTCTCTACATGCCAAATCCCTCTCTCTCTCTCTCATTGTGGCCATCCACCATGGAGCCCTAGAGAGAGTCGCTAACGTCGCAGCATCATCGTTATACTGTTGGATTATTTGCTCGTGGATCTCTGTCTCCTTAGGTGTAACCCGCTCATGAAGAAGACGTCGGATCTCATGAGATGAGATAAGGAGATCCATCGCTTGGATCATCAATATGGATTGCGAGGAACACGTGTCTCATCAACAGGCTCGCAAGCATCTCCTCTGTTGATCAAACTTGAGACAGGAGGTCTCTTCATTTAGAGACTCAATCGCAACCACGCTTCAAGAGGAATCCTTAATTCCTAATTGTGGTTTAGATGAAACGATCCGAGAAGTTTTCTTGGATCATGTGGTTTCATTGTTAAAAAATTTTCAATTCCACTGCCTCGAGCGACTAGTACGACTAGTTGCACTCGATCGCATACGATGTAATCCTCACACTTCTGTGATGTGATCTTCTCATATACTTCAAGTGTTATCAGATCCAAGTTGGAGGTTTTGGATATGATCTATAAACCTATGATGACTTGGGCATTGTTTGGTTGTGTGATATTTTATCGCATTTTGTTTACACAACCATGTTTGTGTGATTTTTTCCCTCTTAAAAAGTGTTTAAACACGAAATTATTACTTGGATAATGTTCCCATTAGATAACGAAACCACAGATATGAGTTTGTGTGATTTGGAATCTGATTGCTCAAGTTATGATCATTTTAATGAACATGTATCATTTACTTCGGGGATAGCGAATCTTGACATATAAAGAGTGAATTACAGTTTTTAAATGCCTAGAAATACGTGAATATCACTTCGGTTCTGTTGTAAATCAAATTAGCAAACTATGAAAACTTACTTTGCATGATTTGGTTTAAATTGATTAAGATATGCTAATTTTAGTAAGTAGGGGTCATTGTTGAAAATTACTTTCCCAATCATGAACCTTGTGATGGTCATTGAATTAAATTGATGGAAATTAATGGTTAATTTTCTGAACTAATTATTGATGAATATTTGTGACATATTTAAAGATGATGAATATTTTATTGAATTATATTGACCATAACTAAAACATGATTAGATACGATCTAGATCACAATTGGTTACATGAACCTTCCAACAAACATTGATGTTTGAATAGGATTGGGCATTTGTTTAGAAAATCTCCTTATAATATTAATCAAAAATGTTTTGATTATTATCATATGGTATAACATCGGTTGAAACACTGAATATCATCTCAAGTACAAAGCGATCAATTGGCATTATCCTGACCTGAGGCAGATATGGTGTCTAGTCGAGGAACGTTGGGGTAGCAGGTTGCTCCACGAGCGGTCTGTCCCACTCCCGTCGGTACTGGCCATGACAGTGTTGAAGGATATGGTTAGATCCTCAAGCGCATCACGGAAGCGTGATCATCATATCGAATACTACAAGGAGCGACTAGTCGGACTAGTTGCTCAGTGCAGCGGAATTTAAAAAATTTTATACGACGAAACCACATGATCCAAGAACGCTTCTCGAATCGTTTCGTCTAAACCACAAACAAGTAATTAGGATTACCTCTTGAAGCGTGGTTGCGATCAAGTCTCTAAACGAAGAGACCTCCTATCTCAAGTCCGATCCGACGGAGGAGACGCTTGCGAGCGCGGGGATGAACCGTGTACTTCTCGCAATCCATGTTGATGATCCAAGCGGCGGATCTCCTAATCTCGACACACGAGATCCGACGTCTTCTTCACGAGTGAGGCGCACCGAAGGAGACGGAGATCAATGAGCAGAAGAACGGGCAGCATAACGACGATGCCGCAGCGATGGAGAACCTCTCCATGGCATCCATGGTGGACAGCCATGAGAGGGAGAGAGAGGGCTGACCTCTAGAGAGAGAGAGAGAGAGAGAGAGATGCTTCTCAAGCATTGTGTGTAAAGAGAGAGCATGGGTATGCCTCTCTATTTATAGGGTTTTGGGATCCATGGATCTCAATCCATGGGACATACAAAATCAATGGATGAGATTGATTTATGTCAATTCAATGGTCAAGATTGTTGTTGGTAAAACCAACAAATTTAGGTTAAAATATATTTGACAAAATCAAATATAAATTAGTCCTAAATCAAACCAATAAATAAGGAGAGAATACATACATGGAGATCACAATTCCATGTATAACATGGTGGGCGGCCACCCATTCCAAATAGGGCATGGGTGCCGCCCACCCCTTTCCTAATGGAGGGCAATCTCATGATAATTCATGAGATTGCTTATCTCCATGGAAATTCTCTCTTTATTTATTTCCAACAACTTTTTGTTGGGTTTTATTCTTCAAAAATAATTCACAATTATATTTGAGAATATTGCAATCTTGCCATGGAAGAATTGTGAATCAAATTCACAACCCAAAACAATATATAATTTACATTGTCAATTAATTACACAATGTGTATCCAATACACATAATAATTAATCAACACATATAAATTATAATTAGCTCTCTCTAATACATTATAAATCACATTTATAATATATTATAAATAATTGGATATTGCTATCCACGTTATTCTTATCCATAATAATTAAATCATATTTAATTATATTGGATAACTTATTCTCTTGTGCTTCAAATAATATGAATCACATTCACATTATTTACATCTTTAATAATCAAATCACATTTAATTATCAAAGACAACTCTCCTTATAATATGAATCAAATTCATATTATTCATGATAATTAAATCACATTTAATTATCCATTTTCTCAATGCTCGGATACATATATCAACAATAGAATTATCCATGAACTCTTTCAAGGATAATGCGCTTTCTCCGCGAATACTTGGAGATAAGGACAGGGCGATTGTATTGTTCCACGTATAGTGACATGGATATTGAGATCACATCTCAAATCCAGATCTCGGGCCTCCCATAGATGCTTGATTAAATCAAGACCGCAAATCTAATATTCTCATTGAATCTGAATCACATTCAGATTAATGTCAAACATTTGGACTAAGATCAGATTACTTCTCTACTAAGAGGAGTCACTAAAATCCAGACCCATTTCATCACTCCCTAGGAATGGAAGCGTCATGGTTATACAATCGTTTATGATCACATCACCCTCAGGCATTCCTAATACCTGTACATCCTGCATACTGGAAGACTCAGAATAAACCCGAAGTATTAGATCAACTTTGCACTGTCTATTTCAGGGTTTTATCAGTAAGTTTCTCATTCGATCATTGGGAGTCGGTATCGATCATATACTTTCCAAAAGCATATATCATACCTAGGTCTTGATCATATACTTTCCAAAAGTATATATCAAACCTACAAATTCAGTCAAGCTTCCAAAGCGAGACGACCGTGCGCACGGAATTTGATTCTTCCCAATATCTCATGAGTGAGCTCATGGCTTCCGGTTCAGTAGTGAACCTGTATGATCCCTTTGAGAGATCGTATTACTCATATGCCCTTATATGCACACCAGCGCGCCGGTGTATAGACCTTGATTAGGTCATCAACCTATTGGTCTGCCAAATGTACATACTCAGACATATAGTAACACACCTGTCTCCGGTCAGAGGATGTGTGCCTATATCATGATAGCATATGATATAGGACTTTGGTTATCTCGATCTCGTTAAGTCAACTCTTTGACCTAACTAATCTGACACCTCCGAATCTCTATTCCTATGCAGAGGACCTGCATCAAGAAGTCAGTCAGATATCATCCTAACTGAGAAAGGATTGCCATCTCCTACTCAGGCTGGAGATCATCTCTTAATAATCATTTGACGGTGCTTGATGAGTCCTCAATCTAACTCATTAGATATTCATCTAAGCACCAGCCTCTATGAGTCAATAATTGAATCAACAGCTGTATGATCATTAAGATGGCCATGGTACATAACCCTAATTGTACTAAGGGACCTATTATGCACACTATGTACTCTTTATTTCAGATTAAGGAGTGAATTGCAATAACATTTATTGCATAGTGGCTCGTCGTGGGCTCGCATGTCCAACAATCTCCCACTAGCCCAAAGAGCCATTAATGGGCTAATCATTTAAACCCACACTCATGTGACAATCATAGGCTATTTAGAAAATAGCTAAGTAAGCTGATCAGTCACTCCGTTCCCAAGAGACTACGCCAAGTCCTTTTACGGCACTTGCATATCTCCTAGTAACAGTGCTCGCATCCAATGCGAATGTTGCATCTCATGCAACCGATACTCAATTTTGTTGGTTATAGTGTCCTTGACACTACATCTTATTAATTATCATAACCAGTATTCCCATAATCCTTATTAGAATACCTTCATTCCTGGAGATCTCTATCTTCTAAGGTATCTACAGTTAAGACCCTTATAGATCACTATCTACAAGGTCTTAATCCTTTGAAGATAAGACTTTGAGATCGCTATCTCTAAGTTTCATCATCTTTGAAGATATTGTTATTACTGTAATCAAGTGCTTTATCTCCATAATAGGATTAGTAACAGTTTACTACTCCTACTGCATGGTAGACATCTGATTTTTATACACATCTAGCATACATTCAGCTTCTCATAACTGATGCACAAGTGCAAGCAGTTCTAACATTCTCTTCCTCAACTCTTTGAGGTGCTATCCCTTTAGACAGGTCACTACCGCATCTTAAGGGAAGGAAGCCTTTCTTGGAATTTTTCCAGAAAATGGAATAAGTCCAAGGTGTACTACTAATGCGACAGTCCCAATACCCTCTTCTCTTTGCTTCTGAACGACTTCAGAATTAAGATCTAAGAGGTATCCTTGAAATCGTATCTCAAGGTATGGAACAACCAAATTATAAAACACTTATTATTATTCTTATATCATTCTAAATGATTAGAATAATATCTACATTAAGCACGATGAACACAATGGCACTCCCACTAAGCTTCACATGGTTCATCAAGATTTTATCTGAAATCACAACATTTATAATTTCATCAAATCTTATGTTCCAACTACAAGAAACTTATTGGAGTCCAAAGATGGTGTTCTTCAGCTAGCACATATTGCTTTCCTCAACAATGAAGTCCTGGGGCTACTTCATATGAATATCCTCAGAGAGGTGTTCATAGAGGAATGCAATCTTGACTCACACCATGAAGATGTCATAGACAAGTTGTGTAGCTATAGTTAGCAATATTCTGATGGGTTAAAGCAAGGTCACTGGAGAGCAAGTCTTATGCAAGCGATGCCTTCTCGTCGGTGTGTAGCTCATGTCTACGAACCGTGCTTTGAAGGTCTATACCTTCTCATCAGGTTCCCTCTTTCTCTTGAAGATCTATTTACACCTTAATGGGTCTGACACATATAGGTGGATCCTCGAGGGTCCATATACAACACTTGTATATGAAGTCTACATTAGACTTTTATTGCTAACATCCATCTTTCCATGTCATGATCCTCAGGAGCTTCATCACATGAAGTCCGATCATTTTCAGATTTAACTGACACATGGAATTCATCCTCAAACTTATTTGAAAAGGTATTAATGTTTCATCTTTAATTATCTATTTCAGTTTCCGATTTCAGGAGCCTCATTATCTTTTCAAGATTAAATGAGTTCCTTTACTTCATTTTCATCTTGATTCTCAAGTGAGTCATCCTATAAGAATCATATTCTCAAAGATGAGATCTTTTAAGAATCTCAAGGTCATAAAGTAGGTATCTAATACCATCCTTTATTTTCCTAATGAAGTAGCACTCTCTAGTGCTAGATTCCAGCTTACATGCATGGAACCTTATTAAGTATATAATGTAGTCTCTACTACGTATATACCTTGGAAACTAAGAGATAATTATGCTAGGATTAATCATTGATTAAATCATGTCACACATGATCAATTGTATCTCCCTACAACTCTGTTGAGTTAAGGTTCATTAGGAGGATTGAGATAGGAATGATATTCATATCTCCATAAGGTATTTCTTGAATTCATCTATTAGGTACAGGCTACCTTGGTTAGATTAAATTCATTTCATCTTCCTTCAAACTTTGGTTCTAAACCAAAATTGCGAAATCTTTGAACATTTCAAAGGTTTCTTAGGTGAAGAGAAGAAATCTCATATCATACATAATCATTAACAGATATCACTCCATAATGTTTACTATGATATAGATGATCTGCATACATCAATATGTATGAGATCCTTAATACCTTGACATCTTACACCTTTCCCAAGGAAGGGTGTATTGGACATTTTACTTTGAATACAATATTCACAAGTATGTGAGATTTGATGCTTTAGATAATCTAAAGTTTCATGTCTTACTAGTCCATTGATCTCATCAACAGACATATGTCCAAAAATTGATGTCAGATCATTATCAAATGATTTTTATCCTCCTATTGATCCTTTTAATTCTCAGTATTAAAAAAAACTTAATGAATCATTCATTAATTTTCTAATTTAATAGAGTCCACTAGATCTTAGATTATTATCTGAAATATCTCCATCATAACTCTTTATGATAGATTTATTACAGAATTCATGTTTATATCCAACAATTAGAAATAAACAATGAGTGTATTCTAATATATAGGTCATAAAGACATTCTCTAAGACTAAGGGCTCCCACTGAAAATATGAAGTCTATTGATCTCATGGAAATTGTTGCAATACTTGCATCACTTTCAACATGGATGACCAATAAACCTTAAGATCAAATTTCTAATACATATGCAACCAATTGCAAGTGTCATTAGAAAATTTGAGATACAATTATTAGACTTTATCTTATAAAATAAGTAAGTCAATATCAATGATTATATGTAGATTATACTGATGCTCCATCCGAGTCCTTTTCTGAGGATTCTAGACAGACTTGATAGTCATACTATCAACACATCAACTTATTGCAGTATTGGCATTCATCCAACTCTTTGGATGTCATATGGAAGTCACAGAAGTACAGTCAACTCTTTGACTATACCTCTTACTTTGGGTCCAACCCATGCTTCCACTGCGCTCCCTTTGTCTATAAGCAACCTTTGCTCAAGACCAAGGATCTCTTATGTTAAAATCAAAATTTTCAATATAAGAGTATTTCAACATTTATACAAGCTTCATTTAAGTTCATATAATATGAATATTATGAAGCTTCATGAATGACTAGAGTATAGACAGTAGAATGATGACACTCATCATCTACATCCATCTAAACTCTTAAAACATAGGTTCAGGTAGGTACTCAAACAATTTGAATACATCATCTGTTATAGAGCTACCATTCTACATGATGTAGAGAACCATGTCATTCATGATTAAATGTCAAGAGCACATATGTATGCCAGAATATCTTTATTGATTTTATAAGGATTATTTGATAATTACGATCATTATCGACATGTCACTTCAAAAGTACATTCGATGAGATCAAGACTTATAGAGACATACAAACCCTAGGGTTTTAGTCCTATTGTCTATTTAATTATCACTTCTCATTATTATGAGGAAACTTGCATATTGCAACCACATACATTATGTGTCCAACTGTAATTACAATATCTGGATCAAGGGTCCAATCCATGATATTTTACTGGTTATTATTGAGTATAGAATTGAGTGGGTTTAATGAAGGATTATCTGAAATAAGAAATTTTGCATGAGTGTATATATTTATATATATATACATATTATACTTTGATTTAGGAATTTTCATATCAAAGTTGTCTTGTCATGTCAACAATGAAAGTTCATTCCCTTGATCACTTTCAATGTAAGAGATATACTTACCATTATATCTTAGCAAGATCTGGGATCTCCTCTTTATCTTTGTTACATCCCAATAATATGAGAAACTGCAACTCCAATAAAGAGAAGCAGGAACACATTCCGCCTTGCAAGTCCAACTTGCATTTCCCAATTCGGTCTTTAACACCCGGGCCCACCACCCCTAAGGTGATGTTGACCCGTCGTTAATTGAACCAACCGTCAACAGGAATAGAACTCGCTATGCGCAATCCAATATCGCCCCAATAATATGAGGATCCGATATTGGGGTCACTACGCATACGGCCTTACTCTTTCGAGAAGCAAAGAGCCCGATCCAGATGCGCTTGTATATAGGAGCTGTCACTTCGTACAGGCGTCTTCTATATACAATCCCTGGCGACGGAAACCCTTCGCCTTGACGGGAGATCATGGATGTCACTTATGTGATCCTCCACCTCTTATTCAAATTTAAATAATTACTATGAATCACATTCATATAATTAATTCTTCCAAGGGAATTATTAACTCTAATCATATTAGAGTATTCTTAATTGGATATAATTAACTTAATCATATTAAATTAATTATCAATCCAATTTAATCAATCAAACTTAATATTATGCTTGAACATATATGATATTATTCTCAAAGTACGTATTAATTCGTATTTTAATAATTAGAAAAATACATCGTAATCCCTCGGACATTATCCCGGCCCTACCCGCTATCATGGCCAGTACCGACGGGAGTGGGGCGGACCACATACGTTGCAACCCGCTGACCAGCGATCCCCGACTAGACACCATATCCGCCTCGGGAAAGGATAATGCCAAATTGATTAATTTGTACTTGAGATGATCATCGATTTTTCAACCGAAATTATACCATATAGTAATCAAAATAATTTTGATTATAAGGAAATTTGCTAGGCAAATTCCCAAGTCATATTCAAGCAAGAAGTTTGATGATTGTAATTCCAATTATGGTTTAGATCAAATCTAATCAACTAATTGGTTGGGGCCAAGTCAATTAAGGAAATAATCATTCTCTAATATTTCACAAATATTTTTCATAATTATTTCTCGAAATTAACAATTAATTTCATTAATTGACAATCACATGGTTCTTGATTAGGAAAGCAATTTCAGCAGTGACCCCTACTTACTAAAATTGGCATATCTCAATCATATTAAATCCAAATTAAGCAAAGTCAATTTCTAAAGTTTGCTAATTTGATTTAGGACAGAACCTAAGTGATGTTCCATGCATTTCGAGGCAAGTCTAAACAGTAATTAACATTTTAATCACGTTCAGATTCACAGTTCCCGCAACAGTGCATACATGTTCATTAAAACGACCATATCTCGAGCATACGAAATCCGATTTACGCAAACTCAGATCCTATGGTTTCCTTATTTAATGGGGAACATAATCCAAGTTAAATTCGTGTTTAAACAATTTAAACAGTTCCTAATTTATTTACTAAACAGATCTGCGAAATCAAATGCGATGAAAACTTTCGCGACCTTAACGAACCCAAGTCGTCCTCGGTTAGCGAATCACTATTCGAAACCGTCGACCTAAGGCTCTGATACCACTTGAAGGATATGGTTAGATCCTCAAGCGCATCACGGAAGCGTGAGCGTCGTATCGAATACGACAAGGAGCGACTAGTTGGAATAGTTGCTCGGTGCAGCGGAATTTAAAAAAATTTATACGACGAAACCACATGATCCAAGAACGCTTCTCGAATCGTTTCGTCTAAACCACAAACAAGTAATTAGGATTACCTCTTGAAGCGTGGTTGCGATCAAGTCTCTAAACGAAGAGACCTCCTGTCTCAAGTCCGATCCGACGGAGGAGACGCTTGCGAGCGCGGGGATGAACCGCGTGCTTCTCGCAATCCATGTTCATGATCCAAGCGGCGGATCTCCTGATCTCGACACACAAGATCCGACATCTTCTTCACGAGCGAGGCGCACCGAAGGAGACGGAGATCCACGAGCAGAAGAACGGACAGCATAACGACGATGCCGCGGCGATGGAGAACCTCTCCATGGCATCCATGGTGGACGGCCATGAGAGGGAGAGAGAGGGCTGACCTCTAGAGAGAAAGAGAGAGAGAGAGAGAGAGATGCTTCTCAAGCATTGTGTGTAAAGAGAGAGCATGGGTATGCCTCTCTATTTATAGGGTTTTGGGATCCATGGATCTCAATCCATGGGACATACAAAATCAATGGATGAGATTGATTTATGTCAATCCAATGGTCAAGATTGTTGTTGGTAAAACCAACAAATTTAGGTTAAAATATATTTGACAAAATCAAATATAAATTAGTCCTAAATCAAACCAATAAATAAGGAGAGAATACATACATGGAGATCACAATTCCATGTATAACATGGTGGACGGCCACCCATTCCAAATAGGACATGGGTGTCGCCCATCCCTTTCCTAATGGAGGGCAATCTCATGATAATTCATGAGATTGCTTATCTCCATGGAAATTCTCTCTTTATTTATTTCCAACAACTTTTTGTTGGGTTTTATTCTTCAAAAATAATTCACAATTATGTTTGAGAATATTGCAATCTTGCCATGGAAAACTTGTGAATCAAATTCACAACCCAAAACAATATATAATTTACATTGTCAATTAATTACACAATGTGTATCCAATACACATAATAATTAATCAACACATATAAATTATAATTAGCTCTCTCTAATACATTATAAATCACATTTATAATATATTATAAATAATTGGATATTGCTATCCACGTTATTCTTATCCATAATAATTAAATCATATTTAATTATATTGGATAACTTATTCTCTTGTGCTTAAAATAATATGAATCACATTCACATTATTTACATCTTTGATAATCAAATCACATTTAATTATCAAAGACAACTCTCCTTATAATATGAATCAAATTCATATTATTCATGATAATTAAATCACATTTAATTATCCATTTTCTCAATGCTCGGATACATATATCAACAATAGAATTATCCATGAACTCTTTCAAGGATAATGCGCTTTCTCCGCGAATACTTGGAGATAAGGACAGGGCGATTGTATTGTTCCACGTATAGTGACATGGATATTGAGATTACATCTCAAATCCAGATCTCGGGCCTCCCATAGATGCTTGATTAAATCAAGACCGCAAATCTAATCTTCTCATTGAATCTGAATCACATTCAGATTAATGTCCAACATTTGGACTAAGATCAGATTACTTCTCTACTAAGAGGAGTCACTAAAATTCAGACCCGTTTCGTCACTCCCTAGGAATGGAAGCGTCATGGTTATACAATCGTTTATGATCACATCACCCTCAGGCATTCCCAATACCTGTACATCCTGCATACTGGAAGACTCAGAATAAACCCGAAGTATTAGATCAACTTTGTACTGTCTACTTCAGGGTTTTATCAGTAAGTTTCTCATTCGATCATTGGGAGTCGGTATCGATCATATACTTTCCAAAAGCATATATCATACCTAGGTCTTGATCATATACTTTCCAAAAGTATATATCAAACCTACAAATTCAGTCAAGCTTCCAAAGCGAGACGACCGTGCGCACGGAATTTGATTCTTCCCAATATCTCATGAGTGAGCTCATGTCTTCCGGTTCAGTAGTGAACCTGTATGATCCCTTTGAGAGATCGTATTACTCATATGCCCTTATATGCACACCAGCGCGCCGGTGTATAGACCTTGATTAGGTCATCAACCTATTAGTCTGCCAAATGTACATACTCAGACATATAGTAACACACCTGTCTCCGGTCAGAGGATGTGTGCCTATATCATGACAGCATATGATATAGGACTTTGGTTATCTCGATCTCGTTAAGTCAACTCTTTGACCTAACTAATCTGACACCTCCGAATCTCTATTCCTATGCAGAGGACATGCATCAAGAAGTCGGTCAGATATCAGCCTAACTGAGAAAGGATTGCCATCTCCTACTCAGGCTGGAGATCATCTCTTAATAATCATTTGACGGTGCTTGATGAGTCCTCAATCTAACTCATTAGATATTCATCTAAGCACCAGCCTCTATGATTCAATAATTGAATCAACAGCTGTATGATCATTAAGATGGCCATGGTACATAACCCTAATTGTACTAAGGGACCTATTATGCACACTATGTACTCTTTATTTCAGATTAAGGAGTGAATTGCAATAACATTTATTGCATAGTGGCTCGTTGTGGGCTCGCATGTCCAACAAGTGTGTAAGAAAGGGATAATGTTTGAAGGGATCATGATGTATTTTTATAATTATTAAAATTCAAACAATACGTATTTTGAGATTATACCTTCCTTCAAGTAACAATTAAAAATTGTTTTTGGTTCATTGATTGGATTGATAATTGACTTATATGATTAGATTAATTAAGATCCAATTATACACTTTATTATGAATAGAGTTGTTATTTCCATTGGAAGAATTAATTATGTGAATATGATTCATAATACTTAATTAGAATTTGAACATGATATGGATGATCACATAAGAGACAACCATGGTCTCCCGTCAAGGTGAAGGGTTCCGTTGTTAGGGATTGTATGTAGGAGATACATGTTCGAAGTGACAGCTCCTGCATACAAGCACATCTGGATCAGGCTCTTTTCTTCTCGAAAGAGTAAGGTCGTATGCGTAGTGATCCCAATACAGGGTCCTAATATTATTGGGGCTATATTAGATTGTGCATAGAGAGTTCTAATCATGTTGACGGTTGGTTCAATTAATGACAAGTCAACATCATCTTAGGGGATGTGGGCCTGAATGTTAAAGATCGAATTGGGAATGCAAGTTGGACTTGCAAGGCAGAATGTGTTCTCGCTTCTTTTTATCTGAGTTGCAGGTTATCATATTATTGGGATGTGACAAAGACAAGAAAGGAGATCCTAGATCTTACTTGAGATATAATGGTAAGTATATCTCTTACATTGAAAGTGATTAAGGGAATGAACTTTCAGTGTTGATAAGGCAGGACAACTTTGATACAAAAATTCCTAAATCAAAGTAAAATATGTATATATATAAATATTTATGCAAATTTCTTATTTCAGATGATCCTTCATTAAACCCACTCGATACTATACTCAATAATAACTAGAAAAGTATCATGGATTGGATCCATGATCAAGATATTGTAATTTCAGTTGGACATATAATGTATGTGGTTGCAATGTGCAAGTTTCCTCATAATAATGAGGAATGACAATTAAATAGGCAATAGGGTAACAACCTAGGGTTTGTGTGCCTCTATAGTTTTGATCTCTCATCGAATGTACTTTGGAAGTGTAATATCGATGATGATCGTAATTGTCAAATAGTCCTTATAAAATCTAAGAACATGTTCTGGCATACATATGTGCTCTCAACACTTAATCATAAATGACATTGTTCACTGCATTGTGTAGAATGGTGGCTCTATAAGAGATGATGTATTCAAAATGTTTGAGTACCCGCCTGAACCAAAAGTCTTTAAGAGTTTAGATGGAGAGTGTCATCATTCTACTGTCTATACTCAAGTCATTCATGAAGCTTTATAATATTCATATTGTATGAATTAAATGAAGCATGTATAAATGTTGAAATACTCTTATATTGAAATCTTTTGAATTCAGCATAAGAGATCCTTTGTATTAAGCAATGGTTGTTTATAGATGAAGGGAGCGTAGTAGAAGCATGGGTCGGGCCCAAGTTAGAAGGAAAGTCAAAGAGTTGATTGTACTTCTATGGTTTTCATACACATTGCATCTAAAGAGTTGGATGAATGTCGATATTGCAATAAGTTGATGTATTGATAGTATGACTATCAAGTCTATCTAGGATCCTTAGAGAAGGATACAGATTGTGCATCAGGATATTATACATCTACATACAATCATTGAAATTGACTTACTTATTTTATAAGATCAAAGTCTAATAATTGTATCTCATTCTTCTACTAACACTTGCAATTGGTTGCATATGTTTTAGAAGACTAGAAAATTTGATCTTAAGGTTTAATAGTCATCCACATGGATATTGATGTAATTGTTGCAACAATATCTATTGGATTGATAGACTTCATGATTTCAGTGGGAGAGCCCTTAATCTTAGAGAATGTCTCTATAACCTAGATATTATAATACACTCATTGTTTATTTCTAAATGTTGGAAATAAACATGAATTCTGAGATAGAACTATTATAATGAGTTATGATGGATATATTTCATAAATTAATCTTACATCTAAAGGATTCTATTAAATTAGAAATTTGATGAATGGTTCATTAATATTTATAATACTGAAAATTAAACCTTATAAGTTTAATATGAGGATGAAGATCATTTGATAATGATCTGGCATCAAGCCTTGGACATATGTATGTTGATGAGATCAATAGACTAGTAAGAGATGAAGCCTTAGAATGTCTGAAATTTCAAATCTTACATACCTGTAAATATTATATTCAAAAGTAAAAATGTCCAACACGCCTTTCTTTGGGAAAGGTGTAAGATGTCAAGGTATTCAAGATCTCATACATATTGATGTATATAGATCATCTTTATTATAATAAACATTAATAATATGTGATATTATTTGATGATTATTTGTGATATGAGATTTCTTCCTTCACCTTAGAAAGATTTAAAATGTTCAAAGATTTCACAATTTTGATTTAGAACCAAAGTTTGAAGAAAGATGAAATGAATTTGATATAACCTAGGTAGCAAGCACCCATTAGATGAATTCAATGAATACCTTATGGATATATGAATATCATTCCTATCTTACTCCTCCTGATACACCTAAACTCAATAGAGTTATAGGGAGATACAATTGGATCATGTATGACATGAATTTATCAATAATGAATATTATCATAATTACCTGACTACAATATATATCCACAATAAGATTCCATGCAAGTAAGCTAGAATCTAGCACCAGAGAGTGTTCCTTCATTAGGAAAATAAAAGAAGGTATTGGATACCTACTTTATGACCTTGAGATTCTTAAAGATTTCATATCTAAGGATATGATTCTTAGATGATGATTCTCTTGAGAATTAAGATGAAGTGAAGGAACTCATTTAATCTTGAGAAAATAATGAGGCTCCTGAAATCGAAAACTAGTAGGACAACTAAAAATGAAACACTCATACCTCTTCAAATGAGTTTGAGTATGGATTCCATGTGTAAGTTTGACAGTGATCGAACTTCATATGATGAAGCTTCTGAAGATCATGTCATGGAAAGATGGATGTTAGCAGTAAAGTATAAAGTAAACTTCATATACAAGTGTTGTATATGGACCCTCGAGGATCCACCTATATGGGTAAGACCCACTAAGGTGTAAATAGATCTTCAAGAGAGAGGGAACCTGATGAGAAGGTAGAGACCTTCAAAGCACGACTCGTATTCTCAAGATACACACAGAAAGAAGACATTACTTGCGATGAGACTTGCTTTCTAGTGACCATGCTAAAACTCATCATATTATTGCTAACTATAGCTACACAACTTGACTATGACATCTTCAAGATGGAAGTCAAGATTGCATTCCTCTATGAATACCTCTCCGAGGATGTTCATATGAGTAGAACCAAAGCTTCATGGTTGAGGAAAGCAAGGTGCGCAAGCTGAAGAACTTCATCTATGGACTAAAATAAGCTTCTTGTAGTTGGAACATTAGATTTGATGAAATTATAAATGTTATGATTTCAGGTAGAATCTTGTTGAACCATGTGAAGCTTAGTGGGAGTATGATTGTGTTCATCGTGCTAAATGTAGATTATATCCTAATCATTTAGAATGATGTAAGGATAATAATAAGTGTCTTATAGACTAGCTATTCCATACCTTGAGATATGATCTCAAGGATACCTCTTAGATCTTAGTTCTGAAGTTGTTCAGAAGCAAAGAAAATAGGGTATTGGGATCGTCACATTAGTGGTACACCTTGGACATTTCCATTTTCTGGAAAATTCCAAG
Organism: Ottelia alismoides; assembly: GCA_037367405.1. Lineage (NCBI taxonomy): Eukaryota > Viridiplantae > Streptophyta > Magnoliopsida > Alismatales > Hydrocharitaceae > Ottelia > Ottelia alismoides. Next base: position 405,080 of record JAZKJV010007811.1, on the reverse strand, counting down.
AAAGGCTTATTTTCCTTAAGATATGATATTGACCTATCTAAAGGGATAACACCTCAAAGAGTTGAGGAAGTGAATGCTAAAACTTCTTGCCCTTGTGCATCAGTTATGAGAAGCCGGGTGTATGCTAGATGTGTACAAAAGTCAGATGTCTATCATGCAATGGGAGTAGTAAATTGTTACTAATCCTACTATGGAGATAAAATACATAGTTGCAGTAATAATAATATCTTCAAAGATAGTGTTCTCAAAGTTTCATCTTCAAGAAATTAAGACTTTATAGATAGAGATCTAAAAGGTCTTAATTGTGGATACCTTAGGAGATAGAGATCTCTAGGAATAAGGGTATTCTGATAAGGATAATGGAAATACTGGTTATAAAAATTATTAAGTTGTAGTGTCAAAGGACACTATAACTAACAATATCGAGTACTAGTTGCATAAGATGCAACATTCACATCGGATGCGAGCACTGTTACTAGGAGATATGCTTGTGTTGTAAAAGGACTTGGAGTAGTCTCTTAGGAATAGAGTGATTGATCAGCTTACCTAGATATTTTTTCTAAAGAGCCTATGGTTGTCACATGAGTGTAGGTTTAAAGATTATCCCAACAATGGCTCTTTGGGCTAGCGGGAGATCGTTTTGGACATGCGAGCTCATGGTAAGACATTATGCAATAAATGTTATTGCAAATAGCATTCCCTCATCTAAAATGAAGAATAATTAATTTTCATAATAGGTCCCTTAGTACAATTAGGGTTATGTACCATGTCTATATTAATGATCATACAGTTGTTGATTCAATTGTTGAATCATAGAGGCTGGTGCTTGGATGAATATAAAGAGTTAGACTGAGGACACATCAAGCACCGTCAAAAATGATTATTAGGAGATGATCTCCATCCTGAGAAGAAGATGACAATCTTTTCTCTAAAGGTTGATAAACGACCTCTTGATGCAGGTCCTTTGCGTAAGAATAGAGATTCAGAAGTTTTAGATAAGTTAGGTCAAAGAGTTGGCTTAACGAGATCGAGATAACCAAAGACCTATGTCGTATGCTCTCATGATATAGGCATGCATCCTCTGACCGGAGACAGATGTGTTACTATAGGTATGAGTATGCATATTTGGCAGACCAATAGGTTGATGACCTAGTCAAAGTCTATACATCGGTGTGCGGTGTGCATACAAGTACATATGAGTAATACAATCTATCAAATGGATCATACATGTTCATTTACTAAATCGAAAGACATGAGCTCACTCATGAGATATTGGGAAGAATAAATTAGGTGTGCGGTCGTCTCAATTTGGAAACTTAACTGAATTTGTAGGTTCGATATATGCTTTTGGAAATATATGATCAACACCTAGGTATTATATATACTTTTGTAAATTATAAGATCGATGCCAACTCCCAATAGTCAAATGAGAAACTTAATGATAAAACCCTGAAGGAGACAGTCTAAAAAGAGACCTAAAACTTCGGGTTTACTTTAGGTCTTCATGTATGTTGGATGTACATGTATTAGGAATACCTGAGGGTGATGTGATCATAATGATTGTATAACCATGATGCTTCCATTCGGATGGTGTAGTGAAATAGGTATGGATTTTAGTGACTCCTCTCAGTAAAGAAGTGATCTGATCTCGATCCAAATGTTAGACATTGATCTGAATGTGATTTAGATGCAATGAGAAAGTTAGATTTGCGATCTTGATTTAATCAAACATCGATGATAGGTCCACAAGATCTGGATTTGATATGTGATCTCAATATCCAAGTCACTATACGTGGAGAAATACAATCGTCATGTCCTTATCTCCAAGTATCTGCAGAGAAAGCGTGTTGTTCTTGAAAGGGTTCAAGAATAATTCCATTGTTGATATTATGTATCTAAGCATTGGGATATTGATAATTAAATGTGATTTAGTTACCATGAATAATATGAATTTGATTCATATTATAAAGAGAGTCATATAAGATTATTAAATGTGATTTAATTATCAATGATGTGAGTAATGTGAATGTGATTCATGTTATTTGGGCATATGAGAATAGAGATCCAAGAGAATTAAATATGATTTAATTATCAAGGATATGATTAATGTGGATATCACTATCCACAATAATCATGGATATTATAAATATGATTTATATTATGATGGAGAGATTTAATTATAAATAGAATTACAAATTATATTTTGTTGTGAATTGGATTCACGATAAACAATTAATTATAAATCTAATTTACATATTATGTCGGATATATGAATATGATTTATATTTATCAATGGCATGATTGATGTTTTCACAAATTTATTTGGAATTATTTTTGTGAAGATAAATGCAATAATAGTTATTGCATTTTATCCTATATAATAAATATATTAAGGAAGGCAAAACCACCAACAAGGTGGTTGTTCACCTTGACCATGTCAAAGGGGGGGATGGCTACCCTATTTTTAGGGTGGTTCTTGCCTCCCATATTATCTATTTGTTATTGTTGAAATTAAAATGAATTAATTTGTGTCTTGATAAAGGGATATAATTAATGTATTTTAATTATATTTGTTGTTGGAAATTTGTAGCAACAAATCATGGCCATTGATTAATAACCTCTGATGCTTCGAGGAACGACTTGGTCAACCCGAGCCTATAGGCTAGGTGTGGAGGCTCAGGCCTTCATCTGGGTCATCAGATCGATCAGATCGGATGGTAGCTACTTCTTCATGCTCTGCCCCCTCCTGCCAGAGAAGGTTGCGCTCTGATGAAGGCCCTGGAGCTCCACCATCGTCCCTTCGTAGGCCCGAAGGTCAAGAACGATACTTGAAGGCCACGCGAAGGAGCTGGAAGTGCAGGAGGGTCCGATCATGGCTAGAGGGGTCGGTCAATGAGGCATCGCTAGAGCTTCTATTCAAGATCGATGATGAGTGAAAATCTCTGGCCATTGAAGGTCCATATACGTTAGTATAGCTGAAGCGTGTACGTGGGGGATTTTGAATGAAGTGGGATCCGTAGGAGGGGCGGAGGAATGAAGGACCTTGATCTCATCTTTGGGGAACTAGAGAGGAGGTGGGCATAGGTGATCAGGGCTCTAGAGAAGGAAGGAAGGCAAGCGAGTGTGCGGCGAAGATGCTAGAGGTAGTATGGATGTAGGTAGATGGTTGGTGAATGGAAAGGCGGTGTGTGTGAGGCGAGATAATTCAGAGAAAATAAGAAGAAAAGCAAGAAAACAAACCTAGAGGATTTGAGGAAGAAGACAATGGGTGAATTGGCTTGAGCTGAGGCATTAATCGAGCCTCAGATCTTCGCACGTCGAGGTCAGTCAAGCCTCGGAGCTCTGCAGTGCCTAAGGCGACTGCCACATGGTCAGAGGACCAAGTATCACACCTGGAGCTATGGGGTCATTTCCTCGACAGCGGCCTTCCGTTGTCACCGGATAGCAGAGGAGGTCGGGCCTCAGCCTTGTGGTTGGTGGATGAGGGTGATAGTGGCATAGGGGATCGATTTATAGATAGTGGAGTCCATGCGTTATGAAGGTCTCGGGGAAGGTTTGAAATGGCTATACTGAGGGTTTAAGGCAAGGGTCGAGGTTATGGAGTGATACGCGAGGATCGGAGATGTTAGGCCTTTGAAGGGGTGGTGTTGGATTGAGGAGAGGGAGATCGAGGCGGTGGCTAGAAATGGAAGGGGGTGGGGTGTCACATGGCATAACGCTTGGGAGAGGGCATGGGTTGGAGGGGTGATGAAACTCGATTTCATCATCATAATTTCTTATTATTAACCCCCTTTCTTAAGCTTAGTGTCAATAAAACCCAGTTAATGTCCTGTAATTAACAGAGTCTTAAATAAATTAAAAATCACAAAAAATTGACAAAATAAAAATCCGGGGTATTTTTAGACTCAAAAATACCCTCAAAAATAATTTGTGGCTTCAGTTGATCTCATCTTCAGCTTTGGTCAACATGAAACTTGTAGATCTCATCAAGATCTACAACTTTCATGTTTTGAGTTTTTTCAAATTCGGCCATCTTGTCCTTCATATTTCAACTTGAAGATCTGAATAAAGTAATTGGGTCACGTGGCTCATTTTGGGTGCGCCACGTGGCCCCGCCCTCCTTGCTTCAGCCGCCCGCGTCCTCAGCCGTTGGATCCTCCTATGATCCAATGGCTCAGATCTCTCCATACCCGCTCTTATTCTCAGCCATTGATCTTTCCCCCCTCTGACTCACCGCTCGTTCGCGCCTCGCGCAGAGCACGCCACGTGGCGCTTTGAAGACCGATCGATCGCGTCCCTGATCTTCCATCTTAGCCGCTTCTTCTAAGCGCGCGCCTCAACCCTTCGATCGCGCCTTCTCTGAATCACCACCGTCCTGAAGCGCCGAGCCCACATAACAACACGTGTCATGCTCAGCAGCCATCTGATCACTCCGCCCCCGATCTAATCTAGATCGTTCCTTAGCGCCTCCGCTCAGACCGTTGGATCTCCAGATCCAACGGCCAAGCATCACCGTCAACCTCCAGACCCCCCCTCTCTTCCCACGTTCTCATCTCACGCACGTCGTCCGCCCTTTCTATTTTACCCGAGTCTCCAGACACCACCTCCACCATCTGGAAGCTCCACGACCATCGCCAGTCATCCCTCGTCTTCGCCAGCACTTCATTATCCCACGAACGCCTCTCCACTCACCCCATTTCTCCCTCGAAATACGCGCTCCTCACCTATCCAACCGTCGAGCTCGATCCTTAAATCCGTCGCCCCCTCTGTCAAATCGCCTTGTCCACCTTTACGCGAGGGTTCGCCCTGCCCTCCTCCGTCTCCCTGTGATAGAGGGAGGCGGAGGATCGAGCGACGACGACGAAGTCCCTCCGGTGAGACCCTCCGCCACACACGGCGGAGTTGCGGTGCCTAGTGACCGCCCGAGCTCGTTGGGACGGCTGCCCAGCATGTGCGAAGACCCCGAGCTCCTCTCGGAGCTCAAGCAAAGGACACTTCCTCCGCCCGATCACCGGTAAGTTCTCCTCTTTCTCTTTCTATATTTTCTTCTTCTTTTACTTACCTAATTAGGATTCGTCGGTCAATTTCACCCTCCATTGTTCACCCAGCTAGCTCCGCCAACAACTCCCCCTTCACGCGCACGTCTCCGACCACGCTCCTCTTCCTCCAGACCTTAAAACCATCTCCGACCCACCTCCTCCGCCACCCACGGCGGAGGAGCTCCGAGCTCCCGCCTTCTCCGCCCTATGAGCTCCCATTTCACCTCCACTATGCACGCACCACAAGTAGCACGCTTCGGCTTTTGGCCTAACACTGCAAGTCTTCAAGAGCCTTCAATGGTTGGAGCGCACACCAGAGCCAGCTTCGTCAACTCCGCATCAACTACTCGAGCTCCGACGCACAGATCCAGAGGCTCCTGGACCTCCCCTGAGCTCCCATATTCTCAGACGTCTATCTAAGGAGCTCTGGGGAGGTCGCCATCAGCTGATCACGAGCGGCGGAGAAGAGCCCCCATCGCCGGAGACCCGAACGCGCCGCCTCTTTCGTCTGAAGAAGGAGACACTGTGGTCGTCGGATGGTTTCATCCGGTGACCATCTGACGGCCAGGAAGCAGCCACGTCGCCCAGGAGCTCTTTTATCATAGCCCTTGGATCATTCCAATCCAACGGCCTCCAATCGGCCACGTGGCGGCACCAGAGCACAGCCGAGCCTACGCATCCTAGCCATAGGCTTGGACGCCCGAGCCTAATGCCGAACCTCCTGGAGCGCCCGAGCCTCTACGAGCCTCTGCCGAACCTCCGTATCCACCGAACCTGGGGAAGCACGTGTCTGTCACGTGCAACCCTAGGTTATTTGCAGAGACACCCTGCCACTTTCTTCAAATTACATCCAGGTCCAGATCACGTGCAGATCTCATGTGCATGGGGGTAATTTGCATTAAAACCCTTGCGGGTTTAAGAATTTGCAAAAATACCCCTGTACGTGGGGGTAAATTTCAGGGAAGGACTCGCATTTTTCATATTCTCATTTTAGTCCCTCCCAGGGACCTGTGTGTAATTTAGTTTTCATATTTTTCTTTAAATTATGCCCTTGCTTTCTTTTATGCATATCTTGAACTACGTATGTCCAATTAAGTTGATTTCAGTTTCGTTTTAAAGCTGGTTTGATGCGCTTTCTAATGGCATGCTTATTTGTTGTTTTGGACACAATGATTTTTTATGTATTATATAGTAGCCTTGTGTCTATTCGAGCTTGACCTGATGCCTTACTTAAAATTGTTTATCACATCTGCCTCTTTAATTAAACTTGAAATTAACTCTTGTTTAATTTTGCTCATCATTTTTACCTAGGGCATATTTTGATTGCATTTCATGGCATCTATTTGCATGATAAAAAAATGATTAAAAAAATGCATGTTTATTTTTAATGCATTGTTGTATTGTCTTGTTGTTGTCTCCTTGCATAATTTGACCTATATGCCCTTAACTCAACATTTAGTTAAATAAATAGAAATCCGATTAATACGAGAGAGGCTCGTGTCCCTGAGTTCGACCTTGGTTTCTTACCAAGTAAAAAATTTCACGATCATCTCATTTTGATCTTTTATTGACATATATTTAAATGAGATGATCTTTTGATAACCCAACTTGGCCCGACTACGATGATGATTCCAAGTGCTAAAAACACATTATTAAAGGGGCGATTTTGCGGATCATCAAATGGCGCCGTTGCCGGGGACACGGCTCATTTCTTTTATTTTTTGGATTTTTTTGTTTATTTTATTAAGTGTTCATTTTATAGGTCAAAGTGTTCATTTAATTTGCATTATAAAATCTTCTTTTCTTTTTTTATTTGATCTCTAACCATTGTCTTTGTGGCAGGGCCCTTGATCATTCAAGGAGGCGAGGAGCAGGACGCTTCCCATTGCGAGGAGCCGCAAAACATACATGGAGCAAATAGGGAAGAAAGAAAAAAAATGTCTCGCATTTTGTTTATGCATGTAATAATTCGTCTTTTACAGCGGTCTTCGATCGAAGACTCGCGATTGTAATCAAACGATCATGGTTGTGTGGGGATTTTCCCCACTTGAGTGTCGACTTAGGACCAGGCATGCGGCTCTTTGAGCGGTTTTTCATTTTTATCTTTTACGTGCTAGCTCGTAGGTAGGACACACTTTAAATTTAGACGCACATAATCTCGCATCACTTAGCTAAAATTAATAAAAATCAGTCACCGCTAATAGATGCATGATTAGGTGCGGCTTTTTCGACTTGCATACATGTTGAATTTGGTTTTCAAAACGACCCCAGTTTTTCACGGATTTATCGTCAAATCACTGCATGATTTCTCGCTTAGCTTAGATCACGGTTTTTATCGAATACATGTTTTTCTCAGCTTTCATTTCCTAGCTTGATCACCTAGGATTAATGGAAAATGGAAGGAACGGTAGACGATGATTTCTTGATTTATGTGCTAACCATAATTCAGTGATAGCCTAAAATAAAATTGGGACTGTTAATTGCAAGTCAAACATAAAATGGAGTAAAACTTTGGTTTTGGGATAGCAACACCCGCGCATACGCCTTGATTTTCACTTCACAATTTCTTCGCGTAAATATCTAATGTTTTATCACCAATAAAACCGACAAGATAATCAACCAACTTCAGTTGGTTTCATGTGTGAGTTGGTGAAATTGAGGGTGTTGCTTGATTGATTGATCCATGTTTGCTACACTCCCCAAATCCTTAGTCACTCTATTGATCTCCGCAGATTCAAAACTGCTCACTTGTAGATCCATCCCTCTTCTTCGTTCACCTTGGGTCCCTCCCAACATCAATTTCTATCTTTGTACTTAGGCTAATCTCAGCCTAAGTATAGGGGGACCCGAGTCCCCGTGATTTTTCTCTACTCATCTTTTCTTGCCTTTATACTTAGGTTATTTCTAACCTAAGTATTCGAAAGTCTTTTCAAGGAAAGTTGAGTTTAACTTGTGTTTTAACCTTTATTAAAATCCATAAAAATGAGAAAAATGCAAAACCCTTTAGGAGCCGTCAGTGACTACTAAGCCCAATTAAGTAAGCTGCATTCAATGAGGGCTCGCCCTTAGCAGATTGGGTGGTTTAGAGGACATCGCGTAAGGCCCCGTCCTCAAGCAACGGGCTCCGGCCTGTACTTACATCCATATTGGCTGAATTGCAGATGCTCAATTGAGTTTAGGCAGTTCTAATATCTCTTGAAGTTCCAAAAAAATCTCTTGTTTTTGAATGAAGAAGTTGGATTAATCCTCTACACCTACACTTTCACTCGGGATCTGAAATGATCAAGGAGACTTAGTTTTTTTTTGAGGTCCTTGAGATTTGCGGTTAACCAACCTTAGCCATCAAGGTCATAGACTTATCGTCCACATTCCCCTAGGTTCTAGATTTGCATGCGATATTCCATGCTTAGTCTCAGACATAAAGAATATGATTAGCACATCACATGCACGACTGCGGTTTTTTATGAGATGAGTTGATTTTTCACTTGAGGAATTGGGATGAAGAAGTCAAGTTTGGATTTGATCTAATGATGCTCGAGGATGGGAGAAAATCATTGGAGGCTTCATGAAATCTGAGTGTCAACAATAATTAGCCAATATGAGAACTTGGTTCTTATATTAATCTCTTGATATTGACCTAAGTGCCAGGGTGTGAAATATGCGCCAACTCTTGGTAAAAGCAGTGGAGCTAGCCACAAATTATACAAGTCAATGAAATTCAAAGAAAAGCTCTCATTCCACAAAGTCAAATATCAAAGAGCTTCCACCAAAGGCGAGTGCTCCCAAACTTTTCAAAGTGTCCACTTGGACCACCGCTATTAGGACCAGGAGTCGGGCTTGCACCAAAAAAAGGCTCTGCATCGTAAATGCTACAAGTCTGGGTGTCGAAGGTACGATAGGTACTCAAAAGAGACACACCCTGGTGTACTCCCAGGAAAACAAGTGCAGACGGCTCCAACTTCTCTTGACGGACGCACTGATCAACACCAAAAAAATGTGTTGCGTAAAAAGGCACTAGAGAGAATCCTTGTTCCAATGAGAGGGAGAGAAGAAATGACACAATCCCCTGCCCTCCATTACTGGCTTGCCATCTACATTTTTTCTAAGTCTGACAACTAAAGAGATGGTGGACTGAATGCAAGATTTGATTTATTCCCTAGTGTTGAGGATTGGGTCCTTAGGAGATTTTCTCGGACCAAGACTTTTGGGTGACGAATTGACTCTACTCTCAGAATCGCAGTCAACACTAAACTTCATATCCTTTAGTTTATATGTACATCAGAGAGAGTCTAGAGAAGTAAAGGAATTGGATGCCTCTTGATTAAGGCTGGGTTGAACTCTAGAATTTTGGATCTCTAAAGTCGAGTCAACTTGATCAGATTGGATCCTATATTCACATGCACAAGGGGGTTAATCCAACCTAGTCATTCTTTTTGATGCTCGAGGACGAGCATAGTTTAAGTATAGGGGGTGATGAAACTCGATTTCATCATCATAATTTCTTATTATTAACCCCCTTGCTTAAGCTTAGTGTCAATAAAACCCAGTTAATGTCATGTAATTAACAGAGTCTTAAATAAATTAAAAATCACAAAAAAATGACAAAATAAAAATCCGGGGTATTTTTAGACTCAAAAATACCCTCAAAAATATTTTGTGGCTTCAGTTGATCTCATCTTCAGTTTTGGTCAACATGAAACTTGTAGATCTCATCAAGATCTACAACTTTCATGTTTTGAGTTTTTTCAAATTCGGCCATCTTCTCCTTCATATTTCAACTTGAATATCTGAATAAAGTAATTGGGCCACATGGCTCATTCTGGGTGCGCCACGTGGCCCCGCCCTCCTTGCTTCAGCCGCCCGCGTCCTCAGCCGTTGGATCCTCCTCTGATCCAACGGCTCAGATCTCTCCATACCCACTCTTATTCTCAGCCATTGATCTTTCCCCCCTCTGATCCTCACCGCTCGTTCGCGCCTCGCGCAGAGCACGCCACGTGGCGCTTTGAAGATCGATCGATCGCGTCCCTGATCTTCCATCTCAGCCGCTTCTTCTAAGCGCGCGCCTCAACCCTTCGATCGTGCCTTCTCTGAATTGCCACCATCCTTAAGCGCCGATGCCATATAACGACACGTGTCGTGCTCAGCAGCCATCTGATCACTCCGCCCCCGATCTAATCTAGATCGTTCCTTAGCGCCTCCGCTCAGACTGTTGGATCTCCAGATCCAACAGCCAAGCATCATCGTCAACCTCCAGACCCCCCCCCCTCCTCTCTCTTCCCATGTTCTCATCTCACGCACGTCGTCCACCTTTTCCATTTTACCCGAGTCTCCAGACACCACCTCCACCATCTGGAAGCTCCACGACCATCGCCAGTCATCCCTCGTCTTCACCAGCACTTCATTATCCCACGAACGCCTCTCCACTCACCCCATTTCTCCCTCGAAATCTGCGCCCCTCACCTCTCCAACCGCCGAGCTCGATCCTTAAATCTGTCGCCCCCTCCGTCAAATCGCCTTGTCCACCTTTACGCGAGGGTTCGCCCAGCCCTCCTCCGTCTCCCTGTGACAGGGGGAGGCGGAGGATCGAGCGACAACGACGAAGTCCCTCCGGTGAGACCCTCCGCTACACACGGCGGAGTTGCGGCGCCTAGCGACTGCCAGAGCTCGCTGGGACGGCCGCCCAGCACGTGCGAAGACCCCGAGCTCCTCTCGGAGCTCAAGCAAAGGCCACTTCCTCCGCCCGAACACCGGTAAGTTCTCCTCTTTCTCTTTCTGTATTTTCTTCTTCTTTTACTTATTTAATTAGGATTCGTCAGTCAATTCCACCCTCCATTGTTCACCCAACTAGCTCCGCCAACAAATCCCCCTTCACGTGCACGTCTCCGACCACGCTCCTCTTCCTCCAGACCTTAAAACCATCTCCGACCCACCTCCTCCGCCACCCACGGCGGAGGAGCTCCGAGCTCCCTCCTTCTCCGCCCTATGATCTCCCATTTCACCTCCACTACGCACGCACCACAAGTAGCACGCTTCGGCTTTTGGCCTAACACTGCAGGTCTTCAAGAGCCTTCAATGGTCGGAGCGCACGCCGGAGCCAGCTTCGTCAACTCTGCATCAACTACTCGAGCTCCGACGCACAGATCCAGAGGCTCCTAGACCTCCCCTGAGCTCCCATCTTCTCCGACGTCTATCTAAGGAGCTCTGGGGAGGTCGCCATCAGCTGATCACGAGCGGCGGAGAAGAGCCCCCGTCGCTGGAGACCCGAACACGCCGCCTCTTTCGTCTGAAGAAGGAGACACAATGGTCGTCGGATGGTTTCATCCGGTGACCATATGACGGCCAGGAAGCAGCCACGTCGCCCAGGAGCTCTTTCATCATAGCCCTTAGATCATCCCAATCCAACGGCCTCCAATCGGCCACGTGGCGGCACCAGAGCACAGCCGAGCCTACGCATCCTAGCCATAGGCTTGGACGCCCGAGCCTAATGCCGAACCTTCTGGAGCGCCCGAGCCTCTACGAGCCTCTACCGAACCTCCGTATCCACCGAACCTAGGGAAGCACGTGTCTGTCACGTGCAACCCTGGGTTATTTGCAGAGACACCCTGCCACTTTCTTCAAATTACATCAAGGTCCAGATCACGTGCAGATCTCGTGCGCATGGGGGTAATTTGCATTAAAACCCTTGCGGGTTTAAGAATTTGCAAAAATACCCATGTGCGTGGGGGTAAATTTTAGGGAAGGACTCGCATTTTTCATATTCTCATTATAGTCCCTCCCAGGGACCTGTATGTAATTTAGTTTTCATATTTTTCTTTCAATTATGCCCTTGCTTTCTTTTATGCATATCTTGAGCTACGTATGTCCAATTAAGTTGATTTCAGTTTCGTTTTAAAGCTGGTTTGATGCATTTTCTAATGGCATGCTTATTTGTTGTTTTGGACACAATGATTTTTTATGTATTATGTAGTAGCCTTGTGTCTATTCGAGCTTGAACTGATGCCTTACTTAAAATTGTTTATCACATCTGCCTCTTTAATTAAACTTGAAATTAACTCTTGTTTAATTTTGCTCATCATTTTTACCTAGGGCATATTTTGATTGCATTTCATGGCATCTATTTGCATGATAAAAAAATGATTAAAAAAATGCATGTTTATTTTTAATGCATTGTTGTATTGTCTTGTTGTTGTGTCCTTGCATAATTTGACCTATATGCCCTTAACTCAACATTTAGTTAAATAAATAGAAATCCGATTAATACGAGAGAAGCTCGTGTCCCTGAGTTCGACCTTGGTTTCTTACCAAGTAAAAAATTTCACGATCATCTCATTTTGATCTATTATTGACATATATTTAAATGAGATGATCTTTTGATGACCCAACTCGGCCCGACTACGATGATGATTCCAAGTGCTAAAAACACATTATTAAAGGGGTGATTTTGTGGATCATCAAATGGCGCTGTTGCCGGGGACACGGCTCATTTCTTTTATTTTTTGGATTTTTTTTGTTTATTTTATTAAGTGTTCATTTTATAGGTCAAAGTGTTCATTTAATTTGCATTATAAAATCTTCTTTTCTTTTTTTATTTGATCTCTAACCATTGTCTTTGTGGCAGGGCCCTTGATCATTCAAGGAGGCGAGGAGCAGGACGCTTCCCACTGTGAGGAGCCGCAAAACATACATGGAGCAAATAGGGAAGAAAGAAAAAAAATGTCTCGCATTTTGTTTATGCATGTAATAATTCGTCTTTTACAGCGGTCTTTGATCGAAGACTCGCGATTGTAATCGAACGATCATGGTTGTGTGGGGATCGTCCCCACTCGAGCATCATTAGATCAGGTCTAAACTTAAATCTCTAGTCCTAGTTCATCAAGTCATAACTCAACTCATCTCATCAATCATGTAGTTGTGAAAGTGATTGTGCTGATCATATTCTTTTTGAAGGTAGAGATGAAGAGTGCAATATAGCGCTCAAATCTTTCAAACTAGGGAAGAGTGGATTATTAAGTTCAAAACCCTAATGACTAAGGCATGTTAACTCAGACTCTCAAGATCACAGAAATCAAGTGTCCTCAAATCCTCAAGCCTTGAATGGTAGTGAATGTGTCAGGAATTTATCAACCAAGGAATGCATGAGATGCTTGATGGAATGCAAGACCATGAGTGGTTTTTTTTCTTTTTTTTCAATGCAAAAGGGCTTTTTTAAAACATGTACTATTTACAGAAAGAATTTAGTATTCTATACACTACTTGTACCCATCCTCGATGTTAGATGAAAACAATTAAAGTACGAGCTATGAATAAATTAGAATATATACAAACACACCCCCTATACTTAGTATGTGATATGTCCTCATGGCACAAAGTGAAATGTAGACATAGCTCATACTAAGTATAGATGGGTTAAAAAATATAGAAGAGAAGTGGTGTATAAACAATGGTATCGGTTCCCCTATACTTAAGGTCAGGTCAGCCTAAGTATGATCGGATAATTATAGATGGAGAAACGAGTAGATTTGTGGATGTACAAGATCAAGGAGGTTTGTGATGAACCTTCTTGCGGGAATGTGGAGGGAGATAATATTGAGATGTGGAGGGCGGTGAAGAGGGGGAGGGTGAAGATGACTAGCCATTGTCAGAGTCGTCCTCAGAAGAATAGTAGTCGTACGCAGAGGATCTCCAACTATTGTCAATCAAAGGTAAGTACCCTTGGATCAGAGTTGTACTTATTGCACTTATATGATGAACCACTTCTGGATCGGACGAGGACTCTTCAGAAATCACCTGTTGTCTAAAGTCAAAGGTGACTTTATTGGTCGATTTGTTTCCTTGAGAAGTATTGGGAGGAAGTTAGGCAGTCTTCATCTCCCTTTCTTGAGTAACTGGTGTGGCATTCATGAGTTCCTCATCAGATGAATCACCGTACAAGTCTACCAATTCTTACAGGGACATGAGCTGCTTCGAGTGAGGGAGATTGTTCCTTGTGGTTTTATGAGTTATGGTTGGGGATGTTGATGTCACTTCCCAATGATCGTGAATTTTGGTGACATCGGGTGTTTTTGGAGTCGGTTCCTTGTATGGTTCAAGTATCTCGTGAATTATCACCGACTCAAAAATTGGACCACTTAAATAATCGTGACGTTCCTCAGAAATATGGTCCAATTCTTCATAAGCTCCAAAATCTTGATTTCTCCTATGAGCAGTGATAGGGTGGTGAGAATCTAAGGTTTGTCCTACAGTCAGTCTTTCAGGTGACTCTCCTAAGGTTTGTATATGTGTACCATGAGGAGATATCTGACAATGTGAACTATTTGCCTCCTGATCACAACTGTCAATTTCAAGTTGGTTTTCCTCACAGCAGGTCGTGTCATTAAGGGTTTATTCATTGTGGTTCAAGTTTGGAACTTGATTTCCTGAAAATCGATGATCACCTTAGCGGAGGCTAAGAACGGCTTTCCTAAAATGATAGGAGACTCGGACAACCTTCTGGGGTGATCAATATCAAGGACAATAAAGTCCACTTTATGTTCTTTACCTCAGAAATTTACGACGATAGAAACGATCCCCTGTGGTCTTTTGGTAGATCGATCGGGTAATTTAACGATCACCCTAGTCTTTTTGAGTTGTCCGAGTTTGAGTTGATTAAAGACGGACTTCGGGAGGATGTTTAGAGTAGAGTCATCATCTAACCGAACATGAGTGAATAAGGTATCCTCAATGACACATGTGATTCGAGTCAACCGCTTGACTTTGTGGCTTTTGATATGATCCATCACCAAAGAGCTGGCCATGGATACGACATGATATTCGGTCCTTAATCTTTTCTTGTCCGTCTTTTTGGGGTTTATTCGACTCTTCACAAATCTCTTAAGATCGGACACATATTCTATGGCTTTAATCAATGGAAGCTCTAAGATCAGACTTTTGCAAATGCTTCCATTTTAAAATTGTCCAATTTTTTTGAATTTTCTATTTTTGTCATTTTTTTGGTTTTTTTCTATGATATGATCAGCAGGGGGGTCAAAGGTCAGTGGTTGTGTCTGATTTCGAGTCATTTGTTGATTTAGTGGTTTGCAAGGTGGTGGTCTCACTTCTTCATAATTTTGCATAGACTGGATGAGATCATATATTTTCTTAGTTAAAGTGTTTGCTCTATGATTAATCCGAGCAATCTCATTCTCAAACATCTCATGACTAGTGATTGAATAATCATTCTCCATATGTCACGATTATGCTATGTAAACTCGAGTAGAGTATTGATTATTCATAGTTGTTATGTTCTGGTCATAAGTCATATTTCCTTGACTCTGATTTGCTCGTGAATTGTCGAAGGAAAATTGATCGTACTCATAAAGAAAGTCAACCTGAGTAAGGGATGGTTCAAGAGGTTGGGAGTCCTTAGTAACCGAAAATCGTGTTTCTCTGTCAATATTGGTTACTCTATTTTCCATCCTCAATTCTATTCGCTCTCTCATGTCCTTAAGATTGTCAAAATGTGAGAGAGGGATATTCCAAGAAGAAGTGTGGTCATAGGGTGGGATGTATGGGAGGGAAGAGAATGATGGCTGAAGGAGACATGATTTGAAGAGCAAGTTCCACTAAGAAGTGTAAGAAGAAGGATATCAGGACATGGTCGTGGAGATCGGTAAAGAAGACCATTGTGCCGACATTTTCTCAAGAGAGGGATGGAATGATCTGCCAAAAACGATTTGTTTGCAATTGCAAGGTCTTTGAGAACACAAATCAAACACAAAACAAATACGTGGATTTACCCACTCAACACTAGTGAAGGCAAGTTAGGGCTCGTTCGCTTATCTTTTCAATTTTAATTTAATGACAAAACAATCTTGAAAATTAAGTGGAGATGTTAGGTGCCAAATATTTCACGAAGATTGTCCCGAGTTAATACAAGTAGTTGCATCTACTTTCAGCCAGTATAAGTGTAAGTACGGACTGTTTAAATGGCTACCCATGTTACTTGAGGACGGAGCCTTACGCAAGGTCCTCTAGACCACCCACTCTGCTAAGGGAAGTCTGACCGTAAAATGGCTACCCAAAACCCTCACTGAAAAGTAGCTAATTGTTTTTAAAATCAGTAAACTGAAAGAAAATTCTCAATTTTGGCTATGTCCTAAGTGTGTGTTCTGGTCCTTACAAAAAATGATTGGGTTTCTCTCCACCACACACAAGGGTTAATTTTATGTCAATTTATTTACAGTTGCATTGATTAGCAGTCCCAGTTTTAGATTAAGGTTATCATTGAAGTTTATGCGAGCATAAAAATTCACGCCTGACGAGCAATCCCAATTCCTTAAATTCCTAAGATGTAAAATTGAGGAGGGAGAATCGAAAAAACTAATGCAAGCATAAATCAATGATGCATGCTTTAAGAAGAAGACTTACAGTGATTCCTCATGTTCTTCATGCAGGATGCAGTACAAGGAATTTTAAAATACACTAAATGATACACATAGTTGAAAAACGCCCTAGGCAGATAGTTCTATTAATGGGAAAGAATTGATTTAAAATTTGGCTAATGTTGAACGATCTATAGTGTGTCTAGTTCGTGAAGAAGTGTGGCCTAGAAATTACGAGCACAAGCAAAAATATTTCATTGAGCATATATATGCCTAAATCCTACGCCACTCAAGTTGGGTCCCAACCACACAGAAGGGGTTGAAACATACCCGACACACCACATAGAAGTTCAGTCCAACTTATTACAAGGGTTCAAAGAGAGGGACCCTGAGAATACTGCAGGAAATTAAATCTAGACTAAGCCCTCTCTCACAAAAAATTAAAATTCAGTCTTCTTTGTGGATGATGAACCCCTGATTCTCACTCTTTATTCTTTTATTTTAGCTATGTATATTGGCAAAGCATCATGTACATAGGTGTAAATACAATAAGTTAGCATTATGCATGCATTTGTTAATATTGCATAATTAGCATGTATTTGTGCAAAAATAAAAGAAAAAATAAAAAGAAAAAGGAAGGACGTATTTAGAATATACAGAGTGACCCGAACCCAAGAGAAGGTCAAGCATTGGCCTGATCGCCAAATAAAACAAGTAGAGAGAGATAGTGCCTACTCTATGTTATACATATTATTTGCGTAATTAAATAATTATTTTTGACAAAATAAAAATAAAATATTATTTTTACCTCCATGTATATAATCTTAAAAATAAAACAAAAATCAGAAAAATAAAATAAAAATAAAAATAAACTCCTCCTTCCCTTGTACAAAATACATTTACATATGTCTTACTCTCTATTTATTAAACATTTGTAAATAAATAATAAAAATAAAATAAAAATTATTATACTCTAAAAATCATGTTATAAATAAATAGAATATAAAAAGGGGTATTTTGTACAAAAAATATTAAAAAATGTACAAAATACATATGTATATTATACTTGTATATAATACATTATATTATATAATGATTAATTTGTTTTTCATAAAAATAAATAAAAATTACAAAAAATAGTTTGAAAAATAACAAATATTTTTCATTTTATACTTTTTGATTCATAATCGTTTATTATTTTTTATTGAATTTGTAAATATTTTGTAAATCTTAATTTTCTGATTGGCCAGCTGGATTGTTGATCGTTGGTCAACGGCTCCTTCCCCTCGGGTCAGACTCGGATCATTTTCGCCGGAGCCTCTTCTCCTAATTTTCCGAATCAGATCACGCATCCCCTCTCCCTGATTCTTTGCCTATGGCCTCTCCTTGGATCCAAGACCACCGTGGATCCCTAGGAAGGTGTGGATCTTTCCTAGGGTTGCGTACCCTTGCCCGATTCCTCCAGCCTCCTGGGAACCCTTTAAATCCTCTTCTCTGTCGCTCAACAGAGGAAGCTCATGCCTCGCGCATCCTTTCATCCCTAGCCACCTCCGGTTGAGTGACAGCTTCCTGAGGGTCCCTTCGGATCAAAGCTTGGAGGAGCAACCACGCTACTCAGCCTCGTGGCTGGCGTGCGTCGCCGCGATCAGTCTCCCAGCCTTCCGCAGCTTGGTTGAGGCCATTACCTCGCCGACCGCCTTCGCCTGAAGCTCTAGAGCTTGCCTAGGACCTCAGTACTCCTTTGCATTTTCTGATTCGCTCCAATCATTTCATTCGCCGTCGCCGCACGTTCATCTGCTCTGACCAGCTGGTCGGAGCCCCAATATCCACATCCATCCGATCAAACCTTCGACGCACGCTCCACCTTGCACCGCAGCTTGATCCCCCTTAGGCTCATCCCTTAGGTCAAGATTAAGGACCTGATCTCCTCTATCGCCTTCGTTGGAGATCAAACCTCGCACCACCTCGCTTCCTTATATCTTTGTTCGAATAACCCTCAATCGGAAAATTGCTTTGAGTCAAGCCTTCCTTTGCAAGTGTTCGCGTGCGCTGGGAGCCATAGTTCCATCCACCAGAGGATTCGTCGGAGAGCTCCAGCTCCAGCTCCTCCATCGGACCCATCCATTAGACACGGGTGGCTTCCACGATCATTCCTGACCCTCCTGATCAATCATCGGTGCCGAGGATATTCTCCTAGGATCTGGTGAAGCTCGCCTCGATCCTGTTCTTCCAAACACCTTCAGCACCGTCGGATTGGCCTTCATCCACCAGATCCAATCTCAGCTGCCGATCGCAACAGCTTTTCGGGATGTTAGATCTGACGCCTGATGCATCAGAGCCCCACATCCCCGACAACACCTGAGGCATCTGATCTGACATCGCAGAAGATCAGAGCCGCACGTTTACGCACCTCTAGTGTCTGCCACGTGTCCCCCCATGCGCACCGCACGCGCCTGTGAGGCCATATTGCATTTCTTTCTCTGCACTTTTTATGCTTTATTTCCTAGTTTGTTAAATAAAGTTGTAGTTCAGACTTTTTGCATATTATTCCCTGAAGTTTCCAGTATTTACACTTTAGTCCCCCCAGTTTGAATACACGTACACGATCACGTGCCTTATGGCTTTTTTGCATATCTTGTCGTGGACTTTTTAAAGGTTCTGATTTGATTGAAATGTTTCATGTATTTGCATTTATGCCCCTATGCGTGGTTAATTGACATGTGTGTGAATTTTTTGGGCTATTTGCATTGATGCCCCTAGACTTGTTGCGTGTGTTATTGTTTAGTCTAGAAACTAGGAATATTTGTAGATAGATCCCTACAACCTATGTGATTTATTTTAGATCAAATAATTACCAAATTTACTCCAAAAATTCCCCAAAAATTACCATTAGCTCGTGTTATTGTGTAATATTTTTGATAATTTTTATGACGCAATTTGATTTTTATTTGATATTTTCTAAAAATCAAAAACCCATAAAAACATGTCTATTTGTTTTATAAAATACCAAAAAATTATAAAAGTACCTTCAAAAATTTTATAAAAATTCATGTGTACTTGTTTTAGTTTATTTTCACTTCAATACAATTTTTGTTCCATTATCTCTTATAAAACCCCTAAAAATCACAAAAGACCGAAATCTTATAAAAAATCTAAAAAAACAAAAAAAAATTGAAATTTTGGTTTCTGTGATTAAGTCTTTTTGTTTACTTTTTTCATAAAAATAGCAACCAGGACCTTTGGGCAATTTTAGTATTTTAATTTTGCCTTTAGCTCACGACTGAACAATGAATTTCTATTTTGTGTTTATTTTATTTTTATAAAATCTTATAAAAATTCGAAAAATACCATAAAATCAACATAAATACTTGCATTTTTAAAAATATGAGAATAATTTTATTTCCAATTTTAGACCATTTTTTGCTTTAATAAAAATTGTTGAAGTTTGATTTCATTCATCTTTTATTCATTTTCTTATTAGAAAATATAAAAAATTGCAAATTAAAAATCACAAAAATATTCCTTGTATTTCCTTATTCTCAACTACTTCGTAGGCTTCGCTCATGCTCCTTGTGTTCAACCCTGGTTGCTATACCAGGTTAAATAAATAACGGAGATCGCTACACTTGATTTTCGTGTTTGATTGTTTATTTTGTGGTCTTATTTTTCTTGTTGACTCCGGCTCAGGTGGTTGAGGTTGCAGCAACCTTTGATATTACTTAGCCTCGAAAGCCCGACCACTTATCTAAATGGCATTGTTGCCGAGGAGCACAGCTTAGTAGTCAGTTTTCAATTTTCCTTTCTTTTTCTATTTGCTTTCTTCATTTTTATCATCTATTTGTTATAATTGTTTTCTGACTTATTTCTATTTCACATTTTGTGTAAGGGGATCGTCCGAGGACTTTGCAGCTTTCGGTTGGAGCACCCGCATCTGAAGAGGAGCGGGAGGACAGGAGGAGCGTAGTTATCTTAGATTGAGTAGAGTGTTTATTTTCAGCTTTATTATTATTGTAATAATAAAGGAACTTGAGATACTTTGGACTTGGCTTATATCGGGGTCTGTTTCGCCGAGCACCGGTGTGCTCGGGGGACCTCACCACAATTTTACGCTGGTTTTGGTTTTCTCACCTTTTATTTTTATTTTATTATTGAAGAATTTGGCCCTTAGATTTAGGGATTTATGTGACTGTGACGTAATTGATTAAGGCCCAACCCCTAATTATTTACATGCACCTATAGTTCGTAATTAGACATTAATAAAAATAATTAATAAAAAAAGTTAACTTAGTTGCTTGAGAAGATACGTGTCTCTAGAGGCCGTATACATCATGTGCAGGATCTGTTATAGCGGACACCGATCGGCATCAGAGACCGGACTTCGACCTCTCTCTCTCTCTGACTAGTTAACTACAGTTCTTCACGTGTAGAAATTGGTCATATATGGTCGTCTTCTTCTTGCATCATATAGGATAGTTTATTTCCGTCTTTTAATTTATGTGTGGATCACCCTGCATGTAGAGTGTTGGTGATAGGTACGCATCTCTTACTTTGCATGCATCATCGTGTTTGATCGCGCATCGGTTTTTTCGACTTCTCCCCCCGTTTTTGGACTTAAAATAATCAGGAGATCGAAAAATTCATTAGGCATTTGTTTGCTTATTGAAAAATACCTAAACAAGTGATAATCATAAAATTGGGACTGCTAAACAAACTCGACATTAAAAGACACCTCATCTAAAAATCTATCTTGGGAGAGCAATCCCCTCCTTGTTTGGTTTGCTTGCGCGAGAGAGTGACCCGCACACTAGGCTAGAGCCATACCTGAACTCTCATCAGACTACTAATCTTGGGCTTAGTCATTCTCCAATGAGGATCGCTCCGGTCTCCGGTAAAGCGGGCTGCGATATCCTTAACAGAGCGAGTTGATCGGGTAGCCGGTAAACAGTCTGCAACTTGTACTAGCTGAGAAAGATCTAGCTTTGGGATTGGGTCAGTCTCCTGAGAGCATAGAGTTCCTACCAACTCACTTAATCGCCCTACTAGACTGAATTATCAGCTAAATAAAATTGATAAGATAAACGACCGAACCTTCAAGGTCATCAGCTCCGCGTTACGTAGGTGAATTGGGGGTTTGATTGCTGATCTTGTTTGTTTCCATATCCCATCCGCCTTTCTCTACATCACAATGATGGGCCGGAGGTCCCTTGGACAGCCCTTGGCTGCACCGCTTTCGAGCACTCCGCCCCATTCATCTAGGTTGGTTCGTGAGAGCCTAAACCCGCTCTCTGAACCTAAGTTTGATTCCATCTTGTTCCCCCTCAACCACCCTTCTTCCAGTCCCGAGGTACCCAAGCAGAGACTGGAGCAGATATTCATTCATTTGACAGCACCTGAGTTCGGGTCTTTTGCCTTTGTACAGATCCAAGAGATGGCCAGTAGCAAGGAGTGCACTGATGGACAGCCCCAGACCACCACTTATGTTCTAGATCAGGGCGCCATCAACAACACCCTGTTAGCCTCCCTGGAGACGATGCATAGACAGATCAGAGACCAGGGGGCCTTCATGGCAGACATGCGTAGAGAGATGACACAAATGCGAGCTGACCACAGAGAGCATAACCAACAAAAGGTGGTGAGATACCAGAGATGGGAGGAGGAGATGGAGGACATCCAGAGGAGCCACATGAGCCAGTCAGAATAGCCAGGCTGATGAGAGAGTTTTGCAACCCTGGTACGACTCTTGCACATCGTTGGATTCAACTTCCGGCGATCCTAGGAGATTTCTAGCTCCCCCCTCAGACGATTCAGTTGTTGCCCAAGTTCCATGGGCTTGCCATCGAGGAGACGCATCTACATTTGCAAGAATTCGAGATGATCTGCAGCACGGTCCACGACAGATATGCGGATGAGGACACCATCAAGATGATGCTTTTCCATTCTCCCTGATTGATAGAGCAGCCTATTGGCTGAAACATTTAGGGAGATACATCACTTCGTGGGAACAGCACCGGACCGAGTACTTGAACAAGTACTACCCACTCGGCTGGACGAATGCAGCTAGAGCTTTGATCAACAACTTCTCCATGCTTCCCAACGAGCAATTTCATGAGGCATGGGACCGCTTCTATGAGCTCATTGACAGGTGTCCCCACCATGACATCTCCAAGCCCAATTTAGTACATAGTTTCTTTTGTGGGTTGACACCGAAGCTGTAGGGGCTTGTGAACGCTTCTTGTGGGGGCTCTTACTTCACCAAGGACAAAGACCAAGTCTGGGCCATATATGAGGAGATGGCCGAGAACTACACAGTTATGTCCTAGACCCGTCTCTAAACTCAGGGAACGCCCTCGCCCGATGTTGTGTCCTATTAGAGGATAGCACGAGTCGATGCAGGTCCATCCACCTCTTCAGCAGCTACAGCACTGGCAGAGTCGTTAGCCGCTGATATGGGCATCATCAGCGAGAAGCTGGACCGCATCGATATTATCGAGAAGAAGCAGTGCTAGGGCATGACTCAGATTATTCAGTTGGCACAGACATTGAGTGACCTGAAGACCCAGATCATGTGTCTCCAGGAGGCATAGACGGCTTCTCAACCCCGTCTTAGGTCATGTGTTGATCCCAGCAGCAGCAACTCGACCCAACACTCCGCCCAGTACAGACAGGTTCACCATATCGAGGTGAAGTCGTTCCAGCAGCCGCAGCACCGGTACCTTCAGCCATCACCATCTCAAGACACTCATATGGTGGTGTATCAGCAGGATCAGCCACTAGTAGTTATTCATCCACCCCTGCCCCTCAAGCAGGAGCCATTGATGGAAGTCAACAGGATTTGGTACGACCGACAGCAACCCAGGATCCGTCGAGATCAGCCTGGATTCAGGTGGTCGACCTGAGATGCCTCATCCCAGCAGTAGCCTCCAACTCAGAGTGGACAGTACAGCCAGCCTCAACAGCAGCCCAAGTTCCCTCACCAGCCACAACAGCAGCATTACCAGCAGGGTCCTCGTCCCTACCAACAGGGACAGTCGTAGAGGCAGCACCAGCAACAGCCTCAGGAGTATTCTCAATTTCCCCCTCATTCTTCCCAGCAGCTGATGAATCCATGATTCATTAAGATTTCTGTCGTATTTTATCTTAAAACCTTTAACAAATACATGTAAATATTCATTAATTTCCATCTTTTATCAAAACTCCATTCATGAATAAAAATGCACTTTTATGCATCAAAAACATGTAAATAAATAAAGGAACAAAAATAAAGAAAAGAAAAGAAGGCATATTGTAAATATGTATATATGTACAATATGACTCAGAAAATATAAATATAGCTGTAAGATAAATTTATAACATAATCCCTGAGACCAAGTCAACATGGATTGGTCGACAATCAAACAAGTAGGGGGAGATAAGGAAAGAAAATCATAAAAATAATTAAAAATACACTCCACACATTCTTCACTATTTATCTAATAAATATCAAATCTTCGTTGATTTTTAGTTAATTCATATTTGTATTTTTTCACCAAACTCTTTTCCTAATTATTTCTAAAAATGTATATAAAAATATAAAAATAAGTTAAAAATATTATCTTGAATATATGCCAAGAAATCCAACTTTAAGAAATTCAACTTTTAAATTGTCAAATTCTCAACTTCCAAACATCATAACTTTCTCATACGAACTCCAATTTTACTCTACTCATCTTTAAATTTCATAAATTAATATTATCTAATTAATGGAGGTGATTTCACTAAAATCGGAGTTCGTTTGTAAAAAGTCAGTTTTGTGGCCTAATGACAACGGGGATTCTGGGCTATTTATTTTATTTAGAACACATTATTCATAGTTTTATATTTTTACCATGATTTATTTCAGAATTTTTGGAGCTTATTTATTATTTTAATAAAATCCAAAACCCTAATTTATAGATGAAATTGAACTATATGACTTATACCCGTATTTATTAATATATCTAAACTAATTTATTAAAATCCACAAAAATTCACAAAGGCCTTATTTATTCTTCTAATAATCAAGAAAATATAAAACTAATATATAATTAATTTTTTATTGGATCAAAATTTAAAACCTATCTATTAAGTATTATTTATACCTATTTATTAATATAATATTTATATTTTATACAATATTATTTCAAAAAAAAGTAATTATCCAAAATTTAGATAATTTAATTATCTATACTTTTCATCTTTATACCTTTTTAAAATAACATTATTTTCTATTTATTCCTTAATTTATATTATATTTATTACATCTGGCCAACCACGTGCTAACACGTGCCAGCACCTGGTTCTTCTTCCTCAAGACCCCGGTTTTGGAACTCTGTTCCAACGCCTTCTC
Source organism: Ottelia alismoides (assembly GCA_037367405.1). Lineage (NCBI taxonomy): Eukaryota > Viridiplantae > Streptophyta > Magnoliopsida > Alismatales > Hydrocharitaceae > Ottelia > Ottelia alismoides. The sequence goes on along the minus strand of JAZKJV010007811.1, from coordinate 380,316 downwards.
TTCGCCAATTTTTCCCGCGCCATTTCTAACTCCTTCACTCGATCTTACCCCTCCATCTTCTCCTCCTAATCACCTTGATCCACGCCTACCATTGGTCATCACCTAACCTCCTATCGTTTCACCTATAAAAGCCCCTAAAGTCATCGAGATTCAACTAACTCTTTAACTAACCTTGAACCTCCCAGTTCGAGTGGCCGACCTCTTCCCTTCCAAGCCTTGTTTTGGCCAACTGAGGTGGTGACAACACCTAGGAGAAGCCCCACGTGTAAGGAGGAATGTCAGAGGAGACGTTCCAAGGCTAGCTTGGCCTTGCATCGTCGCCATCGCGCCACGTCAAGCTCCGGAAAGGATCGACCGTCAAGCAACCACCAGAGGTAATACACCTCTATTCCCCAGACCTATTCCTCCACCTTTGTAATTTTATTTCTTGAAGTGTGTGCCATGTTTAGCGTAGATAATCGCGTGACTAGATTCATTAGTCATCCTTCTTAGATGCGCACCTAAATCACATCTTAAATTCATTTCGAAATCAACCAAAGTCACAACCCATTCCTCTCTCGTTTTCATGATCATTTTCACTAATTCTGGAAACACATATTTTTAATCTGCAAATCTTATAATTGTTGGTCGATTCTTGCACGAATCGAGCACATAGATGTCCTTTGCAGGTATATATTTCATCTGGAGCTTCCAAACGCAAAGAAATTCCAAATCAAGGAAGTGTCGCATCATCTTCCAGATATCTGGACCGGCCATCTTCATCAGCGGATCATCGATCGCCGTCGCATCTTTTGGAGCAGCTCCACCGTGGGCAAGCTTGAGGGGTGAAGGCGTCACCTCTCTGGCCCTGCTGGAGGCCCCAGATCGTTGTTGATTGCCGACGATAAATCGGAGAAGACACCATCGTTATCAGCCGTGTGTTGAAGCTCAAGAATAGGAAGAACGCCAGAAGCTACAGGCTTCCGACACGTGTCCCCCACGGACGACTCAGATCACGTCTCCATCTTATAATCTTGACCATCTAATGCGAAACAGTGGAGAATTTGCATCTTAAACCCATCTGAGTTCCAGATTTTCAGTCGCACCCTAGAAGTTTCCAGAATTACATTTAGGTCCCCGCGCGGGGACCTTAATGTAATAACTTTAGTTTTCTTTCCATTTCAGTCCTTTTCAGGGACCATTTTGTAAGAAAACATTGAACTTTTTTTTGCAGTTATGCCCCTGGTTTGTAGGGGTTGTTTGGACCTCGATTCTTTCGTATTTTCCCGCAATTTTTTTAGGGTAGCCTGATAACTACCCAAGATACTTTTCTAGTATTTTCCTAAGATTTTTCGTCGCATCGTTGTGTCGTTTTGATTTTCGCAATCTTGAGTTAGTTTTAGCCGATTTCTTTTTAATTCTTTCCTTGTAAAATCAAGAATAAATAGGATTTTTTTTAGATCTCTTTCTTGTGTCGAAAACCGAAATTTTAATATTCTGCCTCCTTGAGTTTGACCAAGACACACTTACCTGGTAAAATAAATAGTGTAAGATAAAATAAGAGAGAAACCGCTTTATCCAATTCACTTTCTCTCTCTCCTATTTTATCAATTTTTGTTTGATCAATGCAGATCCGTCTCTATGGTTTTCTTTACACCGATGACAAACACATTTAAATTGCAGATCGGACCCGCGTTATCAAAATGGCACCGTTGTCGGGGAGGTGTTATTTCTACATCGATTTTTGACTCGATTTTCTGGAAATTCTCTAATATTCTTGATTGTATAAATTTTATTTCTTTCGTAATTTTCTATTAGTTTTTTATTTACGGCTTTCTCTTCGACTTTTACGTTTTTTTCGTGTCTCTTTGAATTTTTGTTTACGGTTTTTTCCTATTTTTTTATTTTTCCTAACTGATCTTTGCTAGGCCTATAGGTTCAATCGATTTCCTCGGAAGCCGAAGTAGTTGAAAGTGTAGAGACTGGTTTTTTTCGGTTGCTGAGGGCAGGATTAGTTAGGGTCTCTGTTGTAATTTTCTTTTATTTTTGTAAAAAAAAAGAAAAGAAAAGAAAGGGCACTTGCCTGAGTTTTTGTATTTTGTAGAAAAGGGCCCCATAAGGGCATCCCAACTTATACCTTCCCTCCCATTTTTTTCTCGGGGTCTGATTCACTGAGTGCCGTGCATTCGGGAGATCAAGGCACCCACCGTGGTTTTTCTCGCATCGTCGGTTTTCTGTGGTTTTTCACGAGGCTAGGTGTATGCTTAGGTGTTTCCATTTTTTCTATCTGATTGTGCTTTCATAGATAGTCTTAGGACTCGCAACCTAGGTGTATGATTTTAAGATTTATAAAAAAAATAAAGACATTCGTTTAGACGCTTGTCTGAAAAGATCCAAAAAAATATATAACCAAAAATAAAATCGGGACTTCTTAAGTATCTGACCATAAAATAAACATAAGGATCAATTGATTTGGGAGAGTAATCTCCGCACTTCAACTGCAGGTACTTTTCCAGTTTTTGCGAGTGAGAGACGACACTTAAGGATAGAACCAAAGTCTATATTTCTTTCAAGATACTACTTAGTCTGTACACCTAATCACTGTTTTTCAAGTGGGTACGCTTGAGTAGATGGAAACGTTCCGAGTTTACTTAGCAGAGTGGGGGGTTTAGAGGACACTGCGTAAGGCTCCATCCTCAAGTAACACGGGTAGCCGGAAATGGTCCGTACTTACCCTCATATTGGCTGAGAACAAGTGATTTTCTGTAAAGACTCGGGATAGTATTGCGGGGAAATTCCGTGCACCTATCAGCTCGCGATAATCGATAAATATACTTGTATGCTAAAACAACCCTAAAACCGACAAGATAAACGACCGAACTCTTACAGTCATCATCGGGTTATGTTGGTGAATACGGGGTTTGCTTTGTGTTTGCTTGTGAGGCGTGAGTTATCGCATCTTAAACGCATTTCCCATCTCTCTTAACTCAACAATTGTGCTCTCCCGATTACTCTCTTGACATCGAAGATGACGACTCGACGACTATTTTGCTCAGACTCCGTGAGCTCTCGATCTTTCACCGTCCGCCGTACATTTTCACAAACTCAGGATGACCCTCTTCCCGAGTTGGTCCCATCTGATCTCGAGGAGAGTCAAACCCAGACTCCCTCGCCTCTCGGCTAGTCTTTTGAGGCAAACCCTTGCCTCAATTTATCGTCATATTCTCCAGCTGATTTTTCGTTGAGTTCTTACGAGAAGTTTTCCTTCATAGAAGATTTGAAGCATGTGGCTCATGGAAAAGGACCAGAAGAGGAGAGGTCAGCTGAGGAGCATCATGCTGATGGAAGATCAGATCCAGCCGCAAATACTACAATCGGGATTCTCGACACACTACAGCAGATGAATATTCAGATCCGAGAACAATTCAGAACTCAGAATGAGTTGCGAGCTGAGATAGCCACGCAGAGAGCAGGAGCTGGGAACCCATTACCACCTATAGCGGCTCCCGCTACTTTACGAGATGAGTATGACCTGGGAGCTAGGACACTACACCATTGGATTCGGCTACCGTCGAATCAAGGGCCATACGAGTTGAGACCATCCTTCATCTCTTTGCTTCCCAAGTTTTATGGGAACGCTACAGGGGAGCCGTTTACCTTTCTGCACTAGTTTGAGATGATTTGTGGTACAGTTAGTTATCCAGGAGTTACACAGGAGGATGTTCGCCTCAAAGCATTTCCCTTCGCCTTAGCAGATAAGGCGCTTTACGGGTTAAGTCACTTAGGGAGCGAAATTTCTACATGGGATGATCTGAAGTCCACATTTCTATGTAAATATTTTCCTCTAGGAAGGACGAACATGATGAGGAGTCAGATGTCAAATTTCACACAATTACCAAATGAATCTTTCCATGAGGCATGGCATCGATTCAAGGATCTTACGAAGAGATGTCCTCATCATGAGATACCGATGAAGGTGCTTGTACAGAATTACTTTGGAGGACTCCAGCCGGATATTCAGGGGCTAATCAGTGCCGCATATGGTGGCAGCTATCTGAATTGGGATGTCGAGTTTGTCTGGTCCATCTTTGAAGGGATGGCAAAAAATTCGAGAGTCGTCGACTCTACTCGGGAATTCCAAAAGGCCCCTCAGCCACCACATCACCGAGAGCATCATAAAGTGGCAAATACCAACATGGGTTTTATCAACGAGAAGTTAACGTTGATAGATGGTATTCACAAGCAAGTTCAAGACTTGCAGCCACTGTAAGAGTTGGAGAAACTCTCATCTCTGCATCAACAGCTGAGTGATCTTATGAAGAAGGTAACAGAACTGTAACTTCAGTATCAGCAGGCTCTAGCTTCTTCAACTCCACAACCTGCACGGAGGTCTTTACCCGCTCTGCCCACCTGACAGATCCGTTTTGTCCAAAGCGAGCTAGAGACTCCGCAGATTGATTTGCATGAGGACCAGTCTCATGCCAATTCGGGTTAGATCACTAGTTCTGTAGACATAGATGTTGAGCCTCAAGCCACTCTTGAGATCAATGGAATATGGTACACTCTAATTCAGCAATCGGGTGTACATCATCAGTCGCAGCAGCAGTATAGTCATCCGCAGCATGGACGTCCACATTTTCAGCACCGACAACCTTACACATAGCAGCAGTCTCACCAGCACGCATACAGAGACCACGGTCTTTTCAGTATCCTATTATACATTCACAGACACATCATTACTAGCAGCAGCAGCAGTCTTCTTTTACACCTCAAAGATGTCCTCAACCTTACACTTCACAACAGCACATGCCCAGGCATGAGAGATTAGATAGCCAGGGTCACCGCACAGAGTCTGAGATGTCTTCACAAGCCCTAGCACTGAATCAGATCATGGATATGTTGATCACACTCCAGACTGCGCATAGGACAGAGATGGAGTAGGTTAACCATCGTCTGGATGAGTTAACCGCGCCGAATACCACTCTCCCAACTCAGCCTCAGATGAACCTGAACAACAAGAGAAGGCATTCAGATCAGGTAGAGATCATTATAGGTATGATCTCTTTTCCTGAATTTTTATCTAACTTCATTCGTCTCAGGAGCGGTAGATCACCACGAGCACCTGATAGAGTAGAGGAGAGGGCACACGATGAGGAGCGAGATCCAATCCATGATGATATTGATCAGACACATTTTGATGCTGAGGAGTAGGACTGCCACGATGATGAGGACCACCATGATGACCAGTTTAATGATCAGAGAGAGGGGAGCGATGCAGAGATAGTTTACATGGATACAGGCGAGTCAGATGATGATATCACGCCAGACCATGCAGATACTCCCGACGCAGATTTTTTCTTCCCTTGTTTTAGAGAGCTTTGTACATAATTCTGAAACTCTTGATGTACACGCTGATTCCAATTCTGATATAAATAAAAAGTTTGATTTTGTCATTCCTGAGATTGTTCCTTTTCCAGATGCTTTGTATAAAAAAGGAAAGAAGAACACCAAAAAGAATATTGTCACTCCAGAGACCAAGCGATTATTGAAAGATCATATCTTTTTGAAATTCCCACTTCATGATGCCTTGGATCACCTTCATACGCTCAAGAATTAGTTGAAGAATAGATGTACCACGCGTAGGAAAAAGAGATCACGAGTTGAGAAGCATGTATTGACCAAGGCCACTTCATGTGCTATTCAGAATAAGGTACCTAAGAAAAAGAAAGATTCATGAGCTCACTATATCACATGCCAGATTTCAGATGCTGCATTCCATCATACTCTCTTAGACAATGGTTCCTCGATTAATTTGATACCATCTTCTTTGCTTGAGAAGCTCAAGCTAGGCCCTCTTTACAAATCATGAGCATTACTTTAGTTTGCATATCGATCTGTGAAGAGACCTAGAGGCGTGTTGAGGAACATTATCTGGCCGTTCAGAGCTAGAAGTTTCCAGTGGACTTTACTATCCTAGACATGGCATGCCCTACACAGTTACACCTTGCTCCAATCATTCTCGGGAGGCCCTTTTTGCAGACACCGAGAGCACTCTTTGATTATGATGCTAGGAGAGTATTATTCCGCACATACAATGGAGAGATACACATTGAGATGGAGAGAGGATGTAGCAGTCCCAGATCAGTATTGTCATTTACTTCAGAGGACACCAGTCTTGCAGACGATTGCCAGCACATAGATGAGACACAGCCTCTTGATCTTGAGAACGTTTATTTTGATACCCACGGTATCCTACATGAGGATAGGGTAGATCACATGGTAACTAGTTCTTCAGATGATTGTTCACATACAGAGACAGATTTCATATTAGTTTCAGATGAGCAGTCACTTGTAGTAGACATCTCAGTACTGTAGATTGAGAGTACACATATTACAGTACGAGAGTCAGTTGATTACATTTCACATATCATACAGTCTATTCAGCATAGAGAGTCGGATGGTGTGATGGTTACATGAATAGACACCTTTTGTAGTCCGACTCCAGAGATGCATACTTCTGAAAAGAGAGCTATGCCACGTACAGATTTCACTTACAGAGGCGGCTCTACTTGTCCAGCCGAGGATCGGTACGCACATAAAAAGCAGAAGATTCAGTATGACCCTGGTTGAAGTGATCTACTTTGTACAGGATGCATGACTACTCTTCCACTTCATCTCATCCTGTGCAAAGACTTTTGAGCCATTCGATTTTTAGAGTACACACCACTTGTACATTCTTTGTAGACCACAATCGTCCCCATTTGTTTTTTATTGTCTTTTATGCTTAGGATACCAGATCCTAAGTATAGGGGGACTGATTGCTCGATGATTAGCGTTTTCGATTTTGTTCTTTTTCTCTTGTATATCCTTTCTTTTTCACAAATCACTGGTCCCCAATTTTTGGCTACATTCTTTTCTATACTCAGGATGCCTTCTCCTAAGTATGGGGGGACCGAGTGATTTCTTTGATCTCACTTTCTCTATTTCTCTTGTTCCTTCGTTGTATATTCTTTTCCTTCAGTCACCTCATTTTTTCTCTTTCATTATACTTACGATGTCCTGATCGTAAGTATGGGGGGGTTGACTGACTTTTATTCTTTTATTTTTTTCACCCACTTTTACTTAGCATGAGTTATGTCCTCCTTTTTCTCTTTTGACGCTATGAGGACATAGCACAAGTTAAGTATAGGGGGTGCGTATATATTGTACATATACTTTTGTCCATAACTCATACTTTTATGTATTTTTGATATCTATAAATCCACAAAAGTGGGTAAGGGTTAATTTAAAATTCATCTATTTAATTATTTATTACTTATAAAATCCTTGTAAATAAGTAAAATATGTCTAAAATCTATATTTAAAATACTTAATTTAAAATATGTATTTAAAATATGCATTTAATATGTATAATACTTATTTAAAATCTTATCTATTAAAATATGTGTAAAAATCATTTAATCCTTGTAAAATTCTCTATATATAATTTTTTTAAAAGACATTAGATATTTAATTCAGATAAAATATATCTTGTAAAATTCTTGTACAAATGGTTGTTTATAAAAATCAGAAAAATCCATAAAAATATAAAGTCCTAAAATTCATAAAAATTACAAAAGCCTTAAAATCCATAAAAATTAAGTGAAATTCAGAAAATGTACTTCACAAAAATAGTGTTGCATTTGCATTCACATTTTTAAGAATAAGTTTGATTTCTGGAACTAAGGATTGAGTCTAGTCTGAAGGATGGAGCTTGATTATGTCCTTTAACTTTCGTTGTAAGGAGCCTGGTTAGGATCTGGAATTTAGGCTCTTCAGGTCTTTGACTTAAATATTTGGGTTCCATAAGACCATATTTGGGAAATCAACTCATATGTGCTTAAGTAGAACACTTGGTGTCATCCGTACAACTCTGCATCAGTGAATCAATCTTGGACACATGCACTTTGCACTTAGCTCGACTTGCATTGGGTTGCGAAGGGCAGTACATCTTGGTAGTGTGTTTCTATCATTGTCTTTGCAGCATTGACATCTAAAGACGGGAGAGATTGGGGTTGCGATAGTCGCTTCGGATGATGGAAGGATTTGCTAACACAATTTTTCTAAGACCTCAAAAAAGGGACGGAACAAAAGATGCTATATCCGTCGAGGCACAAAAAGATGAATGCGGTGCAAGCAAATTTCAAAGCCAAATCATAGAAGAAGCCACCAAATACAAATACGACCACAATGGTCCAAGCTTCCACCAAAAATGCATGCACATCTTAGTGGAGACTTAGATACACCTCACAAGGAGATGCGTCTATACTGGTCGCACTCCAGTTCTTTTCCCATTCTTCTACTTTCTCTCTATATTCGATTATGGACATAGCACGAACTGACCTCAGAAGGGAATACCTCCCTCCCCGAGGAAAGAGTAGCTGGATGAGGAGTCAATGGAAGTGTATAGCTGGGATGGGACGGTTTCTTCGCTTCTTTAAGAAGGAAGAGCTAAATCAATTCACACACTTTACAAATTGACTTCAACGTTGATAGAGTTTGCGAAATGAATAAGTGAGTCTGAAATAGCTGATGAGGTGAACTTAAATAAGGATTTGTGGAACTTGAGGACTGTTGAGGATAAAATCCTAATCCTAGTTAAGACTCTGACAAAATGTTTGTTTTAGGCCTGATCGAGCTATGTGCTTTGTCGGTCTCATGAATTGGTTTAGGAAAATAAAATCATTCTAACTTTATTTCTTTTTCACTTACTTTTCAAATAAGTGTTTTCTAAGGGACTAGCAAAGTTTAAGTATAGGGGGTTGATGAATCCGTGATTCATTAACATTTCTGACGCATTTTATCTTAAAACCCTTAACAAATGCATGTAAAAAATCATTAATTTCCATCTTTTATCAAAACTCCATTCATGAATAAAAATGCACTTTTATGCATCAAAAACAAGTAAATAAATAAAGGAATAAAATAAAGAAAAGAAAAGAAGGCAGATTGTAAACATGTATATATGTACAATATGACTCAGAAAATATAAATATAGTTGTAAGATATATTTATAACCTAATCCCCGAGACCAAGTCAACATGGATTGGTCGACAATCAAACAAGTTGGGGGAGATAAGGAAAAAATCATAAAAATAATTAAAAATACACTCCACACATTCTTCACTATTTATTAAATAAATATCAAATCTTCGTTGATTTTTAATTAATTCATATGTGCAATTTTTCACCAAACTCTTTTGAAATATTCAATATATATTAAAACCAGTAAACTAGAACTCAATAAATGGAAGAATTCTTATTTTCCTATATATTAGAACAATTAATTATATTACAATAATATGTTTTAAATTATATTGAATTGAGAACATTAGTTATTTTATTTATTTTATAAATTCTTTTTTCTAGCCATATTAATTCAGAGTATTCCAAGGCTTTATTATTTGTTTGTTTGTTGTAGAAAAAAACTTTTGAATTTCCTGTCGAAACAGACTTAGCTAAAGAAAAAGCTTTAACTGCAACCAAATATCCTTTTTTCTTCCGGCCAATTATTTCTATATATATATATATAATTTAAAAATATTATCTAGTATATATGCCAAGAAATCCAACTTTTAAATTATCAAAATCTCAACTTCCGGACATCATAACTTTCTCATATGAACTCCAATTTCACTCTACTCAGCTTTTAAAGTTCATAAAATAATATTATCTAATTAATGAAGGTGATTTCACTAAAATCGGAGTTCGTTTGTAAAATGTCGATTTTGGGGCCTAATGACAGCGGGGTATTTGGGATATTTATTTTATTTAGAACAAACTATTTATAGTTTTATTAATTTTATAATTTTTATTTATTTTTCGTTATCTTGTATTTTCATCATAATTATTTTAGAATTTTTGGAGCTTATTTATTATTTTAATAAAATCCAAAACCCTAATTTATATATGAAATTAAACTATATGACTTATACCCGTATTTATTAATATATCTAAACTAATTTATTAAAATCCACAAAAATTCACAAAGGCCTTATTTATTATTCTAATAATTAAGAAAATATAAATTAATATATAATTAATTATTTATTGAATTAAAAATTCAAAACCTATCTATTAAATATTATTTATACCTATTTATTAATATAATATTATATTTCGTACAATATTATTTATAAAAAGTAATTATATCACCATTTAGATAATTTAATTATCTATACTTTTTGTTTTTATACCTATTTAAAATAACATTATTTACTATTTATTACTTAATTTATATTTTATTTATTACATCTGGCCAACCAGGTGCTGACACGTGTTAGCACCTAGTTCTTCTTCCTCAAGACCCAGGTTGTTGGAACTCTGTTCCAATGTCTTCTCTTCACCAAATTTTCCCGCACCATTTCTAACTCCTTCACTCGATCTTACCCCTCCATCTTCTCCTCCTAACAACCTTGATCCACGCCTACCCTTGATCATCACCTAACCTCCTATCGTTTCACCTATAAAAGCCCCTAAAGTCATCGAGATTCAACTAACTCTCCAACTAACCTTAAACCTCCCAGTTCCAGTAGTCGACCTTTTCCCTTCCAAGCCTTGTTCTGGCCAACTGAGGGTGTGACAGCACCTAGGAGAAGCCTCGCGTGGAAGGAGGAAGGCCGCAGGAGACGTTCCAAGGCTAGCTTGGCCTTGCATCGTCGCCATCGCGCCACGTCAAGCTCCGGCAAGGATCGACCGTCGAGCAACGACCAGAGGTAATACACCTCTATTCCCTAGATCTATTCCTCCTCCTTTACAATTTTATTTCTCGAAGTGTGTGTCATGTTTAGCGTAGATAATCACGTGATTAGATTCATTGATCATCCTTCTTAGACGTGCACCTAATTCACATCTCAAATTCATTTCGAAATTAACCAAAGTCACGACTCATTCCTCTCTTGTTTTCACGATCATTTTCACTAATTCTGGAAACACATTTTTTTAATCTGCAAATCTTATAATTGTTGGTCGATTCTTGCACGAGTCGAGCACCTAGTTGTCCTTTGTAGGTATATCTTTCATCTGGAGCGAAACCTGGACATTTGAAGCTTCCAAACGTAGAGAAATTCCAAATCAAGGAGGTGTCGCATCATCTTCCAAATAGCTGGACCGGCCATCTTCATCAGGGGATCGTCGACCGCCGTCACATCCTTTGGAGTAGCTCCATCGTGGGCAAGATCGAGGGATGAAGGTGTCACCCCTCTGGCCCTGCTGGAGGCCCCAGATCGTTGTTTACTACTGGCGTAAATCGGAGAAGATGCCATCGTTATCAGCCACACGTCAAGCCTAAGAACAGGAAGAATGCCAGAATCTACAGGCTTCCGACACGTGTCCCCCATGGACGACTCAGATCACATCTCCATCTTCTAATCCTGACCGTCAAATGCAAAACGGTGGAGAATTTGCATCTTAAACTCATCTGAGTTCCATATTTTCAGCCGTGCCCCAGAAGTTTCCAGAATTACATTTAGGTCCCGGTGCGGGGACCTTAATGTAATAACTTTAGTTTTCTTTCCATTTCAGTCCTTTTGAGGGACCATTTTGTAAGAAAACATTGAACTTTTTTGCAGTATACCCCTGGCTTGTAGGGGTTGTTTGGACCTCGATTCTTTCGTATTTTCCCGTGATTTTTTTAGGGTAGTCTGATAACTACCCAAGACACTTTTCTAGTATTTTTCCAAGATTTTTCATCGCTTCATTGTGTCATTTTGATTTTCGCAATCTTGAGTTAGTTTTGAGCTGATTTCTTTTTAATTCTTTCCTTGTAAAATCAAGAATAAAGAGGATTTTTCTTAGATCTCTTTCTTGTGACAAAAATTGAAGTTTTAATATTCTGCATCCTTGAGTTTGACCCAGGCACACTTACCTGGTAAAATAAATAATGTAAGATAAAATAGGAGAGAAGTCGCTTTATCTAATTCACTTTCTCTCTTCTCCTATTTTATTGATTTTTGTTTGATCAACGTGGATCCCTCTGCGGTTTTCTCTACACCGACAACAAACACATTTAAATCGCAGGTCGGACCCGCGTTATCAGCAGCAGCCTCACTTTCAAAGAGGAAACCCATCCGATTCTCATGTGCTAGCCTATGAGAACCCAGCACTCGATGATCTAGCCCGCCTTCTTTCCGATCAGCAAGCCACATTCATGCGGGAGATGGACGAGTTCTGCCAAGAGATGAGGGAGATCATCAAAGGGAAGGCTGCCATACCCGCTCAGATCGAGCCCAACCCGAATAACCTAATAAGAAAATCTGAGCCAGTACAATTGACAGAGATTACCACTCCTAGTGATTTATTGGGTGACATTGCTTCATATACATTTAATGCTGACTTTGTTACACTTACGAGTGGTAGGATGCTAGCCGGTGGTGCCTCGTCTGAGCGACGACACCATGAGGATGCAGGAGTGCAAGACGAGGAGAATAGCGGTGTTGATGCCGCTCATGATGATGATGGTGGTGGTGCTGACACCACCAAGGATGTTGATCCAGCTGATGGTACTGAGGTCATCACGTCCTTAGATGTAGAGGGTGGTACTGATGCCACCAGAGATCGAAATGCTAAGCCAGAGTGCGGTGTTGATGCCACAACATCTGATGTCGTGGGTGGTACTGAGGCCACCCCTCCTATTCTAGTATTTTCTTCAGTTTTTGTACCCCGAGACTTTACAGAAAATACCAAAAAATTAATAAAGGAAAGGGTTCTTCATCTTCGAGTCCATATGTGATGCATGATGATACTTGTATGGATTCTATTCCTTCTCAGCAGTAGGAACCCATTCCTAGCCTTCTTTCTGAGGAGGGGCCAGCCATCCCCTTCCCCCAAGCACTCTACTTGGCTAAGGGGAACAAATAAAATAAAATCCTAAAAAAGAGCAGCAGCTAGAGTTCAGTCAGTAGATGATTGATAGATTTCAGATTTAGCTGACTCTACAGGAGTCACTTGAGCACATCCCCCTCTTCCAGAAGAACTTGAGAGAGAAGACCACCATCCGCAGGAAGAAGAGGAACCATAATGCAGAGATCCATGTGCTCACTCGTGCCACCTGCTTCACCATCCAGAACCGTCTGCCAGCCAAGAGGCCAGATGCAGGAGCTCACTATGTCAGATGCCATATTCATGAGAAGAGATTTGATCGTACTCTATTAGACATCAGCTCATCCATCAACCTTATTCCGATAGCCTTGCTCGATCGATTCGAGTTTGGCCCTCTTCAATAGAGCAGGATAGTTCTTCAGTTTGTTGATAGATCTGTCAAGAGATCGAAGGGGTTGTTGAAGGGCGTGGTCATCACAATTCAGGACTTGAAATTCCCCATGGACTTCGTTGTGTTGGACATGGAGATCGTTGAGTCTGTGACCCACACCCCCATCATTCTAGGATGTCCATTCTTGGCCACAGCCAAGGCAGTGTCCGACCATGATAGTGGGAAGGTGTACTTTCACGTTGAGGGCGAGAGTATACAAATAGAGACAAATGATGAGACCAGAGCACGAGATTCAGCTTGCTTAGAGCAGTATAGTTATACAGAGCAGATGATAGAGGTAGAGCGAGACGTCCACCAGGAGTGCGACTTTGTGATCACTAATGATGAAGCCACTTGGTCTGATCCCGTTTTACGAGCCCTTCTCTCACCTACAAATTCACAGATCCCAAAAGAGGAGAGTTTGGAGAGCACACTCTTGGCAAAGGACACATTCAAGGCTACAGACCGTGTTCAGGACACTGAGGCAGGGTATATTTCTTGTGATCCAGATTCAAATCCCTTGAATTCAGACATATATTGGGCAGAGTCCGATAATTTACTACCTTGTATGATTTCCACAAAGCCAGCAGCTAGGCTGGAGACTGAGCCGACACAAATTACAGATATACCAACAGGGCCACCTTCACCAGGTATTCATGATCAGCAAGAGTTCCCACACGCAGAACTGGTTGCATTCACTCAGACATTTCCGAAGCCATATTTGCCAGTTCCCAGTTGTCCAGAACTGAAGCCTTTGCTGCAGTCGCTGAAGTATAGATTCCTTGCAGGTGAGCATGAGATGTACCTAGTCATTATCTCAGCAGATTTGACTGGAGAGCAAGAATCTCATTTGATGGAGGTTTTTGAAAAGAACCGCAAGGCGATAGGATAGAGCATAGCTGATCTCCAAGGGATAAGTCCGGCCATGTGATCCCACCATATCTATCTCGAAGAGGACACTGATCCATCGCGTGAATTCCAGCGACGGATGAACCCGAATCTTCAAGAGGTAGTCATGAAGGAGAGTTTAAAATGGTGGAGCGCCGATTTTATTTACCCCATCTCCGACTCCAAGTGGGCTAGTCCATTACATGTTGTGCCCAAGAAGACGGGCATCACTACAGTTGTGAGTGAGTCTGGAGAGGAGATAGCTATCCAAGTACCCACTTCTTGGAGGGTCTGTGTGGACTACATATGATTGAATCAGGACACCAAGAAGGATCATTTCCTGTTGCCTTTTATTGATCATATTATACAGAGGCTGGCTAGGAAGAGCCATTATTGTTTACTCGAGGGGTACTCCGGCTACAATCAGGTGGCCATTGTGCCCAAAGACCAGGACAGGACGACATTCACCTGTCCTTTTGGGACTTATGCTTTCAGACGGATGCCCTTTGGTCTATTTAATGCCCCAACGACATTCTAAAGGTGCATGTTGTCCATTTTCTCGGACATGGAGGGTGACTGTTTAGAGGTCTTCATGGATGACTTTTCGGTCTATGGCGATGGGTTTGATGCTTGTCTTGACTACCTAGACCATGTCCTTCAGTGTTGCATTGAGGTTCATCTTGTTTTATCCTGGGAGAAGAGTCACTTCATGGTGACTCAAGGGATGGCGCTTGGTCATATCATCTCCAACAGGGACATGGAGGTTGATCCGGTCAAGGTGGATATCATTAGGAAACTCAATCTACCATCCAATCTGTGACAGTTACGGTCTTTTCTAGGGCATGTCGGTTTCTACCGACGGTTCATTCATGACTTCAGTAGGATTGCCCAACCGTTGACTGATTTGCTGACAAAAGACACCAAGTTCATTGTAGATGATAAGTGTATTGCGTCATTTAAGACTCTCAAGAGTCTAGTTGTTGAGGCTCGTGTCCTTCAGCCGACTGATTGGTCTCTCCCATTCGAGATCATGACGGATGCCTCCAATTTTGCCGTAGGGACCGTGCTAGGATAGAGGAGGGATAGAGTTCCATTTGCCATTTACTACGCTAGCCAAACATTGGATGCCGCGCAGCGGAACTACACTATCACTGAGAAAGAAATGCTAGCCATAGTTTTTGCTCTGCTCTGATTCCTCAAGATTCTCTAATCGGGAGAGATGATCCACCACCACATTCTTGACTCCAGGTTTATCCTTAATCTTAATGTCAAACTCAGGAGTAGAAGGATCCATCTAGTTAGTCTCGCTTTGGCATCCTTCTTGGCCATGAGGTACCTGATGGCGGTATGATCAGTAAAGATAGTCACTTTGGATCCAATAATATATGATCTGAATTTGTCCAAGATCCCAATTCAGAGACCTTCCCAGATGACGCGATCCTTGCCATCTCCTTGCTCCCATTGTACTCCGACATTGTGAACTATCTTGTTGCCAAGAAGTTCCACAAGGTTGGCCTAGGCAACGACTTGAGGCCTTCCTTGTGAAGGCCAAGTCTTACCATTGGGAGGATCCCATCCTTTACCATGAAGGAGGGGATAGCATCTGGCATCGATGCATTCCTCAGGAGGAACACCATTACGTCCTCACATACTTCCACAAGCTTGAGGAAGGAGGAAATCACTTTGGGAGGAGAACATCACAGAAAGTGCTCTAATTCGTCCTATGGTGGCCTACGCTCTTCAAGGATTCTGATGAATTCTGGAAGAGGTGTACTAACTGTCAGAGGATGGGCACTTGTGGACAGTGTGAAATGATGTTGATGCAGTTCATTCACTTCTGTGAGGTTTTTGACGCATGGGGCATCGATTTCATGGGTCCATTCCCTAAGAGTCAGGGATTTGAGTACATTTTGTTGGCTGTGGATTACGTGAGTCATTGGATTGAGTTCATACACGCCCGAACTGCAGATGCTAAGACTGTTTGCAGATTTTCGAGGAAAAATATCATTTCACGGTTCGGGGTGCCTAGAGTATTGATATATAACGGGGTGTCTCACTTTATCAACGACAAGGTAAAGGCCCTTTCTAGCATGTTCAGCATAGACCATCGAGTTGCCACTCGATATCACCCTCAGACCAATGGTCTTGTTGAAGTATCAAACAGGGAGATCAAGGTGATATTGCAGAAGATAGTCCGCCCAGAGCGAAAGGATTGGTCACGAGTTTTGGACTCGGTCTTATGGGCATATTGGATATCCTTCAAGTCTCCTTTGGGTACATCTCCCTTTCATCTCATTTATGGCAAGCCCTGCCATCTACCTGCTGAGATTAGGCACAAGTCACTTTGGGTTGTCATTGATATATTATTGGATCTAGTGAGTATAGGTGATCAAAGGAAGGCAGAATTGGCAGCCCTGGAGGAGCTTAGAGATACAGCCTTTTCAAGCAGCCTACAGTATAAGGAGCAAGTAAAGATATGGAATGATTCTCATATCAGCCATAAGCAGTTTGAGCCAGATCAGAAAGTATGGTTGTTTGATGCCAGGCTTAGATTATTTCCAGGGAAATTGTAGAGTAAGCGAAAAGGACCATACCTGGTCTGAAAGGTGCATGAGAATGGTAGTATCGACATATCGGAAATGTCATCTGAGTCCACCTTTCGTGTTAACGGTCAGCATCTCAAACCATATCTAGATCATGAGCCAATGATCGTTGATGTCGCCTCAATTCATTTTGCATGAGATGTGGTTTTTGACTCACATCGGTTGCATCTCGTGCCTGATTATCACTGTCTTCTACCTTGTATAGATCCAGATTTCTATATCATCTCATTCTTTAGTCTAACACCCCATCTACATATTGTGATTATGCTATACATAGAGTGCACTTTACCCTAAGTATAGGGGGTGTCGGACTCTTGATTATTCTTTTGATTCTTTTTACCTCTATTTTGTTGCCTTTACTTAGGGTCATTTTTTCCTAAGTATAGGGGAGGTAAACCTTGTACATCCTTTCACTCGGTTTGCCCCTTGTACACAGTCTACTATACTTAGGATTACTTGATCCTAAGTATACGGGGAAACACCGAGTCCTCTTCATTATATTCTTCTATTCGTCATTGTAGTATAGCATTTCTTTTCACGTCCCTATACTAAGCACGAGTTATGTCTTCTTCATCGCTCTTTGTTCACTCTGAGGACATCGTTCGAGCTATGTATAGGAGGGTTGTAGTATATATTGCATATATACTTTATCCATAACATGTACTTTGTTTGAGTGTGTTAATAAATAAATTGGCTAAAATCCTTTATCTAAAAATCGTAAAAATTTTAAAATTTTTCTTGTACATAAAATCCTTTCTTGCTCATACATAGATATTTATAAAAAACTATTTTTGCACAAATGTTTGTAAAAAGTTTGTAAATATTTTTGGTATCAAAACTATGTATATAGTACAAAATTTTCGTAAAATGTTTGAAAAGAAAAGTTTGCAAAAACCTTTGTGTAAATATTTGTAAATAGCTTGCAAAACTTCTGCATTCATGCATACATTTAAATTTTTTTCGAAAATTTTGCACATTTTTCAAAAATTTTGCATAAAAATATTTTTGTATATACTTGTACATCCTTCTAAATCATAGTTGACATTTAAACTAGCCTGGAATTAAATTGGAAAATGGAGCTTGATTAAGACCTTAATCCACTTAATTCTAAGAGGAACCTTATAGGATTTAGGGTTGAGACTTTTCATGTCCATTGGTGACTGAATTCTTTGAGCCACTAGGCTATGATCACATGTCATCTTGATGAGCCTAAGTAGAACATTTAACAACGCACACATGACTCTCACAGACAATGGCTTTACTTGCACCAGCACCTTACACATAGTTCTCTACGGATGAGGTGATGAGGAGTCAGTTTCCTTTGGCTTGGGTAGCATATGAGGATAGTACTTCTAGGTGGAACCTCTCATCTTCTTTTAGGGAAGGAAGTGCACCTCAACTTGGTCTGGTGGTGTTGAGGTCTAAAGACAGGAGTTGTGGGTTGCAATAATGCTTCAAAAGAGGGATAGTCTACTGGCTCAAGAGGAAAAAGTTCTTATGTATATATGTTGCACCATGTAGATATGTTGTACATATGCACATCAAAAAAAGTGCAAAACAAAGAAAAACTCCAAAAAAGTGGCGGGTTTGATAGAAAATGAAACACATGCCGAAGTGTATATAGCCAAATAAATCAAAGCTTATGTTGCCCATTCTCATCTCATGAAGCTTGCAGCGGGAGACTTAGCTACACTGGTTGGGCTCCCAAGGATACGTGGCTACACTGGCCACGGTCCATTCTCTTCTTTCCCCTCTTCTTAAGTTGGTTGGACTTGAACTTAGAAGGGAATACCCCGCTCCTCAAGAAAAGAGCTGCCAGACTAGGACATTAGAGTTACCTTGTTGAGGGAGGTTGTTACTTTGCCATTTCTGAGGTGGGGAGCTACTTATCACTTACACTGTACAAGAAAAGATTTTGTGTATGTAGATTTGTTCTGATCTAGATTATTGAGGAGTCTTGACCATAGAATGGTGGAACTTAGAGGTTGTTGGGTTTTAAACCTAGGTCCAAATAAGGTTCACAAATTTTAATCCAAAGGTTTGACCAATCTCCATACTCCAATTTAATGAAGACAAGTTTAATAATCAACCTTGATTCTCCTTCTTTTTCTTTTCTTTCTCTTTTTTCACTTCTTTTTCAAATAAGTGTTTGCTAAGGGACTAGCAAAGGTAAAGTATAGGGGGTGATGAATCCCTGATTCTCACTCTTTTTTCTTTCATTTTAGTTATTTATCTTGGCAAAGCATCATGTACATAGGTGTAAATACAATAAGTTAGCATTATGCATTCATTTGTTAATATTGCATAATTAGCATGTATTTATGCAAAAATAAAATATAAAAAAAAAGAAAAAGGAAGGAGGTATTTAGAATAAATACAAAGTGACCCGACCCAAGAGAAGGTCAAGCATTGGCCTGATCGCCAAATAAAATAAGTAGAGAGAGATAGGGCCTACTCTATGTTATACATATTATTTGTGTAATTAAATAATTATTTCTGACAAAATAAAAATAAAATATTCTTTTAACTCCTTGTATATAATCCTAAAAATAAAACAAAAATCAGAAAAATAAAATAAAAATAAAAATAAACTCCTCTTTCCCTTGTACAAAATACCTATATATATGTCTTACTCTCTATTTATTAAACATCTATAAATATATAATAAAAATATAATAAAAATTATTTTATACTCCAAAAATCATGTTATAAACAAATATAATATAAAAAATGGGGTATTTTTGTAAATATAAAAATAATTGTACAAAATACATAGGTATATATACATGTATATAATACATTATACTATATAATGATTAATTTATTTTCATAAAATAAATAAAAATCATAGAAAATAGTTTGAAATTATTTTATACACTTTTTATTTAAAATCATTTATTATTTTTTATTGAATTTCTAAATATTTTGTAAATCCTAATTTTCTGATTGACTGGCCAATTGTTGATTGTTCGTCAACGACTCCTTCCCCCTGGGTCAGACTCCGATCCTGTTCGCTGGAGCCTCTTCTCCTAATTTTTCCAATCAAATCACGCATCCCCTCGCCCCAATTCTTCGCATGTGGTCTCTCCTTGGATCCAAGACCCTCACGGATACCTAGGATGGCGTGGATCTTCCTAGGATTACGTGCCCTTGCCCGATTCCTCCAGCCTCATGTGAAACCTTTAAATCCTCTTCTCCGCCCCCCAGGAGAGGCAGCTCGTGCCTCGTGCCTCCCTTCATCCCTAGCCAACTCTGATTGAGTGACAGCTTCCTGAGGGTCCCTTCGGATCGAAACTTAAGGGAGCAGCCACGCTGCTCAGCCTCGTGGTCGGCGTGCGCCTCCGCGATCAGCCTCCTAACCGTTCGCAATTCGCTTGAAGCTCTAGAGCTTGCCTAGGACCTTAGGTATCCCTCATTTCCTTTGCATTTTCCGATTCTCTCCAATCATTTCATTCATCGTTGCCACATGTTCATCTTCTTCGACTAGCTGGTCAGAGCCCCGATATCCACATCCATCCACTCCGATCGAACCTCCGACGCACGCTCCACCTTGCACCGCAGCTTGATCCCCCTTAGGCTCGTCTATTAGGTCGAGATTAAGGACCTGATCTCCTCTATTGCCTTTGCTGGAGATCAAACCTCTCCCCACCTCACTTCCTTCTGTCTTCATCCGAATAACCCTCGATCGGAGATTCACCCAGAGTCAAGCCTTCCTTTGTAGGTGTTCGCGTGCGCTGGGAGCCATAGTTCCATCAACTAGAGGGTTCGTCGGAGAGCTCCAGGTCCACCTGCACTGTCACATACATCCGACCGTCAGCTCCTCCATCGGACCCATCCATTAGATGCGGGTGGCTTCCACGATCATTCCTGACCCTCCCGATCGATCATCGGAGACAAGGATATTCTCCTAGGCTCTGGTGAAGCTCGCCTCGGTCCTGTTCTTCCAGATGCCTTCAGCATCGTCGCATTGGCCTTCATCCACCAGATCCAATCTCAACCGCCAATCGCAGCAGCTTTCCAGGTCATTAGATCTGACGTCTGACGCATCAGAGCCTCACATCCCCGACAACACCTGAGGCGTCAGATCTGACATCGCAGAGGATCAGAGATGCGCGTTCACGCACCTCCAGCGTCCGCCACATGTCCCCCCACATGCACCGCGCGTACCTACAAGGGTATATTGCATTTCCTTCCTTGCACTTTTTATGCTTTATTTCCTAGTTTGTTAGATAAAGTTGTAGTTCAGACTTTTTGCGTATTAGTCCCTGAAGTTTCCAGTATTTGCACTTTAGTCCTCCCAGTTTGAATACACATGCACGATCACATGCCTTGTGGTGTTTTTGCATATCTTGTCCTGGACTTTTTAAAGGATATGATTTAAATGAAATGTTTTATGTCTTTGCATTTATGCCCCTGTGTGTTGTTAATTAAAATGTGTGTGAATTTTGTGGGCTTTTTTCATTGATGCCCTTGGACTTGTTGCGTGTGTTATTGTTTAGTCTGGAAACTTAGAATATTTATAGATAGATCCCTACAACCTATGTGATTTATTTTAGATCAAATAATTATCAAATCTAATTCAAAAATTCTCCAAAAATTACCATTAGTTCCTACTATTGTGTAATATTTTTGTTAATTTTTGTGATGAAATTTAATTTTATTTGATATTTTCTAAAAAAATCAAAAACCAATAAAAACATGTCTGTTTGTTTTATAAAATACCAAAAAATTATAAAAGTACCTTCAAAATTTTTATAAAAATTCATGTGTACTTCTTTTAGTTTATTTTCACTTCAGTACTATTTTTGTTCCATTATCTCTTATAAAACTCCTAAAAATCACAAAAGACCAAAAAAGCTTATAAAAAACTTAAAATTTCTAAAAAAAATCAAAAAATTGAAATTTATGTTTCTGTGATTAGGTCTTTTTATTGACTTTTTCATAAAAATAGCAACCAGGGACTTTAGACAATTTTGGCATTTTAATTTTGCCTTTTAGTCACGACTGAACAGTGAATTTCTGTTTTATGTTTGTTTATTTTTAAAAAATCATATAAAAATCTGAAAAATACCATAAAATCAATAAAAACACTTGCATATTTTAAAAATATAAAAGTATTTTTATTTCTAATTTCTACCATTTTTTGCTTTAATAAAAATTGTTGAAGTTTGATTTCCTTCATCTTTTATTCATTTTCTTATTAGAAAATATAAAAAATGCAAATTAAAAACCACAAAAATATGCCTTGTTTTCCTGATTCTTGACTACTTCTTAGGCTTCGCTCGTGCTCCTTGTGTTCGACCCTGGTCGCTATACCAGGTTAAATAAATAGCGGAGACCGCTACACTTGATTTTCGTGTTTGATTGTTTATTTTGTGGTTTTATTTTTCTTGTTGAGTCCGGCTTGGGTGGTTGAGGACGCAACGACCTTTGATATCACTTAGCCTCGATAGCCCAACCGTTCATCAGCGGATCCTTGATTTATATCCCAAAAAATCACTCTGAGTAGTCTACGAAGAGAGAAACTAGGGTTAGTATCAGAAGTGAGAGAGAAATGCAAAATAAAATGCAAAAAAATGTTACAAAAATTAGTTCTACATAAATTAATTACAAAAATTAATTTAAAACCCTAAAAATTCGTCGTTCCCTGGCAACGGCGCTATTTGATGAACGTCAAATTTACCTCTCTAAGAATAGATAATTGTCGTCGTATAGGAGACAAATTTGGTTCGTCAAAAATCACAATCTTAGAATGTTGTAGAATATTTTAACTTGACAAGTCTACCAAGGTTGAACACAAGGAACAATGATTTTTAGTTACATGGTTTTAAATTAAATTAATTTATTTATTATTTGCTTGATTAATTTATATGTCAAGACATTAAAGAGAAAATGTGATGGAATGGAATGCAATGCAGACGGAAATAAACAGAGAAGATGTTGGAGCGCAATTGTGATTTACAAAATCATTCCTCAAGAAAGTTCATTAGTTAATCCTCAAAAACTTATCACTGATCGTATGAGAGCTGTTAAAAAATATAATCGATTTAAATCCAGATGCATGAGAGAATCCAAATAGATATATTATTAATCATGCAATTATTTAGATCAAAATAATGCTCCAGCATTTACGATATTCACAAAAATTCTCTTAATTGTAGTCCTCAGAAAAATCAATTTTATCAGATAAACTATCGAGATTGAGATTAATTCCGCCTGAATGAGCCTCTGCGAAGATTAGATTATTAAAGAATATGATCAAAAATTCCTTTTTCTTAAACAAACCCCTACACAGATTAAATCCTGTAAATAATTTCTTCTTAATACAAGAAGAATTCAATCAGGTCCCTACAAATTAAGTCACAAACTTCTCACTAGCAGATTGCACAAATCGACAATTGATCCTGCATTTGTTAGTGTAGATCCGTAAATAATAACAATCAATAATTAGCCTTAGATCTGTCCATAAATTATGCAAGAGCATGAAAATAGCTTCAAAATGTCATGTTATATGCTAAAATTGGAGTTCGAATGAGAAATTTATGCAATAAACAAGTTCTAGGGACTGAAATGCAATAAAATTAATTATTTTTCTTTCAAATTGATCCCTGGAGGACTTATCTATAATTACTAGAAGTAGGAGGGGCTCTTGCATAATTTTCCAAGCTTCCCAACGTGTGTCTAGTGAGGACTTGTGCGGAATTTCTTGGAGCTTAGGGTGCTTTGGCAATTTTGTCTCGTGATCATGTGCTTCTTACATGACTCCAGATGGGGGGCATCTTGTAATTTCCAGACCCTTAGGGGAGATCGTTGCAATTGTCCCCACGCCCCACATGCTCCTCACGTGAGGGGAATTGGGCGGCGGGCACTCGGGTCAAGGTTGAGGACGATGGGGGCATTGGTGGCTCTGCTACAGCCACAAGTGCAGCGGCGGGTGGCAGCGCATGTCCGTTGTAAATGGCGGCCGCGTGTGGAGAGATGTTTGTGGAGCAACGGTTGGAGTTTTGAGCAGCTATGCAGGGGAGAGGTGTGGTCAACTTATGTACCTGAAAAAAAAAAGAATGGGGGCATAGGGATGGAAGCGGAGACGTGTGGTAGCGGAGTGCGTCCAGGGGGCAGAGGCGCAAGGCTGTTGTATAGCTGGTGGGATGTGACAGTGGTTGTGGGGTGAATTGCGAAGCAGCGAAGGTGGCGATGGTAATATGCAAGGTGGTGGGTGGTAGGTGCTGGAGGTTGTGGATGTCAGTGGGATCGCATGGAGGATGTCGCCTGGGGAAGGAGGATTGTCTCACTCCAAGTGATCGCCGACGGTTGAGGGCGGAGCATGCCGCAACTCAGTTGCAATCGAGCAGGAGTAGCAACATAAGAGAGAAGTAGGCCCTCGAGGATCACGCCAAAAAAGGAGTCTTCACCTGAGACCTGGCTTGTCACCAACCAGGTCTCGGCTCTCTCTTTCTCTCGAACGAGTCGATGCACTGCAGATGGGAACAACTCCGACAAGGGGAGGAGCTTTATAGGAGGGTGAGATGTGTAATGGCGAGGAGTGATGGCGGATGTAACGGTCAAGAAGGGGAGCGGTGCGGTGGTGGTTACAAGGACAGGAGGGGCCGAGAAAAGGCTGAGCGGGGGGGTTGCATGAACGGCTGGAGGATGAGGAAAGGGGTCACATGTTTGGCACGTGACCCTGGGGAGGAGAGAAGGAGTGGGGTGCGGTGAGGTGACACGTGGCACGCTGATGAGCGAACTGAGCGACTAAGGTAAAAAGGTATCAATGGTCATTGCGACCTCAACCTCTCAGATCGAGCTCAATCAAGAAAAAAGGAAGACCACCAATATAGAAATAAATCAGTCAAGCAAACACAAATAGCGGTCTCTCTATTTTATTTTACATGGTAAAGCTACCAGGGTCGAACGCAAATAAAATAAAGAATAAAATAAAATGGTGGATTTTATATTTTTCAAAAAAAATTGTAATTTTTAAACTAAGACAAGGTGTAAACGAAATTAAAAAGGAATAAACAAACAATTATTTAAGGTACCAAAATGATCAGAAAATTAAAATAAAAATATTTTTGGTTTTTAGAAATATTCAAGTGTTTTTGTTATTTTTCTTGGATGTTTCTGATTTTTAGTTAATTTTCTAAAATTGAAGCAAGACCAAAAATACTAAACAGTGTGCAGTCAGAATCTAAAGGCACTTTAAAAATACTTAAAATGCCTATAAAATTCGAGCAACAATTTTATGATAAACTAGAAATAAAAATCAAACTACAGAAACTTAAAATGCATTTTTTTAAATTTTTAGGAATTTTTAATGATTTTTCTAAGGTTATAAATGTTTTTCAATTTTTATGGATTTTATAAATGCAAATTCAGCAAAAATTTGACGGAAGCAAAAACAAACCCTATAATATTTCTTTCATGAGATGACGACTGGATATTAAGTAATGGCTAACCATGTCATTGCATGGTGGTCATGTGTAAGAGGAAATATGCCGTTGGTTAATCATTTGGTTGCTACGGTCGTGGGCCCTTCTCGAGAGTCAACAATGAGGTAAGGAAAAATTGCACCGACACCCTTGTCTCAGCACGGTGGTGCGGTGTACGAGGGTATGCATCGTTTATCCATGTTTCGATTGCCTCTTGGTCGTGCGCCCGCCGTCGTAAGCAGCTCCACGTACGGTATCGCCCCTTTATATCGGAAAACATTCCCCTTTATCTGCGTCGTCGCACGATCGTGTGGGTTGGGTTTTGATTTTTTTTAGAGATACAAAATAAAAACAAAATGCAACCAAACATTCACATAAATTCCTACACCATGGCAAGCCATGTGTCAAAATTTTATGAATTTTGGACAAAAATTGCTATTTATTAAAACAAACATAAAATAAACAGCCCACAGGGACCTATATGCAATTATTAAAAAGTTATCAGCCAAACAGTAACTCGTGGAAAAAGTATAGGGTTGATCTTGTAAAAAGTCCAACGTTGCACGTGAATAGCACGTGAACCAATCACACAGGGGTATAAATGCAAATCCTATTTATAAAACTTCATTCAATAACAACCATAAAGTTCAGGACTGAGAATGCAAATATCCCACAAGTCACACGATAGACCATATAAGGCACACACAGAGGGTCTAAAATGCAAATAAAAGAAGCACAAGGTCCTAAGTGCAAAATATCCAAAATAAAAACAACTACAGAAGGTATTTACAGGACTAAGAAATAAATGCAAAAAGTGAAAAGGGCCTAAGTTCAAATACCCTTATTAGTAGCGATCCAACAGTCGAGGGTTCCTCACTTAAGATCGGACGGTTGAGAGTTGCGGATATCGATTCAACGATGGACGGTAGAGAGTTGATCCTCAGATGGATCTGACGGTCGAGATGCCTCGGATGATGGACGGCTGCGATCAGAACTGGGAGGGACCTCGATCCAACGACGGAGACGTCCTCTGGAAGAGCAGCGAAGAACTCGCCACCGGCGAGCTTCGTTCGATCGATATGAGCTACAGGGACGTCCTCCGGGGCTGCACAAATGGGGGAAATGATGCTGGTGCCTGTCTGCAGCGGTGGTGATGCTCCGATGAGGCCGGGAACGTCTGGAGTAATACAGCGATGCTGAGGACCTGGAGCTATTGTGCTTCAGTGTTTGAACCTCCAAATGAGGTTCTTGGACATCCAATCCTGCACAGAAGAGCTATGGGGTCGAGGGCAAAGTGCCTCGACCCATTAGTGCGAGAAATGGGTGGAGGATGAGGTGGAGCGTAGCCCTCCGACGAGGCGGCGGCGGAGGAAGGCTTGATTTCTGTTCCTGGGTGAATCAAGGGTGAACGTAGGGGCGTAGAAGATGGGGAGAGGTCTGATGGAGGTGATACGATCATAGAGAGGGTAAATGGGTAGTCCGATCATGATGGATGATCCGAGGAATGCAAGTTGACCGAAAATTGAAAAGCTTGAATCCAAAGCAGACAAAAGATTATCTAAGCTACCTGGTGAATGAGATCGTCTGGGCTGAAGGTCGGGGACCTCCGGGGATCTTTGCCTCGATGGTTCGACGTGTCCAGAGGCTCGAGCTCTCCTTGTGGCAGAGCACAACGATGAAGTCATCGGACCTAAGGCTATCGAGCTTGAATCCTCGCTACAACACCTTTAAACTCGTTGTCACTCGTGGATGGAGATGGAGGTCACTGGAAATGAGGGAGCGGCCAAAGATGAAGAGGAAATTGCGGCTCCAGGAGATTATATACCCAGTGAGGTCTGAGAAGTTTGGAGAACGGGTGCGCAATCTGAGGAACGGATCCCTAACGGTATCATCGGGTGTGTGTCTTGGATCGTTCCTCGATAATTGAAGCGTGAATCAGGATGGAATGGTGATTGGATTGGTGTGGGAAAATAGGAGAAATTCGGGTGGAAACTGGATCCGGGCGAAGAATGGTTTAGGGGGGCAGTTGATCGGGGTCAACTGTCTGCCCTGGACCAATTAGAAATTAGGAACTTAAAAAGATTTGGAAAATAAATTAAAAATAGAAGATAATTTTTAAAAAAAATGTTCAAAATGAAAAATATTTATTATTTTTTGAGCTATTTTTTATTTTTATTTATTTTTGTGAAAAAATAAATTATAGTATATACAGTATATTATATTATATACAGGTATAAAATACCTATGTATTTTATATGATTATTTTTATTTTCTTATTTTTGTATAAATACCCAAATTTTATATTTTATTTATTTACAATATAAAATTAGGAGTATAAAATAATTTTTATTTTATTTTTATTATTTATGTACAAGTGTTCTCGCATGAGGAACGCATGATGTAGTTCAAAATTTGCAAGGGTTCTCGCATGAGGAACGCATGCGGGTAAATAATCTAGTTCCGCTGCATCACCGCCCGGATGCAGTCCAAAATTTGCAAGGGTTCTCGCATAGTGGACGCATGCGAGTAAAGAAGTTAGTCCAAAAGAGATTGCAAAGGAAGTTACGGATTGGTAGTTGAAATATCGGTACTTTAACTGGAAAATTGATGGAGATAGTGGATACAATGGAAAGAAGGAAGATTCATATATTATATCTTCAAGAGACTAAATGGGTTGGAGAGAAAGCAAGGGAGATCGAGAAGACAGGCTTTAAACTTTGGTATTCAGGTAAAGATAAGGGCAGAAACGGTGTTGGAGTGGTTGTTCATAAAGATTTGAAGGATTGTGTGGTTGAGGTGCAATGATTTGGGGATCGGATTATTTTGCTAAAGTTGGTGCTTGAAGAAGAAATTCTGAATATCATCTCAGTTTATGCACCGCAAATTGGTTTAGATGAAAGGACTAAACAAGCTTTTTGGGAGGATCTGGATAAGATTTTACAAGTAATCCCACAAAGAGAGATGGTTTGCATAGGTGGAGATCTTAATGGACATGTGGGAAAAGATGTTTCAGGGTATGCAAGTGTGCATGGAGGACATGGTTTTGGGGATAGAAACGAAGAGGGAAAAGTCATTCTGGATTTTGTAACTGCATATGATCTTTTCATAGCAAACACTCTTTTCAAGAAGAGGGAGGAGCATTTAATTACTTATAAGAGTGGTACAACTAGAACACAGATCGATTACTTTGCGTTGAGGAGAAGAGATCGGTTGTGTTGCAAAGATTGCAAAGTAATCCCTGGAGAGAGTTTGACAACCCAACATCGCTTGTTAGTCTTGGATTTACAAATAAAAGGGCTGATGAAGAAAAGGAAGGTTCCTAAGATCTCTAGAACTAGGTGGTGGAATCTTCCGCTGAAGCAATCAAGCTTCAGGGAGAAGGTTTTAGAAGACTTATCTTGGGATTGTAGCGGTAGTGCAAACGAGATGTGGGAGGCAGTAGCATCTTGTATCCGAAAGGTAGCCAAAGAGATGCTAAGCGAGTCAAAAGGAGGAGCTCCGGGTCAAAAGGAGGCTTGGTGGTGGAGTGAAGGGGTGCAGGAGAAGCTAAAAATTAAAAGAGCTTGCTTTAAAGCTATGTCTAAGGATAGAACAGAGGAAACTGTCACAGACTATAAAATAGCAAAGAAGGAAGCAAAGAAGGCTGTAAGCGAAGATAAGTCAAAAGCTTATGAGGTTTTGTATAAAAATCTCAACTCTAAGGAGGGCCAGAAGGATATATTCAGGTTGGCCAAAGCAAGAGAAAGAAAGACCAAAGACCTTTCTCAAGTGAGATGCATTAAGGACGAGGAAGGTCATGTGCTTGTTCATCAGAAGGATATAGAGACTAGATGGGAGCAATACTTCCATAAACTTTTCATTGGAGAAGGAAATAGAGAGATCACTTTGGGTGATCTAGCTAGTAGTGAAAGTTACTTGAATCGTGCATGCTATAGACGAATACAAAGAAAAGAAGTAGAGGAGGCTTTGAAGGTTATGAGACCTAGGAAAGGTGTTGGACCGGATGACATCCCTGTAGAAGTTTGGAAAGTTTTAGGTGAGCGTGGTTTGACTTGGCTTACGAATCTATTCAATGTTATTTGGCGAAGCAAGAAAATGCCTGAAGATTGGAGGAGGAGTATCGTGGTGCCTCTTTATAAGAACAAAGGAGACATTCAAAATTGTTCAAATTACAGAGGTATCAAGCTGATGAGTCACACTATGAAAATTTGGGAACGTGTGATCGAAAGAAGGTTGAGGCAAGTTTCCCAAATAAAAGAAAATCAATTCGGATTCATGCCAGGTCGCTCAACTATTGAAGCCATCCATTTGCTGAGGAGAACAATGGAGATTTATAGAGCTAAAAGGAAGAATCTCCATATGATCTTTATTGATTTGGAGAAGGCTTATGATTCCGTCCCACGAGAGATACTGTGGAGAGTTTTGGAGAAGAGACAAGTACCTGTCCTATACATTAATCTCATAAAGGATATGTATGATAGGGCTTTATCTTGGGTAAGGACCCCGACGGGGAGGACTGACTATTTTGATATCAACATTGGTTTACATCAAGGTTCAGCTTTGAGTCCATTTCTTTTTACTTTGATTATGGACGAGTTGACAAGTCACATTCAGGATGAGTTACCTTGGTGTATGTTATTTGCTGATGATATTGTGTTGATTGACGAGACTATAGATGGAGTAAATGAGAAACTTGAGGTTTGGAGACATGCATTGGAGACTAAAGGTTTTCGTATAAGTAGGGCTAAGACGGAATATATGGAATGCACCTTTGATGGAAGCAATGGTGAAGGAATCGAGGTGACGATTGGTGACGATAACATCCAGAAGAGAGATTCTTTTAGATATCTGGGATCTATTTTGCAACATGATGGAGAAATTGATGGAGATGTTACTAATATAATAAATGCAGGCTGGCTAAAGTGGAGAGGAGCCTCCGCTGTTCTCTGTGATAAGAAAATGCCTTTAAAAATTAAAGGAAAGTTTTACAAAGCAACCGTGAGACCTGCTATGCTTTATGGTTCTGAATGTTGGTCTGTGAACCATAGACATGTGCAGAGAATGGTTGTAGCAAAAATGAAAATGCTAAGATGGATGTGTGGACATACACGTAAAGATCGGATTCGGAATGATGCAATCAGAAAGAAAGTTGGTGTAGCTCCGATCGAGGATAAGATGCGAGAAAACCGCTTAAGATGGTTTGATCATTTGCAAAGAAGGTCAACTGATGCACCGGTTAGGAGATGCGAGTGTTGGGATGTTGAGCCGGCTAAGAGAGGGCGAGGACGGCCCAAGAAGTGTTGGAAAGAGACTATACGAAGGGATCTTAGTTTGCTGGATATAAGACCGAGATTGACCCAAGATAGATCTGAATGGAGGCGAAGAATCCATGTAGCCGACCCTACTTAATTGTGGAAAAAGGCTTTGTTGTTGTTGTTGTTATATTTATGTACAAGTGTAAAATAAATAGGAGTATGATACATATATACATGTAATGTGTACAAGGTTGTAGAGAGAGAAATTATTTTTTTATTTTATTTTTCTAATTTTTGTTTTATTTTTAGAAATATATACAAGGGAATATAAACACATTTTTTTTTGAAAATAATATATATATACATAGAAGGAGTATGTCCAAGGTAGAGTGGCCCTATCTCTCTCTACTTATTTTATTTGGCGATCGGGTCCAATTTGGACCCTCTCTTGGGTTCAGGTCACTCAACATTTATTCTAAATATTTCCTTCTTTTTCTTTTATTCTTTATTCTTTTATTTTGCACAAATACATGCTAATTATGACATATTAACAAATGCATGCCTATTGGTAATTTATTATATTTACAACTATATACATGTATTTTGCCCAGATAATTAGCTAAAATAAAAGAATAAAGAGTGATGAATGAGTATTCATCACCCCCCCCCCATACTTTACTTTTGCTAGTCCCTTAGCAAACACTTATTTGAAAAAGAAGTGAAAAGAGAAAGAAAAAGAAAAAGAAAAGGAAGAAGGTGAATCAAGGTTGATTATTAAACTTGTCTTCATTAAATTGAAGTATGGACTCGGTCAGATCTTTGGATTATTAATTTATCGGAACCTTATTTGGACTTAGGTTTAAAACTCAACAGCCTCTAAGTTCTACCAATCTATGGTCAAGACTCCTCAACAATCCAGATCAGAATAAGTCTACATACACAACTCTGATGACCATGAATCTTTTCTTGTGTTGTGTAAGTGATATGTAGCTTCCCACCTAAGATATGGCAAAATGACAACCCTCCTCAACAAGGTAACTCTAATGCCCTAGTATGGCAACTCTTTCCTCGAGGAGCATGGTATTCCCTTCTAAGTTCAAGTTCAACCAGCTCAAGAAGAGGAGGAAGAAGAGAATGGACCATGGCCAGTGTAGCCATGTATCCTTGGGAGCTCAACCAGTGTAGCTAAGTCTCCCTGCTGCAAGTTTCATGAGATGGGCATGGGTAACATAAGCTTTGCTTTATTTGACTATATACACTCCGGTGGGTATTTCATTTTCTATCAGACCCACCACTTTTTTGGAGTTTTTCGTTTTGCACACTTTTTTTATGTGCACATGTACAACATATCTACATGGTGCAACATATATACATAAGGAGTTTTTCCTCTTGAGCCAGTAGACTATCCCTCTTTTGAAGCTTTATTGCAACCCACAACTCCTGTCTTTAGACCTCGATGCTACCAGACCAAGTTGAGATGCACTTCCTTCACTAAAAGAAGAAGAGAGGTTCCGCCTAGAAGTACAACCCTCATATGCTACCCCAAGTCAAAGAAGATTGTCTCATCATCACCTCATCCATAGAGAGATAGGTGTAAAGTGTTGGTGCAAGTAAGGCCATTGTCTGTGAGAGTCATGTGTGTGTTGTTAAGTGTTCTACTTAGGCTCATCAAGATGAAATATGATCATAGTCTAGTGGACTCAAAGAATTAAGTCACCATGGACCTGAAAAGTCTCAACCCTAAGCCCTATAAGGTTCCTCTTAGAATTAGGTGGATTAAGATCTTAACCATCAATTTAATTCCAGGCTAGTTTAAATGTCAACTACGATTCAGGAAAAACGGTACAAATATATATATATATATATATATATATAAAGATGCTTTTGTACAAGTTTTGAAAATGTGCAAAATTTTTGAAAATGTTTGAATACATGGATGTATGCATGAATGCAGACGTTTTGCAAAATATTTACACACATTTACAAAAGGGTTTTTGCAAACTTTTTGTTTTTCAAACATTTTACAAAAATTGTGTACTATAAACATAATTTTGCTATCAAAATATTTACAAAACCTTTACACAAAACATTTTTACAAACATTTTTACAAAAATAATTTTGTAAATAGCTATGTATGTGCAAAAAAGAATTTTATGTACAAGAAAAAATTTTAACTTTTTATGGATTTTTTAAGGATTTTAGCCATTTTATTTATTAACACACTCACACAAAGTACGAGTTATGGCTAAAGTATAGATGAAACATATACTACACCCCCTATACTTAGCTCGAACAATGTCCTCAGAGTTAATCAAGAGTGATGAAGAAGACATAACTCGTGCTTAGTATAGGGAAGTGAAAAGGAAAACTATACTACAACGATGAATGAAAGAATAGAATGGAAAGAATCTCGGGGATTCCCCCCTATACTTAGGATCAAGTAATCCTAAGTATAGCAGGATGTCCACAAAGGGAAATCCGAGTGGAAGAATGTACAGGGTCTACCTCCCCTATACTTAGGGTAAAATATCCCTAAGTATAGGCAGCAAAACAGAGATAGAAAAGAATCAAAAGAAAATCAAAAGTCTCACACCCCCTATACTTAGGGTAAAGTACACCCTAATTATAGCATAATCAAAGATGCAAATGGGGTGTTGGACTGAAGAATGGTGTGATATGGACATCTGGATCTATACAAGGTGGAAGACAGTGATAATCAGGCGTGAGATTCAATAGATATGAGTTAAAGACCACATCTCACGTAAAATGAATAGGGGTGACATCAATGACCAGTGGCTCATGATCTAGATATGGTTTGAGCTGTTGCCCGTTAACACGAAAGGTAGACTCAGATGACATCTCAGATATGTCGATGCTTCCATCGTCATGTTCCTTTCGGACCAGGTATGGTCCCTTCTATTTGCTCCGCAACATCCCTGGAAATAATCGAAGCCTGGCATCGAACAACCATACTCTCTGTCATGGCTCAAACTGCTTGTGGTTGATATGAGAATCATGCCACTCCTTCACTTTCTCCTTATATTGTAGGTTGCTCGAAAAGGTTGCATCTCTAAGCTCCTACAGGGCTGCCAATTCTGCCCTCCTCTGGTCTCCTACACTCACTGAATCCAAAAGTATATGTGTGACTGCCCACAGTGACCTATGTCTCAGCTCAACAAGTAAATGGCATGGCTTGCCATAAATGAGGCGAAAGGGAGATGTACCCAAAGGAGTCTTGAAGGACGTCTGATATGCTCACAAGATCGAGTCCAAAAGATGTGACCAATCCTTTCGGTCAAGGCATACGACCTTCTGCAAAATAGTCTTGATCTCCATGTTCGACACTTCAGCAAGACCATTGGTCTGAGGATGATATGGTATGGCCACTCGATGGTCAATGTTGAACTCGCTAGCAAGGGCCTTTACCTTGTCATTGACGAAATGAGACCCCCCGTCAGATATCAACACTCTAGGCACCCTAAACCGTGAAATGATATTCTTCCTCAAGAATCTGCATACAGTCCTAGAATCTGCTGTTCGGGCGGGGATGGCCTCAACCCAACGACTCACATAATCAACAGCCAACAGAATGTACTCGAATCCCTGACTCTTAGGGAATGGACCCATGAAATCGATGCCCCATGCATCAAAAACCTCACAGAAATGAATGGGCTGCATCGGCATCATATCACGTTGTCCACAAGTGCCCATCTGCTGACAGTCAATACACCTCTTCACGAATTCATCAGAATCCTTGAAGAGGGTAGGCCACCATTGGCCGAATTGGAGCACTTTTTGTGTCGTTCTCCTCCCAGAGTGATGTCCTCCTACCTCAAGCTTGTGGCAGTAAGTGGGGTGATGAATCCATGATTCATTAACTTTTCTATCGCATTTTGTCTTAAAACCCTTAACAAATACATGTAAATATGCATTAATTCTCATCTTTTATCAAAACATCATTCATGAATAAAAATGCACTTATAAGCATCAAAAATATGTAAATAAATAAAGAATAAAAATAGGGATAAAAACAAAGAAAAGAAAATAAGGCAGATTGTGGATATGTATATATGTACAATATGACTCAGATAATATAAATATAGCAGCAAGATATATTTATATAACCTAACCCCCGAGACCAAGTCAGCATGGATTGGTCGACAAACCAATAAGTAGGGGGAGATAAGGAAAGAAAACCATAAAAATAAATTAAGATACACTTCACATACTTTTTACTATTTATCAAATAAATACCAAAACTTCATTGATTTATAAAATAATTCATATGAACGTATTTTTCACCAAACTCTTTTCCTAATTATTTCTAAAAATGTATATAAAAATATAAAAAAAAAGTTTAAAATATTATATTGTATATATGCCAAGAAATCCTACTTTTAAATTATCAAAATCCCAACTTCCGAACATCATAACTTCCTCATACGAACTCCAATTTCACTCTACTCACTTTTAAAGTTCATAAAATAATATTCTTTAATTAATATAGTGGTTTCATTGAATTCGGAGTCCGTTTGCAAAAGGTCGATTTTGGGACCTAATGACAAAGGGGTTTCTGTGCTATTTATTTTATTTAGAACCCATTATTTATAGTTTGATTAATCTTATATTTTCTAATTATTTTCATGATATTGTATTTTCATCATGATTTATTTTAGAATTTTCAGAGCTTTTTTATTATTTTAATAAAATCCAAAATCTTAATTTATAGATAAAACTGAACTAGTTAACCTATACCTATATCTATTAATATATTTAAACTAATTTATTAAAATCCATAAAAATTCACAAAGACTTTATTTATTATTCTAATAGTTCAGAAAATATAAAATTAATTATTTATAGAATTAAAAATTCAATACCTATTTATTAAGTACTATTTATACTTATTTATTAATATAATATTTATACTTCGAATAATATTTATTATTTACAAAATTAATTATACCATAATTTAGAGAATTTAATTATTTACATTTTCATTTGTACACTTATTAAAATAATGTTATTTACTATTTATTATATAATTTATACTCTATTTAACATTCTGGCCAACCAGGTGCTGACACGTGTCAGCACCTGACTCATCTTCCTCAAGAAGCTGGTGGTAAGTTTGTTCTACCCGGTCGTTTTCACCTAATTTTCCAGCTTGACACCTAACCCCTTCAATCGATCTAAACCCTCCATCTTATTCTCCTAACAATCCTCCTACTCGCCCGCCATTCGATCTTCCTTGGAGCTCAAGCAAATCCTCTATAAATGTTTATGAAGTTGGCGAGATCTAACTAACACTCCCCTAACTGATTCTTCTCCAGAACCATCAGCCGAGCACCCAACTTCTTTCCGCGATTCCGGCCAACCAGGGAGGTGACAGCTCCTCGACTTTAGCCCGCGTGGAAGAAGGGAAATCAGAGGAGCCGTTCCAAGGTGCAGCGCCACCTTGCATCGCTGCTTCGAGTAGCGTGGAGCTCCGGGAAGCCACCCCATCGAGCGATCACCAGCAGCGGTTCTACACCCTGCAAGCACAGGTAATTCATCCATCTTTCACTTTTTATTTCTCGATCCATGTGTCAACATTAGCCTAGATAATGGCATCATTAGCAAGTTAGATCATACATCTTAGACACCCTAATGAATTTGAACCTTAATTCCAATCGAATCAACCTCAAAAGGCCACTTTCTTCCTTTCCATTTCGCCATTCACCAAATATCATGTTGTTAACTATGCTGGAAACACAATATTGATTTTTTGATTTTTAACAAATCAGCCAATTCTTGAACGAATCGAGCATATATCTTCGACAATTGCATATCTATCAACCATCTGGAGCAATTTCATATGCAATAGGAACTCGTGACTTCTCGCAAATCAAATCTGAAGAGGACTCAATAATAACGAAGCTCCAGGAGTAAAGCCGTACCCACCAGCTTCGTTAGCTTTCTTCCGTCGACCTTGACCATCTCTGACCGAGCTCACCTGCGAGCGAGCTCGAGGGGTGGAGTGGAGGCTCCAGATCTCCACTAGTCGCCGAGGAGAAATTAGAGAAGACCGCCCCTTCGTCAGTCACCTGAACTGCTTCAAGAACATTCAAGAACACCAGGACGCACAGTCTGCTGACACGTGTCCCTATCGGACAGACCATATCGCACATCGCCTTCTAATCTCCACCATTCAACACGAAGCGGTGTGAAAAGTGCACCATTAACCCCACGAAGTTCCAAAAATTTAAGTCCGCCTCCAGAGTTTTCAGTAGTTGCAATTAGGTCCCTGTGCAGGGACCTAATTGTAATCAAACGTATTTTCTTTCGCATTTTGGTCCCTCCAGGGACTGTTTTGTAACAGAAACTAAACAATTTTCTAACAATTAGGCCCTTGGCTTGTAAGGGTCATTTGGACCTTGAATTTTTGACATTTTTCTGTGAATTTTCTAGCGTAGCTTGATAACTACCCAAAGGATTTTTCGAGTATTTTTCCCAAATTTTTCGTCGCTTTCTTGTGTTGTTTTGATTCTTGTATTCTCGAGTTTGTTTTCAATCGAATTTGTTTGACATTTCTTTCATTGTAAAATCAAGAATAAAAAGAGAACTTGTGGTTGGAATTTATTCCTTGTCACGAAAACTGTGGTTTGAGCATTCTGCTTCCTTGTATTCGACCCAGGCACACTTACCTAGATAAATAAAATAGTGTAAGGTTTGAATAGGATAGAAGCCGATTAATCCACTTCACTTTTCCCTCTCCTATTTTAACTAACTTTTGTTTGATTTAATTCGGATCTCTTTGTGATTCTCTACACCAACAACACATTTCTTAACCACAATCGGACCCGAGTTTTATCAAAATGGTGTTGTTGCTGGGGAAGCGTTGTTTCTACAGCGGTTTTTGAACCGATATTTTCTCTATTATTCTTAATTTTACAATTTTTTTCTTTCGATTTTCGATTTACGTTTTTTTCTTCGATTTTACGGTTTTTCGTGTATCCTTTCAATTTTTATTTACGACTTTTTGTGTGTTTTGTGTTTCTTAACTAATTCTTGTAGGGCATGCAGGTTCAACCATCTTTCTCAAAAGCCACAAAACAGTTAAAAGTACGAAGATCGATGTTCTCGATTGCAAAGGGCGGAAATAGTTAGGATTCGTGTTGTATTTTCTTTATTCTTGTAAAAAAGAAAAAGAAAAAGAAAAGGGCACTTTCCCGTGTTTTTGTTTTTGTAGAAAGGGGCCCCCTAAGGGCATCCCAACTTGTACCTCCCCTCCCATTTTTCTCGGGGTCTGATTCGTCGAGTGCCGTGTATTCGGGGGATCAGGGCACCCACCACGGTTTTTCTCGCATCGTCGGGTTTCCATGGCTTTTTACGAGGCTATATGCTTGCTTAGGATTTTCTTTTTCCTATCAGATTGTGCATTCGTAAGTAAGTCTTAGGACTCGTAGCCTAGATGCATGATTTTAGGATTTTTCTAAAAAAATAAATAAAGCCACTCGTTAGACGTTTGTCTAAAAAACTCAAAAAATATAAAACTCCAAAAATAAAATCGGGACTGCTAACGTATCTGATCTAAAATAAGCATAAGATTCACTTGATTTGGGAGAGTAATCCCCGCACATTTCTTCTCAGAGTGCGTGAGTGAGAGACGACCCGTAAGGATAGAACCCAAAACCCGTATTTTTTTGAGATACTACTTAGTCTATACACCTAATCACCGCTTTTCAGTGGGTACGCCCGAGTAGCCGGAAACGGTCTGGGTTTACTTAGCTGAGTGGGGGGTTTAGAGGACACTACATAAGGCTCCATCCTCAAGTAACACGGGTATTCGGAAACGGTCCGTACTTACCCCCATACTGGCTGAGAGCAAGTGGTTTTCTGTAAAGACTCGGGACAGTGTTTCGGGGAAACATCGGGCACCTATCAGCTCGCAATAACTGAGATTATACTTATTTGCTAATACGACCCTAAAACAGACAAGATAAAAGACCGGACTCTTTCGGTCATCACCGAGTTGTGTTGGTGAAAAAGGGGTTTGATTTGCAGTTGCTTTGTGGGGCGTGAGTTACCGCGGCTTTACGTGTTTCCCATTTTTCAGCTCAGACTCCGTAAGCCCTCGACCTTCCACCGTCTGTAGTACATCTTCACAAGCTTGGGATGACCCTCTTCCTGAGTTGGTCCCATCTGATCTCGAGGAGAGTCAGACCCAGACTCCCTCGTCTCCCGACCAGTCTATTGAGGCAGACCCTTGTCTCAATACATTATCAATATCTCCAACTGATTTTTCGTTGAGTTCTTATGAGACATTTTCTTTCCCACCAGATCTGAAACACATGGATCGTGGTAAAGGACTACAGAGGAGAGGCCAGCAGCTGAGGAGCACCATGACGGAAGACCAAATTCAGTAGCAGATATCATGACAGGAATTCTCGACACTTTACAGTAGATGAATTTGCATATTCGAGAATAATTTAGAACTCAGAATGAGTTGCGGGCTGAGATAGCCATGCTGAAAGCAGGAGCCGGGAACCCTTTACCGCCTGCAGTGGTTCCCGCCACTTTACGAGCATCATTGGATTCAGCTACTGTCGAATCAAGGGCCATACGAGTTGAGGACGTCCTTCATCTCATTGCTTCCTAAGTTCTACGGAATGCTACAGAGGAGTCGTTTACCTTTCTGCAGCAGTTTGAGATGATTTGTGGTACGGCTTGTTATCCAGGAGTTACGTAGGAGGCTATTCTCCTCAAAGCCTTTCCCTTCACCTTAGTCGATAAGGAATTATACTGGTTGAGTCATCTAGGAAGGGAAGTTTCTACATGGGACGATTTAAAGTCCACATTTTGCGTAAGTATTTTCCTCTGGGGAGGACGAACATGATGAGGAGTCAGATCTCCAACTTCACGTAGCTTCCGAATGAATCTTTCCATGAGGCATGGGATAGATTCAAAGATCTTACAGAGAGATGCCCCCATCATGAGATACCGATGAAGGTGCTCGTGCAAAACATCACCGAAAGCATCATAAGGTGGCTAATATTTCAGAGTCTGAATCCAACACCAACATGGGCTTCATTAGCGAAAATTAACACTGGTGGATGTAATTCAGAAACAAGTTTAGGACTTACAACCGCTGCGAGAGTTGGAGAAACTCTCATCTCTACCTCGGCAATTGAGTGATCTCACGAAGAAGGTTTCAGAGCTTCAACTTCAGTACTATCAGGCCCAATCTTCTTCGACTGCACAACATGCATGGAGAACTTTACCCGCTCCACCCACTCCACCCACCCATCAGATACATTTTGTTCAGAGCGAGCTCAAGACTCCGCAGATTGATTGGCATGAGGATCAGTCTCATGCCAATACCTGTCAGATCATTAGTGCTGCAGATATGGATGTTGAGCCTTAAGCCACTCTTGAGATCAACAGGATTTGGTATACTCTGATTCAGCAACTGAGTGTACCGCATCATCAGCAGCAGCAGTACAGCCAACCGCAGCATGGACGTCCACACTTACAACACCGACAGAACTTCACGTAGCAGCAGTATCACCAGCATGCTTATCAGAGACCACATTCATATCAGTATCCTGCTAATTATTCACATTCATATCATTATCAGCAGCAGCAGCAGTCTTCCTTTACACCGCAGAGATCCTCCCAGCCTTACACCTCACAGCAATACACGCCAAGGCAGGAGAGAGTAGAAATCCAGGGTCACCACATTGAACCTGAGATGTCTTCACAGGCCCAGGCTTTAAATCAAATCATGGATATGTTGAGTACGCTCCAAATTGCACACAAGACAGAGATGGAGCAGGTTAACCGTCGTCTGGATGAGTTAACTACGCCGAAGACCACTCTCCCAGCCCAGCCTCATATGAATCCAAATAACAAGAGGAGGCATCCAGATCAGGTAGACAACACTACAGGTATGATCTCTTTTCCTGAATTTTTATCGAACTACATTTATCTCAGGAACGGTAGATCACCACGAGCACCTGCTGGAATAGAGGAGAAGGCACTTGATGAGGAGCAAGAGCAAATCCATGAGCAACCAGATTCTAATGCTAAGGAGGAGAACCAACACATTGATGAGGACCACCATGAAGATCAGAGAGAAGGGAGTGATGTCGAAACAATTGACATGGATACCGGCGAGACAGACGATGATATCATGCCAGACCATGTAGATACTCCCGATAAAAATGTTTCTTCCCCTGTTTTAGAGAGTTTTGTACATAATTCATAAACTCTTGATGTACAAACTGATTTTGAATTCAATTAAAATTCCAATTTCCTCATTCCTGATATTGTTCCTTTTCCTAATGCTTTGTTTGGAAAAGGAAAGAAAAATACCAAAAAGAATGTTGTGACTCCAGAGACTGAAAGGCTATTGAAAGATCACATCTTTTTTAATATTCCACTTCACGATGCCTTTGATCATTTTCCTACGCTCAAGAATCAGTTGAAAAATCTATGGACTACGCGTAGGAAAAAGAAATCACGAATAGAGAAACATGTTTTGTCCAAGGCTACATCTTGCGCTATTCAGAATAAGTTACCTAAGAAGAAGAAGGATTCATGAGCACATTATGTCAGATGCGATATCGTAAATGCCGCATTTGATCGCACTCTATTAGATAACGGTTCCTCGATCAATTTGATACCATCTTATTTACTCGAAAAACTCGAGTTAGGTCCTCTTTACAAATCCCGTGTGATCCTTCAGTTTGCTGATAGATCCGTAAAGAGACCTAGGGGCATATTAAGGAATGTTATTGTAACTGTACAGAGCTTGCAATTCCCAGTGGACTTTACTGTCCTGGACATGGATTGCCCTACACAGTTACACCTTACCCTGATCATTCTTGGGAGTCCTTTCTTAGAGACCGTGAAGGCTCTCTTCGATTATGATACAGGGAAGGTATCTTTTCGTGCTGAGGGTGAGAAGGTACATATAGAGATGGCGAGAGAATCAAACACATCCAGTGATGCATCTTCCGATTTCTTGAGTTCTTTAGCTACCTGTGATTACATGGATGAAGTTCGCCATGACGACCATGAAAGGTATCGAGTAGAGACCCAAGATTACTTAATAGAGGATGGGTCCGAGACTACAGTTAGCAGTTCTTCAGAGGGTACCTTATATTTCAGTATGGATGACGAGAATCAGATGGATCATAATTCTGAGGAGTTTGTTGCAGATCTTTCAGATTCAAAATCTTTACATGATTCCTCCACTTCAGATAATCTAGAGATAGAATTTCATTTAGCTGATTTGTTTGACTCTAGTCATTCTGAGGATGAGCGTAGTAGCGAGTCGGATAATGTTTTAAACATCTTTTGTAGTCCGACTTTAGAGTATATTGAAATGGTGGATAATCATACTACAGACAAATCCATTGCCGATAAAGATCCCAATACACATATAGATGAGGTTTCAGCAGAATCAGAGCCTACCTTACCAGAGCTGAAGTTATTGCCACCAAGTATGAAGTACGCTTTCCTTGTGAATCCACATCGATAGTTTCCGGTCATTATCAGCTCATCTTTGACCGAAGAATAAGAATCTCGTCTGATGGAGGTTCTTGAAAGAAACCACAAGGCTATTTGGTGGACTGTACCCGATCTCCGCGGGATTAATCCTGCTTTGTTTTCTCATCATATATATCTCGGTCATGACAGCAAACCTTCCAGAGAATTTCAACGTAGGCTGAATCCAGTTTTACGAGATGTTATCAAGAAAGAGATTACGAAATGGTGTGACGCAGGGTTCATTTATCCCATCTCCAACTCTGAATGGGTCAGCCCATTACATGTTGTCCCGAAAAAGTCGGGAATTCAGATGATTAAGAATGAGAGTGGAGAGGAGATTCCAAAGAGAGTAACAACATTGTGGCAGGTGTGCGTTGATTACAGGAAACTGAATGCCGTGATGAAGAAGGATCACTTCCCTTTGCCTTTTATAGACCAGGTCATAGAAAGGTTGGCAGAGAAGGAATACTTCTATTTCCTTGACGGTTACTCTGGATACAACCAGGTAACCATTGCTCCTGAAGATCAGGAGAAAACCACCTTCACATGTTTGTTTGGCATGTATGCCTTTAGACGGATGCCCTTTGGATTGTGCAACGCCCACGCTACTGTCCAGAGGTGTACGCTTGCTATTTTTGCAGACATGGTTGGTGATTTTCTAGATGTCTTTATGGATGATTTTTCGGTCTATGGTGAGTCCTTTGACGATTGTTTAGCGCACCTAGACCAGGTTCTTCAGAAATGTTGTGAGGTAGATCTCGTTCTGTCTTGGGAAAAGAGCCATTTTATTGTTACACGCAGGATCGTGTTGGGGCACGTCATCTCCCAGCGAGGCATGGAGGTTGACCCTGCCAAGGTGGATGTCATCAAGCACCTCGAACCACCATCCAACATTAAGCAGTTACGGTCATTTCTGGGGCATGTCGGCTTTTATAGACGGTTTATCCAGGATTTCTCCAAGATTGCCCGACCATAACTGAATTATTAGGCAAAGACATCAAGTTCTTGTTAGATGATAAATGTCTTAAATCCTTCCTCACATTAAAAGAAATGATTATCAGTGCTCATGTCTTACAGCCGCCTGATTGGTCTCTACCCTTCGAGATCATGACGGATGCTTCAGATTTCATGGTCGGGGTTGTATTAGGACAGAGGAGGAATGGACTTCCTATTGCTATCCACTATGCCAGTAGAACCTTAGATGATGCTCAGCGTAATTACATAGTAACAGAAAATGAGATGTTGGCAGTGGTGTTCGCTTTAGATAAATTCAGATCTTATCTTCTTAGCTCAAAAATCACAGTATATACGGATCATTCAGCTATCCAGTTTTTGATGGAAAAGAAGGATGCCAAGGCACGCCTTCTTAGATGGATTCTCTTACTTCAGGAATTCAATTTGGACATCAGAGACAAACCTGGGGTAAAGAATGTGGTAGCTGATCACCTCTCCCGAATAGAGATAGAACAGCCTTCAGATGAGTACATGCCAGAGATTGCAGAGAGATTTCTAGACGAGAGCATCTTTGCGGTTACCAAACTTCCATGGTATGCCGATATAGTGAATTTTCTGGTTACACAGAAAAGTCCATAGGGATGGCCAAAGGATCGAGTCGATAGACTAGTTTCTGAGGCACGATACTACCATTGGGAGTGTCTGATTCTTTTTCGTGAGGGACCGAATTGTGTTTACAGGCGTTGTATTCCTTAGGAGGAATATAATAGTGTCCTCACTTTGTGCCATTATTTAGAGGTAGGGGGACAACACTTAGGGAAGAGGACCGTGCAGAAGGTACTTCAGAGCGGATTATGATGGTCGACTCTTACTAGAGATGCTTGTACATTCGTGAAGAGTTGCCCAGATTATCAGAGAGCGGTAGGGACAGTCAGTGCTAGAGATGCAATGCCTATGCGATCCGTCATTATTTGTGAGATCTTTAACGCATGGGGCATAGATTTTATGGGACCGTTCCCTTCCAGCAGCGGCTTTAAGTACATTCTTCTCGCTGTAGATTATGTTAGTAGATGGGTGGAGGCTATACCCGCATGAACCGCAGACAGTAAGATAGTTTGCAAGTTCCTAAGGGAACATATTGTTTCACAATTCAGGATTCCGCATATTCTTATTTCAGATGGAGGTAGCCATTTCATTAATAAGGAGGTAAAAAATCTAGTGAAGCAATACGGAATTGATCACGGAGTAGCTTCTCCTTACCACCCACAGACGAACGGCATGGCTGAAGTCTCAAATAGGGAGGTGAAATCAATTC
This sequence comes from Ottelia alismoides, assembly GCA_037367405.1. NCBI lineage: Eukaryota > Viridiplantae > Streptophyta > Magnoliopsida > Alismatales > Hydrocharitaceae > Ottelia > Ottelia alismoides. The sequence continues at coordinate 336,070 of JAZKJV010007811.1, read as the reverse complement.
TCCAGAAATTAGTATGACCGAAAAGGAAGAATTGGTCGTAGCTTCTAGATCAGGTTCTTTGGGCATATCGTACTGCATATAAGACTCCCTTAGGTACTTCACCATTCAAACTTGTTTATGGGAAGCCATGCCATTTGCTCATAGAGATCATGCACAAATCTGAATGGGCTATTCGATAAATTTCACTTGATGCACAGAAAGCGGGAGCCAAGAGAAAGATAGATCTGAATGAGCTAGTAGAGATTTGAAATCATGCATACGAGAACACTCTCATTTATAAGGACAAAGTGAAGAAATGGCACGATAGACATATTCGACACAAGATCTTTGTCCCTGGGCAGAAAGTTTGGTTGTTTAATGCAAGATTGAGAATTTTTCCTGGCAAATTGAAAAGCAAGTGGGAAGGACCTTACATAGTCAGAACGGTGCATGACAATGGAAGCATAGCTATATCAGATGTGTCACCTGGTGCAGAGCTGTTCGTGGTTAACAAGGCAGATGCTGAAGCATTTCGTAGAGATTACTGATCATCTTGCCCGTGTTGAAGTGATCTACTTTGTACATGACTCATGATCATTCTTTCGCTTTATCTCATCATGTACAAAGACTTTTGAGCCATTCGATTTTTGGAGATCCACAACACTTGTATATTCTTCATAGACCACAACCGTCCCCATATTTGCTCATCTTATATGCTTAGGATGCCACATCCTAGGTATAAGGGGGACTAATTGTTCGTTGATTAGCGTTTTCTATTTTGTTCTGTTACTTTTGTATATCCTTTCTTTGTCACAAATCACTGGTCCCCGGTTCTTGGCTATACTCTTTTCTATACTTAGGATGCCTTGTCCTAAGTATAGGGGGACCGAGTGATTTCGATGATCTCATTTTCTTTATTTCTTTTGTTCCTTCGTTGTATACTCTTTTAACTTGTCGTCTCATTTTTGCTCTTCCATTATACTTACGATGACTTGATCGTAAGTATAGGGGGGGTTGACTGACTTGTATTCTCTTATTCTTTTTCACCCACTTTTACTTAGCACGAGTTATGTCATCCATTTTCTCTTTTGACGCTATGAGGACATAGCACAGGCTAAGTATAGGGGGTGTGTATATATTGTATATATACTTTTGTCCATAACTCGTACTTTTATGTATTTTCTACATCTATAAAATTCATAAAAGTGGGTGAGGGTTAATTTAAATTCCATCTATTCATTTATCTATTACTTATAAAATCCTTGTAAATAAGTAAAATATGCTTAAAATCTATAATTAAAAGTTCGTAAATTAAAATATGTATTTAAAATCTGTATAATACTTATTTAAAATCCTGTCTATTAAAATCTGTGTAAAAATTATGAATCATTGTAAAATTCCATGTATATAAAATCTGTAAAATACATTAAATATTTAATTCAAATAAAATATATCTTGTAAAAATCTTGTACAAATATATGTTAATAAAAATCAGAAAATCCATAAAAAAAAATACAAAGTCTTAAAAGTCATAAAAAATACAAAAGCTTTAAAATCCATAAAAATGAGTAAAATTCAGAAAATATACTTCACAAAAACATGGTTGCATTTGCATTCGTATTTTTCAGAATAAGTTTGATTTCTGGAACTAAGGATCGAGTCTAGTCTAAAGGATGAAGCTTAATCATGGCTAGGGCTGCTAATCAAACTGAACATGTTCGTATTCGATTAGAGTTCGTTCGATAATAGTTCGGAAAATATTCGTTCACTTCTAAACGAACTGAACATGAACTTCAAATATTAGTTCGATAGCTTAACGAACCGAACATGAACATAACATATGTTTGTTCGATAAAAGTTCGAGTTCGTTATGTGTATTTATATGTGTATTTGTGTGTGTAGTTTTATATTTATACAAATGATAAATTTTGATGTTAAAAAGATTGTGGCATTTATTGTGCTTTGTACCACTTTAATATAAATAATTTCTTAATTTTACTGCTTATCGAACTTCAGTTTCGAACTTGTCTGTATAAACAAGTTTTAGTTAAGTTAAATCGTTGACGAACTATTATCGAACCGAATTTGAACGTTTGTTTTCTAAACGAACTCGAACTCGAACATATCCTATCGAACATTTATCGAACCGAACTCGAACTCGAACATTCGAGCTTCCTTATCGAACCGAACTCGAACATAGGTTCGTTCGTTACAGTTCGGTTTGATTAGCAGCCCTAATCATGGCCTTTAACTTTCGTTGTAAGGAGCCTATTTAGGATCTAGAATTTAGACTCTTCAGGTCTTTGACTTAAAATCTTTGGGTTCCATAAGACCATATTTGGGAAAACAACTCATATGTGCTTAAGTAGACCACTTGGTGTCATACGTACAACTCTGCACCAGTGAACCAATCTTGGACACATGCACTTTACACTTAGCTCAACTTGCATGGAGTTGCGAAGGGCAGTACATCTTGGTAGTGTGTTTCTATCCTTGTTTTTGCAGCATTGACGTCTAAAGATGGGAGAGATTGGGGTTGCGATAGTCGCTTCGGATGAGGGAAGGATCTGCTGACACAATTTTTTCTAAGACCTCAAAAAAGGGACGGAACAAAAGATGCTATATCCGTCGAGGCACAAAGAGATGAATGCAGTGCAAGAAAATTACAAAGCCAAATCAAAGAAGAAGCCACCAAATACAAATACGACCACAATGGTCCAAGCTTCCGCCGAAAATGCTTGCACATCTTAGTGGAGACATAGCTACACCGGTTGAGCTTCACAAGGAGATGCGTCTAAACTGGTCGCACTCCACTTCTTTTCTCATTCTTCTACTTTCTCTCTATATTTTATTGTGGACATAGCACGAACTGACCTCAGAAGGGAATACCTCCCTCCCCGAAGAAAGAGTAGCTTGATGAGGAAGCAATGGAAGTGCATAGCTGGTGGACGGTTTCTTCGCCTCTTTAAGCAGGAAGAGCTAAATCAATTCACACACTGTACAAATTGACTTCAAGATAGATAGAGTTTGCGATATGAATAAGTGAGTCTGAACTAGCTGATGAGGTGATCTTGAATAAGGATTTGTGGAACTTGAGGACTGTTGAGGATAAAATCCTAATCCTAGTTAAGGATCTGACAAAATGCTTGTTTCAGGCTTGATCGAGCTCTATCCTTTGTCTGTTCTCATGAATTGGTTTAGGAAAACAAATTCATTCTAACTTTCTTTCTTTTTCACTTATTTTTCAAATAAGTGTTTGCTAAGGGACTAGCAAAGTTTAAGTAAAGGGGGTTGATGAATCCATGATTCATTAATTTTTTTGTCGCATTTTATCTTAAAACCTTTAACAAATACATGTAAATATGCATTAATTCCCATCTTTTATCAAAACATCATTCATGAATAAAAATATACTTTTAAGCATCAAAAATATGTAAATAAATAAAGAATAAAAAAGGAAAAAATAAAGAAAAGAAAATAAGGCAGATTGTAGATATGTATATATGTACAATATGACTCAGATAATATAAATATAAATGCAAGATATATTTATATAACCTAACCTTCGAGATCAAGTCAGCATGGATTGGTCAACAAACCAATAAGTTGGGGGAGATAAGGAAAGAAAACCATAAAAATAAATTAAGATACACTTCACACACTTTTCACTATTTATCAAATAAATACCAAAACTTCATTGATTTTTTAATTAATTCATATGTTCATATTTTTCACCAAACTCTTTTCTTAATTATTTCTAAAAATGTATATAAAAATATAAAAATAAGTTAAAAACATTATATTGTATATATGCCAAGAAATCCTACTTTTAAATTGTCAAAATCTCAGCTTCCGAACATCATAACTTCCTCATACAAACTCCAATTTCACTCTACTCACCTTTAAAGTTCATAAAATAATATTCTTTAATTAATAGAGGTGGTTTCATTGAATTCGGAGTCTGTTTGCAAAAGGTCAGTTTTGGGACCTAATGACAAAGGGGTTTCTGGGCTATTTATTTTATTTAGAACCCACTATTTATAGTTTTATTAATCTTATAATTTCTAATTATTTTCATGATATTGTATTTTCATCATGATTTATTTCATAATTTTCGAAGCTTTTTTATTATTTTAATAAAATCCAAAATCTTAATTTATAGATAAAACTGAACTAGTTAACATATACATGTATCTATTAATATATTTAAATTAATTTATTAAAATCCATAAAAATTCACAAATACTTTATTTATTATTCTAATAGTTAAGAAAATATAAAATTAATTATTTATAGAATTAAAAATTCAATACCTATTTATTAAGTACTATTTATACTTGTTTATTAATATAATATTTATAATTCGAATAATATTTATTATTTACGAAAATTAATTATACCATAATTTAGAAAATTTAATTATTTACATTTTCATTTTTACACTTATTTAAAATAATGTTATTTACTATTTATTATATATTTTATACTCTATTTAACATTCTGGCCAACCAGGTGCTGACACGTGTCAGCACATGGCTCTTCTTCCTCAAGAAGCAGGTGGTAAGTTTGTTCTACCCGGTCGTTTTCACCTTATTTTCTAGCTCGACACCTAACCCCCTTCATTTGATCTAAACCCTCCATCTTATTCTCCTAACAATCCTCCTACTTGCCCGCCATTCGATCTTCCTTGGAGCTCAAGCAAATCCTCTATAAATGGCCATGAAGTTGGCGAGTTCTAACTAACTCTCCCCTAATTGATTCTTCTCCAGAACCATCAGCCGAGCACCCAACTTCTCCCCGCGATTCCAGCCAACCAGGGAGGTGACAGCTCCTCGACTTTAGCCCGCGTGGAAAAAGGGAGATCGGAGGAGTCGATCCAAGGTGCAGTACCGCCTTGCATCGTCGCTTCGAGTAGCGTGGAGCTCCGGGAAGTGGCCCCGTCGAGCGATCACCAGCAGCAGTTCTACACCCTGTAAGCACAGGTAATTCATCCATCTTTCACTTTTTATTTCTCGTTTCATGTGTCAACATTAGCATAGATAATGGCGTCATTAGCAAGTTAGATCATCCATCTTAGACGCCCTAATGAATTTGAACCTTAATTCTAATCGAATCAACCTCAAAAGGCCACTTTCTTCCTTTCCATTTTGCCACTCACCAAACATCATGTTGTTAACTATGCTGGAAACACAATATTGATCTTGTGATTTTTAACTAATCGGCCGATTCTTGAACGAATCCAGCATATATCTTCGTCAATTGCAGATCTATCAACCATCTGGAGCAATTTCATATGCAATAGGAACTCGCGACTTCTCGCAAATCAAATCTGAAGAGGACTCAATAATAGTGAAGCTCCAAGAGTGAAGCCATACCCACCAGCTTCGTTAGCTTTCTTTCGTCGACCTTGACCATCTCTGACCGAGCTCACCCGCGGGCGAGCTCGAGGGGTGGAGGAGCCACCCCTCTGGCCCTACCAAAGGCTCCATATCGCCACCAGTCGTAGGGGAGAAATTGGAGAAGACCGCCCCTTCGTCAGCCGCCTGAATTGCTTTAAGAACATTCAAGAACACCAGGACACACAGTCTGTTGACACGTGTCCCTATCGGACAAACCAGATCGTGCATCACCTTCTAATCTCCATCGTTCAACACAAAGGGGTGTGAAAATTGCACCATAAACCCCATGAAGTTCCAGAAATTTAAGTCCGCCTCCAGAGTTTTCAGTAATTGCAATTAGGTCCATGTGCGGGGACCTAATTGTAATCAAACATATTTTCTTTCGCATTTTAGTCCCTCCAGGGACTGCTTTGTAACAGAAACTAAACAATTTTCTTACATTTAGGCCCTTGGCTTGTAAGGGTCATTTGGACCTCAAATTTTTGACATTTTTCCGCGAATTTTCTAGGGTAGCTTGAAAACTACCCAAAGGATTTTTCGAGTATTTTTCCCAAATTTTTCATCGCTTTCTTGTGCTATTTTGATTCTTGTCTTCTCGAGTTTGTTTTCAACCAAATTTGTTCGCCATTTATTTCATTGTAAAATCAAGAATAAAAAGAGAACGTGTGGTTGGAATTTATTCCTTGTCTCGAAAACCGTGGTTTTAGCATTCTGCTTCCTTGTGTTCGACCACCCAGGCACACTTACCTGGATAAATAAAATAGTGTAAGGTTTAAATAGGAGAGAAGCCGATTAATCCACTTCACTTTCTCTCTCTCCTATTTTAACTGACTTTTGTTTAATTTAATTCGAATCTCTTTGTGGTTCTCTACACCGATAACACATTTCTTAACCGCAATCGGACCCAAGTTCTATCATGAGGACGCTATGGTGCTCCTCCTGAGGAATGCACCGATGCTACACGCTATCCCCTCCTTTATGATAAAGGACAGGATCCTCCCAATGGTAGAACTTGGCCTTCGCGAGGAAGGTCTCAAGTCGCTGCCTGGGCCAACCTTGTGGAACTTTCTTGGCAACAAGATAGTTCACAATGCCGGCGTACCACGGGAGGGAGGCGATAGCAAGGATCGCCTCATCTGAGAAGGTCTCATAGATAGGGTCAATCTGCACAGAATCCTCAAGATGCTCTAATCGGGAGAGATGATCCGCCACCACATTCTTGACTCCAGGCTTATCCTTAGTCTCAATATCAAACTCCTGGAGTAGAAGGATACATCTAGTCAATCTTGCTTTTGCATCCTTCTTTTCCATGAGGTACCTGATGGCAGTGTGATCTGTAAATATGGTCACCTTAGATCCAATGATGTATGATCTGAACTTGTCTAGGGCAAAGACTACGGCTAGCATGTCCTTCTCAATGACGGTGTAGTTCCGCTGAGCGGCACCCAAAGTACGACCAGTGTAGTGAATGGAAAAAGGTGCTCCATCCCTCCTCTGTCCCAGCACGACCCCTACGGCAAAATCGGAGGCATCTGTCATGATCTCGAATGGGAGAGACCATTCAGGCGGCTGGAGGATAGGAGCCTCAACAACTAGACTCTTGAGAGTCTCAAATGATGCTAGACACTTATCATCCACAATAAAATCAGTGTCTTTCGTCAGTAAATCAGTCAACGGCCGGGCAATCCTATTGAAATCATGAATGAATCGTCGGTAGAAATCGACGTGCCCCAGAAAAGACTGTAACTGTCGCAAGTTGAACAGTGGACTGAGTTTCCTAATGATATCCACCTTGGTCGGATCAACCTCCATGCCCCTGTTGGAGATGATATGGCCAAGCACCGTCCCTTGAGTCACCATGAAGTGACTCTTCTCCCAAGATAGCACAAGATGGACCTCGATGCATCACTGAAGGACGCGGTCTAGCCATTCAAGATAAGCATCAAACCCATCGCCATAGACCGAAAAGTCATCCATGAAGACCTCCAAGCACTCACCCACCATGTCCGAAAAAATGGATAACATGCACCTTTGGAATGTCATCGGGGCATTACATAGACCAAAGGGCATCCGTCTGAAAGCATATGTCCCAAAGGGACGGGTGAATGTGGTCTTTTCCTGGTCTTCGAGCGCAATGGCCACCTGATTGTATCCGGAGTACCTGTCCAGAAAATGGTAATGACTCTTCCCAGCTAGCCTCTCTATAATCTGATCAATAAAAGGTAGCGGGAAATGATCCTTCTTGGTGGCCTGATTCCATTGTCTGTAGTCCACACAGACCCTCCAAGAAGTGGGTACCCAGGTAGCGATCTCTCTCCAGACCCACTCACAACTGTAGTGATGCCCGTCTTCTTGGGCACCACATGCAACGGACTAACCCACTCGGAGTCAAAGATTGGGTAGATAAAATCGGTGCTCCACCATTTCGAGATCTCCTTCATGACAACCTCTCGAAGATTCGGGTTCAATCGCTGCTGGAACTCACGCGACGACTTGGCATCCTATTCGAGATAGATATGGTGGGAGCACAGGGCCAGACTTATCCCCTGGAGATCAGCTACACTCCATCCTATTGCCTTGCGGTTCTTTTCAAGAACCTCCATTTGAAGGATATTGAGAATCCTCAAGCACATCATGGAAGCATGACGATCGTGTCTCATGCGATCGGTGCGACTAGTCGCACTAGTCGCAAGGTGCAGCGGAATTTAAAAAATTTTAAAACATGTGATGAAACCACATGATCACAAGAACGTTTCATGGATCGTTTCATCAAACCACAAAGTATTAGAAATACCTCTCGAAGCATGGTTGCGATCACGAGATCTCTAAAGCAAGAGATCCTCCTGTCTCAAGTCTGATCCACGAAGACAATACTTGCGGGCATGATGATGAGACGCATGACTCCTGCAATCCTCGACGAAGATCCAAGCCTCGAATCCCCTGATTTCGTCCAACGAAATCCGTCGTCTTCCTCTAGAGCAAGCATCCCTAAAGAAGATGGAGATCCTCGAGTAGTCAAAGGCGAAGGCGAGAAGCTCTCTCTCTCTCACTCTCTCAACACAGATGGACGGCCGCCTTAGAGAGAGGGAGAGAGAGGATGAGAATGAGAGAGAGAGAGAGAGAGAGTAGAGTAGGCATGTACTCTATGGAGATGTGTGTTGTATACCAAAGGGCTAGGGTTTCCCTCCTTATATATTAGTTTGGGATCCAATGGATCTCAATCCATGGCATACATGGATCCAACGGCTAGGTTGATCCATGCATCAATCAATGGCTGTGATTGTTGTTGGTTAAAAATCAACATTAATTTATATTAAATTAAATATATGTTCCATTATTATCAACACAATTAAATTTAACATAAATCAATTATTAAGAGATAACAAGATAACAAAATAAGAGAGACAACAAATCACCCCTAAAAATGGGGGGCGTCACCTATGACTAAGTGATGAATCCACATTTCATCATCTTTATTCTATCATTTTGGCACCAAAAACCCTAGCAAATGCATGTAAATAGCATTAAAATCATCATCTTAGCATTCATGCATGTGCATCATATTAGTGTATAAAATACTGTAATTAAAGACAAAATTATAGAATAAATAAAGAAAAGAAAAAGAATAAAATATTGTAAATATTTTATGACCCAAAACCCCCGAGACCTAGGCATCTTGATGAATAGGTCGACAAGGAATAAAGTAGGGGGAGATAAGGTCAGAAATACAGAGAAAACACCTATACATTCTATTCATTCTTTATTCATTTTGGGACCTATTTTTGGTTCCACTTTTTATACATCAAATGAAGAAACTTTGTACATGAAAGTTGTAGATAATAAAATAAAGAAAAATACAAAATTGATTTCACAAAAAAAATGTACAGATAAAAAGTTATGGTCTGAATAAAAATCCAGAATGCCAACTCCCCAAACCCGTATCTCACAACTGACAACTCCAAATGCAGCATACTCACCTTTAATTGTATATAGAATAAAATAATCTATCCAATGGTGGTGGTTTCGCATTTGGCGGAGCTACGGTTTGAAAGTTGAGTTTTGGACCCTCATTGTATACCTGTACTGAATAAAATATTCAATTTATTATTTATTTATTATTTTTGTATTTTTATATTTTTATAATGTTGTAAATATTACTTATAATAATTATGTACATTAAAATCAAAATAAAAATACAAAAGAAATCCAAATAAAAATACTTGTATATATCAAATATATAGGTACCCTACCTATATGTATACCTATACTTTTTATACTTATATTTTATTTAATATACAAAACACATCAATAAAATAAAATAAAAATATATTTATGTGTATAAAAGCATTTTATAATTTTATAAAATACTAAATAAAAATAATAACATTAAAATACATAAAATAAAAACAAAATGTTAAAACACATAGGTATTATACCTATAAAGGGCTAAAAAGTGAACTTGTAAAAATAAGCCTCATAAAAATAATTAAAATCATAATAAAATACTACATAAAATAACGAATATTTTTCATTTTATAATAATTATATAATTCGACTTATTCCTATTTTTAAATGAATTAATTAAACAATAATCAGAGATTTTTCCTGGTTGGTCTACGTGGACCAACCAGGTTTCAGCCCCAGTTGACCTCGGTCAATTGGTCGTCCTAGCCCTGCAACCCTTGTCAGAGTCGCGTTTGACCCCTTTTCTCCATTTTTTTGAGGCTCCCTCTTGCATCAACGCATGAAAGGCCCTTCGCGACTTTTGATCCTCGATCTGTGGGCATGCCCGCCCTCGCGTTACCTTGGACGAAGGGCCACTGTAGCCACTGCTGGACCTCGTTCTTCCCCCACCGTCCGTCAACCCTTCAAAAGATCACCTCCAACTTCGATTCGAACCTAATCCTTCTTCCGCCATTTTCACCCTCAAACCCCGAGTCCTTCGTGCTCCTGGTGACAGCAGGCATCGAATCGAGCCTGGGTTCGAGGTATTTGGTGTAGAATCGAAGTGATTCGACCCTCGCCGGAGCTCCGCTCGAAGTCTTCCACTTCCATCTCCGGTGAGCCTCTCCCTCTTATTCTTCTATTTTCTTGCAGCATTAGCGTGTATTAGGGTAGGTTTATATCACTTTCGTGTTTCGTTACGCCGATCACCGTGAATCCTCGATCGAAGCCACGGCGGAGCTAAGCTCCGCCCGACGTTTCCGGCCACTCCAGTTGTCTATCGCTGCCCAAATCACCTCCATCCTTCTCCCCTTCACTCTGTCGATCCGCTCCACCCATCATCTCACCTCGATCTCGCTCAGATCGAGTCGCTGGGGCTCCCCTCTCCGCCGCTCGCCGGAGCCCTTCGCCTGCACCACCAATCGCCTCATTTAACCCATCAGACCCCACCATTTTGCTCGCCTGGTTTTTGCAAACTTAACCCTGCAGGTCCGAGCCCCAAAGAAGGCTCCTTCGACCCTCATCGACTCCAGGCCCCTCCGCCCAGGTCGCCTTCCTCGTCCGGCCATTCCACGCCCCCTCCGCCTCGCCGGAGGCCATCAGCTGACGCGGAAGGGCCCCAGGATCCTTTTGCCCTTGATCCGGGGGCCGGAGCGGCCGTGTGTCGGCCGCAGTCATCGACTGCATCTCGCCGGGGAGGTGTTCTTCGTGAACCTCCCCCTGCCGTTGGATCAGCCGCCACCTCCAGACGCGACGCCAGCCGTCCGATCGCCTGCTGCTCCCCGCCGTTGGATCGACCACCCATGATCTAATCTCAGTCGTCCAGGACGAAGGGGTATCAGCCGCTCGATACTCGCCACGTGTCCAAGTGGAACTCCATCGGCCGCACGATCGGGAGCTTGGGTATTTTGCATCTTCAGCCCAAGCATTTTTGTTTTTACTTTTTAGTCTAGTAACTTTCGTTTGAAGTTTAAAAAGTTTTGTAATATTTGCACTTAGACCCTCACAGTTGCACTATTTGCACTTCGGTCCACGCCACGTCACCTCACGTGATTGGGGCGCGTGACTTTTGGGTATTTTGCAGTTTTGGCCCTGTACTTTTCGTTATTTGCAATTTTATCCCTATGCGTAGTTAATATAATATGTTTTCAGAAATATTGCATGCATGCCCTGCCAGCTTTTGATATTTGCAATTATACCCCTGTGAATGGTGTTTCACGTGTTTTGCGTGTGCTTCTTTGGTGAAAATTGCTGCTAAGCCCCTGGATGTCTCTATAATTACAATTATACCCCTGTCAGGCTTAGGATTTTTGTGTGCTTAGCCTATTTTTCTCACGCCTCATTTAATTGCCAAAAATTCTAAAAAATAGGTTTAAGCTCATGTTTGCTTCTACTTTTACGCCATATTTTTAGTTTTTAATTTTATTGTATTTTTATATTTATTAAAAATCAAAAACATGTTGTTTCAGCACTGTCTAGCCTAGAAAATACCAAAAAAATATTAAAATACCTCCAAAAATTCCAAAAAAATCCCTAGTGTCTATTTTATCATATTTTAGTGTCAGTCCAAAAATCACTAAAAATCTCAAAAGAAAAACACTAAAAATTTAAAAACACTCTAAAACTTCAAAAAAAATATAAAATCAAAGAAAACTCCAAAAAATACAAACTAAGTTCCTGTTTGTTCTAGATTTTATCCTATTTATTTTAAAATTAGTTTGAAAATTTTTGGTTGCTGTTTGTTATTTTTTATTCCAGTTTTACCCCCAGCCAGCAACTTTGTCACTGTTTTCTCTTATTTCAGTATTTAAAAAATACCAAAAACACCTTGAAAAATCCCCAAAAATCACAAAAATAGTAAAAAATCCTAAAAATATCAAAAACATTTTATTTCTGAATTTTTGGATATTTTTGCATATTTTTATACATATTTCGTCTTGTCTTTTATTACGTTGTCTTTATTTTCCAATATTGAAAATTAAAAAAATATAAAATATAAAATTATAAAAATCAGTAAATTAAAAATCAAAATACAAAATTAAAAATTAAAAATTAAATAAAAAATTAAAAATTAAAAACCCACAAAAAGAAATTAGATTGGCTAAGTTGTGTATTAGACCTAGGATTGGATTTTTATCTATGCTCTACACCCTTGCTTCCTGAGTTCGACCCCTACTTGCTTGCCATTGTACATCTTTAGTAGGGTATAATAAATTTTAATCCTTGCTATTCATTCCTCGATTGATTGTGTGGGTTAATTGTTGAAGAACGAAGAGGCTTGAGTAGTCGCGTCAGCGACAGTGAGTCTGATTTGTCAGACCATTATTTAGCGGCTCTCGCTTTTCTCGCTTTTCAAATGGCGCCAAAAGATTCTGGAGGACACCATTCAGGCAAACGAACGGCAGCAAAAGTTCTTCAAAGTGGCCTCTGGTGGCCTTCCTTATTCAAAGATGCAGATGAGTATGTCAAACGCTGTACTGACTGCCAAAAGATGGGCAGAACCATAGGAATGAGAGACACAATGCCTCTGAAATACATTCAGATCTCAGACGTCTTTGACGCATGGGGCATTGACTTCATGGGCCTGTTTCCCAACAGTCAGGGTTATGAATATATTCTGCTTGCTGTCGATTATGTCAGTCGATGGGTGGAAGCTATTCCCACCCGAGCCGCCGACAGTAGGACTGTCTGTCGATTCCTGAGAGATCACATTATAGCACGGTTCGGGATCCCCAAGATTCTCATATCTGACGGGGGTAGCCATTTCATAAACAGAGAGGTGAAGAAGCTGACCCAAGAATTCTGCATTGAACATCGTGTTGCTTCACCCTACCACCCGCAGTCCAATGGCTTAGCTGAATGTTCAAACAGGGAGATTAAGACAATACTACAGAAACTTGTGCGTCCGGATCGCAAGAACTGGTCTCAGCTGCTTGATTCTGTTCTTTGGGCTTACAGAACAGCGTACAAGTCACCCTTGGGAATGTCTCCCTACCGCCTTGTGTATGGCAAGCCATGTCATTTGCCGGTTGAACTCATTCACAAATCTCTATGGGCTATTAATATCTGTAATTTGGACTCCAAGCAAGCAGGAAAGAACAGAAAACTAGATCTGAACAGATTACTGGAATTCAGAGATTATGCATATGACAACAGCCTGATGTACAAGGAGAAGGTCAAAACATGGCATGACAAGCACATCCGCCACAAGTCCTTTGATCCAGGTCAGAAGGTATGGTTGTTTGATGTGAAATTAAAAATCTTTCCAGGCAAATTGAAGAGCAAATGGACCGGGCCGTTCATGGTTAGGCAGGTGCATGACAACGGAAGTGTACTGATATCCAATCTGTCAGCTGACGCACAGCCTTTTGTAGTCAATGGACAGCTTCTGAAGCCATACCTTGAACATGACACATTCATGGCCGTCGTTGACTCAATTCAAGTAATCTATGAGGATGAGCTGAATATCTCGAAAGAGGCAGAGGAAGGCAAAGCGCATCAAAACATTTTTGAATGATTTCCCTTTTTGTCTTTTCTTCTTTTCTTCTTTTCAATTTCTTTTATCTTATTCTACCGAATTGATGCCATCCCTTTCCATCACTGCTATACTTAGGATGTACTTTATCCTAAGTATAGGGGGGATGTGCATCCCGAGTTGTTCATACCCGATCTCATCTCTTTTCTTCTTTTCTTCTTTTCTTCTTTTCCTATTCTATCTTCTTTATCTATCAAAAAGGTGCTGCCCTTGTAGACAGTTTTCCATACTTAGGACGTACTTTGTCCTAAGTATAGGGGGGTGTGCACCCTGAGTTGTTCTATTCTTTGATCCTCTCCATTGTCTCCTCTTCTTGTCTATACTTAGGGATATCGTACCCTAAGTATAGGGGGAGACAATCTGAGTACGATCTGTTCATTCCCACCCTTGACCCTCCCTGCTTTGTGTACAGTATGCTATACTTAGGATTATTTGATCCTAAGTATAGGGGGGACGGTCAACTTCTCATTCGTTCATTCATCTCTGTATTCCTTTATTCTTTAGATTTTCCTATACTCAGTACGAGTTATGTCTTCTCTTTTCTCTCTGATCTATGAGGACATAGCTCAAGCTAAGTATAAGGGGGTCGTATATACTGCGTATATACTTTAGCCATAACTCGTACTTTCGAATTTTCCTAATAATATGGCTAATTATTCTTTAAAATTCATTAAATTTCTTAATAAAAAGATGTGGTTGTTCCTCAAATTCTTTTTGTATTTACTGATTAGTAAATCAGGTGAAAATGTTTTTTGCAAAATGTTTGAAAAATAGTTTGAAAATCGTTGTGAACATCTATTGAAAACTATTTTGAAAATATTTTGTTACATGTTTTCAACCTGTGTAAAAATGTGTGGTTTGTAAAATTTATTTTCTTTGTGTGAAATAAAATGTTTGAAAAATGATTTGCAAATGGTTTGAAAAATGGTTGCAAAATTTTTTTGAAAAACCTATATATAGTGTTTGAAAGCCTTTGCAAAATGATTTTCAAATGTGTGTACATGTTTGCAAAAATGTTTGTAAAAATTATTTTGGACTATAGTTTTCAAAAATTGTGTGAAAATCTTGTGTCAAATAAGTTTGAGGAATACTTACATCACACCAAAATCCACTATATATATGTATAAAATTGACCACTTACCCTTGTAAATTCTTAAAATCCACTTCTTGTATATACGAAGAAGCACTCCCGTGTACATAGTTTTAACCTAGATTTTAGCCAAAATCTTTTTGTTTCCAAAAATCCCAAAAACATTTGCAAAACTAAAATCCAAAAAACATCTGAAAATCTTTTTGAAAAATACAAAAAAAAGCATGCATCATATTTTCAAAAATCCATAAAAAGTTCAAAACTCTTGAAAATTGCATCACAAAAATATTTTCTGCATTGCATTGCATAGCATGAGCATTTTTCGGATTGAGTTTGATAGTTGAACAAGTCTAAGTAAAATCCGGAGATTGGAGCTTGATTGGACCTTAAAATCTACCTAATAATAGGAACCTTATAGGAACTGGGTTTGAGGTACTTCAGGTCTACTTGACTTAATTCTTTGAGGATCACGGGACTTGGTTCAATGGATTCTTGACTGCCTAAGTAGAGTATTTCGGAGCACACGCACGACTCTTGTTGATAATGACCTAACTTGGACACCTGCACCTTTCACATGGCTCGACTCAGTTGGAGTGGTGAGGGGATTGGATTTGCCGGTATGAGACGCACACAAGTGGAAACACTTGTCCTCCTCTAGGGAGGGAAGTGCACCCCAACCCGTCCAGTGATTAGGAAGTCTAAAGACAGGAGGCTGTGGGTTGCGATAAAGCTTCAAAAGAGGGATAGTCTACCGGCTCAAGAGGAAAAATTCCTTATGTAAATGCTGCTGTATATAGTATTAAAAAAATTAAAAAAAATCAGGCATGTACAAAAATGAAAAAGCCTGCAAGTATGTACAAAGTCAATAAGCAAGCTCGAGTTCCAAAGTCAAATATGTGAGCCTGCAGCAGGATGACTTGACTACACTGGTCTTGCATCCCAGGATAGGTAGCTACACTGGCTACCATCCATTCTTCTCTTCACCCCCTCCTCTTGAGCTGGTTGCCACTTGAACTTAGAAGGGAATACCCCGCTCCTCGAGGATGGAGTTGCTGGATTGGGGAATCATTGGGTTGTCGTACTGGAGAAGTCGGTTTCTTTGTCATTCTGGTTGGGGAGAGCCACCATCACTTACACTGTACGAGTCAGATTCATAGTCGTAAGAGTTTGCGTATGAATTGAGTCTGACCTGGCTATTGAGGAGACTTGGACAGAGTTTTGGGATTCTCAAGGGCTGTCGGATTTCAAACACGGTTCTCACTAAGGTTCCGCCCACACTAAAATTCCAAAGGTCCGACTTAAGCTCCAAACTTTGATTTTGTGAAGACAAGTTTGATAATCAAATAAAATCCATATTTTTTCTTTTTCTTTTCTTTCTTCTTCTTTTTGCACTTATTGCATAAGTGTTTGCTAGGGACTAGCAAAGGTAAAGTATAGGGGGATGATGAATCCACATTTCATCATCTTTATTCTATCATTTTGGCACCAAAAACCCTAGCAAATGCCTGTAAATAGCATTAAAATCATCATCTTAGCATTCATGCATGTGCATCATATTAGTGTATAAAATACTGTAATTAAAGCCAAAATTATAGAATAAATAAAGAAAAGAAAAAGAATAAAATATTGTAAATATTTTATGACCCAAAACCCCCGATACCTAGGCATCTTGATGAATAGGTCGACAAGGAATAAAGTAGGGGGAGATAAGGTCAGAAATATAGAGAAAACACCTATACATTCTATTCATTCTTTATTCATTTTGGGACCTATTTTTGGTTCCACTTTTTATACATCAAATGAAGAAACTTTGTACATGAAAGTTGTAGACAATAAAATAAAGAAAAATACAAAATTGATTTCACAGAAAAACAATGTACAGATAAAAAGTTATGGTCTGAATAAAAATCCAGAATGCCAACTTCCCAAACCCGTATCTCACAACTGACAACCCAAATGCAGCATACTCACCTTTAATTGTATATAGAATAAAATAATCTATCCAATGGTGGTGGTTTCGCATTTGGCGGAGCTACGGTTTGAAAGTTGAGTTTTGGACCCTCATTGTATACATGTACTGAATAAAATATTCAATTTATTATTTATTTATTATTTTTGTATTTTTATATTTTTATAATGTTGTAAATATTACTTATAATAATTATGTACATTAAAATCAAAATAAAAATACAAAAGAAATCCAAATAAAAATACTTGTATATATCAAATATATAGGTACCCTACCTATATGTATACCTATACTTTTTATACTTATATTTTATTTAATATACAAAACACATCAATAAAATAAAATAAAAATATATTTATGTGTATAAAAGCATTTTATAATTTTATAAAATACTAAATAAAAATAATAACATTAAAATACATAAAATAAAAACAAAATGTTAAAACACATAGGTATTATACCTATAAAGGGGTGAACTTGTAAAAATAAGCCTCATAAAAATAATTAAAAATCATAATAAAATACTACATAAAATAACGAATATTTTTTATTTTATAATTATTATTTAATTCGACTTATTCCTATTTTTAAATGAATTAATTAAACAATAATCAGGGATTTTTCCTGGTTGGTCCACGTGACCAACAAGGTTTCAGCCCCAGTTGACCTCGATCAACTGGTCGTCCTAGCCCTGCAACCCTTGTCAGAGTCGCGTTTGACCCCTTTTCTCCATTTTTTCGAGGCTCCCTCTTGCATCAACGCATGAAAGGCCCTTCGCGACTTTTGATCCTCGATCTATGGGCATGCCCGCCCTCGCGTTACCTTGGACGAAGGGCCACTGTAGCCACTGTTGGACCTCGTTCTTCCCCCAACGTCCGTCAACCCTTCAAAAGAGCACCTCCAACTTCGATTCGAACCTAATCCTTCTTCCGCCATTTTCACCCTCAAACCCCGAGTCCTTCGTGCTCCTGGTGACAGCAGGCATCGAATCGAGCCTGGGTTCGAGGTATTTGGTGTAGAATCGAAGTGATTCGACCCTCGCCGGAGCTCCGCTCGAAGTCTTCCACTTCCATCTCCGGTGAGCCTCTCCCTCTTATTCTTCTATTTTCTTGCAGCATTAGCGTGTATTAGGGTAGGTTTATATCACTTTCGTGTTTCGTTACGCCGATCACCGTGAATCCTCGATCGAAGCCACGGCGGAGCTGAGCTCCGCCCGACGTTTCCGGCCACTCCAGTTGTCTATCGCTGCCCAAATCACCTCCATCCTTCTCCCCTTCACTCTGTCGATCCTCTCCACCCATCATCTCACCTCGATCTCGCTCAGATCGAGTCGCCGGGGCACCCCTCTCCGCTGCTCGCCGGAGCCCTTCGCCCGCACCACCAATCGCCTCATTTGACCCATTAGACCCCACCATTTTGCTCGCCTGATTTTTGCGAACTTAACCCTACAGGTCCGAGCCCCAGAGAAGGCTCCTTCGACCCTCATTGACTCCAGGCCCCTCCGCCCAGGTCGCCTTCCTCGTCCGGCCATTCCACGCCCCCTCCGCCTCGCCGGAGGCCATCCGCTGACGCGGAAGGGACCCAGGATCCTTTTGCCCTTGATCCGGGGGCCGGAGCGGCCGTGTGTCGGCCACAGTCGTCGACCGCATCTCGCTGGGGAGGTGTTCTTCGTGAACCTCCCCCTGCCGTTGGATCAGCCGCCACCTCCAGACGCGACGCCAGCCGTCCGATCGCCTGCTGCTCCCCACCGTTGGATCGACCACCCATGATCTAATCTCAGCCGTCCAGGACGAAGGGGTATCAGCCGCTCGATGCTCGCTACGTGTCCAAGTGGAACTCCATCGGCCGCACGATCAGGAGCTTGGGTATTTTGCATCTTCAGCCCAAGCATTTTTGTTTTTACTTTTTAGTCTAGTAACTTTCGTTTGAAGTTTAAAAAGTTTTGTAATATTTGCACTTAGACCCTCACAGTTGCACTATTTGCACTTCGGTCCACGCCCCGTCACCTCACGTGACTGGGGCGCGTGACTTTTGGGTATTTTGCAGTTTTGGCCCTGCACTTTTTGTTATTTACAATTTTATCCCTGTGCGTAGTTAATATAATATGTTTTCGGAAATATTGCATGCATGCCCTGCCGGCTTTTGATATTTGCAATTATACCCCTGTGAACGGTGTTTCACGTGTTCTGCGCGTGCTTCTTTGGTGAAAATTGCTGTTAAGCCCCTGGATGTCTCTATAATTACAATTATACCCCTGCTAGGCTTAGGATTTTTGTGTGCTTAGCCTATTTTTCTCACGCCTCATTTAATTGCCAAAAATTCTAAAAAAATAGGTTTAAGCTCCTGTTTACTTCTACTTTTACGCTATATTTTTAGTTTTTAATTTTATTGAATTTTTATGTTTATTAAAAATCAAAAACATGTTGTTTCAACATTGTCTAGCCTAGAAAATACCCAAAAAATATTAAAATACCTCCAAAAATTCCAAAAAAAATCCCTAGTGTCTATTTTATCATATTTTAATGTCAGTCCAAAAATCACTAAAAATCTCAAAAGAAAAACACTAAAAATTTAAAAACACTCTAAAACTTCAAAAACAATATAAAATCAAAGAAAACTCCAAAAAATACAAACTAAGTTCCTGTTTGTTCTAGATTTTATCCTATTTATTTTAAAATTAGTTTGAAAATTTTTGGTTGTTGTTTGTTATTTTTGATTCCAGTTTTACCCCCAACCAGCAACTTTGTCACTGTTTTCTCTTATTTCAGTATTTAAAAAATACCAAAAACACCTTGAAAACCCCAAAAATCACAAAAATAGTAAAAAATCCTAAAAATATCAAAAACATTTTATTTCTGAATTTTTGGATATTTTTGCATATTTTTATACATATTTTGTCTTTTCTTTTATTACATTGTCTTTATTTTCCAATATTGAAAATTAAAAAATATATATAATATAAAATTATAAAAATCAGTAAATTAAAAATCGAAATACAAAATTAAAAATTAAAAATTAAATAAAAAATTAAAAATTAAAAACCCACAAAAAGAAATTAGATTGGCTAAGTTGTGTATTAGACCTAGGATTGGATTTTTATCTATGCTCTACACCCTTGCTTCTTGAGTTCGACCCCTACTTGCTTGCCATTGTACATCTTTAGTAGGGTATAATAAATTTTAATCCTTGTTATTCATTCCTCGATTGATTGTGTGGGTTAATTGTTGAAGAACGAAGAGGCTTGAGTAGTCGCGTCAGCGACAGTGAGTCTGATTTGTCAGACCATTATTTAGCGGCTCTCGCTTTTCTCGCTTTTCACTAAGTCATTGGTGACGCCACCCCTTTTTGATGGTATTTTTGTCTCCTTTTTATTTTATCCTATTATTTCTTAATAAATTGCAATAACTTTTATTGCAATAATATCCTCCAAATTAAATCCAAAATAATTTGTGAATATTTCAATCATGCCATTGAAAAATATGTGAATCATATTCACATCCCAAACTAATTTGTAAATTACATTTCCAATTAATTAATTAATGTGAATCCACTCCACATAAATAATTAACAAATGCTATTTACAAAATTTCTCTCTCTCTCTCTGTTATATATTATAAATCACATTTATAATATACACAGATATTATGGACAGCACTATCCACGATCTGCTTATCTTTGATAATTAAATCCCATTTAATTATCTTGGATAATCATTCTCACAATATGAATCTCATTCATATTATACTTGATAATTAAATCTCATTTAATCATCAAGACCTTCTTGCATGGATACTAAATTCATCATAGGAATTATTCTTGAACTCCTTCAAGAATAATGTGCTTTCTCCGCAGATACTTGGAGATAAGGACAGGGCGATTGTATTGTTCCACGTATAGTGACTTGGATGTTGAGATCTCATCTCAAATCCAGATCTAACGGACCTCCCACATATGCTTGATTAAATCAAGTCCAAATACTTAATCTTCTCATAGCATCTGAATCACATTCAGATCAATGTCCAACACTTGGACTAAGATCAAGTTACTTCTCTACTGAGAGGAGTCACCAAAATCCAGACCTATTTCATCACTCCCTCGGACTGGAAGCGTCATGGTTATACAATCGTTTATGATTGCATCACCCTCAGGTATTCCCAGTACCTGCACATCCTGCATACTAGAAGACCAATGATCAACCTGAAGATGAAGATCAATTTTACACTGTCTTCTTCAGGGTTTGATCACCAAGTTTCTCAATCTTGGTCATTGGGATTTGGTATCGATCATATGCTTTCCCAAAGCATATATCATACCTTCAAATTCTTGTCATGATTCCAAAGCACGACGACCATGCATGGAATTTGATAAGTCCCAATACCTCATGAGTGAGCTCATGTCTTCCGGTTCATAAGTGAACATGTATGATCCCTTTGAGAAATCGTATTACTCATATGCCCTTATATGCACACCAGCTCGCCGGTGTATAGACCTTGGTTAGGTCATCAACCTAATGGTCTGCCAAATGTAAATACTCAGACATATAATAACACATTTGTCTCTGGTCAGAGGATGTGTGCCTATGCTGTGACAGTATTCAACATAGGACTTAGGTTATCTCGATCTCGCTAAGTCAACTCTTTGACCTAACTAATCCGACACCTTCGAATCACTATTCCCATGCAGAGGACCTGCATCAAGAGGTCGGTCAGATATCAGCCTATGTGAGAAAGGATTGCCATCTCATACTCAGGCTGGAGATCATCTCTTAATAATCATTTGACGGTGCTTGATGAGTCCTCTATCTAACTCATTAGATATTCATCCAAACACCATCCTCTATGATTCATTTAATGAATCAACAGCTATATGATTATCAAGACGGCCATGGTACATAACCCTAATTGTACAGAGGGACCTTATAGTGCATTCATTCACTTAATTTCAGAAAGGGGGTGAACGATCAATAACTTTTATTGATAAAACATATTTATTACAATAACATTTATTGTAAGAATGGTTCGCCTCGGGCTCACATGGCTAACACCATCAAACGAGATTCTTGTTCTCCAGTCAAATCTGTTGAGATAATGACTGGATGGATCTCATACTCACCCGCAAGGAAACTATACTTCAGCGATGACGGCAAGGGATTCAGCTCTGGACAACTAGGTGCTGGCGGATCTGGCCTTTGAAAGGTCTGAATGAATGTGACTAAATCTGCATGGGAGAACTCTCGCTGAAAATCTGGTGAAGACTGCTTTGCTGGTGTGTCTGTGCTTTGAATGGGATCAATCTCCACCCTAGTTGGCTCTTGGAAGTCATACATGGAATCATATCATCAAACTCTGCCCAATCAATATCTGACTCCGAGGGATCTGAATCTGTATCAAAAGAATCAACTACCTCGCTATTAGGAACGCGATCTACTGCTTGAATTGTATCATGTACCAGGAATGCGCTCTCCAAGATCTCCTCTACTGGAATCTGTGCATCAGCGGGCTCTGAAGGTAAGAGCATGGCTCGTGAAACTGGGTCAGACCAAACTGCCTCATCATCTGTAATCACAAAATCACAATACTGGTGGATGTCTCGCTCTGCCTCTGTCATCTACTCTGAATCTGTGAGCGGCTCTGAGCAAGTTGAATCCCGCGCTCTGGTCTCATCGATCGTCTCTATTTGTATACTCTCACCCTCGACGCAAAAGTACACTTTCTTGCTATCATGATCGGATACTACCTTGGCAGTGGCCAAGAACGAGCATCCTAAAATGATGGGGGTATCGATCACAGACTTAGGGATATCCATGTCCAACACAACAAAGTCCATGGGGAATTTCAGGCCCTGAATTGTGACAACAACGTCCTTCATCAACCCCTTCGGCCTCTTGACAGATCGATCAGCAAACTGAAGGACCATCCTGCTCTGTCGAAGAGGGCCAAACTCAAATCGGTCGAGTAAGGATGCCGGAAGTAGGTTGATGGAAGAACCGCTGTCTAATAGAGTCTGATCGAACCTCTGCTCATGAATGTGGCATCTGACATAAGGAGCTCCTGCATCTGGCCTCTTGGTTGGTAGATGGTTCTGGATGGCGAAGCAGGTGGCGCGAGTGAGCACATGGATCTCTGACTGGTGGTTCCTCCTCTTCCTGCGAATGGTGGTCCTCTCTCTAAGGTTATCTAGAAGAGGGGGATGTACTCCAAGGCCTCCTGTAGAGTCAGCTGTATATGAAATCTGTCCATCATCTGCTGGCTGAACTCTAACTGATGTGATTTTTTTTGGGTTTTATTTTTTAGTCCCCTTAGCCAAGCGGAGTGCTTGGGGAAAGGGAATGGCTGGGCCCTCCTTAGATGGAGGACTAGGATCGGGTCCCTGCTGGTGTGGCTAAGTGGAATCCATACATACATCTCCAAGTAACACAGATGGACTCATAAATGAAGAACCCTTTCCTTTATTCACAGAATAGTCCTGAGTTACATGAACGGAAGGAAATGCAACTGGAATCGAAATGGTGGCATCAGTACCACCCACGGCATCTGGACTCGCGACATCAGTACCGCGCTTTGGCTTAGCATCATCTCTGGTGGCATCAGCACCACCTCCTGCATCTGGTGAAGTGACGACCTCAGTATCGTCAGCTAGATCAACATCATTAGTGGCGTCAGCACCATCGTCATCATCATCATCACGAGCGGCATCAGCACCGCTCTCCTCCTCATCTAGCGCTCCTGAAGCTGCATGGGGTCGTCGCTCAGACGAGGCGTTGCTAGCTGGCATCCTACCGCTCCTGAGGCTGATGCGGCTACCTCCAAGACTGTCCCTAGTGATAAGGATGAGGACCATGTTAATGTTGTTGTGGATGTGGTTGCTGCTGCTTTGGAAACTGGGGTTGTTGTGCTGCTCTCGCTGCTGGTCGTACTGGCCACCCTGAACTGGAGGTTGTTGCTGGGAACTGGTACATCTGGTCGACCAACGGAATCTGGGATGGTCTCGTTGGATCCCAAGCTGAGGACGGTCATACCAAATCCCGTTGACATCCATCAACGGCTCCTGCTCGTAGGTGGGTGGGGGTGTACTGCCAGGGGCTGATCCGGCTGATACACCACCATCTGGTTGTCCTGAGATGGTGGCGGTTGAACATACTGCTGTTGTTGCTGGAACAGCTCAACCTGAATGTGGTGGGCCTGTCGGTAGTGGGCGGAGGGCTGGGTCGAGCTGCTACTGCCAGTATCAGCCCGTGACCTGAGACGGGGCTGAAAAGCCGTTTGTGCCTCCTGGAGACACATGATCTTGGTCTTCAGGTCACTCAACGTATGTGCCATTGACGAGTCCGCAAAAGCCGCGTTAAGAAGTTGTTTTTAATGGTCGATCGTGAATATAAATATGTGTCGTTCGTTGTAGGCGGCGATCGGAAACAGTCAAGAAATAACCACAATTTTTAATCAAATTTAATCAAGCGGTTTTTATGTTTATTTTACTTGGGCAAGTCCCAAGGTCGATCACAAGGAGGCAAAGGAACAACCTAGAGTTGTGTCTATCCAATTTTTAGTTCGGTTTTCAAGGCGGTCTTTTTTTGGAATTTTTCAATGCAATATGAGATGCAAAATGCAATTTCGGACTCTTTTAGGGACTAAAATGTAAAATTTTCAATCAAACTATGTCCGAAAAATACGAAACTTGGCCACAATGTAAATGACGATGAAATGAGTGCACTGTAATTTTTTTTGTAATTTTTAGATGCAATATGAATTTTTTACGAATTTTTAATAGCAAACAGAATGATTTTCAATATTTAATTTTAATAAATATTAAACCTACTTATTTTCGAGAACTAAAATTATCTAAGATCTATCACAAGGTAATGGATCTTAGAAAAATCCTAGATCACAAAAATGTGGGGTCTAATACCTATTAAAAATTAAATAGTGAAATATGCAAAATGATTTTTATAGAGCAAAGTGTGCATGCAAATGCAATGATTTTTGGGCACAATGTCAAGCAACTTAATCTCTACAATATGTGATTTTTGGGGAATTTTTAAAGCAACGGTTAATTAAGCACAGATTGGGCAAAATATTCCAATTTCCACAAAACAATTATTTATTAATCAACCGTAAATCACAAAAAGGTCCACAGCATGTCAAAATGTAGAGAATTAAAAGATGAACAAAATGCTATTTTTAAATAAATAAAATGATGCAATGTAGAGGTCTATAATGGATGACAAACACAGGGGTACAGATGCAATAAAAATAAAACAAATAAATAAGCAGAGGGGGACCTAAATGTAATTACCTAAATTGGGGGGGGTTTGCAATTTTACCAGAGGGGCACGTGCTCTGCACGTGCCTCTGGTCGGCTGGGCTGAGGCGCAAATCCGAGGACTTCCAGGGGGGTTTCTGCAAATGACCCAGGTGGTCACGTGCGTAGCACGTGACCCCTGGGTGGCATCTGATGACGTCCTCCCCCGACGCACGTGCCCCGCACGTGCGTGGGGAGTCTCGGGCTCCGTGCCCGGCGGTGAAGGAGGCGGAGGAAGCCTCAGCGGGAGGAAGCTTCTGGTGGAGTCGGTGGCGATGGATCTGGCGTGGGCACGGCCGAAGTCGCGGCCAAGGCGGGGAAGCGGAGGAGCCTGGTGTCTGATGGTCGCGTAGCTCCTGGCGGGTGTCGATGAAGGCGCAGCTGGAGGCGTTGATCGTTGTCGTGGGCGGCCGGCAAAGCGTCTGAGATCGGTGGCGTTCGTTGTTGACGATGGCGAAGTTGTGGCCGACGAAGTCGAAGACGGGGGGTGTAGGCGAAGTTGTCGAAGATGCTGGTGTCGAAGGTGGAGTCGTGGGCGGAAGCGGTCTCGGAGATGGAGCGTTGGTTGCTGGAGACGAAAGCGATGGAGGAGCTTCTGGAGGTTGTCGAAGTTGGAGGAGGTGCGAAGAAGATGGCGATGGTAGTCGGAGTAGTTGGCTCGACGCCAAGGGCGGAGCGGGGCAGTACGCGGCGGAGGGCGAACTCCGTGGCTGCAGCGGCGTGGAGTTGACGCCGGATCTCGTCGGAGCCAAAGAAGAGGGGCTCTGTCACCGCCGCCTCTTCAAAGCTCTCTCGGCGGATGCGTGAAAGTGGGGGTCGGCGAGGGTGCTTTGTAGGCGAGGGAGTCGGTTGTACGAGGATAACGGAGGGTTGTTGCGAGGGTTGCGGAGGAGGTCGTTGGCGAGGCGAGGGAAGCGGAGGCGAGTGGCGGCGGTGGTTACAAGGGAGGCGGCGGCGATGATTGCGGGGGCCTGTTGGAGGTAGAGGACGACGCACAGGCGCCGTTCGATCAAACGAGATCGAACGGCTCCTATAGCGACACGTGGCGATGAGAGGAGGATGGGGCGAGGCACGTGCGGAGCACGTGCCTGAGAGGCACGTGCGACGCACGTGCGTCGTTTATATTTTTTTTATAAACGAGATAAAAAGGCGAAAAATAGGTGACACGTGGCGGCCTCTGGGGCTGCCACGTGTCAGCACCAGATAAATCGAAAAATAAATCATTTGTAAAATCAAAAAGAAATAGCAAATGACCTCGGATCGAAAAAGTTCCTTCATGAAAAATGCTCGTCTCGACGAGATCTACAACTTTCATGAAGACATCAAAGCCAAATTCGGTCAAATGTAAAAAGTGAATTTTTGGGGTATCCCATGTACATAGAATACCTTGATTTTTGGGTTTTCTAATTTTTTTGTTATTTTAAACAAGATAAAAATCGGAAAAATACGAAAAACTCAAAGATAAATAAAACACACATTAATCTAATTTTTTTGGATTTTTAAAGAAAATAAATACATAAAATACAGGTAAAAGCCGCGAAAATATACAAGGTACAAAAGAGGCCCAAAACCCAACTTTCACATACAAGCTCTGATTTACTTGAACTTGGTCTTGTTTTGAAGGTAATTGAATGTGCATTAGTTCAAAAGTGAGTAGGATCAAATCGGACACTAGATGGGGAAGATATGGGGTTTTTAGTCCGAAAATCCTAAAACTAGGGTTTGGGTTTTTGGTCCACTTAACAGGGTTAGTGATTTTTTTGTATTTTTTATTTATTCTTGTTAGTGATGTGTACACAGTGGAAGTGAGTTTGTGGTATGCGGTATTAGCATGAAGGAGTTAAAAATGGGGGAAGTTAGGCTATTTACAGGTCAATTTTGGCTTGGATTTTTGGCTTCTTATTTTATGCAGAAATTAACGCTAAAATGCAATTCTTATGAAATCATGCATGAATGCTAATTATGCAGAATAAATGCAGAAATGCAGTTGATTTTGAGGGACTTGAGCTTTAATTAATGAGACTTAGAATGGTGAATCCGAGATTCATCAGCCATCTGATCAACTTGCGTTATGCCCTGACACTGCTTCTTCTCAATCAACTCAATCCGGTCCAACTTCTCGCTGATAATCCCCATATCAGCGGTCGTCGACTCTGCCTGTGCTGCGACTGCTGATGAAGTGGATGGACCGGCATCTACCTGTGCTATCCTCTGATAGGACACAGCCTGTGGCGTGGGCTTCCCCTGAGTGATAATCAGGTCTGGGACATCACAGTATAGTTCTCGGCCATCTCCTCGTAGATGGCCCAGACATGATCCTTATCCTTGGCAAAATACGAACCCCCACAGGATGTGTTGACTAGCCCCTGCAACTCCGATGTCAGCCCGCAGAAGAAACTCTAGACGAGATTGGGCTTCGATATATCATGATGGGGACACCGGTCTGTGAGCTCCCTTAAGCGGTCCCATGCCTCGTGAAATTGCTCGTTGGGGAGCATGGAGAAATTGCTGATCAGGGCCCTAGTTGCATTGGTCCGGCCGAGTGGATAGTAATTGTTGAGGTACTCGTTCCGAAGATGTTCCCACATGGTGACGAATATCCCTAAATGCTTCAGCTAGTTGGCTGCTCTATCTAACAGGGAGAAAGGGAAGGCCATCATCCTGATGGTGTCCTCGTCCACGAGGCGATCGTGGATAGTACTACAGATCATCTCAAACTCTTGAAGATGAAGGTGCGGCTCCTCTGTGGCGAGTCCGTGGAAGCGGGGAAGAAGCTGAATCGTCTGAGGTGGGAGCTTGAAATCTCCCAAAATAGCTGGCAACACTATCCATCTGTGGGTGAGAGTTACACCAGGGTTGTGCAACTCCCTCATCGGTCGTGCAGGTGTTGGTTGCAGCTGTACGGGCTCCTCAGGCTCTCGGGCAACGGGACCATCTCCTCCTCCTCCACCGAGTTTGTGCTGCTCTCTGTCGGCTCCCATCTGCTCCATCTCACGACGCATGTCCACCATGAAAGCCCTCTGATCCTGGATCTGTCGTGGCATCGTCTCAAGGGAGGCTAACCGGGTGTTGTTGATGGCACCATGATCAAGTACATATGTCTAGTTCTCACTCGGTCCATCGATGCGCTCCTCGCTGCTGGCCATGGTCTCTGCAAAGGCAAAAGACCCAAACTCAGGTGCCGATAAATCAATTGTCTGCTGAGGTATCTGCTCGGGCACCTCAAGACTGGTAGAAGGGTGGTCGTGGGGGAACAGGGTGGAGTCGAACTCGGGTTCGGAGAGCGGGTCTCGGCTCTTACGAACCAACATAGATGAGCAGGGCGGAGTGCTCGAAAGCGGTGCAGCTAGAGGCTACCTAAGGGACCTCCAACCCATCATCTTGATATGGCGAGTGAAGGTGGATGAGATCTGGAAAAGCAAATAAGATCGGTCAAGCAAACCCCCGATTCACCTACGCACTCAGAGCTGATGATCATGAAGGTTCGGTCTTTTATCTTGTCAATTTTATTAGGTGATCAAACAGTCTTTCAGAACGATTAAGCGAGCTATTGGGAATCCAACACCCCCAGGAGACTGTACCGATCCAAAGCTAGATCTTTCCCAACCAGTACAAGTCGCGGACCGTTAACCGGCTACCCGATCGACTCGCTCTACTAAGGATATCGCGGTCCACTTTACCGGAGACCGGAGCGATCCTCACTGGAGAACGACTAACTCGAGATCAGTAGTCTGAAGAAGGGTCGGATGTAGCACTAGCCTAGGGTGCGGATCACTCTCTCGCTCATCCAAACCATACAAGGAGGGGATTGCTCTCCGAGGACAATTTTTTTGGTGAAGTGTTTTTTAAGATCAAGTTTGCTTAAACAGTCCCAATTTTATAGTTTTTTAGGTATTTTTCAAAGGAAGCAACTCCTAATGAATTTTTCGGTTCTCTTGATTATTTATAAGTCCAAAAATAGAGGGAGAAGGTGAAAAAGCTGATGCGCGACTAAACACGATGATGCTTGCGGAGTAAGAGATGTGTACCTGACTCTAGCTCTCTACATGCAAAGTGATCCGCGCATAAATTTAAAGACAAAGTAAACCTATCTAAATGATGCACGAAGAAATCGGCCTTAAACAGATAATTTCTACTCGCGAAGCACAATAGCTAACGGGTCATCGAGAGGGGTTCGGAGTCCAGTCTCTTATGTCGATCGGTGTCCGTCACAACAAATCCAGTCAGCGTTGTATACGGCCTCTAGCGACACGTGACCCCTCAAGTGACCAGGTTAACTTTTTTATTAGTGAATTAATTAATAAGGTCCAATTACGATCTATAGGAGCAAAAATGTAATTAGGGTTGGGCCTTAATAATTACATCACAAGGCAAGTGAAAATCCTAAGGCTAAGGCTAAAATCTTCGGGAATCAAAAGAAATTAAAAGCGATAAAAACAAAACCGGTGAAAATCACGGTGAGATCCCCCGAGCACACCGGTGCTCAGCGAAATAGACCCCAAGAAATCCACCAAGTCTGAGAGTGTTTGTCCTATCCTGTATTATTACAACAATAATATAGTGTAGAAATAAAACTAAGCTAAGCTACTCTAACACTCCCCACACTCCTGCTCTCCTCTCTCATACTCTCATGTGGCTCTATGCAGAAAAGAGCTGCCTCCAAGTCCCGCGGGTGTGTCAGCTCTCCAAAGAAAGCTGCCCTCGATCGTCGGGCCCTCGCAAGAAAAGTGAAATAGAAGATGTGCCAGTCCACAGTTATTATAATAAAATAACAGAAAAATAAAAGAAAAATAAATGCAAAAATAAAAAACAAATAAAGAAAAGAAATAAAACACAAATAAAAGCAAATAAAAACAAAAAAATAAAACAAATAAAAGAAGAATAGAGAAAAGAAAAAAGAAAGCCG
Organism: Ottelia alismoides; assembly: GCA_037367405.1. NCBI lineage: Eukaryota > Viridiplantae > Streptophyta > Magnoliopsida > Alismatales > Hydrocharitaceae > Ottelia > Ottelia alismoides. The sequence continues at coordinate 305,950 of JAZKJV010007811.1, read as the reverse complement.
AAAAAGAAAGAAAGACGACTACTAAGACGTGCTCCCCGGCAACGGCGCCATTCCGATGAGCGAACCGAGCGACTAAGTTAGAAAGGTATCAATGGTCATTGTGACCTTAACCTCTTGGATCAGGCTCAATCAAGAAAAAAGGAAGACCACCAATATAAAAGTAAACCAGTCAAGAAAACACAAATAGCAGTCTCGCTATTTTATTTTACATGGTATAGCTACCAGGGTCGAACACAAGGAGCACGTTATGCCTAGGCTACGAAGTAGTCGAAAATCCAAATAAAATAAAGAATAAAATAAAATGGTGGATTTTATATTTTTCAAAATTTTTCAGTAATTTTTAAATTAAGACAAGGTGTAAAGAAATTAAAAAGGAACAAACAAACAATTATTTAAGGTACTCAAAATGTTAAGAAAATTAAAATAAAAATATTTTTGGTTTTTAGAAATATTCAAGTGTTTTTGTTATTTTTCTTGGATTTTTCTGATTTTTGGTTTGATTTTCTAAAAATGAAGCAAGACCAAAAATACTAAACACTGTGCAACCAGAATCTAAAGGAACTTTAAAAATACTTAAAATGCCTATAAAATTCGAGCAACAATTTTATGATAAACTAGAAGTAAAAATCTAACTACATAAACTTAAAATGCATTTTTTTTTAATTTTTAAGAATTTTTAATGATTTTTCTAAGATTTTTAATGTTTTTCAATTTTTATGTTTTTATAAACGCAAATTCAACAAAAATTGGACAGAAGCAAAAACTAACCAAAACAAGAAATCAGTAATTTTTTGGATTTTTTAGAGGATTTTTAATATTTTTAATTGATTTTTAAAGACAAAAAGTAATGATTTTTAGGGTTTTTTATTTTTTATAATACTAAATAAAAACAAAAATGCAACCAAAAAATTCACATAAATTCCTACACCATAGCAGGAGCCATGTGTCGAAATTTTATGAATTTTGGACAAAAATTGCTATTTATTAAAACAAACAATAAAAAAACAGCCCACAGGGACCTATATGCAATTATTAAAAAAGTTATCAGCGAAATAGTAACGCATGGAAAAAAGTATAGGGCTGATCTTGCAAAAAGTCCAACGCTGCATGTGAATAGCACGTGAACCAATCACGTAGGGGTATAAATGCAAATCCTATTTATAAAACTTCTTTCAATAACAACCATAAAGTTCAGGACTGGGTATGCAAATATCCCACAAGTCACGCGACAGACCACGTGAGGCACACACAGAGGGACTAAAATGCAGATAAAAGAAGCATGAGGTCCAAAGTGTAAAATATCCAAAATAAAAACAACTACAGAAGGTATTTACAGGACTAAGAAATAAATGCAAAAGGTGAAAAGGGCCTAAGTGCAAATACCCTTATTAGTAGCGATCCAACGGTCGAGGGATCCTCACTTAAGATCGACGGTCGAGAGTTGCGGATACCAGTTCGACAATGGACGGCGGAGAGTTGATCACGCCTCGGATGATAGACGGCTGCGATCAGAACTGGGAGGGACCTCGATCCGACGGCGGAGACGTCCTCTGGAATAGCAGCGAAGAACTCGCCACCGGTGAGCTTCGCTCGATCGATACGAGCTACAGGGACATCCTCCGGGGCTGCTCAGATGGGGGAAATGACGCTAATGCCTGTCCGCAGCGGTGGTGATGCTCCGACGAGGCCGGGAACAACTGGAGTGACCCGACGACGCTGAGGACCTGGAGCTGTTGTGCTTCAGTGTTTGAACCTCCATATGAGGTTCTTGGACGTCCAATGTTGCACAGAGGAGCTACGGGGTCGAGGGCAAAGTGCCTCGACCCGTTAGTACGCGAAATGGGTGGAGGATGAGGCGGAGCGTAGCCCTCCGGCGAGGCGGCGGCGGAGGAAGGCTTGATTCTTGTTCCTGGGCGAATCAGGGTGAACATAGGGGTGTAGAAGATGAGGGGAGGTCTGATGGAGGTGATACGATCGTCGAGAGGGCAAATGGGTGGTCCGATCATGATGGATGATCTGAGGAATGCAAGTTGACCGGAAATCGAAAAGCTTGAATCCAAAGCATACAAAAGATTATCTAAGCTACCTAGTGAATGAGATCGTCTGGGCTGAAGGTCGGGGACATCCAGGGAACTTCGCCTTGATGGTTCGACGTGTCCAGAGGCTCGAGCTCTCCTTGCGGCAGAGCACGGCGATGAAGTCGCCGGACCTAAGGCTACTGAGCATAAATCCTCGCTACAACACCTTCAAACTCACGGTGTCACTCATGGATGGAGATGGAGGTCACTGGAAACGAGGGAGTGGCCAGAGATGAAGAGGAAATTGTGGCTCCAGGAGATTATATACCCAACGAGGTTAGAGAAGTTTGGAGCACGGGCAGGCAATCCGAGGAACGGATCCCTAACGGTATCATCGGGCGTGTATCGTGGATCGTTCCTCGATAATCGGAGTGCGAATTGGGATGGAATGGTGATCGAATCGGTGTGGGAAAATAGGAGAAATTCATGTGGAAACTAGATCCGGGCGAAGAATGGTCCAAGGGGCAGTTGACCGGGGTCAACAGTCTGCCCTGGACCAATCAGAAATTAGGAACTCAAAAGATTTGGAAAATAAATTAAAAATAGAAGATGATTTATTTTAAAAAATGTTCAAAATGAAAAATATTTATTATTTTTTGAACTATTTTTTTATTTTTATTTATTTTTATTAAAAATAAATTATAGTATATACAGTATATTATATTATATACAAGTATAAAATACCTATGTATTTTATATGATTAATTTTATTTCCTTATTTTTGTACAAATACCCCAATTTTATATTTTATTTTTTTAAAATATAAAATTTGGAGTATAAAATAATTTTTAACTTATTTTTATTATTTATGTACAAATGTAAAATAAATAGGAGTATGATACATATATACGTGTAATATGTACAAGGTTGTAGAGAGAGAAATTATTTTATTTTTATTTTTATTTTATTTTTCTAATTATTGTTTTATTTTTAGAAATATATACAAGGTAATATAAACACATTTTATTTTATTTTTGTGAGAATAATATATATATATACACACATAGAAGGAGTATGTCCAAGGTAGAGTGGCCCTATCTCTCTCTACTTATTTTATTTGGCGATCAGGTCGAATCTGGACCCTCTCTTGGGTTCAGGTCACTCAATATTTATTCTAAATATTTCCTTCTTTTTCTTTTATTCTTTATTCTTTTGATTTTGCACAAATACATGCTAATTATGACATTAACAAATGCATGTCTATTGGTAATTTATTATATTTACAACTATATACATGGTATTTTACCAAGATAATTAGCTAAAATAAAAGAATAAAGAGTGATGAATGAGTATTCATCACATGCCCAGAGGCTGCCACGTGTCATTAAAAAAATTCATAAATAAAAGAGAGAAGAAAATAGAAAAGAAACAGAAGGAAACATCGAATCAAAAAAATTCTTCACAAAAGTTGTTTGTCTCGAGGAGATCTACAACTTTCATGAAGGACACACGAGCAAAAGAAGTCTTATGTATAAGATGATATTTTTGGTGGTCTTCATGTGTATAGAAAACTGATTTTTGGATTTTTTGTATTTTTTGTGGTTTTTAAAAAGGATAAAAATTCTAGAGAAATATGATAAAATACAAAAAAATTAATTACACACTAATATTTTTTTGGATTTTTAGTAAATAAGAAAATAGGGAAATAAAATAGAAGTACGAAACACGTAACTTTTGTACAAACTCACAACGGACACTTGGACACGGTCAGTTTTTTTATTTCAGTCTTGATATAAATTTGGATTTTTGAGTCATTTAATAAAACTTTCATCAAAGAACATAAATGAAGAAGAAATAAAATTAAAAGGGTTAATTATTTACATAAAAACTCAGGTCAAAAATAGCAAAAAGTTAAAATGCGCAAAAGTGGCCCAAAATCCAACTTTCACGTATGATCTCCGAATTTTATAAAAATGTCTTGTTTTGAAGGTATTTGAAAATAGAGTACTTTAAAAGTAAGTAGCCCAAAATCGGACACTGTTTGAGGGAGATATGCACATTTTAGTCCGTCAGATGTGAAATTAGACTTTGAGATTATTTGACACTTATTTGAGTTAGTAATTTTTTGTATTTTTTATGTATTCTTGTTAGTAATATCTACACAATGGAGGTGGTTTGCGGTCAATGGAGTTAGTATGAATTAATTAAAAATATGAGAACTTAGCTACTTATGCATGATAAAATACAAATATCATTTACACATGTACAGATGCTAATGATGCTCTTTTAATTATTAAATACAGATGAATTATGGGGAACATAGCCTAATTGACCAATTTTAGCATGATGAATGCGATATTCATCAGCTACTCAGCCAAAGAAATAAAGAGAGGAAGCCGATAGTGGTGAACCCAAACACTTCGGACCTAGCTCACAACGGAACCACCCGTGAGCGTGCTAGGCCCTACTGATGAATATGTGATTCATCACTCTAAAAGTTGAAAATAGAGCTTTGTTCCTGAGTAATTAACTGCATATTTCTAATTATATTGCATAATTAGCATTCATGCATGCATAAATAATATCTATATTTTAGCATTCATATTTGCATTAAATAAGGAGCCAATTTCACTTGTAAATATTCACATGTATATTAGCTAAAATACCTTTTATGTATATATTTTATATTAACTCCAAATCTAATAAAATCAACTCCATAGTGTATATATTACTAACACTAATTAACGAAAAATATCAAAAAATATTAACTTGTAAAATTAACCAATAAAACCTGAGTCCAAGTTTGAAACTAGGAGCCTTAAAATGTGCATGTCTCTCTCATATAGTGTTCAATTTAGGTCTACTCACTTTTAAAGTAAGATAAATTCAAAGACCTTTGAAACAAAACCAATTTCATTAAAGTTAGAGCTCGTATGCAAACCTTAGGTTTTGGGCCCTTACTGTATATTGTACATATTGACCTTTTTGCCTTTTATTTTATCCTTTTATTTTCTTAATTATTAAAAATCCAAAAAAATAGATTAATTTGTAAATATTCTTTTCATATTTTCTCTATTTTTTATTTTGATTTTTCTCTTATCTTAAAATGACAAAAAAATTACAAAAGCTAAAATGCGGTATTTTATATATATAAGGTACCACCCAAAAATATATTTTGTACAGATGTCTTCTTTTGATTTTCAGTCCTTCACGAAAGTTGTAGATCTCGTCAAGACGAGCAACTTTTCTGTTGACCACTTTTTGATTTAATCTCTTTTGTTATTTCTTTTTTTATTTTTCTTTACATTTAATTTTTGAATTTTCTGGGAGCGACACCCAAAAAAAATTTTTGAATTTTTGATTTTCAGTCCTTCACGAAAGTTGTAGATCTCGTCATCCCATTTTTTATTATTTTATTAATTTCGTATTTTATTATTTTAATTATTATTTATTTTAATCAATTATTTATATTTATTACTTATTTATTTTATTCTTATTTTTAGTAGCCTACTATATTACTTTATTATTTATTTATTTTATTTCCCTTTTACTTCTTCTCCCCTTACTTGTCTTCCACTCCAGGCCATCAACTCTCCACTTCTCCACTCTCTCCATCTCTTTTCCAACTTCCTCCTCCTCTTTATATTCTCATCTCCTCCTCCATTCTTCTTCATCCACCAATTCAAGAGAAGAGAGGTCGAGCCCCTTTAACCTACAAGTGACAGCTGAAGGAGACAAGTTGAGAGACGACAACCTTCCGGGAGAGATCTGCGGCATCACCATTGCCACGTAGCGAGATCCCAATTGGACTTGCTCAGCTTCGAAGAACTCTGTCATCCTTCTCGAGACCACGATGGAAGCCGCACACCGCGACTCCACTTTCGACGAATCGCAGGTAAGTAATCCCTCTCTTTTTCCTTTTCATTTTATTTTTATCTAACAAATTTTCTTCCTTGTCGTTCATCATCAAACATACCATCACATTATCACATTTATCATCTATCACCATCACCATCAATTTATTCAACAAACCACAAGCATCACACATACACACACCATGTCCTTATTTCTGCATTTTTTCATTTATTGTTTACAAAAAATTATTACAAAAAAATTATAGAAAAAAATCACAAAAAATAATAAAAAAAGAGATCAGGGAGGAAGAAGCTGCATCCGTCACCGCCCCCTGCCTCAACCACCGCAGTGCGCCGCCCGACGTTGCACCCACCACCGAGTGCCCCTGGCCGCATCTGCTAGCTGCCGACTCCCTCCGCGGTCACGCCCACCGCCGACGGTCGAGTAGCTGCTCCGCCCAGACCGCCGGCCAGCAGGCGCCCGGTGTGCGACCCCAGCCACCCCTCACCAACCCATCGCCAGGTTGGTGCCGCCCTCTTGCCGTGCCACCACCCCAGTAGGTCGCGCCCCTGCCACAGTGCCGCCACGTGCGCGGCCGTCCTCCACGCACTCCAGCCCGGTGCCTCCCCATCGTGAAGCGGCCGTTGCTCCCCAGGCGCGTCGCCCGCCGCCCAGGTGCGCCGACCGCTAGGCACTCCGCCCATTGCTGTGTCGTCGTCCTTCGCGCCCCGCCACGCACCCGCGCTCCAGCGCTGGTGCGGCGCTACGCTGCCCCCCTCCGCGCACAACCGTCCCCCTTAGCCGCCTCCGCTACAGTGCACCATCGCACCGCGCCGCCACCAACTCCCCATGTCGGTCGTTTTGCCCTAGCGTGGGTGAGGAAGATCCATTTATTTTTTTATATATTGTGAAAATTGCATTTTCTTTGTTTCAAGTTTTTGAAATTACAAAAGTACCCCCTGTACATTTTTAGTTTGTTTCTTTCAATTTCAGTATTGCATTGATATCCCTGATTTCGCATGATAATTTGGACCTCAATATAGCATCATTTTATTCAACCAATTTAGAGCAACTAAATCTTTACGTGTGGCTATTTTTTTGCATTTTTGTGATTATCGGATTATTTATAAAAAAATCAGAGATTGAAAATCAGTCATATTTTGCCCATTTAAGCTCTGAAATTCGCACAAACATATTCCTTGCTCCAAAAATTGTGAAAAAATTATATATGATGCCTCTAAATGCTCTTTAATCACTATCCAAGTTTCATCAAAATCGGAGTTGTCGTTTGCATAGAACAAATTCTTGAGTGATTTATATAATTGATTTTTAATTAAATCCACAAAGATTGTTTTTGAGAAATTTCAATGCTCCTGGATTCCTAACTAAAATATCTATTCAAAATAAATAGCTCTCTGGATAATTTGACTTCGTGGATTTATTTGGAATTAAATACTCACAGTCGCTCTGTTTTCAGTAAAAAATTCAAAAAAATCATAAAGTGTCAGAAAATTCTAAAAAAAATTAGTGTAGCTTAATTTCATCATGTTTATCTTCCACAAAATTTTTCATAATTTTTACATATCATTTGCACGAAAAATTGCATAAAACCCCCAAAAAGTTTGCATTTTTCAATTGTACATTTTAAATCCAAAAATTCCAAAAAAAATACATTTTGCATTAGTCATTGAATTAGGTTTACAAGAAAAATATAACTTGGTTAATTTGGACTAATTTCAGATTAAACTTATTGTTGGCTAAGTTGTTGATTTTCTTAATAACCTAGTTCATTCACATCATTGCATCTGCATTTTTATTGCATGAAAAAATACCAAAAATTTTCTCACTTGGAAAACCGTGACCTAATCCCCCTAACTTGATCCCGAGTTGTTTCTTTGCCTCCTTGAGTCGACCCCGGGGCTTGCCCAGGTTAAACAAACATAAGACTGCATTTTAATTTCATTCGACGATTCATCGATTTGTGTGGTTACTTTTTATCGATCCAAATTTATCTGACTGCAACGAAATCGTTAATTCGATACTATTAAAAGGGTAGATCCGAGGATCTATCACCTACTCGGATGCGAACTGATGAGACAGACACCCCCGTGAGGGCGTGGCCTAAGCTCAATACTTCGGATCAAGTCGGATGCTCCACACAAGGCGGGAACACCGTGCTCGACAAGGCCTTACTCGGTCACGTACGATAAGAGCGCCATTACTTCACCGATCCCAGATGATTGTTGAGGCAGCCACTGATCGGGTTTTTGGCTCTATTCCTTAAGGGTTGTACCTTACTCTGTCTGGAAGGTACCTTAATACAATGCGGGATTTGCTCACCCAATATAATAAGTCCAATTAGTCAATTTTATTTAGGTCAAATATTTTTAGCAGTCTCTTTTAATTTTTTTGTGTTATCACTTGATTTGAGTAAATTAAATACAAGTGCATAATGATTTTTCTATTTTCTTTGATTCATATGTGATCCAAAAATAGAGGGAGAGAATGTCAAAGCAATGCAAGGTGACACTAAGATGGAAATCTTACCTTAGTGCCTAAATGATGAATGCTCAATTAGAAGACTTACAGTGCTTCCCATTGCTCTCCATGCGGAATGCAAAATAGGAATTTTTAAACCTATACTAGATGCCCATATGCACACGGAAATCATCCTAAGAAGGTAATTTATACATGTAAAGAACTAAATACTAAGCATTAAGAATGAAATCTAAGCTTCGATCTTCGATGCCACTCAGTGCTCGCCACAATGGGTCCTACAAGCGTTGTATGTAACCTCTCTCGACACGCGGTTTCAAGACTGAGTGTTTAACAATTAATTAAACTAAGTCTAAACGTGAAGATTATAGGTGCATGCAAAGATAGTTAGGTGTTGGGCCTTAGTTTACACGATCAAGCAAAGCCTAAATATTAAGGGCTCATTCCACAAAACAAATAAAAAAAGCGGAAAGCTCAAATCGCATAAAACAAAAAAATAAAGGGAAATTAGGGAGAGCAAAAGTGTAAAAAGCGAAGAAACTACAGGAAAACTGTGGTGAGCCCCCCAAGTGAACAAACACTTGGAAATTAGGCCCGAGTGTCTAAAGTCCAATGTACCTGTATTATTGCAAATTAATTGTGAAAATAAATCACTGTCTCACAAAAGAAACAAAAAATTCCTATGCTAGGCTACTCTCTCTCTTCTCTCAAGAGCCTCATGCTCTCTCCTGTCGGCTAGGTCAGAATAGTCGACTCCTCGTCCCAAGGTTGCGTAGAATCACCTAGGCGATCCTCCTCGATCTGTGGTCCCTCGCAAAAAGTTAAAAGAGAATATGTCAGTTAGTTCCAAAATTGATAATCAAATAAAAGGAAATAAACGAAGAAATGGCTAAGCAATATGAAAGACAAAAACTACTCTACAAACATATGCTCTCCAATAACAACGCCATTTGATGAATCAGATTTTGCAAGGGTCTAAGATGATATCGCCACGGAAGCGAAGATATGTTGTTGTTGAGGCGACCACTAGCAAATTTCGAGGTCAATCAATAATTGACCCACACAAGAATTAAGCAAATAATCAGATTGGACTAAAATTTATCATACTCTACTAAATATGTATAGTGACAAATATGTAGGGGTTGAACATAGGAAACAAAGATGTAGAGAAAAGGATATAAAAAATCAACACATGAATTTGTCTTTCAAACACTTACTAATTTATGATTTTTACAGGTTTTTAATTTTATTTTTTAAATTATAATTTTTATATATTTTTAAATGATTTTAATTTTACATTTTTTATTTTTTATATTATCTGATTTTTAATTCCTTTTTCTTTTAAAATATATTATATAAGAATATATAAGGCTATATATACAATATAAATAAATATAATTATACATATTATTAAAAATAGTGAAAACATAAGAAATAAATTGTTTTTGTGTTTTAAATAATTTTTTTACTATTTTGGTGATTTTTAAATATTTTTAAAGTCAAAAATATCCCAAATCAGGAATTTAATAAATAGGCCGAATTGATTTGGAGATAAAAATAGCAAAAGGGGTCAAAATTTTCCAAATCACTTTTAACAGATAAATAATAATATAGAGAAATTTGTAAAATAAAAATGAATATTTTTTGAGTTTTTGAGATTTTTTTATCTTTTTATAAAGGATTTTGGAGCTTTTTAATTTTTATGTTTTTTCTTTTTTTTATTTTTAGGGATTTAAGGTTCTGGAGTTGGGAAATAAATATATAAACAAAATATATTCTTTTGGGACTTTTTCAAAACATTTTTATCTTTTTTTGGTATTTTATAAGTCAAATAGAAACAAAAATGTGCTCTTTTGATTTTTCATAAATTATTAAAATGCTTAAATAAAAAATAAAAATATAGCATGAATCTTTATGCTAGCAGACACTTAACCGTATTTTTTGAGAATCATTAGAGCACAAATGATAATTTTAATAAATAGAAAACTAGCACAAAAATTCATGTACTAGAAAGGAATAAACGTAATTAAAATTAAGTACAATATCCTTTATGGAACTTCACCAAAAATATATAACTGCAAATGAAAGTTTGTATATTAAAATGAAATACAAAAAGTTACGAGGGCGTAAGTACAAAATTGCCACCTCACGTGGGACCACACATGAGGTGATGTGGCATGGACCCAATAATGAATAGCAGAAACTCGGGGGGGGGGGGGGTCACATGCAAATTTCGCAACAATTTTAAACTAAATAAATAAATTACAGGACCGAAATAAAATAAGACAAAATGGGGGGAAGATATATAATTCACCACCTACTGCGCTTCATCGTGCGGTCGGAGATGCGTCACTCAACCACGTGGCAGGCGGAGCTTGCATGATGGCGCTTCGGATTTAGCGATGGAGATTAGATCTCCCAAGAGAGATCGATGATGGAGGTGAGGCTGATCCGACGACTCTTGAATGATCTGACAGCTACACTCGATCGGACGACTGACAAGGCATGTGGAAGAACTCAAGATGAACTCGCTGTGGGCGAGTTTCAAATCGATGTCGCGCCCTCCTCCGCACCCCCCCCCCCCGCCCTCCGGTGGACTCTCCTTGTTCCTGCTGATCTGGGAAGCTCTGAGGTGTCTAAAATGGCTCTGGAGGCTACGGATGAAGCCCCTGGAGGTCGAAGTACTCCGATGGACCTGGGCGAGCTTCTTGAGAAAAATTACACCCTCAGATGGGGCCTTTGGATCCTACACCCTACATAAAAATGTTACTGGATCGTGGTCAAACTGCCTCGACCCTTTAGGTGGTGCAATGGAGGTATAATGAGGTGGTGCGGCAGCTGCTCCAGCGAGGTGGTGGTGGTGGAGCGTTGTGGTCCTGATTTAGTGAGAATCAAGGGAGTTGGAGGTGCATGGGATGACGAGAAATGGTAGGGTAAGAGAGCGGCGGTGATTGACGGGTCGGTCACAAGGTGAAGGCACGATGGAAGTGCTCGCCGGAGCAGATCTTCGACCAACTACGAATGGGATTTTCTAGGCTAAATCATGTGATCAAAGCATAAAATAAAAATGTGAAATTAAACCTAAGGCTAAGATCAAACTAAAAAGCAAAGAAAAATGACCTCTAGCAACCACAGCTGCAAGGTGGTACCTCAACGGCCAAGGTGGCCGGAGATGGCTCGGAAGCACCTTCAACTCCTCCCTCCTCGTTGCGAAGCGCGATGGAGAGCTTCTATCACAAGCCTCAATGCTTAGAGGCACTCCAAGGGAGTATGGTGGAGCGAAAATGAACCAAAAATGCGTGGAAGTGGAAGAAGGGTATATGTGCAGGATGGTGACGAGCGGTCTTCTCCTGAGTTTCACAAGTGAGTCGATGATGCTCTATCTTAGGAAAAGAGTCGGCATGGAAGGTGGATGAACAATGGTCAAAACTTGTGATGAGATCGATCCTCCTCGAGCCGTGTATCATGAGATCGAAAAATCAAGAAGGAGAGGGGTCGTCAGGTCTAACAAGGGCTAGGATTTAGGTCAGATAGTTGACCGAGGTCAACCAGTGGTGTGACTCGATTGGTCCACAGGGACCAACTAGGAAAAACCAACCCCGAAATTATTTGTAAATATAATAAATATTAAATGAATTAATTAAATTAGAGTTATAAAATAAATAGTGTGTTATTTTCTTTAGTATTTTAATATGATTTTTATTTATTTTTATAGGCTTATTTATTACAAGTTAGTTTTTAGGGTTTCATTTTATTTTTACCTATATTTTGCATGTTTTATTTTTATTTTGTATTTTCTTATTTTTATTTTATTAATTTATATATTTATATCTTATTTTTAGATATATAAATATATTTTTGTTATATTTGTTGATATAATATGTACACTTAAATAAATAGAAGTATACAATATATATGTATAAGTATAGGTATTTCATAAACGTATTTTGTATAATCATTTTATTTTTGTGTTTTATTTATTGTTTTATTCTATTCTAAATATGTAAATATATTAAAAATAATATGTAAAAAATATAAAAATATAAAATTATAAAAAAAATAAAGAATAAATAAAATGAATATTTCATTCTGGTAACTATACAATAGGGGCACAAAATCTAACTTCTACACCTTAACTCCAAATTAAATGTAACCGCCTTCATTAAATGGCTTATTTTATACACAATTAAAGTTGATTTTGGTATATTTTGAGTTATTATTGAGGAGATATGGGTCTGTGAAGTTTGGTTTTTGTCCTTTTTAGTATAAAAAGTACATTGTATATTATTTTTATGTAAACTCAATTTTGTATTTTTATTTGTATTTTTGACTACAACTTTCATGACGACGTTTATATATTTGAGGTATAAATGATAGAAAATAAAATAGGTCCCAAAATTACAATATTGATAAATAAATGAATGGGATTTTTATTGAACTTTTGGCCCTTATCTCGCCCTACTTTATTCCTTATCAACCCAATCATTAAGATGCCTAGGCCTCGGGGTTTAGGTTCGTAAAACACCGTTGGCATTTTATTCTTTTTCTTTTCTTTTCTTTATTCTATAATTTTTGCAATAAAAACTATAATTTGTACACAATAAATGGAATAAAATAATGAATGTTAAATTGTACAAAATAATGTTATATACATGCATTAGCTAGAGTTTTTAAGGCCAAAATTATAGAATAAAGGTGATGAAATGGAGATTCATCAGTGGACCAAAAAACTCTATATCCATCGGGGCACAAGAGATCAATGCGGAGCAACTACAATGTCTATCAAAAAGAAGCTATTCCCAAAAAAGAAAGGAAAAAATTCCAAGCTTTAGATAGCCTGCAGATCTAGTGGAGACTTGGCTACATCGGCCAAGCTTCACAGGAGAATTAACTACACTAGTCACTATATACTTCTTTTCCCTTTCTTCTATACTTCTCTCTCCACTCGTTGTGAACTAGCATGTTCATAAACTTAGAAGGAAATACCCGACTACTCGTGGATGAGTTATTGGAGGAGGAGATTGCATGGTAGTCCGACATCTTTGATGTGAAGAGCTAACACCCTTCGCACGCCAGAGACAATTATTCAGTGTTCATGTGGGATGCTTAAGGAGGGGGTTGATCTAAGATGACTTCTGAGTCAAGTCGGGATATTGACTTGTGCAAACTTGGAGGTTGTTGTTATTAAAACCCAAATTCTCACAAGGAGTCCCACCACATTATTAATCCAAAGGTCGAGTCGAGCTTCACTTTCACCTTTTGTTCATGACCTTAGTATGGAACCCAAAATCATTTCACTTTTGCATTTCATTTTAGTTGCTCGAGGACGAGCAAGGTTAAGTACATGAGGTTGATGAATATGTGATTCATCACTCTAAAAGCTGAAAATAGTGCTTCGTTCCTAAGTAATTAACCACATTTCATCATTTATTATACATTTTTACCATTCATGCACTTAGAATTAATATCTGTATTTTAAGTGCATATATTATTAATTGTAATAAAACGAAAATACCAAAAAATACTAACATGTAAATTTGCCCAATAAAACACAAACACTAGTTAGAGACTAAAAGTCGTCAAAGTGGATATTCCTCTCATACAATCTTCTACGGACCCCCACTCACTTTTGAATCAATGTACGTTCAGTTATCTACAAAACAAGATAAATTTCAAAATAATCGAAGTTCATATGTGAAACTTGGATTTTGAGCCCTCATTGTATAATGTATATACTGCCTAATTTAACCCCTATCATTTTATGTACAAAAATAATAGTTTTTGATTTATTTCTTTTATATTTATTTTCTTTCATTTATGTTTTAATAAAACATGTAAAAATATAAATAAAATTAAAGCAAAAATCAAAGAAAATAAACCAACTTGAGTTTGTATATACAATATGTACATATATCCCTTTATTTTATTTCTTTATTTTCTTATTAACTAAAAATCCAAAAAAATAAGTTGTAAATATTTATTTCATATTTTCTCTAATTCTAGTTTGATTTTTTTATCTTATTTAACAATGACAAAAAATTGCAAAATATAAAAATGCGATACTTTATATATATAGGATACCACCAAAATTACTTTTTGTACATATGATTTCTTTTGATTTTGAGTATCAAAAGTCGTATATCTCGTCGAGACGAACAACTTTTATGTTATCCACTTTTTGGTTTGATTTTGTTTGCCATTTCTTTTTTACTTTTCTTTGGATTTATTTTTTGATTTTTCTGGGAGCAACATGTCGCAATTTCTAGAGTCACCATGTGTCATCCTCATTTTTAATTTATTTTAATTATTATTCTAATTATTATTATTTTAATTTCTTTTTCTTTTTATTATTTTATTATTTTATTTATTTTATTTGTTTTATGTTATTATTTATTTATTTATTTTAATTATTATTATTTTATTTTAATTTATTTTAATTTTAAGATTTTATTTTTTTTCCCTGCCACGTGGTCGCCTTCCCCGCATGCCACGTGGTGCCCTTCTCCCTCTCCTCTCTCTCGCACCATCTGCACCCACCTCCTACGGCGATGTTGCAAACTGTCGCCCCACATCTTGCGGTGGAGCTGCACCCGTGGTGCCTCCTCCCGCATCCACCGGCCAGTAGAGCCGATCGCTCCCCTTGATCGACCCACGCATGACCTACGTCGTTCTGCCTTCTCTTGCCTAACCGCCCGCGTCTGCTGGCCGAGCTGCAACCTCCTCTACGTGCACCAGTCCCCCCTCTCTCTCATCAATCGCTGCAACAACCTCTGCTTCTGTCGCATGATTTCACCTCCTTGACCGATTGCCTCCGCAAGTCGTGCGAGCCCTAACCACTCCTCTCCAAAACCCCTGATGTCGCTATCGATTCACACATCCACCAATTTTCCAGATAGGGGCGAGAGAGTTCGTCGCCACCCTCAGGTGACAGTAGTAGGCGGTGCCGATCCAACGACGACCTCTACCTTCTCATGTGAGATCCAAGCCCCTCAAAGCCTTGTTGCAACAGATTTTCTGCTAGCTGCTCGAGCTCCATTTCCATCGCGATCTAAGCAAAGAGTGGAGCCGCTACGAGCTCCCTCCACATGCACCTCGTCCATCAAACCTTTTAGATAAACCCTTCTCCTGCTCCTTCTTCCCCTCTTCCTTCTTCTTATTCTTCTTTCTCCTCCCTTCGTCCTCTTCTCTTCTCTTCTTCTCCTCCTCTATGTATCTTCACTTGTTCTTTCTACTCTGTTCACCGACCCACCTTCCCCATTCATCACTCGTCTTCATTGGCCCTTAGACTTGGCGAACGAGCTAAAAAATACATGTCAAGTAACATGTAAACTTCAAGTTTTTCATATGTGACACTAGTTTTAAATAAAATTTAGTAGTTTACATGTCAAGTAACATGTAAACTACTTATATTAATTATATAAAGTATACATGGTATTAATAAAATCATTTATACATATTAAATACCATTAGAAATTCAATAGACTAAAGAACGAGATGGGGCATGGCTGGCCCGTGGAGGGCTTTGGACAGAGGTTTTTAAACCTTTGCCCGCATTTTGGCCAGGTCTATCAGCCATCCCCCTCATTGCTTATTCTCCCTTCACCGCGATTAATCATCTCCGGTCAAGTCCGCGTCCGGAGTACCTTGCTCCTCCTCCACCGCGCATGATATATAAGCGTATTCTCCCATTCCCATTCTGTAACCCCACATCGAGCTTCGGCTCAAGCCTCGAGTCCATCTTTCATATGCATGTCCGGACTGCTCCGGGTTGGTGGAGATCTAACATAATCAACATCAACATCCAAGTTCTACGCACCGCCTCAACCGGAGGTCCCACTCCTCCACTTTAGCCCCTAGTTCCTTTCCTTGCGTGCCTCCATCGAGCCGCCCGTCGCTTGGCCGTGTATCGAATGAGGACATCATCGCCATTGCCACTACGTAGCCTCTGACTTCACCGCCATGAACATGCCACCTCACCGGTAGTAGCTTGTTGCCCTCGACCTTCACTTCCTGGTGGAACCCTCGCCTCAAAACCAGCTCTACCTTGGCGCACTGGTTGAGATGAGCCTCCATCGAGCCTTTAGCTCTGAGCTGCACCCCCTCCACTCCTTGTCCATTGTAGCCAAGCCGCCTCGCTGCCTCGTAGAGCAACCCTGCCATCGACCTCACCACCACCCAAGAGCAGCTCCTCGCCCTCGGTCCGCATGACAACCCCCAACTCCCCCTCATGTACGAGGTACGCGAGCTGTGGGAAAACTGCACGGAGGCACTCACCTTTTCTGCAAAATTACATCGAAGTCCCCGCCAGCCCGGTGACGTTAGCAGCATGTGAGGCACACATGCAAAGTAGGCAATTTGCATAGCCACCCCTCTAGATTCTGCCATTCACGCTCAAGTCCTCTACCTTCCAGGAGACACGTGCGAGGCATGTGAAAATTTACATATTCCCACATAGTCTGGGTAATTGCATTTGAATTTCTTTTATTTATTCTGTTTCTATTTTCTATAATTGCACCTAGATCCCTTTGTTTGTTCTTCATTTGAGCAACCAAAGTTAGCATTATATTTTAAATCCAAAAATTGCATTTTATAGAACCATTTATTCTCAATCATATGGATATTTGAACGAATTTCCGTGAAATGCGATTGATTTAATGTAATTAATTTGGTGAAAAATTACATAATTTATCCACTATGTGATCTGAAAATTTCTATTAAATTAATTATTGCGAAAAAAATTCTCAAAAATTCGTAGTAGCTAGAATTAAGTGTGTTCTATGTTGTGCCCAAATTTCATTCCATTTGCACATATATCGAGGTCATAATAAATTAAATTATGATTTTGGAAATTGATTCTTAATAGTACGCAGATCCATTATTTTTAAGATCTAATATTTTTTCTGAATACCTCTCACATAGACTCATTATGAATAATTTTATTTCTGAGAAATAAATTAGTTTTTTATTTATTATAATTATTTTACTCAAAATTACCTTGCATGTATTTTTTAATTCATAATAAATGCATTTTTGCATCAGAAAGTTCTAAGAAAATTATACTCCATTAATTTCATCATTTTTCAAATTGTGGCCATGTTTTAGGATTTTTTGACTTCATTTGATCGAAAATTACATTTTAATCCCTAAACTTGCGTAATTTGCATTGTCATCATTAATTGCATAAAAAATTACAAAAAATACTTATATGAAAACCTAGTTACTAGGTTAACCTTTAGCTTTCCCAAG
Source organism: Ottelia alismoides (assembly GCA_037367405.1). Lineage (NCBI taxonomy): Eukaryota > Viridiplantae > Streptophyta > Magnoliopsida > Alismatales > Hydrocharitaceae > Ottelia > Ottelia alismoides. The sequence goes on along the minus strand of JAZKJV010007811.1, from coordinate 288,335 downwards.
TAAAATAAAAAATCTCATCGCTCGCTTTAGTTGGAAAATTAATTAAGCGGTCTTCCGATTAATCCTAAGTGCTGGACTGTTACAATAATTTGACAAAATTAAATAGGGCATTTTGGGGTTCATCATCGACTTTGCAGACTCTACCTCCTCAGCAATCTGTATTCAAATGCAACCATATCCTAAAAACCATATCCTTAAGGAGGATGTACCTCTCTACAAGGCTGATGTGCAACAATGCTACAAGGCCTCTTTGTTGGTTACTCAACTTCATGCTTTTCAACATCATTCTGATTCAAATTAGCATGGTCAACTGCTTAATCACTATTTTGTGCTCGAACTCCACTTGTTTGTGGATATGCATCAATAGACTCCACCATTGAGTAAACATAGGAGTACTGCTACCATATTGTGATGATTTTGATTTTTTGAAATAATTTTTTTATAAATTATATTATTTTTTAGTATGAGGTTTAAAAGTGATTTTGGCCCAGTCACAGTTTTTTACAAGTTTGTTATTGGTTCATGAAATCGATAAAATTTCCAATCATGTGTGCATCTTATTTGTCAATTACTTTAAGCAAATAATTTCTGATAATTTTTATTTCATAATTTGTTCTAAATAGTGTAAAAAGAATTGTTTCAATCTCAATAATATGAAACGATAAAATTAAAATCTATTCTTAATATGGATACAATTGCAAAGTAGGGTCAAAATCAAACTTTTGATTTTTATGTTTTTTTTGATATTTTTACGTCAGAAAATTTTAATCTGAGAACTTTAAAGGTACTAATGGTGAATCCGAGTTTCTTTTATAAAAAGTTACGCACCTTTGAAATCGATATAAATACCAAGCAGGGTTTAGTCTATTGGTCCACTTATTGAGATGGATATTTTTCTCAGATTTTTATTGTGTTAATATTTTTCTTAAAAGTTAGGAAAAACTAAATTAATTGAATCTTAAAATAGACAAAAAAAGTTATTTAAGTGATATTTGCAAGTCAATAAACAAGTTATACATAACTCTGAGCTAATTTATTTTGATTTTATTTATTTTATTATCTTCTTATCTTTGATTCTTTTGTGTTATTCAATGATAAAAGTGATTTATTACAATTTTTTGCATTTCAACATTTTTTCTTGTTAAATGCTATTTACACGTGTTCAAGTAGGTTTAGCCTTTTATATAAGCGGGTTGGCATAGTAAGTTGTGTGCTTATCCATTGGTGATACCATATATCAAGTTAACCATTCAATATTGAACACGGATTTTTTTCCTTTTTGTACATATTAACTCATTGAATAAAGAGTTGTCAACTGAAAGTGAATATAGTCGACCATGAAGATATATTAGTCCATTAAAAATATTATGGAGCTATATGGAAATTCAACAATCATATGAGTCAATTGATGGTTGGTCCTTGGTCCAGTTAGTCGATTGATTGACTAACTCATTTGCTAAAGAGGTGAAAAATAAAAAAAAAATCTGTTTTACGGATTTCAGTTCTTTTAATACTTTGTACGTAACATTCATAGATACAAAAAAGAGAGTTTCTGTTATGCATGGGCCTTCAAGTTTTCATTTAAAAAATACCGTTTTCACTTGATTGTATTGAACCACATCTTCTTCTTTAAAGAAATAACATAAATTCCGAGAAGTCTTGAGGGAAATGCATCGAAGAAAATATCTATTAGATGCTTAGCATCAATGTTAGATCTAAAACCGTATTCCTTACAACAAAACAATTGTAGTCTAATCACAAGAGTTATGATGCCATTATGACAACTTTTAAGAACAAGAGTTAATCATTCATAATTTTCATCAAGATATGCATACAAGCATTCATGCATACATATATAGACACACATGTTAAATTTAGTCAAATCTATAATGAATGGAAGCTAAAGCAAACTTACTGTATTCAGATCCAGTTCAATTATATAAACAAATCAAAACTTGTGCTTTTTCGTCTTTTTTTTGTTTTCAAACCAAATCTTAGTTGAGTTTTAATGAATCAATACGAGTACCAAGCCCATATGATTGTTATGATCATGCATGATTTTATTATTACTTAATTGTGCTTGACGCAAGAGTTTCAAGATCACTCCTGTCTCAACCAACGGTCAAGATTTCTACATTGCCTTGGCCGCCCTACATATCTCCACTCCCGTTCCCTTAAAAGAGCTCTCCCCCTTCTATCTTGCACTCTCTCTCGGCCGATCGCTCTCGCACATCACCTGATACCCGCATCTGCCATGTTCTCCAGGTTCTCTTCCGACACTCTTCTCTTATAAACTCGTATCAACTTCTGCTCTGTAACCATGGATCCATTTCTAGGGGTTTACGGCTCAAAATGCTCTAGGGTTTAGCCGATTTAGGTAAAGTGCAGTTTTGGTTGGTTCTGAAGGTCGGGTTTTTGCCGAATCTCAGATAGAGTTTGGATAGATGGAGAAAAGGCGAGAACTTTGTTCCCGTGGTTGGAGTTCTCGTCTTAGGTCTTCGTGTTTGAGCGTTTTGTTTTGAGTTAACCGTGATTTGGTGATTGTTTATTAGTTCTCTGTCCCTTGTTTCGATAGACATAGACATTCCGTTAGTTTGTACGTCTGTTTCTCTGGGTGGTTAAACATTGGTTAGAATGTGTTGATACGGGTAAAAAAATGCATTGATACATGTGATAAACTTCGGATGTGGACTTCTGATCTTCTCCCCTCCGAATGCAGGGATAACGGAAGTAATATAATTTTGTATGGGTGTGTACCGATTGTGGGAGAGAGGGGATCTCATTTTTGAAGTGTTTGACGAAGAGATAATGGATTCCATGGGATAGCGATGCAGCCCCATTTATTGATTTTCTTTAATTCTGACGTGTTTACTTATTTTAGTTGTATTTCGTTTTTTTAAGTTTAGATACAGTTTCACCAATGTATGCATTGGCTCTTAGGCATGCATTGTTTCACCATGCTACTGCCATATAATATTTTTTTCTAGAAAAGAGTCAATATTGGTACATGATGGTGAAGATAATATGCATCTTTGATAAGCTGACATGGCTTTACTCCCCGTTGATTTTTTTCTGTTTTCTTTTACACTCCATTTCCTGTCTTTAGCCCCAATTTTTCCTACATTGCTTGGCATGCTTGTCCCTTATATCAGGTATTTTGGCGTGTTCTCCAAAACCTTGACCATCAACATGTTTTTCCTTTCTTCATATCCTTTTTGTCCCTTCTCACCATCAAATCTTCTTGCTAAAAATATAAGCTACGTCAATTGGTTTAAAGTAAGGCTTACAAGTCTTTTCTCATGACTTGTTGACCTTAGGAAATACCCACAGAAAAAGAAGACGTAAAGAAAAATTGGAGGTTTCATGTCTTCCAGTATATGGATATTAGGGATCTTCATGCATCGTGCTAGAAGGTTCTTGATACATTGATATGTGTGTGCAAGAACTCAAAGCCGTCGAAAAAAATTTTCAAGTTGAAAACGTGCTTATGCTTTGTCAATTTTAGGTAGCACTGGCTAGCTCTTCACAATTACAAGTAAATGAATGATCATATGGACAACCACCAAAATTGTTATTGAAAGACATTGTTGCCTGCAATAACTGTGCCGTGGATTTCCACTGACCATTGATTCTGACAAATCAAGCTATTACTCATATTGATAGCCGGGTCAATCATAACATCTCGATCATTGTCAAAACCATCGTCACCATAATGAAATATTTTTTTGACGCTATTAGGTACACATCAACAATAACCCTATAATGATAGTTACTCTATCACCACCACTTGGTCTTGCCTCTAACCGTCATAGTTTCATGAGCATTAACATTGTTGTGTCTCCTGTTGGCACCGTTGCGTGTAAGACATTGTTGCATGCAATAACTGTGCCGTGGATTTCCACCGACCATTGATTCTGACAAATCAAGCTATTACTCATCTTGATAGCCGGGTCAATCATAACATTTCGATCATTGTCAAAACCATCGTCACCATAATGAAATATTTTTTTGATGCTATTAGGTACACATCAACAATAACCCTATAATGATAGTTACTCTGTCACCACCGCTTGGTCTTGCCTCTAACCGTCATAGTTTCACGAGCATTAGCATTGTTGTTTCTCCTATTGGCACCACTGCGTGCAAAGACAAGGTTCTCCTTGCCAGCAGGCATCATTATCTTTCAATATCCACATTATACATGCATTGATATTGCCCGATAGCTATATCTCGAACCTGATCGCCCCAAACCTTGAAACTTCTGCCAATTATCACTAAGAGAAAGCCATCGCCACCTCAAAATCGTCTTTGCGATGCCATTGTCATGTTCTTTGTTACATGAGAAAAAACCACCATCATATCGATTCCCTCACAATACGAGTCTATTGAAATAAACAATGAACTCATCCATTGACAAATTTTTTCTATATGAGGAAAATTAATGCAACACGACTACAGCAAGTTTATTATTCTTTTTTGTAATTTTAACTCTAAAGACTTTCATATCAACAACAAGCACAATGTCTGGAATATTAGTACACACCCTTCGATCTCATAAATAACAATAGTAATTAAGCACAAGTGACATTGTGTCTTTAGAATGAAAAACCAAATGGGTAAAAACCACAACTATAAAGTAAGGTTCAGAAATGCGGTATGTGGTATTCGTTTGGTCGTGCGGTCTACACTCTACAGAAGTATATGCGGTTTATAATATTTTAATTAAAAATATTGTAAAAACACAATAATAAAATGTGATTATATAAAAAATTTGATGATCTAACAAAATCCAAAATCAAAAAATTCAAATAAGATAATATGATCAATAAGTATATAAATATGATAGTATAAATTGATTGTTTTTAGTGTATATTTTGAATTTAATGCATATATATATACATACATACAAATTTGATTCAATAGGGAATGCACAGATTTTATAAGAAAACCTTTAGTGCATATATAGATCCTATAGATCAAGATTTTAAAAATCAAACCGGACATTAAACCGGGCGTGTATCGGTTTTTGGTTTTTATGGCCGGGACCAATGGGAACGGCTGGTCGAACCGATGATGATGTCAGCAGTTCGAAGAAACAGAAAAAGGCCGAACCATTTTATTGTTGGTTTGGTTCGTACGGTTCAATCGGGTTGAATCGAGTTAGACTACAAATAAATACGAAAAATATTACATCATATCTTTCAAGAATTTGTTTACTCTTATCCTTCTAAGTTTTTCCAATAACACTTATATCCCTATTTTTAATACAATTGCATGTGTCCCTTATATTTTTACAATATCAATAGCAGTGTCCTTTTATTAATATACTTGTGCTCCCATTTTATATCAACATGAGGATGATATTGTGATTTTTTAAGAAAATAAAGGAACACAAGTGAAATTGCTTAAAATATGGGTATAAATATTCTTAAAAAACTCAAAAGTGCATAATTATCATATTTCATAATATATATGATGTAAAAATAATAAATTTAAAACTATTTAAACTCTAATTAACGACAAGTGTTGTTAATTTATTGCTTCTCATAGTATGACTATGACAATGTCTTCTTCGTTTGTTATTGTTATAAGTGGACAACCTCATACACACTGTGGGAAGAGAGGGGTGATGCTCATTTGGCATGAATGGATAAGAAATAATGAGCCATTGGCACATGTGAAGGAGATGATACACAGGGATAATATAATATGAGTTAGAATGAGACTAGATTATGAATATTTCTGAAAAGTTTGTATTTTGTTAATTTATTGGAATTTATTTTTTGTCAAAAAAGGATGGTTGAATCGATGGTTCAGTTCAATTGGTTCAATCGGGATTAAGCGGTCCAACTGGGTTTTGACTGGTTTTTATTTTCTGAATAAAAACCGGATGGTTAGATCGTTTTTTCCTCCGGTTCTTGGTTTAACCGGTTCAATCGGCCGGTTTGGTTCGATTTTTAAAACCTTGCTATAGATAACAGAAGGTAAAGAATAATCATAGGTATATAAATCATACTCCCAAAATTATACATATGTATGAATCTCCAAGTGACAAAACTTGTATACACAAAATATAGAAAAATGTATTAGCATATAAAATTTATTAGAAGCACAAAAATGTTAAGTGCCAGACTGTTAGTCAATTATTTCATATATTCAAAGAAATGGAATGAATTTTGTTAGATAGAAAATTCAAAAGGCAGTAAACAGTTCATTAATAAGTGTTAGGAACAATTGAAAGATACATATATAAAAAAATACCTTAGATTATATTCACAAATGCGGCATATACGAGACTAATGAATAGATGCATCAATGTAAATGATAATATAAGATTTGTTCGGAAAAAATCGAGTTAATGTGTCATCAACATTTTATGAATTAAAATTTAAACAAAAAGGGCACATGAATCATATATGAAAGCCTCTGGCTCAGATATGTGGCCGCATATGATGCCGCATATGCTGCATAGTCGGAATCGCATATGCGGTTTGACTGCATATTGCTGCATATGGCATATGCGCTTCGGTCAAGTGACCGAATATGCATATGCGTCCGCATAGGCGGCCACATGGACCACATTTCCGAACACTGCTGTAAAGCCTCCCCAACTCAGGATTTCACAAGTGGTAATGATCTATTGTACAAATAAAAATACAAGCTGAATATCGACCAAGATGGCAAAAAGATCTTTGGTGATCAATCATAATGGATAAACAAAGCACTATCCAACGTCTATAAGTTTATAAATTGAGCAAAATAGCCATTAGTGATTGTTCACTCAATGGAGTATGATCAATCACTTGTGTTTTTAGGTTTCACAAACCGGTCACCATAGTAACATAGTGCTCTAACATAGGTTATCAATCCGCAATACACCACTTTAAAACCTATTAGATGAATTTTATTTCCTTGGGAACATGATCTGTATTGGATATTAGGCAAGAATTATTGAGGGGTGAGAAGAGAGGAAATGGGGGTAAGGAGATAAGGAGGAGCACATCGAGCTGCCTGAGGAGAGAAAAGATTAGGGAGGAGGATTGAATTGGAGGATTTGTGAGGAGAAAGAAACCAAAAGGGGAGGGGAGAACGAGAAAGCTTATATCATCTTTTTTCTTCACTTCACATCTCTTCTTTTACATAGGAGTAGGTTGCTCACCCCCTTGAAGGAGTCTTTGTTGGGTGATCACCACTTTAAGGTGACTCACCCCATTACGTTTCAAAAAGATAGGAGTAGGTTGCTTTAAGTTGGGATTAACCAATCAAAAGAAGTATACTTTCTTCCTAAAGAAACATTCAAACATAAAGGCACATCCAAAGATTGCGATCTTTGGATATTTTACAGGAATTACAAATAAAATTACAACAAAAATAAACACAAATATCTTTACCGCATCAATTCTCCTCCACTTTGAAAACTCATCTCCATGAGTTGCTTCATCATTAGGTCCATCATCGGAGAATTCCATCTGAAATCGTTGGTTCAATCTTCATAGCTTGAGCCATTGCTTCTTTTTAGGATTGCGTTTGTAATTTATTTCTACCGAGGGGCATTACTTCAATACCTTTACCCCTCAATTAAAATACCTCTTCCACATATGCTTTGCCACACTTTAACCTTTATATTGAAAGTTATGGGTTAGGGGTTTGTGCATAAGTTTTCCAAGGAAGTATTTAACCTTATTTTAGGAGATCCGATTGGAGACAAATCCTCAGCTGATGCCAGGATTTTTCTTCTTCTCCACCAAGGTGATGATGCCAGGATTTTTCTTCTTCTCCACCAAGGTGATGATGCCATGGTCTAGGATCAGGCAGAGATAGCATTGGTAGTGGTCTTCTCATGTATGATGAAGAGTGGAGCTGCATTGGGGCAAGGTGGCAGTGCCGTCATCTGCGTGATGCTCACGATCGTCGTTCCATGGGGTGCCTTTACGCACGGGCTAAGGTGGTGGTACCGTGGTGGTAGCTTCGAGAAGGACAAAGGTGGTAGGATCTCGAAGGGAGTCGACAATACTTCTGTCATTGGAAACCACTCCAGCTGAGGTGCGATGTTTCTCGAGGATATGGTAGTAATGGCAATGGTTATCAGTGTCACTATCATATTAGGTGAGGGTGGCACCATGAGTTTGAACAACGACCTTCCCTCGCATGTGGAGATGTGCGTTGGCAGCGTGATCCTGACTTTTGGTTGGGATTATTGAGATCTTCCCATCACAGTGATAATTGACGTGTTGATGGCATGCATGCAAGATACAACTCTCATCACCCTGTACGATATGGTTATATTAATAGCTTTTGGTGATGGGGCCTTGATATCGACCGTGGAAACAAGCAACATTGCCGGTATCTTTATCGGGAAGTGGCAACAACCACCTATTGCTAGGGATGCGACCGGATACTGATATATCCATATTTGTCCGTCATCGTGTCATTTTTTAAGAGGATATGGATATGAATATTTGATTTTATCGGGTATGGATATGGATATGAGATTTTATTTTATTTTTACGGATACGGAGACATTTATTGTTTTGAAAATTTTTGCGGATATGGATACGGATATGGTTACATATTTTTTGACGGATACGGATATGGATATCCACATTATTGAATCTGTGTTTATATTGCATATACATACATCAACTTGTGTATGGTTACATCTCCAAATATGTTATATGATTAGTTGCAATATATTACATCTGGAGCCATTTTCAAATATGGGAAGAAAAATATACATCTCCATACCATTTAATCGTTTATTATACATTTATTAAACTTAGTATAATACTTTAGTTTCTTTTTGTATTTTGTCATCTTGTAGTTTATTAATTTCGATTAATTAGCTACTTTCAACTTTACCAAACAGTCCTACTAATGTAAGCATTAGAAGTTAGAACTTAGAATGCATTCTTATCTGCATCATAATCTGTTTCCATTCGTAAAATATCCACATCCGAATCGTGATTATTTGTTTCCATATCCATATTCGTATTTAAGGATATGGTTTGCAATTTTCAATATCCGTAATGTATCCGTTTCCATATCCGTATCCATATTTTAAAATGGATAAGGATATAGTAATGCCTATATCCGTATCCGTATCCCTCCATTTGCATCCCTACCTATTGCACATTGATGCGACAATAGCTTTTGGAATCCTTGTTCCTAATTGAGGGCAATGCTGCAATAATGTTGGAACATTGTGACTTTGGATTAACCTATTAAAATAAGCAGCCTTTCATCCAAAACACAACCAAACATTGTGACTTTTGGATTTTTTTGCAAGAATTAAGACAAAATCACAAAAAAAAAAATAAAATCAACTATTTTGTATTGCATCACATCTGAATGAAAGGATTTTGAATACATTAAACATGGAAAACAATGTATATAGAAATATGATCACTTTAAACTTACAAAGTAATAAGAGCTATCGAGATGGCAAGCTGAGTTTGCTGATGCATACAAGCTTTGAGAATGTTTGCAGAAATTATTTCTAGTATTTTAGTGAAGGCTATACGAGTATATGACTTGTGTGATGAACTAATGACCCATAAGATGTTGTAAATAGAACTAAGCAACGTTCGATGCTCATGAATGCCAAACAATTCAATGTCCTATGGTTATAAGTTTTCTGAATTTGGCATACTAGCAGTTGGTGATCGACCATTGAAAGGAGTTTTATTGATAATTATGGTTTGTGTGATTGATTACATGAGATGTATTGATCACTCCAAGGAGTTTAATAACTCTAATCAATATGATTTATTAGGTGGATGGTATTGATCGATCACTTTGGCTTATTGTGTTAGTTGAATTTGATCAATGATGCTTTGATTCAAAAGTTGTTCGGTTGTTTAAATATTTTTGATTTGATCATAAGTTGAGTAATCGATCATTTTATGGTAATTGATTCATCAACGATTCAACCGAGGACAAGGTTCACAGATTAAATGATTGAAGTTAGTTGATCTGTATGGGAAGAGTAATCGATCACACCAAGATGATTGCTCTATTTGTAGTCTTGAGTGTATCCAAGGTTCATGAAAGCGATATGCATACGCGTTTGAACATGTCCCACAATATTGAATAAGTTGTTTGTGCGGTTTTGTATGGTTTTCTAATTTGTATGTAAAATAAATAAATATCTATAAATAATACTACTATTGAAATTATGTATCAAATGAGCAAAACCTCAATACATGAGCAAAACATAAAACAATGCATATACATAATGGCATAATGCGTTGCAATTGTATACGAATGCATTGCATATTCTTATAGCTAAATGGATGAATATGCGGAGCTACAGAGGTAAGCACACCAATGAGAGCATTGGGGAGTTGGAGTTGCTAGAGCTGAGCTGCCAAGCTGCTGGAGCAGTATGTGGGGCATATGCGGGTTATGCGAGGCATATGCGGACCTTATATGCATGTAGATGCATAATGCACTGAGTCAAAATCGGTTTGATCTGCACGCCACACGGGCATATGCGGCTGCATATGCGACACGTGTGGCTGATTTCCAGAACACTGAGTGCATCAGAGCTCGAGCTTTGATGCTAGCATATTCCTTTGGCTTTTTGTTTTTTTACTCGAGACTTAAGTTGGTTACCCCTTTTATGTTAGTTTATCCTCCATTTTAAAGTCGTTTGTCGATTTATAAGCTATATAACACTGTTTTCATCATTATACATGCGGTGCATATACATGCACTCAGACCCTCATCTCTTTTGAATTCTTTTTCCTCCAGGTCCTATATCCCCTTTCTATCATATGTATTAATACATGTATTTTGGTATTTTTTTGATAATTACACCGTAATCATTGCATATATGCGATATATCCTTGTTGTTTGTTACTGTTAACCATTACTAAAGTTGGCCTTAGGGACTAAAATGTGGCCAAAATGAACTTGTAAATCAGTTGACTAGTTAGCTCGACTAAACAAATTGGGAGGGAGGAGGACTGATTCGAATAGGCCGAGGCAGTCGAAAGTCAGCCTTTCCTTAGTCATCTTGATTAATTGAAAGATTTAATAGTGATTTATGATTTCTTTTTTTTTTTAAATTTTAAAAGTAAACTAGAAGTAAGAGGCTTAATGTTTAGCTGAAATTCAATTGTTATTTTTATTTTATTACGATAGTATATGATAATCCTACTCCACACACATCATAAGCATGCTTTATGTTAGCTTAACCGCACGGGCATATGCAATTGCATAGGTGGCACATGTGACTGATTTCCAGAACACTCAGTGCATCAGAGCTTGAGCTATGATGCTAGCATATTCCTTTGCCTTTTTGTTTTTTACTCAAGACTTTGAGTTGGTTACCCCTTTTATGTTAGTTTATCTTCCATTTTAAAGTCGTTTGTCGATTTATAAGCTATATAACACTTTGTTCTCATCATCATCTCTTCTGAATTCTTTTTCCTCCAAGTCCTATATCCCCTTTCAATCATGTGTATTAATACGTGTATTTTGGTATTTTTTTTAATAATTACATCGCAATCATTGCATATATGCGATATATCCTTGTTGTTTTGTGACTGTTAACTATTACTAAGGTTGGCCTTGAGGACTAAAATGCGGCCAAAATGAACTTGTAAAATCAGAAGACTAGTTAGCTCGACTAAACCAATTGGGAGGGAGGACTGATTCGAATAGGCCTAATCGGTCGAAAGTCGGCCTTAGTCATCTTGATTAATCGAAAGATTTAATAGTGATTTATGATTTCTTTTTAAAAATTTTTAAAAGTAAACTAGAAGTAAGAGGCTTAATGTTTAGCTGAAATTCAATTGTTATTTTTATTTTATTACGATAGTATATGATAATCCTACCCCACACATACCATAAGCATGTTTTATTTTAGCTTAAAGTATCCCTGTAGTTCTTTTTTATTTTGAATAAAATGGGGCGGACACCATAAGCGTGTTTCCCCCTCATTGGTGTAAAAAAATCCTCCCCTCCCACATATATATATATAAATATAAATATAAATAAAAATGTATGCATACAAATAACTTTTATATATGAATATTAAATAAAATAAAGACAATCAATGACACTATTTGATGCCATCGTCTTGCATATTGTCTGAAAAGTGACGATGACAACTATTCTTGGAACCTTTGTTATAATGTTTATGGGATGAACTTTCTTGTAAGGTCTGATGTCTATTTCTGAAAATTTGGAGTACGTGGGATGTACATTTCTTCACTTACTAATAATATTAGACTTATATGGTGATGCACTCGTAATATTTTTCTTTATGTTTATGCCCGATGTGCCGTTTTGTTTTGTTCGTTCATTGAAGTGGATGACCACAAATCTCTAGTGATATTCCTTTGGCTTTTTAAAATTTTTGTTAGTAGTTTTTTACCTTACGATTGGTGCGTAATGTATAGTAATCGATGTTATGTTACTGTGACTGTAATTTTTTTAGTACATGTTTAATAACTAAACACCATGTTTAGGCTTTTAACTTATATTAAACTATTCTTAGTTTATATCATGCTAATTATGTGGTGTAGTGCTATGGGAACTGCTCTGTGTCTGTTTTGTCCAATTAAAGGTGCTAATTAAAATCATGGTTATTTATTTTTACTTTTGTCCAATTTAAGCCTTCGTATTTTATTTTTTTAAATAATGGCTCGAATTAGTGGTCAAATTAGGGTTTGTTAAGGGCTGTTAATTTCATTTTTGTAAGCCGGTCTCTCTCTCTGTAAGTCATTATTTGAAGGGAGTCCATGCCTTATTAAGATTTGGAGTTTCTCCATTTATTCTCCCCTTTTCTCCTTCTCCGCTTATACAACTCTGCATTTCTTTTCTGGATCCCCTGCTATAGGCATGTCTCCATTCCTCTACATTTTAAATCATTTTTCTGTATCAATTGGTATCAAAGCATGGCATACATATCATATCATTATCCATTCCTCTACATTTTAAATCATTTTTCTGTATCAATTGGTATCAAAGCATGGCATACATATCATATCTAATGGTATGATGATTCTTCAAAGTATTTGCGGAAGCATAGATCGAGAGTTTTTTATTTAAAAATATTGCCAAATGTGTGTAGAAAAGGAAGAGTAACTTTCGGAGATGCTGGACCATCTCTTCTACTCACGTGCTCAGGTCTGAGAAGTTTGGGAGGAGATAAGCATTTTGTGGGTGGATGTCTTCTCAAGCTAGTTTTTGGAACTCACTTGTGACTGGCCAGCATGAACTGAAATTTCGCGAAATTTCGACGAAATTTCGGTTTCGATGGGTGTCGGGTCTCAAAACTACACTGTATATCGATTTCCAGGGTTTCGGTCGAAATATCGCGAGATATCGCCGATATCTCGGCTCGTCTCGATATCTCGGCCGACATATGAAATCTTTGAATAAAAAAATAAGGGAAAGGTCAAAATATACCGAAATATAGGCCAAAACATCTCCATTTCGCCCGACTTCGTGCAGAGGCTGCCCCTTCATCTTACAAGACCTTCTTCCTTTGAGGTAAGCCAAATTATGATAAATCTTCTTCAAATTCATTAATTTTTTTTAGGAATTTCACTGTTAGGATGTTGATATAGCTTGCCATGGTGTTTAATTTGAGAGATTTCCCAAAAAATAGGTATAAATTTGGAGAAGAAAATTGGGACTTTTGTGTTTTTTTGCACAATAGTGCTAGCTATGATGATTGTATCGCAGATCTGAAGTTAACATGAAGTAAAACATTGTTGGAGAACATTTTCTTGGATCTATGTTAGAGGAAATTGGGGCTTTTGAGGTTTAATGTGGAACGATACTGAGTTGTGGTATTATATATTCGGATCTTGAGTTTTGAAAGTAGAAATCATAGTCAGGAATTTTTTTTGGATTAATAAAATTTAAAAATATAAAAAATCCGAAAATCATTTGTTAAATATTTACGTTTTTGTTCATATTTTGTGTCAATTACGTAGTCTTTCTTGAAAATGGTCCCCTAATTTGTAGATCTAAGATCCTAATGTATAGATCCAAGGTCCTTTTTCTGTAAATCGGAAAAGTAGGTGTTAGAAAAATTAAATATATAATAATTTCGAAATGAAAAAAAATAAAATAATTTGCATATTCATAAGCAGTTGCATTGTATGCGAACGTAATGTTTGTTCTTGATTTTCCTCGCAGATTTCGACGTTCATATTCACCATGGCACATTTTGCCACATTTTGGTTTCGGTTCCGGTTCTTAATTTGCATACACCATGGCACATTCTGGTTCCGGTTCTGGATCTGACAGTTCTGATGATCAGATGGAAGAATTCAGTGGGGACATTGGCTGGAGGTATGCGTCCGCTCCTGATGGAAATAAGGCGAAGCCGCAATGCAATTTCTGTGGGAAGAAGTTGGGAGGAGGCGTGATCACAAGGATGAAGCAACATCTTGTTGGCAACAACAAGAATGTTGCCAAGTGCACGCGTTGTCCCAAAGATGTGAGGGACAAGGTCAAGGCGAGCTTGGACGGAAAGAAGGAAAAGGAGACGGAGAGAGTAAGAAGGGAAGAACAAATGAAGGCGTTCATATTCGAGAAAGAATTCAACGTCATTTCTGATTCAGACGAAGATGATTTTGTGTACCCCGCCGACATTTAGACTGCATCAGAGAGGAGGGCATACAGAAGGGCTACACAAGAATCATTGAGGAGCGAGTTTGAGAGGAGAGAACTCGGTGGTGCACGGGGCGGCTTCTATGGTGCAGTTGGGAGTGGGAGTGGTTCTGGAGGCGCACAAGTACCACCACCCACCAAGAAACACAATGGGAAGGGAATTGAGCCCTTCTTGACGAGGAGCGGATCCATGCAATACAAGGCAAGCAAGGATCCGAGGCAGAAAACAGTGAAGGGAATGTTCACCAATGCACGAGAAAGGGTGGGAAAAGCCATCAGCAAGCTCTTCTTTGGGGAGAGCATTCCTGCCAACATTGCAGGCGGGCCATTCTTGCAGCATGCCATTGATGAGATCGCTGCAGCGGGAACAGGAGTGAAGGCTCCTACATCCTACGAGATCATGAACAAATATCTAGGAATGGAGAAAGAGGAGATGAATGAGTACATCGCCGAGTTGAGGAGGAGATGGCCAGAGTATGGGGTGACATTGATGTGCGATGGGTGGACGAGCTACACAAGGAAGCAGATCATCAACTTCCTTGTTTTTTGCGATGGGAAGACAATTTTCTTGAAATCTGTTGATGCATCTGAGCATGTGAATGACCACATGTACCTTCTGAAGTTGATGAAGGACGTTATAAAGGAGGTTGGGAAAGAGCACATTGTGCAAATTGTGACAGATAACGACATCAACTTCAAGAAGGCTGGTGAAACAATTATGAAGTCCAACAGATACGGAATTTTCTGGACACCGTGTGCTGCGCATTGCATTGACTTGATCCTTAAGGATTTCAGCAAGAGGAAGCTCGTCTCAAGGGTGGTGGAGAAAGCACGAATGATCACCACATTCATCTGCAACCACATCAAAGTGTTGGCAGTAATGAGGCGGATGCGCAATGGGGAGTTGGTGAGGCCTGGCATCACACGCTTTGCAACCAATT
This sequence comes from Ottelia alismoides, assembly GCA_037367405.1. Taxonomy (NCBI): domain Eukaryota; kingdom Viridiplantae; phylum Streptophyta; class Magnoliopsida; order Alismatales; family Hydrocharitaceae; genus Ottelia; species Ottelia alismoides. The sequence goes on along the minus strand of JAZKJV010007811.1, from coordinate 272,760 downwards.
TTATAGCATTGCAAAGCCTCAAGCAACATAAGACGGGTTTGAAAACCATGTGTTGTCAAGGTGAGTGGTTCGAGATACCTGAAGCTCGGAATGAAGGAGGACGGAAGGTGGAGATATTGATCAATGATATCTCCTTTTGGGATGACGTGACTCGGGTCACGAGGATCATGGATCCAGTTGTATCTGCATTGCGGATCGTGGATGGTGACAAGAAGCCCATCATGGGAGTCATCTACGAGGCAATGCGCTGCATGAGAGAGAAGGTCAGAGAAGCGGTTGGGAAGGGATCGAAAGCATGGTTGGACATCATAGACGAGCAATGGTCCAAGATGCTCTCACATCCTCTTCACAAGGCCGGTATGTATTTAAAAATGGTTTTTTTCAATTATTTAAATTTCTATAGTTGGTTGTTGGACATCATAAATGAGCTTATTACTTTCTGTGCAGCTTATTACTTCAATCCTAAGTACCACTACAAGAATGGACTTGGTACAAATGGTGACCTTCTATCCGCCGTACAGATTGTGGTGGAGAAGCTCGTCAAGGACGAGAAGTTACAGATCATGTGTATGAATGAGGTACTATCCTCAATTTCTACTTAAATTTGGAGTCACAAGATATTTGGGTTGAACCTATTTGTGCGTTGTGCAGGTTAAGTATTACCGAGATGCATTGGGTTCCTTTGGTCGGATTACTACGGTCAACGGTCGTGGTAATACTCTTCCTGGTAGGGACGGAGGCAAATAAAACCATTACTTGTGTGTACATTTATTTGTACTTATGATTTCTGTCTTTTCCTTTTTTTGCAGCCGAATGGTGGATGTTATACGGGATGGAAGCTCCCAACCTTCGAAGTGTGGCAGTGAAAGTGTTGTCTCAAACCGCATCTGCTAGCAGTTGTGAGAGGAACTGTAGTACGTTTAATTTGATACATTCGAAGAGAAGGAACAAGTTGGGAGAAAAGAAGCTCAATGACCTTGTCTTCGTGCATTACAACTTGAGGCTGAAATTGAAGCATGCTACGGAGGGACATGACAAAGATGACTATACCGACCCTATTGACCTTGCATACATTTTCAAGATGCACGATGACGATGCTGATGATGACGTTCTCCAGAGGTGGATGGATTCCAATGATGCCCCAGTTCTCGATCAGCCAGGTGGAAGACCGAATGAGAACATAAGCCAGCAAATGAGAGCAGACGTTGGTGACTTTTTGGCCTGATCCGGGCGGATTACAGACCCTGTTGGAGGGTTGGAGGGCGAGATTGATGCAGCTGTTGATGAAATTCTCTCGAGTAGCTCCAAATCCAAGTCAAAGTCAAAGGATGACAGTGGAGATAATGATGATGACGATGTTGGTCGTGCTGGACCTGGTGGTGGTGGGGAGTCAAACTCAGGTGGGTCAGGAGGGAGTGGTCGTGGACCACAAGCTACCAGACTTGAGGAAGGCCTACAAGCAGGACGTGAATATATGGAGAGACAACGGAACACACACGGACAATTTGTTCCAAGTCCGAGTCCAGGGCCTACGGAGTACGAGTACGATCGAGGCCATCGTCCAACCGACAGCTACATAGAAGATTTGACATCATCTGTAGGTTCTTTGAGCTTCATGGATATTGACAACCCATATCGCGGAGGAGCACAAAGTCCTTTAGGCGGATATGGATCGTCGCACGATGAGAGATCATTTGGCATCTTCCCGGAATACTTTCAAGCTCCTCCTCCAGGACCTCCTCCTCCTCCTCCTCAGTACGCACCTCCAGCATATTCATATGGTTACAGTGGATATAGGAGATACAATAGCGGAGACAACTACCAAAGTAGCCAACCAGAGCAGAGCCAGGGCAGTTTCTTTGGGAGTGACAGCTACGGTTTCTTCCCTGAGTACTACACGCCAGTTCCTCCTCCTCCGCAGAGATCTTCTCCTACTCCGTCGTCGTCGTCCCGAGGATCTCAGGGCAGTAGTTCGCAGCCTCGTCGTACCACTCATGATACCGGATCCATTGCTGCTTATCCTCGACTCGGGATGCTCATAAGCATCGATGACCACCAATACATGCAGTATGTCATAGATTATAAGGCCATGTACTCGTACATGACATGGGAGAACTACTGCGAGTTCATAGAATCTGCGATGCGCTATGAGAGACATCAAGGAAGGGGGGGCATTCAGATCCACCACGGAACTCTTGGTTCTGAACAAAACATGTCACCAGGACAGGTATTATATTTTAATCTTTAATCTTTTATTGCATTTATCAGAAATATGCATGTTCTTAATAATTTTCACTTGTTGTAACTTGTATTGTATTTGTAAGACTAGACTATTACTCTTCTTTATTATGTATTAACAATGTTACAACCATGGTTTCAACTTTTATATATTAACTGTCTTGTAAGATTTCGGTCGAGATAGGTTGTATAGAGGGGTGGAGATCCTCAATTGCAATGATATGGATAAAATATGGGTCATTTCGACCCCATATCGATCGAGACATGCTGCTTGGGTTCCAACAATATGACCACCGATATGACCGATATGGCCGACATGTCTATATAAAGGGTATAGATGACCAATATGTGTGAAATAATTGTGTATTTGTATGCTATTTATTGTTCTAATAACTTGGAATATCGAAATTTTCAATAAAATTGGAAAAAAAATCGGATTTTTGAGCCTTTTCCGACTTTTCCATCGAAATCGTCAAAATTTCCTGAAATTTCGGCGAAATTTCGGTATTACAACTTACCGAAACGAGATCGAAATCGAAATTTCGAACCTTGCTGACCAGTTCAAGTTAGTGGTGGAACTGCTGAGACCACTCATTATGATTTGGACGATCCGACTCTCATGTAATGGGCTTTTTGTTCGCATAGATTTTATGTTGAGAATGTTATCCACTTAGCTAGATCTCTCCTCGAGTCTTGGTTGTTGTAAGTTTTCCTGTAGCCCTTATCTCTTAATAAAAGCTTGGGGTGGACATCTCCGGAGTGTTTCCCCCCTTTTTAACTAAAAAAAATTTCGAAGATGCTCAACATTTGTTCAAATCATGGTTTCAAAAAATGTGAGACTGGTCAAGGCAGTTTTTTGTTGTCGTAGGGGAGGTGTAAGCCTCAAGGCAGTTGAGGAGTAAGCCTCTCCTTATATAGGAAAATATACATAAAATACAATTAAGCATAACTATATATATATATATATATAATCATAAATTTAAATATTCCCTAACATGTTCGACATATATTTTATGAGCATGAGCATATATAATATTCTTTGCATGAGATGCTTTGAATCCTAACTCGTGTTATCCCTATACAATACATAGCTTATTATGTAACATATGACCTCCCTTAATGTTGGGGATGGAATTTTTTTCGATAAACTGATGCCTTCTGTTATGTGCATGGGAGAAACACAATTTTGTGACTTACATATATGATTAACATAGACACCATACAATTTGGTTATAATGTATTATGTATTTAGTATATATTGATATGCTTTGAATCCTAACCATCCATTTTGTTAAACTCAGTTGAAGAACCATCATATGCACCCATTTATCGCACCGTACCCTACCGGCACGGAAGTCTTCTTGATTATATAGTGAAATCTCGCTATCGCCCAAGGATGTAGCCCATTTATTGGCTAACCTTGTAAATCCATCTCTGTTGTCATGTTTGATTGATTGACCGTATTTGTGTGCCTTTGCTTCCTCTACTTGCAACAATCTAATATGTTGTATAGTTTCGGTTACGATTTAGGACATACATATATGACTAATACACAATTGGTTAGATATACAATATATATATATATATATGAGTATATAATAAATTGAATTGTTAATAATTATTTAATATTCTACTGAAGATATCATAATTATTATTGTATAAAATAAAAATGGTTTTTATCAGTTGTGCCCCTCCGAGATATTGCAATATCAATTATGCCCCTCTCTTTTTGGGAATATCAGTTGCGCCTCTTGAGTTCTTGCCGTTCTATCACTTGTGCCCCTCCGTTACTTTAACCGTCAATGAGTTGAACTTAACCATGGTTTTTTCAAACCATGGTAAAGCTAAGAGGGACATAACCGTCCAAAAACTCCTTCCACCTATCCTCCTCCTCTGACTCCTCTGTCTGCATCGGGGCCCCTCTCTTGCTCTCCAGTGGAACGACGACGGAGGGGGAGGAGCTGGGCGGAGGGGGAGGGGCAAGGTAGGAGTGGAAGAAGTCGGGTGGAGGGAGAGGAGCCGGGCGGAGGAGCTGTGCGAAGAGGGAGGAGCTGGGCGGAGAGGGAGAAGTCGGGCAGAAGGGGAGGAGCCAGGCGAAGACAAGGTTATTTGGTTTTCTCGCATTTAGATTGGTTTTTTTATTGATAGATGAATGCCATATGGTTGTAAATGATTGGTTCAAACTAGGTAATTGTAGAACTGAATCAGATGGGAATGAGTCCATCCTATTGATGTTTGACTGTTTTCTGTCCACTAATGCATCATTTTCATTGAAACTTTGAAAATCAACATGAACGCATCATAAACCAGTCTCATATTTTCAACTACGAACAGAATCATTCTTCAGGAAGAATTGAGAAATGGCTTTCATCACCTTCCGTGGCTGCTTCAGGAAGACCCAGGCTGCATGCTAAGTTGAAGAATAAGACCGATATCTGCAATGGAAGCGATAATTTTGTTCAAGATGATGAAAGGTTGGATAAGCGAAACCCGTTCACGACCCCACCATCATTACCATACCCAGGGGAGTTATTGTCTGATAACATATCATCATCAAGTTTTGAGAGAATTTTATACTTCATCGTCAAATCAATGAACACGGTGGTATGGTTTTTTTGTTGTTTGTGATCTTTATAGATATGTATGTGTTCAGAGGCAACCAACCAATGGTGAGCAGGGGCGGAGGGGGGGCGGAGGGGAGGAACGACGACAGAGGGGGAGGATCGGGGCCAAAGCGGGAGGAGCCGAGCGAAGAGAGAGGCATTGGGCGGAGGAGCTGTGCGGAGAGGGTGTAATTGGGCGGAGGGGGAGGAGCTGTGCGGAGGAGTTGGGCGAAGGGGAAGAGTATGGGTGGAGGAGAAGGAGCCGGGCTGAAGGAGAGGAGTGTGGCGGAGGAGCTAGGCGGAGGGGGAGGAAGAGAAGCGAGGGGGGGGGGGAGAATCGAGGGAGGAGGAAGACGATGACTTTTCAATTCTTTTTTAAAATTTAATTCATATTGTGTCCCTGAAGTTGGCGTCCGTTTGCGTTGGGGATGGATGACAACTAACCTGAGGGGCAGAAGTGATAGAACGACAAGAAGTCGGGGGCACAACTGATATTCCCAAAAAGGGTGGAGCATAACTGATATTGCAATATCTCAGAGGGGCGCAGCTGATAAAAACCCAAATAAAAAAAATGCTCCATGACTTTGATTTAGGCCATAGATAGCCTTCTGAAGTTTGCAACCACGCTTCACTTTGATTGTGGAATTTGGTGGTGGAGACATAAACTTCTTCCTGAAAATCTCCATAAAGAAAATCATTCTTTACATCTGGTCGGTAGATTGACCAATCTTTAATCACAATGAGAGACAAGATCGTCTGAACAAGGCCCATATTCTAGCATTAGGATAATACATATCTTTGGCATGAAAAATACGAACAAACCAATGCAACAAAAAGTACATCGAGGTAACAAATAGAAAACTTGGAGGAAAATTTAAAGAAAAATATACGCCAAAGAGTTCAAGTCTGGAAGAGAACTCCATTCTGCCAACAATAGTAACGCGAGAAAGATAGTTAATTGATCTCATAGAAATATATGGATGAGAAGATGAAAGAGAGCTACCATCATTGGTCAAATGATTTTTTAGTCCTTGAATCAACAATCTACCGACGATTACGAGTTGATGTAGCTTTAGCTATACTAGCAGATATGGTAGAAACTATATCAAGAGATGCAGAATTTGTATGTTGAGATTGAGCTGTAGGGTCATTTCTGAGAAGTTGCATAAGACAACAATAGTTTTCAATAGATTAAGGTGCGTGAAGGCATAATGAGATAGTTGAGGCAATAGATTTTGCCTCTAGAAAGAGAGTTGTAGACTTCGTAGAGTATAGAGTTATAAACAAATAGTATGCAACTTTCTCTCAATTCCTCATAGTAGAAATTCAATCAAATATAAATCTCACAAAGCTCGAAAAAGATGTGTGGTGAGGAATGTTCATGCGATGGTGTTGATGGCGGTGCAGGGCCATGTCGAAGAGGTGGCAACGTCCTAGGTGTGGGCCTCGTTGAGAGTGGTGGCATAGGGACACTGGAGGCACGACTTTGCTGGGTGGCGATGACATTGGAGACATATGCCTATCGGGTGACGTCAATGTTGGAGACGTTGGGAGCAGGGAGGGCTATGCACAGAGAGAGAGAGAGAGAGGCGTGGTCGGCTAGGTTTGGGGCAAGAGAAACCTAGAGCTTTGATCTAAGATCACCACTTTGATAGTATGTGGGAAGAACAATGAGATCGAATCAGTTGAGAGATTAAAATAGAAATACATATGCATGGAATGAAGTCAAAGATGAATAAAAATCCTAAGACATTCTATGAGATCTATATGATCTCTAGAGAATATTCCAAGGATGTAAGCGATGAAATAGAAGTACATATTTTTTCATATCCCCACTTAAGCAATTCGAGATGATTTTTGAAGCTTTAAGTATAACTATCCAACGAAAAGATGCTTGCTATCAACGATGTTTCAAATGGATTAATCTTAATCATACTGTTCGTCACCAATCACCTTCCTTTATTCCTTGTAAATGGAAATTGGATAATCAGTAGGTTTAACGAAAATCCTCTTTGAGCATCCTTAATTAGTTCATCAAGCCATCAAGGTATTAGTACGAGGTACTCCCTTGGGGAAATGTCCACTTCCATTCTACAACTTGCTGATGATACTATATTCTTCATTGATGGTAGAAAGGAGGATGCAATGGAGATTTATGCATTGCTTGATATCTTTGGAGAACTCTCAGGCTTGAAGCTGAATAGAAGCAAGTCAACAATGATCCCTTTTGTCATTTCCGATAACGATGCGACAATTTGTGGTGTAGAGATGGGCATAACTGCTAGTTTCCTACTTAGGATTGCCACAGAACTATTGGCGGATTTAGGTATCAATTTGGCTTCCAGTCATAGGGAAAATGAAAAAAAAACTTGTCTGGTGGAAGGAGTCCTTGCTGTCATGAGGTGGTCGATTGGTTTTAGTTAAAGCTAGTCTAGCAGTAATTTTGATCTTCCTTAAGTCTTTGAGACTGGTTCTTGACATCTTGTTGAGATACATCATTGCTTAGAGAAGGATATTAGGAGATTCTTTTTGGTACACCAAGTTAGAAACACGTGGCATTTGTCTGGTTGATTGGGATACTCTTTTATGTCAGGTGGGTTCTTGCTATCATGAGGTGGTTGATTGGTTTTAGTTAAATCTACTCTAGCAACAATTTCGATCTTCTTGTCTTTGAGACTGCTTCCTGTTAGGATACTGATGAATCTCCATTTCATCACCTTTATTCTTTTATTTTGGCCTTAAATCCCTAGCTAAATGCATGTATATATCATTAATTTGTGAAAAATAACACTCAATAATTCACATAAAATACTGTATAAAACCTTGTATAAAATACTGTATTTAATCTCAAAACAAAAGAATAAAGGAAAGAAAAGAAAAAGAATGAAGTGTCAAAGATACTGAGTGACCCTAAACCCTGAGACCCAATCATCGTAATGACTTGGTCGACAAGGAATAAAGTAGGGGAAGATAGGACAGAAAAACTGTACAGAAAATAGCTAAAAACTTTAATATTTAATTATATCAATAATAGGTTTTGGGGCCTATTTTATTTTCCTATTTTTAACCTCAAATCAATAAACCCTCAACATGGATATTGTACATAAAAATACAAAGAAGAATACAAAATTGATTTCACTGAAAAATAATATATTATGTGCCCGGGGCACACATAATAAAAAGCCGTAAAGAAAACTTCTCAGACCTGTATCTTCTCCATATAGATCCAAAATTTACCAAACTCATCTTTATTATTCATAAAATTAAATTATCTATTTAATGAAGGCGGTTTCATTCAATTTGGAGTTAAGATGCACAAGTTGACTTTTGAGTCCTCATTGTGCAACATACATGTATGAAATATTCATCTTATTTAGTCTTTATATATTTAGGTTTCTTATATTTTTATAAATTTGTAAATATTATTTGAAATACTTGTACATAATTTAAATAAAGTAAAATCATAAAAATAAAATAAATAATATACTTTACTTGTATAATATATGTACACAATTATTTAATAAAAAAAAGTTCTAAGCCTTCTCCCACTATGAGTAGAGTCAGCTACATAGATTCTTGCTCAAATCCATGTTGAAAGATTCGACTGTTTTTTACGCTGGTTACGGATTACCTAACGCAACCCCTGCAAGAGGGGGATTTGAACCCTGGTCTTTTGGGTGGTAGACACACTGCTCTACCGCCAGACCATTTAAGTGGGTACACAATTATTTAATTAAATAAATAAATTCCTAAAAATACACTAAAAATATGTAAAAGTGTAATTAATAAGTTATAAATATATAAATTCTGTAAATGATAGAATAAAATATAAAATACAAAATAAAGTAATATAAAAATACATAAAATACATGTCTATATACCTATATACATACTTGTAAATATTAGCATGTTATAAATTAACTTGTAAAAAATAAAATCAGAATAAAATACTATATAAAATAATAAATATTATGTTTTAACTTTAACTTAATAAAATCGATTTTTATTTTTAAATGAATTTACAAAACATTTAATTTATTCTTTTTCATGGTTGGTCCATGTGGACTAGCCAGGAGCCTCCGTGAGTTGACCCAGGTCAACTGCACGGTCTTCGTCGCCCGACCTGTTAGACCTCGGAACACTCCCTCTTTCACCAAAATTTTGGAGGTGAATTGCAGCTCGGGAAGACTCGATTCCTTCACCAATCATGTGTCCCACTCCATCCTCAACCTCGCCCACACATTAGATCACATCACACCATCGATAAAAACTCATGATTTTCACCAACCCTCCGCCTTGCCTATAAGTAAACCCGCCTTCGCTATTTTTGCTCCTTGATCCCTCTCCCGAGACTCTTAGCTCCTCAGGTCGTGCACATGGAGTATGCGTGGTGACCAGAAGCATTCTCCGTTGTTCTGCAGCGAGGAGGCACAAAGGAGTAGATCCGACTATTATCGGAAGCCCTCTTCCGACGGTTTTGCTTCATGGTATCCTAGACCCGGTGGAAGCCCTTTTCCATCGTCTTTAGGTTAGTTTTAGTCGTAGGTTTAATTTCCACATTTTAATTTTAGCATCAAGTAGTTAGTTTAGGTAAAAAATTAAAACCTCCCTTTTACATGGAGCTTGAGCTCCAGGTCGAAATCCATCGTGCATCCGCTTGGTTTCCGCTCGCATTCATCTCCATCTCAGTCCCCATTGCATGCTCCATATTTTGCTCATCTTTCTAACACAGATCCTGTAAGGATCTCGCAAATCGAAGCTAAGTCCTTCATCACCGTTGGAGCTTTGCCGCCAATCCCATTTCCTTGATCCCTAGCTTCCACCACTGACCGAGGATCTTCCCCTCGAGCCGCAGGATGTTTTTGTGCAGGAGTAAGGTCTGAACAACCACATGGAGCTTGGAATCAACACAGAACATCAGCTCTAGGTCGCTCGAAGAGGATAGGGCTCCATATCCCATCCAAGGGGGCATGGGACCCTTCCAGGACCACCTACTGGTGCTGGGTACTCCCAGGAATGAATTGAGCCGCTCAGGACCGAGAACGGTGGTCGAAACGTGAAGATTTCACTGATCAAAGCCAAACAACGATGGAGTTCTTGGTGTTCTTCCAAGACCCTCCAGTGCCGTCCGATTGAAGCCACGCTCCAGGTCTAATCTTGGATGTCCATCTGAGGCGAAGCGGTATGACTCTACCATAGATCAAGCCACATGGCACAACCTCCACTTTTCGATTGAGTGTCACTTAAGGGGTAATTTATATAAGACCCCTCCACCCTTTTTGTAATTATAAAATATCCCTGTAAATATTTAATTAAGTAGGAACTTTTGTGGAAAAACTGCAACTGGGCCCTTACGTTTCTTGCATATCACACCTGGTCTAGTGCCAACTCAGCTCGTGTAGCCCCCTATGTGAGTTGAGCAATTTGCAAGGGACCCCTTCAGGTCCCTTATTTCGTTTTAGTATAAAAAGTTATAATTTTAGTATTAAATTTTGGGTATTTTTGCACGTAAACCCTCACATTTTATTTTTATTGCAATTATATTTAATTTTCTGTCTTATTTTTTTTATTAAATAGCTCCTATGCTCGTAAATTTGTGGAAAAATCACAGCAAATGCTTGATCTCATGCATGCCACACCTTATTTTTATTTTAACAATTACTTGCATTTTTCCATTTATTAAAAATCATTTAGGTGCTATTTATCCCCTTTTTAGCTTTAAAAATACGAAAAGTTATAAAGACCTATCTAAAAATTCCAAAAAATGTTATATATTACTATATAATATAACTTCAGACAAAAAATCACAAAAAATATAAAAAGAAAACCTTAAAATTGAAAAACCCTTCTAACCCTAAAATATTTAGCAAAAATTCTCAAAAAGTAAAAAAAAGAATTTTCTTATGTATATTTTTCTGTATTTCATATAACTTACATTAAATTAGTTTTAGGGATTTTTGAATTCATTATCTATTTTTTAAACCTGAAAACAATCTGACCTATTTATTAACTCCATGTTTTGGAGTTTTTCAGACTTTACAAATACCTAAAAATTAGTAAAAATCACCAAAAAAATTCACAAAACAGAAGAAATTTATAAAAATGCAAAACATTTTATTTATAATTTATTATTATATATAGCTATATTTATAAATAAAATACCCTATATAGTATATATACACTTAGGGTTATATGTGGGTTCCCCCTAGGGGCAGCCAACATGGCTGCCCCCACCTCATTTTCGCATTTTTTTATTTTTTTGAAAAATATCATCATGTTTATTCATCTCTATATCCCTCCTATATGCCATTCGAATTTCGTCAGAAACAGAGACTCCTATGACCGCCATCCAGACAATCATTTTTAATGGTAACATGATTTTTTAAATCGACATCATCTCGTTGGAGGCCATAGGAGTCTCTGTTTCTGACAAAATTCGAATGGCATATAGGAGGGATATAGGGATGAATACACATGGTGATATTTTCAAAAAAAATAAAAAATTTGACGAAAAATGGGGCGGGGACAGTCCCATTTTTTCCATATACTTAATACTACTAATATATACTTAATATTAATATTATTAATTATAAAAACCTCAATATATTTTTAATCATTGAAAAAAATAAAAGGGATGTTTTTATTTGTATTTACTGAATTTATATATATTTATTATTTACATATACCACATATATTATTTATATTATACATATTACTTATATATATACTTATTAATAAATTAAAAAATGGAAAAAATAAAAAAGAAAATAAAAATTATAAAAATTTAAAATTATAAAAGATAAAAAATCCATAAAAAAATAAACATACCAAAAACCACAAAACATTAAGTAAATAGTAGCTATATCTGCATATATCTATTTATTAGAAATAATTAATAGCATACACCCATATGTTCCCTGAGTTCGACACCCAGATTACTTGCGCACTATACACATTTTATCTGGGTTATAATAAATTTTAACTCCGTACACTTATTACATTGCTTTATCATTACCCGTGGGTTAATTGTTGAATTCATCGGCTTTCGTGAGCGGTCACTTCGATGACTGTGGTCTCGCCTTGTGGGGCGACATGACCGCCTCACGATCCTCGATGATATTTCAGATACATTATCGCGTAAAGAAGGTTATCCAAAGGTTCTTTGGGTGGACATCAGGTCAACAACATGTGGCATCCGTTCTGTTGATTAGGATATTGCAATGTTTTTAAAAATCGAACCAGAAGTTGAATGGGTCAATCTTTGGTTCAATCTGATTGAGTTGGACCGTTGGTGCAAACTGGTATGATCGACAATGATGTCATCATTCTAATCGATCCAAACTTAATTTAGTGGTCGGATCGATCGAACTGATTTTTTGAACTGAGAAAAAAATTAGATTATATATATATGTATGCATGTTATCTATGTACATATAAATTCACTCGGAATTTCAAATCTTTAGCATGTTGTGAATCAATAACAGATGTACACATTATAAAATGTAAACATTTTGTAAGAACATAGAGAATGTGGTGAGCGTCAAAACATAGAGAATGTGGTACAATAAAGGTCCACAACATAAAAGAGTGAAATACAAAAGTCCAATGTTATGTTATATCTCAAAATTTCAATGGACAACATATTATAATGTAAACATTTTGTAAGAACATAGAGAATGTGGTACAATAAAGGTCCACAACATAAAAGAGTGAAATACAAAAGTCCAATGTTATGTTATATCTCAAAATTTCAATGGATAACATATTAAAATTATGTCCAATCATGCATTGTGGAAGAAAAACTGTATCTTTCAAAGTATACAAGTTTACACTCTAAACATCATACAAGGTATCATGCCATCCACATACAACAACAAAACCTTTTCCCACAATTAAGTAGGGTCGGCTGCACGGATTTTCTGCCTCAATTCTGATTTTTGTGGCTCATTCTTGGGCTTATATCCAAAGAACTAAGATCCCTTCGGATAGTCTCATTCCAACACTTCTTGTACCTTCCCTGCCCTCTCTTAACCGGCTCAGCATCCCAAATCAAGCATCTTCTAACTGCTGCATCAACCGACCTCATTTGCAAATGACCAAACTATCTCAAGTTGTTTTCTCTCATCTTATTCTCTATCGGAACTACACCAACTTTTCTTCTAATCGCATAGTACCGAATCCGATCTTTTCATGTATGACCACACATCTACCTTAGCATTTTCACTTGTGTTATTGTCATTCTTTGCACATGTCTATGGTTCACAGGGCAACATTCTGATCCATAAAGCATAGCGGTTTCACGACTGCTTTATAATACTTTCATTTGACTTTCAATGAGATTTTCTTATCACAAAGAGCAGTAGAGCTCCTCTCTACTTCAGCCAACCTGCATTTATTCTATGAGTAACATCTACGTCAATTTTCCCATCTTGTTGCAAAATAGGTCCCAAGTATATAAAGGAATCTTTCTTGCGAATGTTATCGTCTCCAATCTTCACCTCGAGTCCTTCACTGTTGTTTCTATCAAATGTTCACTCCGTATATTCAATCTAAGCCATACTTATGTGAAATCTTTTAGTCTCTAAGGCATGTCTCCATACCTCCAGCGTCTCATTTACTCCATATCTTGTCTCATCAATCAACACAATATCATCGATGAAAAACATGCACCAAGGTATATCATCTTGAATGAGACTAATCAACTCATCCACAATCAAAGAAAAAAGAAATGGACTCAAAGCTGAACCTTGATATAGATCGATGCTCATGTTAAAATAGTTAGTTTTCATAGTCCGGATCCTTACAGAAGATGTCCATCATACATATCCCTTATAATATTAATGTATAGGACATGTACTTGTCTCTTCTCCAAAATTCTCCACAATATCTCCCTTGTGATTGAATCATAAGCCTTCTCCAAATCAATAAAAATAATGTAGAGGTTCTTTTTTTAGTTCTTCAAATCTCCATTGTTCTCTTCAACAAGTAGATAGCTTCAATAGTTGAGCGACTTGGCATGAATCCGAATTGGTTTTCAGTTACTTTGGAAACTTGTCTCAATCTTCTTTTGATCAAACGTTCTCAAATTTTCATAGGATTGACTCATCAATTTGATACCTCTATAATTCAAGTAATTTTGAATGTTTCCTTTATTCTTATAAAGAGGCACCATAATGCTTCTCTTCTATTCTTCAGGCATTTTCTTGCTTCATCAAATAATATTGAATAAATTTGTGAGCGAAGTCAATCCATGTTCACTTAGAACTCTCCAAACTTATATAGGAATGCCATCAAGTCCTACCCCTTTCTCAGGTTTCATAACCTTTAAAGCTTCATCTACTTTCTTTGTGTCCGTCTATAGTTTGCATGATTCATGTAATATTCATTACCAATTAGATCTCCCAAAGTAATCTCTTTATTCCCTTGCCTAATGAAAAACTTATGGAAATGCTGCCTCCGTCTAGTCTCTATATCCTTTTGAGTAACAAGCACATGTCCTTCCTCATCCTTGATGCATCTTACTTGAGAAAGATCTTTGTTCTTTCTTTCTCTTGCTTTGACCAATCTAAATATATCTTTATGGCCTTCCTTAGAGCCATTTTTTGTACGAAAATTCACAAGCTTTTGACTTAGCTTCACTTGCAGCCACTATCTGTTTTATACATATGTATGTATGTATCCAACACGCCACCATATGCGGTTTATACATATGTCGACATCCATATCCTTATCTGTTTTAAATGGATGTAGATATGAAAATCTCTTTGGTAACCACAAACATTTGTATATGTATATGTATATCCTTTTTTATATATAAATATAGTTGTAGATTTAATCTTAAATAAATTTATATAAAAATAATAAAACATAATTTTATACATTCTTTCACCATAATTGGTGTAATTATTATGATATAAGCACAATTACTATATTTATACCATCTGTACTACATCAAATATATGTATTTTTAAGCTAATGTATAGAGTATCTCTAACTTATTTCTATGCGACCAGTATCTGTTTTGCATTCATATCCATTTTTTAAGAATATGATAATATAGTTTTTCTTATATGTCAATGTGTATCCACATCTGTATTTCTATTAAAAAATAGGTAAGGATACGGTAACACCTGTATCGGTATTCATTCCCGTTTGCATCTCTACATTCACCAATATTTTCATTTTTTAACTTAAATTTCACAATTTCAAGTAAAACCCTTCAAACGATCAATGTTCAAAGAGTCGATTAGATGGCTGCATATGCGGATTCAGACCCCCTAATGCACCACATATACAATATGCACTAATTGGGTATACTCGGTTTGATTAATCCGCATAGGCAGTCGCACATGTATTAGAGCATTGGTTACCCGAGATCTCTAGACCCCATATTTGCATTTGCCCTATTTTCTTTTCTCAAATTTCCGAGAACCCGACATCCCATATTTGACTCCCAACTCCATCACCTTCCAACCACTTAAGGCTTTCTACTACCGAGCCCTAGTTTCCTACTCCATTGTCTCCAAGCCTTCGAGCAACAGTAACAGCTTCTCCGCCTTGCAGTAACATTCCCTCAGCAGCAACAACCCCTCCAAGCCTTCGAGCACCAACATCCCCTCTGCCAAAGTCCGCTCCTCCGCAAAAGTTGCTCCTTTGCCAAGGCAGCTCCTCAGCCAACTTCTGCTCCCAATTTTGCCCATCATTTTCGTAATTTAAGATTTAGTCATTTGGTCTAGAATTGGTCTTTACTTAATCGTTTAGTCTGGAGTTGGTCTTAATTTAATCATTTGGCCCTATATATGGTTTCATTCTGTTAGTTGAAGTGTTTTGATATCCGTATACTATTGCATATTGTTGTAATGTATAATATAAATAAATTCTTGAACCATGATTCAATGGCAGTCATCCATTTTGACACTAGGAGTATTTCTGGGACTGCAACAAGCTAGCTGCTAGCACTCGAGCCCTTGATAGAAGTCTACACACAATCAAACTATGTGGACCCATACAATACAATGGATTACTCCTGCCATAAATGGATGATTTTTCGAAATGTTTTGGTTGAAATCATACTTTACGAAAAGTCTTCACTTCATATTTCTTCCATGCTATATTTTTTGAAACATAAATATCTAATGTTTCAATGTATTATTATATTTTAGTCACCACAGAGTCCACATATACTTCCGCCTGCTCGCTTACTCGCTTCAAACTGTCCGACCGAATGAATACCGCATACCAACTTTCTGAACCTTGAAATCGATTCAATTCGGGTCGACCTGGTCCGGTTCAACCAGTCTGACCAACGGTCGAACGTGATTTTTCTTTTTCTTTTTCTTTTTCTTTTTTACTTCTATTGAATCGGATGAACTGATCCAATCGAGCTTGGTTCTCGGTTGGACCGGTTCGATCTGGTTTTTTAAACCATGGATACTGTTACACTCCCTAGGGAGGTGGGAGGACTGGGAATATCTCGCTTGGAAACCATGAATAAAACATTGTTGCTGATGTGAGTTGCAAGGATTTAGGGTGATAGGGTGAGGATAACACTCATAAGAAAGATTCTTTTAGATACTTGGGTTCTATTTTACAACATGATGGGGAAATTGACGGAGATGTTTCTCATAGAGTAATTGCAGGTTGGCTAAAGCGGAGAGGAGCCTCTACTGTTATACGTGATAAGAAAATTCCTTTGAAAATCAAAGGAAAGTTTTACAAAGCAGCTGTGAGACCTGCTATGCTCTATGGATCTGTAGGCATGTGAATCGTAGACATTTGCAGAGAATGCATGTAATAGGAATGAAAATGCTAAGGTAGATGTGTGGACATACACGCAAAGATCGGATTTGGAATGATGCAATCAGAAGGAAAGTTGGTGTAGCTCTGATTAAGGATAAGATGCGAGAAAACCGCTTAAGGTGGTTTGGCCATTTGCAAACGAGGTCGGCTGATGCATCAGTTAGGAGGTACGAGTTTTGGGATGTTGAGCCGGCTAAGAGTGGGCGAGGGAGGCTCAAGAAGTGTTGGAAGGAAATCATCCGAAGGGATCTTAGTTTTCTGGATCTAAGCCCGTGAACGACCCTACTTAATGCGGGAAAAATGCTTTGTTGTTGTATGTCGAATCATCGTTGGTCCATCCTCTACAGTTCTATACCTCTGCATTCTAAAAGAACATTCGCATGCCCCCATCTTCCCATATCCGCCAGATTTTAGGGGATGGATGCTCTTCCACTTTCTGGATGGATACCTGAACTGACGAAAGGACGTTGGCGACATGGTCCTCACATCTTTATGCCCTTTAGTTCATAATATGCTGTTGTTGGACTATAGGGTTGATGGTACGCTGATTTTCATATCGGATTTCTCTGAGCAATACCTGCATGACTTTCTGGGGCAGCTAGAGGCTATTGGCAATTTTAAAGGGCCTGTAGTTGGAAGAGACCAATGGGTATAGAGGAGTGGGAACTTCACCATTTATCGAGCCTATAAATTTATTAATAAGCACTGGGACCAATGCCTGAAGAACTACTTCGAGATTGTAGATTTACGTGGGACCTGAAAATATTGACACATTTAAGTCTTCATAGCTTCAAGACTGTAGATTTATGTGGGACCTGAAAATATTGACACACATTTAAGTCTTCATATTGTCGATGAGGTGTAAGAGATATATGACTTGGGATAGATGGACCAGCGATGTCCATCTATCTGCGCTTCAGAATGCCTACTATCTAGGCTGATTATCAAGGTAAATCGTAAGTTCCTACACAATTTCTCACTGTGCTTCAGCTCCACGCTTGCTGAAATCTGCTACCGTAGATCACCTTTCCAGCCGTAATTGATGGGAAATCAAAGAGGATATAAAGCTTTCTTCTATGGTTATTGAGGGAGGCTAGTAGCTAATAAAAGGTGATGATGGACATACCATGTGTCCCTGGTAGCTAATAAAAGGGGATGATTAGCTACTAGGGAGGCTAGTAGGTAATCTCATCAATGGTTGTATGTGATTGATATTGGAAGTACTGATGTGACACTGACTGGATTTGAATTGACTGTAATATTATGAAATAGAGGGACAAAGTAATGCGCATATTTTAGATTGGGTAGCATTCCTGCCTTTTCTGGGGACTGATAAGAAAATGTTCTCCGCCAGGAAAGTAAACCAAGTGTAGGTGATTTGATTATTGCCCGTTGACTGTACCACCAGGGTCTGGTTACCTTGTCTTGCCCTGTTTGACCAGGGTTCTGAGTAGTTCTTAATTTTGAGAGCCTCGACAGTTCTATGAAACCTTCTCTCTTCAATTTGTGGATTTAGGAAATGTGATTTATCGGATATAGAGTGCTGCTTGCACCATGCATGAGGTTGATTGCTTGCATATTGGGGATTGTAGATTTATTAGGAATATCAAGGCCTGGCGGTTCAGTTTTTCATCTGATAGGAAGTTGGTTATGAGAGTATAGACTATTACAATGGGAGGAAGCATGTGCTGCCAAAGGTGCAGTTAAGGTCAGATGATTTTGGTCATCTCTCTTTACATGATCTTCTGCACTAGACGTTTGGGTGCCTACAGTATTGATTGTCATCTTTCTGCTGGCATGTGTTGGAGAAGCTTCAGTACTGGATGTTTATCACCAGACAACACCTAGAATAGATGCTGAAAGAATGTCCTGTGGGCTACTATATTTTTTTTTTCCGATTTGGTGGGAGGGATGATGTTTTCTTCATTGGAATATGATTTTTTGGGGGGGGGGGGCTATTAGATACCGACCCGAAAATGTTTACGGAGTCCAGCATGCATGAAGATTCAGATTGACATTGCATAGGAGTTCTTTTTCTTAGTTTTGTATGTTTTTAGATTATTAATTAGGTGTATAAACAATGACCTCAACTAATTTTAGATTCAGATTGACATGTGTTAGGTAGTCGACAACCAGCGTAAAAAAAGTCTAATCTTTCAACATGGATTTGAGCAAGAATCCATGTAGCCGACCCTACTCATAGTGGGAGAAGGCTTAGAACTTTTTTTTTAAAAAAATAACTACAAGTTTATAAAAGACGTGAATACTATACAAAGTTCTGAATACACAGGATGGTTGATGCAATCATAAACATATAGAAAGCGATTAAGAGGAGAGAGCACATGAAATGCGACAAAATGGACACATGAGGTGTTGATTTTGATGTTACAAAGAACCGCTGGACTTCCAGTTGGCCATGAAAATCAGTGGGTTTAATCATTAACTCCGGGTGCTTTGAATCTCCCCTTAAATTTAAGGTTCAGTACTTGTTTGCCTGTTGTGTGATTTATTTATGCCAGTCAAACATATTATCGAGCCAACCACTTTGGCAGTCAATTGTAGGAATCATGTAGTTTTGGATATCTTTGTGACTACTACTATTCATGACTAGTTTTTATTTCATTCTTCAGAAAATATCTTGATGGGTATGATGGACGTGACATGGGTGGTTTTAAGCGCCAACGCATGTCCGACTCGGGTTCATATTATGGAGGATCCCCCGGTCCCAATATGATGTACAATTCCTCCTATGGAGGATACGTTGGTCAACCCCCTCCTTTCCCTGTTGTCCGCTTGCGCGGCCTCCCCTTTGACTGCACAGAGTCTGATATTTTAGATTTTTTTCACGGACTGGACATAGTCGATATTCTATTTGTTCACAAGAATGGTAGATTCAGTGGAGATGCCTTTTGTGTTCTTGGGTTCCCTCTTCAGGTAGATTTTGCCCTTCAGAGGAACAGGCAGAACATGGGAAGAAGGTATATCGAGGTATTCCGAAGTACAAGGCAAGAATACTATACCGCGGTTGCACAAGAAGTAGCAGATACCAAGGGAAGTAGTCCTCAGGCTCAAATCCCTCCGAAGCAAAGGCCAGCTGATGATGGCAAGGATTCGGCAGACCACACTGGAATATTGAGAATGAGGGGATTGCCATATTCGGCTGGAAAGGAAGATGTATTGGACTTCTTCAAGGACTTTAAACTCTCTGAAGACAACATCCACATCATTGTCAACGCTGAAGGAAGATCATCTGGAGAGGCGTACGTGGAGTTTGGAAGTGCGGAGGATTCAAAGTCTGCAATGGTAAAGGATAGAATGACTCTTGGAAGTCGCTATATCGAACTGTTCCCTTCAGTACCAAAGGAGATGGATGATGCAATTTCGAGGGGAAGATGATCTGCTTGCCTGCTCGTTCCACGCATTTTATGGGGATGGCTTGCTTCGGTACATCATCTGACATCGGCCAATCACACAAGTAGATCGCGAAATAGTTCATTCAGGAGCTTTGGTGTAAGGTACTATTAAGTGTTTTCCGCACTGAATGCATTAGGTAGAATCTTCTATTGTAGTTTTTTTTGTACTTTACACCTATGTCTGTTTTCCATGTTGAAGCAATAGAAGTATGTTCTCTCCAAAGAGACATCGAATGGATTCTGCTACATTGATGGCATTTACTATGGTGCTTACTATGCTTATGATTTACAGAGGATGGGCTATGACGCGGTGTACAACTGCGTCTCTTGTTTGCGGAAGTTTGTTTGGCTTGCATGTAATCGATGCAGTTTTTTTAATGCTTATCATTCCTATCAGATGATATCCTGCTTGTTTTCAATCTCGTTTGTTATTTTCATATCACAATCTAGTACTTGTGAGAGACTTCCCTCAAATGTAGTAGGTCTGTCTTCTCTTCCCACACATGCTCACGTTTTTCGTTGGTTTGGGTTGCGAACAAAAATTGCTGCTGCTCAAGTTTGTAGGCCTCTCTCTTCCCAATTATCTTGGGCGAGTTTTCCAGATAACTATGATTTTATTTCCAATCATTGTGGTGGTAGGTCTACTGTCTAGACTGTCAACAATTTGGCAGGTTTCTTTACAATGATATGGCTTGGGAGTGATGAATGTATAGTTTTAAACTGCCAGTGCTCGAATAGAGAATCTATGGTGCCAACGTTGTGTTTAAATACGCTCTGCACGTAGAACTTTGAATTGTATTTTTTGGAGCTCGAATGGATTATCTAGGAGCTTTTTGAGAAACGTTACCCACTTGGTTTAATTAATTTCTAGTAATGTATGTATATTGGATTTTGTGGTGAAACTGGGCCTGCCTGTATGCTATTTTTGTGGCCGAAGAGTTTTAAGAATATTGTTAATTGTACCTTTTAATTTTTTTGCAACAAATTGACATTTATTTTTCTTAGGCATAAATTACATCTTTTTGGTAAAACAAAAACATTTAGATTAACATATGCTGTGAGGGCCATTTACGACTTATTTGGAGCTTATTCAACGTAATTTGATATTTTCTAAAAAAATCTCATTTCTGCCCTTTTTAGAGAGAATTCATAGAAGTTTTAAAACACTTCCCAAAACTCCCCCAAAATAGTAGAGTTGTATCCTTGCTTGCCTTATCTAGGGATGAAAAAATACGGAATATAGATATTTGTATTTGAATATTAATTGAATATTAGTCGGATATTGATATCAGTTGTATTTTTTTAAATACGGATATGGATATGATAACGGTCAAAAGATTCATGTTCAAATATCCGCATGCAAAATAATATACATATACATATATACATATGCACATACAAATATAGTATTGTGTTAGCAAAAAAAATAAGCTAAACTCAAGTCGATGCATCTACTCCATCTCTGATAATCACTATATTTCTTTGCCTTGACAACTTCATAGTAATCATAAATATGAGAAGTCTCAAGTAGGCTTTAACCTCGTATATGTTATTGAGATACAACTTCTATGTTGACAACTTTATTTAGTTAAGTATGGTAGTATTTCCTTTTATTTTTTCTTTTTTGCTTCACGTCCATCATCGGTTGGCTTTCGAAGCGCAGATCCTCTGCAGTACTGCAGAGGTTTGCTGTAAATCCTCACCATGCCTCTGGATTATGTGTGAACCGCTCGATCTTGATCGAGCAACTCGAACATGGTGAGGATTACAACATACCTCTGCAGTAGAGGATCCACACTTTGGTTTTCGCCCCCACATTGTGGCAACTACACCAATAGTCAAGTTGACCCTCCTCCTGACCTTCATTTGGTCTGTTACTGAGGTTGCATTTTCTCGTTGGATGTTCGATCCGCTGTAGCTCTATCTTTTTCCACACAATCCATTACCTCTGACACATATCACTATGACCACATCCCACCACCGGACGTCCTCCATGCCTCTACTCTCTCTCCACTCAAGTCCCCATCCTCCATGATTTTTCTCCTACGAATACCAACTATCATCATCTTCTTCAACACATCGCTTCCTCCACCTCCAACACATGTAAATCCTCCCCGAATTTTTGTTGAAACCCAAATCCTATTCCTCCATCTCCAACACATGTAAATCCTCCCCGAATTTTTGTTGAAACTCAAATCCTATTATTCAGATCTCCTTGCACGGCATAACTTCAATCAAATCTTGAACTGAACACATATTTAATCGAAGACATTGCCCCTCCCCGCCCATTTTGTATGGTCTTTGTCAACTTCTGGTCTCCTTCGATAGTAAGGGGAGAGTTCTATTAAGGTGACAGCGAGAATACACTATTGGTACGTAAGACCCGTGGACCATTCATCTTCGTATTGGAGGTGCTCAAGCATCGTAGAGCTTCCACTCCTACAACCAGCGCATTGAGGCGATCACCGTTCTATGATAAGCACTACACCGGTGAGCATTCTTCCATGTATTCTTCCCCATCATCTATTCTTATTTCTTCCTTTTCTTTCCTCTTCTTATGATCTCCATGCTTCTTTCTTGCTCCATTGTGCTACCTCTGTTCCTTCATAGCTTGTCTCTCTTTCACCCACCCTCTCACTACTGGCACATCCCCACTACTCTGTTACTTCTTCCATGATCTACTCCTCTAATCATGTATGGTGATTGGAGGGTCGTCCTCATGCATCACCTCAATCAAGGAACTCACTTGCTCTCCCCATCACATCTCTTTACCCTTGCCCAAATTTTGATGACTCATGCTTCTTATCCTTTGTAAGGCAATCGCAAGGAGCATTGTACACTCACTAGAGCTATGGTCAGACCTTGCCTAAAAGCCCCCCCACGCACACTAGGTCTTGTTATTAAGCCTAACGAGCCGAGCCAAGTCCTGACTCGGGCTCGATAAGCTCAGATGGACTCGGACTCGGGCTCGAGCTCGTTCGAGCTCAACAGAGCTGGCTCGAGTTCGGGCCTCTTATCGAGCCAGCTCGAGCTCAATAAGGCATGAACTGAGCTCATTTTGGAGCCTAGTCTAGGCTCAAGCCAAGTCTGGCTCATTAAGGAACATTGAGATTTTTTGGTATAAACGTGTAGTGTCTATGCTTGAACCCATGACCTCTGGTGCGTTTGGTACGCGGGTTAAGGTGGGTTAAACTGGAAGAGGGTAACCGGTTTTTGTGTTTTGGTGTTTGGATAGAGGGTTAAACTAGGGGTGGGTTACAAATGAGTTTGTGGTGGTATGACTGTATTGGAGTTTGAAAAAGTGAGTAGTTATTGTGATGTGATTGTATTGAAGTTTGGAAACGTGAGTAGAAATATAGTAGTTTATAATTTTTATATGATGTGATGATATAGTATATTATTTTTGGGATGGAATTGATGATGGAGATTTGATTTATTTAATTTTTTTAAAAAGAAATTAAGTGGGACCCACGCAAGAGAAAGGGGAAGTGGGTTAAGGGGAGTAAATTCCCTAAAGGGGAGTTTAATCCCCTTGCCGAACGGGGCCTAAGTGTGCGTTTGGTTAGCAGGTTAAAGTGGGTCAAACTGGTAGAGGGAAACTCGTTTTTGGATTTTGGTGTTTGGATAGAGGGTTAAACTGGGGGCGGGTTAGAAGTGGGTTTGGGGTGATATGATTGTATTGAAGTTTGAAAAAGTGAGTAGTTATTGTGATGTGGTTGTATTGAAGTTCGGAAAAGTGAGTAGAAGTGGAGTAGTTTATATTTTTATATGATATGATGGTATAATATATTATTTTTTTGATAGGATTTATGATATAAAATAGATTTATTTAATTTTTTAAAAAGAGAATAAAGTGGGGCCCACGGGGAGAGAGGGGGATGCGGGTTAACGGGAGGGAGTTTACCCCGTCACTGACGGTTCCGAAATTCGCTGTGTTAAAGATGTGTATTTGTTGTTCGCTAATAATGATTTTGTCGTTTCGTCGTAGGCGGCAGTCGGAATCGGTCAAGAAAATAACCACAAGTAATTATTCAATTTTTAATCGCGTGGTTTTATGTTTATTTTACTCGGGCAAGTCTCAAGGTCGAACTCAAGGAGGAAAAGGAACAACCTAGGATTATGTCTATCAAAATTTGTATGCGGTTTTCGAGGCAGTCTTTTTTTGGAATTTTTAATGCAATAAAGGATGCAAAATGTAATTTTGGCCTATTTTAGGGACTAAAAAGTAAATTACGCCCAAATTATGTCCAAAAAATATGAAACTTGGTTAAGATGATAATTATTATAAAATAAATATATTGTAATTTTTTTTGGAATTTTTGGATGTAATATGATTTTTATGAATTTTTAAATGCAAACAAAATGAATTTCAATATTTAATTATAATAAATACTAAACCTACTTATTTTCAAGGAATAAAATTATCTAAGATCTATCATTAGGTAACCGACCTCAGAAAAATCCTAAACCTCGAAAATGTGAGATCTAATACCTATTAAAAATAAAAAATGAAATATGCAAAATGATTTTTACAGGTAATCTATGCATGTAAATGCAATTCTTTTTAGGCACAATGTTAAGCACAATTAATTCTACAATATATGATTTTTCGAGAATTTTTAGAGCAACGGTTAATCAATAACAAATTTAAGAGCACGAAATGGGCAAAATACGTAATTTTCCACAAAATAATTAATTATTAATTAACAATCATTCACGAAAAATATCCAAAAATATCCACAATATGTCAAATTATAGAGAATTAATTGAGGAACACAATGCTATTTTTGGATAAATAAAATATGTAATGTAGAGGTCTAAAATCACTGGGGAACACAGGGGTATAACTGCAATAAATAAATATAAATAAAAATAAGCAGGGGGGCTAGTTGTAATTACCAAGAACTTCAGGGGTTTTACGCAAAATATCCAGAGGGGCATGTGCGTAGCACATGCCCTCTGGTTTGATGGGTGAAAGCGCAAATCAACTGATCTCCGAGGGCTTCTTTGAAAAATTCCCAGAAGGTCATGTGTTGTGCACGTGACCTCTGGGCGGGAGTCACGTGTAAAGAACGGAAAGTTCCGAGGCTTCTTTGCAATGTTCCCTCTCGGCACGTGCCTCGCACGCGGGTAGGGCCTCGGGTCCTGAGCCCGGCAGCTGGCGATTCTGTCGAGGGGCGGAGAGGCTCGACGGGTGGGGGACCGGTGAGGGTCGAGCATCTGGTGATGGGGGAAACTCTTCCTCCGGCGGCGACTATTGTCGATGGAAGAGAGCTTCTGGAGGGGCAGTGCTCCGGGAGGTCTGTGGCTGTTGGTGGAGCGTCTAGAGCGGAGCCGTGTCGGAGAACCTCCAGGTGCGGAGGACACGACGGTCGATGACGATGAAGCGGCGACCAACGGAAGGTTTATGTCGGTGGCGATCGTTGAAGGTGGTGATCGGAGAGTAGTTGGTGGTCGGAGTCGTAGGCGAAGGAGTTACGTCGTTGGCTCAACGGCTCACGACCGGAGCTGGTCAAAGGCGGCGGAGAAGCGCCGTAGGCTGCAGCAGCGTCGGGGAGGACGCCGGATCTCGCCACAAATGAAGGCCCTTCGGGCTGTCACCACCGGAGAGTTCTTGAATGGAGTACTCGGCGGATCAAGATGGTTGGGGCGGCGTAGGTTCTTAAATAGGGAGATGGAGAGCGCTGGAGAAGGAAATTGCGGAGGTCAAGGTTTGATTGGGGATTGATTGAAGACGAAGATCGGATTCGAAGCAGGGGGAGAGATGAGACTTGATGAGATTGAGGAGATCTGGGATTAGGAGATTGACGTGAGGTCGGCCAGGATTGGATTGGCGGCGATGGATTTCGCAGGGGCGACGGGATCCGCAATGAAAGGGGAAAGTGATCTGAGGATGAAGGAGGGAAGACGACGAACGCAGGCCGTCCGATCGACCGAGATTGGACGGCCCAGGATGGGCCACGTAGCGCTCAAAGGGGAGAGAGCGCACATGCTTGGCGTGTGCCTGGGTGGCACGTGCCTCGCACGTGCGAGGCTTTTTTATTTTTTATTTTATAAAAATGATAATTAAAAATGCCAAAAATACTTGACATGTGGCAGCTTCAGGAGCTGCAACGTGTCAGCACCACAAAAGTCACAAATTAAATACTTTGTAAAATACAAAATAAATAGCAAATGACCTCGGATCGAAAAAGTTTCTTCACAAAAAATGCTCATCCTGATGAGATATACAAATTTCACGAAGACATCAAAACCCGATCAATTGAAAAAAGTGATATTTTGGGGGTATCCCATGTACATAAATACCTTGATTTTTGGGTTTTATAATTTTTGTCATTTTTAAACCAGATAAAAATATGGAAAAAATATGATAAAATCAAAGATAAATATTTACACACTAATCTCATTTTTTTAAATTTTTATAAATTAAGAAAAATAAGAATTTCACATATGAAATTGGTAAATAATTAATGTATACTTAATTTATTTCCGAAAGTGATCTCATGATTTCATATGACTTGTTCATACGGATACGTAGAATCCAATACCAATTTTATATGTCTTATTTCATCATGAAACACAATATCTTGACTCTAGTTACAAGTTATTATAAACTATATATTGTTTGAGTTCTGGTTGTAACCTCCGTTACAAAATATGTATACAAAATGCATATTAGTCCTCGTATAACAAATATACTGATATCTGTTAATCGCGTATCAAGTCCGTATTCAATACCAATGGCTTCTTGACGGGGTTAAAAATAGCATATAGTATATCGTATAAATAAAACTACACTTTATACACATACACATATCCACCCTGGAGGTAAATAGTTAGACTAGATAAGAAAGTTCTTTGCGTAATAACAATCTCAGTCGTATGGGTTTATATGAATTAATTTATACATTAGATAAACGTTCGATTGTTTATGATTAATAAGTCACTTTTATGTATACCACATACAAGGTGACCAATAAAGCTATCAAGTCATAAAAATCGACAATAAGATACTGAGTTGCAAAGTTCACATGAACCATTGTGGGGTGCAAAAGGAAGTGTTTATAAAAGAATTGAATTTCATTAAAATGAATAATGACATGATAACGATAGGCGGAGCTAAGTGCTACACCTAATGGTGGGAGCCATCTCTAGAGTCCAATTATCGTAGGCCCAAGGGGCAACGCCGCATGGGGCATACGGTTCAAGGAACCGATTGAGGCGAAAGATAAGTCCTCTACAGTTGTAGCTACACTGTCATGTATGCCATGAACCACTTGTGCCAGCGGAAAAGTCACCAAGCCAGCAAAGCCACCAGACAACTTTAACCACTAAACAAACCAATGGTATGTGTACAGTTTCTGAAATTGCTAAGGCACATGTGTGCAACCATGGTCAAGTAATGGCATTATGCAAGTGTTATGATTGTTTTGGGGCATATATGCAATTATGAAAAATTCTGAGGTAATGAGTGAAATTTATGAAAATGTTAAGGCATATATGCAAATATAGCAAACTTTAAGAGTATATATGAAATTATGGCTTTAATGGATGGATCCGGAAGGAATTCACATTGTATGCATGTTTACTTGAATTATGATTCTCATAGTGATAATATATGAGAATGGGTACATATTATCTGCGGTAAGATAATAGTGCAAATTGTATCATTGTTTTGTTAAGATATTACAGGTAAGAGATTATGTTATAATGATTTAAAGTAGCATAGGGAGACTTGGTTGCCACGCTAGCCGGCTTGACCCCAACTCGGCACATACTGAGCGTTAGCTCATAACATGTGATGTTGTTTTTTTAAGGATAGCACGAGTCTTGATATAATTTCCAGTTCAAGGAGAGCTATTGTCACGTGAAGTTGAACCGGTATGGACTATGGATGGATTGTTACGAAGGGATGTCATTATGCCCACTGGAACATTGTTGTGTTGTTTTATTTCGTAGTCTATTTTGCAATTTCCTTGTTGGAGTGTAATAATGGAACTCTATAGAGTAATGGACTTTATTTGAGAATGTTTATTTTCTCCGCTCATTGAATACCATGCAAGTTTCCGGTAACGCTTCGGTCGTGCGATTTATAATTGCATGCTTCCACCGGTCGTCACGACCCATTCCGTTACAAATGGTATCAGAGATAGAGTTTCTCTAGGCATAAGATATCCAAAATTTATAATGATATAGATCTAGACGTTTAGAGTGAATTAACGTCATACAGTAACTCATTGATGCTGTTGGATTTGATTTAGATGGCTCCTCGTCGTGCAATTGAAGCCAACAGAGACCGCAAGTCATCGACGAGTCAGGAGACCATTGTGGATATGCAGAGGCAGATGCTGGAGCTGATGGCATTGATGGCTCAGCAGCAGCAGACTCGCTCATCGAGTTCTAAAGGACTTACTTTAAAAGCATTCCTCCAGCATGATCCACCGACCTTCTTAGGTGAGCATGAGCTAGAGAAGGCCGAACACTGGCTAAGGGAGATGGAGATGGCTTTTGAAGCGACTGAGTGCCCAGAAGAAAAGAAAGTTATTTTTGGGACTTTTCGTCTGCGAGATAGCGCTAAGGAGTGGTGGACTTCCTGCAAGGGAATTCACTTTTCGGAGACTCCGATCGTCAGCTGGAGTGACTTTGTGGAGCGTTTTTCTGAGCGTTACATCCCTGAACACGCTAGGGATGCTAAATGCCAGGAGTTCATAGATCTTCTCCAGGGTAGTATGACGATCCAGGAGTATGCTGCAAGGTTTCAAGAACTGGAAAAATATGGCAAGGGTATCTGTGCAAATGAAAAGCAGCGAGTGAGGAAGTTCGTGGAAGGCTTGAATGGCGGTTTGAGCCTTAGAGTACTCACTAGGGGTCCCACGATCCTATCTGATGCTGTTGCAGCAAGTGTAGAAATCGATGCAGCATATCGGAGGACGCAGCAAGTGAACCCTCAAAAGCGCCCTCACAAGCCAAGCTACAATGACAAGAAGCATCACAGTGCAATAAATGTCAAGAAGACAAAAACTGATGAGGCTCCAATCAACAGGAAACATGTATTGGATGTATGTCCTTATTGTGACAGAAGACATCCGGGCGAATGCTACAAATTGACAGGAGCTTGCTTGAGGTGTGGAGAAAAGGGTCATTTCATTAAAGACTGCAAGAAAGAGCTCAAGGATCAGAGGAAACCATTCGAACAGAAGAAGAAGGTACCGGGAAGGGTGTTTGCCATCACACACGAGGATGCAGAGGATGCCTACACAACCGTAGAAGCTACCCTTCTCATTGCAAGTCATTTATGCCATGTTCTTTTTGATTCTGGAGCCACACACTCATTTATTTCAAGTAGTTTTGCAAGAAAACTGAACTTTGAAGCTGTTGAGCTTCCATACACACAAACTGTTTCTTTACCAATGAGTGATATTAGAGCAACGAATATGTACTTAAAGGACATACCAGTCATGATAGGAGAAGATTCCCTCACTGCTAATTTGATCCTACTGCCCATCACAACCTATGATGTCATCTTGGGCATGGATTGGTTATGGGAGAATTATGCTGCAGTTTATTGTAGAGAGAAGAAGGTGGTCCTGAGCAGACCAAATCATAAGGAGATAGTCGTCCAAGACACTAGTCAGAGCAGACGATTAGTTATCTCTTTCTGCAAGCATGCCAACTACTAGCCGAAGGTTGCACCGCGTACCTAGCTAGTATAATTAGCACTGAATCGTCGCAGGCACGTATCAAAGATTTAGATGTGGTCCGAGATTTTGCCGATGTATTTCCAGACGATCTTCCTGGACTACCTCCTCACAGAGAGGTGGATTTCTCAATTGATATTATTCCAGGGATGGCACCGATATCTAAAGCTCCATACAGAATGGCCCCTGCAGAACTTGAGGAGCTAAAGAAGCAGCTACAAGAGCAATTGGATAAGGGATTTTTACGTCTCAGTGTTTCCCCATGGGGAGCACCTGTTCTCTTTGTGAAAAAGAAAGATGGATCTCTCAGACTCTGCATTGATTATCGAGGTCTGAACAAAGTAACGGTGAAGAACAAGTACCCGTGATGAATCCATGATTCATTAACTTTTCTGTCGCATTTTGTCTTAAAACCCTTAACAAATACATGAAAATACTCATTAATTCTCATACTTTAACAAAACCCCATTCATTTGTAAATATTCACTTTTAACCACTAAATTCATGTAAATAAATAAAGAATCAGAAAAAGAAAGAGAAAGGCATATGGAATATATGTATATATATGTAATATGACTTAAACTATAAATATAACTGTAAGATATATTTATAGCCTAACCCCCGAGACCAAGTCAGTATGAATTGGTCGACAAACCAAAAAGTAGGTGGAGATAAGGAAAGAAAACCAATAAAAATAATCTATCTCATGTATATACACCTTCCACTATTTATTAAATAAATACAAAACTTCAGAGAATTTTAATTATTTCAACTTAACTTATTTTTCATCAAATCTTTCTCCTAATTATTCATAAAAATGTAAATAAAAATATAAAAATAAGTTAAAAATATTACCCTGTAAATATGCCAAGAAATCCAGCTTACAACTTGTCAAAA
Organism: Ottelia alismoides; assembly: GCA_037367405.1. NCBI lineage: Eukaryota > Viridiplantae > Streptophyta > Magnoliopsida > Alismatales > Hydrocharitaceae > Ottelia > Ottelia alismoides. The sequence goes on along the minus strand of JAZKJV010007811.1, from coordinate 242,112 downwards.
TCTCAACTTCCGAACATCATAACTTCCTCATACGAACTCCAATTTCACTCTACTCACCTTTAAAGTTCATAAAATAATATTATCTAATTAATAAAGGTGATTTCACTGAATTCGGAGTCCGTTTGCAAAAAGTCGGTTTTGGGACCAAAAGACAAAGGGGTTTCTGGGCTATTTATTTTATATAAAACACCTTATTTATTATTTTCTTAATTTTATAATTTCTAAATTATTTCATGATCCTCTAGTTTCACCATAAATTATTTCATAATTTTCGGAGACTATTTATTATTTTTATAAAATCAAACAAACCAAAATATAGGTATATTTGACCTATAAAGACACTTCCTCTATTTATTAAAATATGTAAATTAATTCATAAAAATCTATAAAAATTTGTATAAGTCTTATTTAATACCCTAATAATTAATAAAATATAAAATTAATTTTTACTTAATTATTTATTAAATTAAAAATTCAAAACCTATCTATTAATACATATTTATTAATAAAATATTTATATTTTAAATAATATTTATTATTTATTAAAAGTAATTATACTATAATTTAGAAAATTAATTTATCTAACTTTCTTGTATTTATACCTACTTGAAATAACTTAATTATCTATTTTATATTTAATTTATAAACTATTTACCTCTCTGGACCAACCAGGTGCTGACACGTGTCAGCACCTGGAGCCTTCTTCCCCAAGAAGGAGGCCTGCCGAATTCTGTTCCAACTGGCCACCTTCCATGAATTTTCCCGCCTAACCTCTAACTCCTCCAACCCATCTAAACCTTCCATTCCCTACCCCTAACAACCCTTTACCTCGCCAGCCATTGATCTTGGCTTGGAGCCCAAGCATCGCCCCTATAAAAGACCCCCAAGTCGGCCATTAACAAACAACTTCTTCAACCTTCAGAGCTCTGCTCCAGGCTGACCAACTACCCAACTTCCTCACCCGAATCCAACCCATTCGAGCGGTGACAGCGCCACGGGACGGGCTCGCGAGGGAGAGGGATCGTCGGAGAAGGGTTCCAAGGTGTACAACCACCTTGCATCGCCGCCAAGCGCCGCGTACAGCTCCGGCGAGGTCGACCGTCGAGCATCCATTTCCAGGTCATACACTTGGATTTTCATAGACCAATTCATCCATCTTTGTAGTTTTGTTTCTCGATAGCCGTGCCACGATTAGCGTGGCTAATCGCGTTTTTAGGTAGATTAATAACCAAGTTTCAACGCACAATTGATAGATCCATTCGATTCCCGTCCATTTGATTCAAATCGATTCACGAAATTTCATCTTCTTTGCATCTGGAGTTCTTAGCTGGACGTTTGCGCATTTTCCTTAAACTTTGAGGCTTTATATCTTAACATGTTGGCCGATTCAGATCGAATCGAGCATAGCACTTGATTGCTTGCAGATCCAGGTAGCTCGCAAGATAAATCTTCGTGGACTTCAACAATCGAGCGTCAACAAAATCAATCTTGAAGTTGGACTTCCAGAACATCTAACCAGATATCAGCGCCGAGTCTTCATCTTCTCCGAGCTACAGCCGCCGCTCGGAGCGCCGCCTCAGCCACCCCTACAGCGGGCGAGTTCGAGGGGTGGAGGAGCCACCCCTCTGGCCCCGCAGGAGCGTCTGAATCGTCGGAGATCCGCCGGGAGAAGTCGGAGAAGAAGGCCGTCCGCGAAGAACTCCAACGAACTTCAAGAACAGCGGGCGCACAGACTTGCGCCACGTGTCCGCACGAGGACCGTCTGATCAGCGCCTTCACGTTCTAATCTCGGCCGTCGAGTGTGAAACGGTGGAGAAATTGCATCTTAAGCCCAGCTGAGTTTCCAGATTTTACACCCGCCTCCAAAGTTTCCATAAATTACAATTAGGTCCCTCCGCAGGGACCTAAATGTAATAGTTTGTTAGTTTTGTTTACAGAACAGTCCCTGAGGACCTTTTTGAGAATATTTTTAATTAGTTTTTCTTACGCTTATGCCCCTGGGCTGTAGGGGCTGTATCTTGTCCATTTGACCTCGGATTCCGACGATTCTTGAGGGGTAGTTACACAACTACCCCAGCTACATAGTATAAAGTTTTCGTGGCTTTTCGACGAGTTTTTAACGTGATTTGATTTTCTCGAAAACCGCCTCGTTTTGATTTGTTTTCTTGTGCAGTTCGAGTACGCGGCTCGAACCTCGTTCACCTATATTATATAGTATCACCTATATTCTATTCACCTACTATATAATAAATAAATCTTTTGCAAAATATCCCTTTTTGAAAATTAAATAAAAATTTGAAAAGAATAAAATCAAATAAAAATTACAAAAAATAAAAACCACTAAAAAAGGCATTCTGACTTAGAGAAGAATTAAAATAAGATTACGAGAAAAGAAAAATTAGGGAATATATTCTGCCTCCTTGAGTTCGACCCAGGAACACTTGCCTGGTTAAATAAATAGTGAACGGTTCTCCGACAGGAAACCGTAAATTTATTTGATAGGTTCAAAGATCGAAACTTTTCATTGTTTCGCGGCTTCTGCTACAACTGACAACCTTCTTCTTTTAAGAAGCCGCGAAACCGATTTTTAGCCTTATCAACCCGCTACCTCGCATCGACGATTTATTTGATCAATTGCAAGGAGCAACAGTTTTCTCAAAAATCGATTTACGTACGGGTTACCGTCAATTCCGTATAAAAGAGGAGGATATATCAAATACCGCTTTCAGAACGAGGTACGACCATTATGAATTCCTTGTCATGCCGTTCGGTCTTACTAATGCACCTGCTGCCTTTATGGAACTAATGAATAGGGTATTTCGAAAATACCTTGATAAGTTCGTCATCGTATTTGTAGATGACATTTTGATATATTCATCTGATCTGGAGCAGCACCGAGTGCACCTGCAGATTGTGTTTGAAACCCTGCGGCAACACCAGCTTTACGCGAAATTCTCTAAGTGTGACTTTTGGCTGAATAAAGTTGCATTCCTTGGTCATGTGGTATCCAAGGATGGCATTGAGGTAAATCCAGCTAAGGTAGAAGCTGTGATGAATTGGAGTCAGCCTAGAAATATTTCTGAGATCCGTAGCTTCCTCGGCTTGGCTGGGTACTATCGGCGATTCATTCAGAATTTTTCAAGGATCTCTCTACCGTTAACGAAGCTCACCCGAAAGGATGTGAAGTTTGTTTGGTTTGAGGAGTGTGAACGAAGTTTTCAGGAATTAAAGTAGAAACTGACTACATCTCCGATCTTGGCTTTATCATCAGGCAGTGGAGGCTTTGTAGTGTATACAGATGCATCAGGCACGGGACTCAGGTGTGTCCTTATGCAGAATGAGAAAGTCATTGCCTATGCCTCACGACAATTAAAACCGCAAGAGAGAAACTACCCTACTCATGACTTGGAGTTAGCAGCGGTAGTCTTTGCTCTTAAAATTTGGCATCACTACCTTTATGGTGAACAGTTTGAGGTGCTCAGTGATCACAAGAGCCTCAAATATATTTTCTCTCAGAAGGAACTTAATTTGAGGTAGCGATGCTGGCTGAAGTTCCTAAAAGACTACGACTTTTCTATTAATTATCATCCTGGAAAAGCAAACGTCGCTGCTGATGCATTAAGTCGAAAGTGGGCAGGCAAGCTATCTAGCTTGAAACTTCAGTGGAAGATGATGAAAGATTTGAAGACTGGAAACCTTTCTTAAATGAAGAGAGGAAGATATCTTTTGCAGGCCTTAGAATCCAACCTGAGGTAATTGGGAAGATCACGACAGCACAGAAAACTGACGTTGATCTTTCTAAAATTATAGAGGCATCTAAGAAAGAAGGTTCTGATTTTACCATTGGAATCGATGAAGTTATAAGGTACCGAAACAGATTATGGGTTCCCAATGATGTCGAATTGAGGCAGGAGATTCTCGACGAAGTCCACAGGTCGATGTACACCATCCACCCAGGTACGACAAAAATGTACAAGGATTTGCAACGAAAATTCTGACGGCCGAAGATGAAGAATGACATCACAGCTTTTGTTTCAAAATGCTTGGCATGTCAGCAGATCAAGATTAACATCAGAGACCTGCAGGTCCTGTGCAACCCTTAGAGATACCTGAATAGAAGTGGGAGCACATAACGATGGACTTTGTTACAAGTCTACCCAAGACCAAGAAACATCGTTATGACACCATATGGGTGATTGTTGATCGATTGACCAAGTCGGCTCACTTCTTACCTATCCGCTTGGATCAATCGACAGACAATCTAGCTGAATTATACATGAATGAAATCGTCAGATTGCACGACGTTCCTACATCAATTGTGTCAGATCGGGACACTAGATTCACGTCTCGTTTGTGGAAAAGTTTCCAAGACGCTATGGGAACTCAATTGAAGTTCGGCACTTCATTCCACCCGCAAACTGATGGTCAATCAGAAAGGACCATCCAGACGCTGGAAGTATGTTGAGAGCTTGTGCTCTAGATTTTGCTGGTAGCTCGGATAGACATCTTCCATTAGTAGAGTTTGCTTATAATAACAGTTATCATTCGAGCAACAAGATGGCTCCCTACGAGGCATTGTATGGGAGACCTTGCAGATCACCCTCATGTTGGAGTGATGTGGGTGAGAAGCACATTTTGGGACCGGAGCTAATCCAAGTCAGCAAGCAAGGTGTTGAGCTAATCTAGAAGAGATTGTTGGTAGCTCAAAGTAGGCAGAAATCTTATGCAGATCGTCATCGAAGGGAGTTGAGTTTTGCAGTTGGAGATCATGTATTTTTAAAGATTTCACCGACAAAGGGCGTATTGCGATTCAGCAAGAAGGGGAAGCTTACTCCTAGATACATAGGACCTTTCGAGATTTTACAACGAATCGGAGAGGTGGCATATCGTATTGCATTACCACCGCAATATTCAAAGCTACACGATGTTTTCCATGTATCGACGCTAAGGAAGTACACTTCCGATCCTTCGCACGTTATCGAACATGAGGTTCTTGATATTCAGCCTAATCTCACCTTTGAGGAGAAACCTGTTCACATAGTCGATCGTAGAGACCATCAGCTTCGTCGGCATATAGTTCTGATGGTCAAGGTCCTCTGGCATCATCTCCAGAAGGAGGAAGCCACCTGGGAGTTGGAAAGCGAAATGAGGGAGAAGCATCCACAACTTTTCGGTATGTTCCTTTTTCTAAGAAATCTCGAGGATGAATTTTTTTTAAGGAGGGTAGATTGTAACGACTGATTTTTTTTGTAACTCCTCCGGCCCATAATTCCCCTTTGTTTCCCTAATGAATATCATGGATATTATTCCAAAAATTAATAGGTGTTATTAACCTATTGATTGCCCCATCTAGTGGCATAAAAACTCAAAGGACCCCTCCCCCACCTGTCACATATTCTTGGCATTTTGAGAGAGAAGAGAGGGAGATCTAGAGAGAGAGAGAGAGCTCACCGGGGGATCATTCTCGTCGCAGGGAGCATCGGCGTCGATTCGGCGGAGGAGAACGTCGGCTCGAGAGCGGGGAGAAGGGGTGTAGCAATCCGTTAGATACAATTTGTCGAATTCAAGGTATGTGTCGATTCCTTAGGAATAATCGATTTATGTCCTTCCAATAATAATTGCGAGAAGTATTTACTTCGTTTGCACAAAATACGATCGCAAAATATATGTAAGGGCTTAAGATTGCGTTATATAATGTGATTTTGATTCCTAAGTTTATACATGTGCTTGAATTAAAAAAAAGATATAGGAGTGTAGGTGTCGAACCCTTAGGGGTTGTTCGTGCCGGGAAAACCCTAATATCGGAGGGGTACCTCAAAGTTTTGCACTTGAAATATTGATGCGTCCGAATAAATTTTGGATGTCATGACTCGAGTTTATATGCAGAATGATTTCTCCTTGCACCTTGACGAGGTGTGATGGTATACGTTCATGTTCCGTGCAAAATCCCATATCATGTGAAATTAAATATGGTATTCCTTGTTCGTTGTTGTCGCTACATAAAATTATTTAGTATAACCTATTATTTTCGTGCATGAAATCCACAAGCCTGACATGATTACTAATAATGGTTTGAGCTACGTTTTTGTAATTAATAGAAATGGGGACCCAATGATTTGTATCTTTCCGTTTGAGGAAATTAATTTTCACATATGAAATTGGTAAATAATTAATGTATACTTAATTTATTTCCGAAAGTGATCTCATGATTTCATATGACTTGTTCATACGGATAAGTAGAATCCAATACCAATTTTATATGTCTTATTTCATCATGAAACACAATATCTTGACTCTAGTTACAAGTTATTATAAACTATATATTGTTTGAGTTCTGGTTGTAACCTCCGTTACAAAATCTGTATACAAAATGCATATTAGTCCTCGTATAACAAATATACTGATATCTGTTAATCGCGTATCAAGTCCGTATTTAATATCAATGGCTTCTTGATGGGGTTAAAAATAGCATATATTATATCGTATAAATAAAACTACACTTTATATACACACACATATCCACCCTGGAGGTAAATAGTTTGACTAGATAAGAAAGTTCTTTGCGTAATAACAATCTCAGTCGTATGGGTTTATATGAATTAATTTATACATTAGATAAACGTTCGATTGTTTATGATTAATAAGTCACTTTTATGTATACCACATATAAGGTGACCAATAAAGCTATCAAGTCATAAAAATCGACAATAAGATACTGAGTTGCAAAGTTCACATGAACCATTGTGGGGTGGAAAAGGAAGTGTTTATAAAAAATTGAATTTCATTAAAATGAATAATGGCATGATAACGATAGGCGGAGCTAAGTGCTACACCTAATGGTGGGAGCCACCTCTAGAGTCCAATTATCGTAGGCCCAAGGGGCAATGCCGCATGGGGCGTACGGTTCAAGGAACCGATTGAGGCGAAAGATAAGTCTTTTACAGTTGTAGCTACACTGTCATGTATGTCATGAACCGCTTGTGCCAGCGGAAAAGTCACCAAAGCCAGCAAAGCCACCAAAGCCGACTAAGGATTAACAATTAAGACAACTTTAACCACTAAACAAACCAATGGTATGTGTACAGTTTCTGAAATTGCTAAGGCACATGTGTGCAACTATGGTCAAGTAATGGCATTATGCAAGTGTTATGATTGTTTTGGGTATATGTGCAATTATGAAAAATTCTGAGGTTATGAGTGAAAATTATGAAAATGTTAAGGCATATATGCAAATATGGCAAACTTTAAGAGTATATATGAAATTATGGCTTTAATGGATGGATCCGGAAGGAATTCCCATTGTATGCATGTTTACTTGAATTACGATTCTCATAGTGATAATATATGAGAATGGGTACATATTATCTGCGGTAAGATAATAGTGCAAATTGTATCGTTGTTTTGTTAAGATATTACAGGTAAGAGATTATGTTATAATGATTTAAAATAGCATAGGGAGACTTGGTTGTCACGCTAGCCGGCTTGACCCCAACTCGGCACATACTGAGCGTTAGCTCATAACATGTGATGTTGTTTTTTTAGGAGAGCACGAGTCTTGATATAATTTCCAGTTTCAGGAGAGCTATTGTCACGCGAAGTTGAACCGGTACGGACTATGGATAGATTGTTACGAAGGGATGTCATTATGCCCACTGAAATTGTGTTATTTTATTTCGTAGTCTATTTTGCAATTTCCTTGTTGGAGTGTAATAATGGAACTCTATAGAGTAATGGACTTTATTTGAGAATGATTATTTTCTCTGCTCATTGAATACCATGCAAGTTTCCGGTAACGGTTCGGTCGTGCGATTTATAATTGCATGCTTCCGCCGGTCGTCACGACCCGTTCCGTTACAAAAACTTAGTGAACAAAAGAATAAAAAAAACTCCCTTTCTTTGAACACAGTGAAGATTTACTTTAAAACAAAAGCACGTTTTTTTTAAACTTTGTGGACCATGCATGTAAAGAAAGAACTCCAGCACGTTTTTTTTAAAAACATTAACAACTGGGGTAGAAAAAGAAATAAAGGTATAAAGAACCTGATGTTTCTTAGGGTTTTGACGAGAAGTACAAAAACACTTTAACGGCAGCGGCGGCGGCGAACTTCGAACGACTGGTGGCGATCAACGATGCGTGGTGTCTTAATGCGGAGTCGCGGATTGGCGAAGGTGCGAGCCGCACAACCTGGCTCTGATACTAGTGAAGGTTATCTTCAGGTACGTCGGCGTCTTCTTCCTTCTTGAGAACGAGAGAGAGAATGTGAGAGAGGGATAGATGGGGGCTCCCGAACTCGACGTGTTTCTCGGATGGATGGATGCTTCTCCTCCATTGGGAGGTTATTTATAAGGCGCGAGCCCCTCGAGTCGTCCGCCCCCATTTTCCGCGCCCGCACGTTGTAGCTTCGTCGGATCCGGTCAACCCGTAACCACCGGCCGCGAAATGGCCGTGGTACGGTTATTGACCATTTAAGGTCATGGTCGGAATTTATTCAAACAAGTCAGACGTTTTGCTTCAATACTCCTTTAGTTATCAACAATCACAAGGGACTCGGAGTCCTCCTTCCCCTACATTTGAGTTTTATTTATAGTGGAAAATGCAATATAACTTCTAACTTTTGAGTACAAATTTTCCTTTAATCTTTGTGAATTTCTGAGTTTTTGAGTACTTTGGAACAGTCAGCCTCCATGTTCCGCCACCTCACTATATTTGCAGCAAGATGAGCAGAGCAGAGAGCCTATGGCATTGCGTCCGATCTTTCTCCAGGCGGCATTCCCACCGCGCCTTTCTCCGACCGAACAAAGCTTCACGGCAAGGCCGACTGCTCGCTCGCGGCCAGGGAGTCGCAGCGGAGGCGACCGTAGAACGTTGAAGGCCAGTTTTTCATTGGTGAGCAAGTGTCCTTGAGAGGGCTTGTACTCAATTGATACCGTATTATGATCTGCCGTCCTTCAGATTGTCCTTGTTCTCTGCAGAGCCGCGAACTCCTCCGCTGAGGGGACAAGAGCCGCGAGCTCCTCCGCTCCTCTAGGTAGAAGAAGAGAATGTAGGAGGAGGAGAAGGAAGGAGAGAGTGGGATTAAAGACCCACCATTGATTTTTTTTGATTTGATTAACTCAAGTTTAACTTAAGTAGTTGACTCCAATAAAGTTAAATATTACGACAGAGTCTGTGGGATAAGACGGAGCAAGTTTACAGAATTGAGGGAGGAAATAGATTATTTCAAAGGTCGTAGAGGTAATTGGAAAAGATTATAAAGTCTGTCGGGTAAAAATTCCTTTAATTATTCATCTTGCATCCAAAAATTATGAAAAGATTATAATATATGCCCATTTTCATGCACTTCATCATATGTAAAAATCATTATAAAACTTGCAACAAACATAAAAAATCACATGAAAAAAAATGCAAAAGTATGTTTTGGAAGCTTGGGACTTATATTTTTAGGGAAAAATTCTCTCTTATTTTTATTACTCAATTTTGAGCCAAAATCCAACTTTTTAAGTTCCCTTACATTACGTACATTTTGCTTTTACAATTTATCATGTGTTTGTGTTCTATTTTCTTATTTGAAAAATTACTCAAAAATCTTTGTAAAATACATAAATCACACAATTATTTTATCCATATTTTAATTTTATTTTTATGACAATATTTTCTCATTTAAAAACCTATAATTCCTTTTCCCTTTATACATGTATCTATGTTATTATTATCCATTTATTATTCATTTTATTTTAAATTAAAAATTAAAATTTTGAAAAATATAAAAAGTTTAAAAGTAATTAAAAAGTAAAATAAAGAAAAAAACTGAAAGTCATAAAAACTCAATAGGAATGCCATACGCTTGTGTGTCACAAACTGAGTACATGATTTTCAGACCAAGTTAGTCTGTTGCCTTCTTAAATCCGATCCTGGGGCTTTCCTGAGCTATATAAACATCACAATTGCACCGCTTTGGTTATCTTCTTATTTATTTTAATTAAGATATTTTTCTGTACTACACCGAGACGTTAAAGAGCCTTTCTTAACACGTGCTGAAAATTTCAGATCATGACCCGACTTGCGAAAATTGCAACTACACCCTACGAGATTCAGCAATTTACATTGAAAACACTGCCAAGAACCGATTAAAAACAAAAGTTCTAGTTTTGTTACGTTTTGTTTCCTGCTTTGGATAGTTTACGCAAAAGCACTTGTTATTGCAGAACAACGGTTAAGGACCTATTTGACATTCTTTTTCAACTCATTTTATTTTAGTTTAGTCCCAAACTTTTGAGAATCTATTTTCTTGAGCATTTTAATTCATTTACAAATTGGAATTTTTTTATGACGGTTGTACTAAATACGTGTTAACTTAGACAATTGTTTTTGTAGAGTTTTTGATGTATTTTCTTTAAATGCTTGCTTGTTTTCCTAAATGTTGCACTGATATATTTACTTACAAAAAATGAGGCAAAATTTTTTTGTTCCTTGGATAAATAAAATGATAAAACAAAAAAAATCATAAAATTCTAAAAAAATAACAAAAACACAAATGACATACATCCGTACCTTATATTCTATTAATAAGAAATTTTAATCTAAAGAATTATTACACTTTGCTATTTTCTAAACATAAAAAAATCAATAAAAATGTAACTAAGAATAATACTTTTAATTTGAAAAATAAAAGAATCAACGTGGTGCAGAGCACATTCCCCGTCCCACCAACTCCTTAATATTGAGATCATTCATCACATGTATGGCTTGACTAGATAAGATACTTGTTCTTTTTCATACTTCGTTCCTTATAGTCTGAGTATCTTCCATGGAGGGGCACCCCAGACAAATTAATGCCCACAATGGGCATGCATTGAAAAAAATTCTTCTCAATCGAGACATGTATCGGCAAACGGTTTGCTGTACGTCTACATGGCAAGACCTAAGGGGCCGTTCGGTTCGCGGTTTACCCCGCATATGCGCCGCTAACCCGTAGCTCCAACCCGTTTTAGCCGCGGGTTTTGAGGCGAAACCCTCGCCCCTCCCACCCGTGACCTCTCCCGCAGCCCTAGGCGACCCGTCTTGTCCATCACGTCCGCGCGAGTTCCGACTCTCCCCATCCCTTCGCTTTCCCCCATTTCACCCCTCCGATGGTCTCCTCCTATGAATCTCGTTGTTCGCATGTCTCCGAGTCGAGGAGGAAGCGGCGACGATCGGAGCTAGATTGGAGGTACGAGGTGGTTCTTGGACTCCATCTTCTCTTGCACGATTTGGAAGATCACTGTCGTGGGTCTCCTTCCTCGCATGGAGCTTTCGATTTCGATCCGAGGTACTCTCGTCCCCTCTTGTTGACGCTACGTACATCGATCCAGATTTGGGATTGGTTCTGGTTATGCGAATGTTGTTGGATTCTCTGTTTTGGGATTGGTTCTTGTTGGGGTGATCGATTCTTGTGTTGGTCATTTTCTCCAGCGGTGGGGGTTATGTGTGGCCTGTTGTTGGTTCTACATCGGTGCTGAATGGGACGTCGGTGCTGAATGGGAGACGGGGATCTGGTCCCTGTCGTTGATGGGCGAAGGGTTGGTGGATGAGGTTCGATTGTTGTGGTTGCTTATTCCTCCGGTATTGGGGGTGATTGGTGGCCTGATCTTGGCCACCTTTGACGTCGGTGGTGAACGACAGCTGGGGCTCTGTCCCTACCGTTGTTGGGCCTTGGGTGATGGTGGAGGATCTGCTATCTAGATTTGAGACCTGTGTGAGGAAATGGGGTTAGTGGTGCTGGGTTTGCTTGGAAATGAATTCCTACTTTGTTGTTGTTCATTGATATATGCTTGCATATCGACGGGGCTTACGAATATGTTCATTACGCTATGCGATCTTTTTTGTTGACATATGCTCATCTCTCTGTATATGCGATCTTAACATCCCCACCGCCTTCCCTGTACAGTGTGCTTGTTTGTTTGAGATTGTTTCTGGTGCTGGATATTTTATCTTTGGTCAAGCATAAATTCCTGACACGGTGATCTGATTCTTCTTCTCTGATGATGCGGTGCAAGGATTTTTTAAGCACCGTCGTCCAGGAGATGATGCTTGCCTTTGAACACTGTAATCGTGCTCCTGTATGCTTTATGCACCCTGCTCTGCGATTACTTGTATGGTAATGAGGATGAAATGAACACTTGTGATGACCCTTTTTTAACAACTAAAATTCATTGATGCCGTCCATTACGCCCCCTATGATGATGAGCTTGTGTTTGCTCTGTGAATGTGTGTTGCCTTGCTCTGTGATTACTTTGCTTGGTAATCCGAATGAGCATAGTTCTGAGGAGCAATGATGATATGAGCTCCTATGATGACCCTTTTTTAACAACTAAAATTCAGCGATGCGGTCATTTACGCCCCCTATGATGATGAGCTTGTGTTTGCCCTGTGAATGTGTGTTGCCTTGCTCTGTGATTACTTGGCTTGGTAATCCGGATGAGCGTAGTTCTGAGGAGCAATGATGATATGAGCTCCTGTGATGACCCTTTTTTAACAACCAAAATTCATTGATGTCGTCCATTACGCCCCCTATGATGACGAGCTTGTGTTTGCTCTGTGAATGTGTGTTGCCTTGCTCTGTGATTACTTTGCTTGGTAATCCGAATGAGCGTAGTTCTGAGGAGCAATGATGATATGAGCTCCTATGATGGCCCTTTTTTAACAACTAAAATTCAGTGATACAGTCATTTACGCCCCCTATGATGATGAGCTTGTGTTTGCCCTATGAATGTGTGTTGCCTTGCTCTGTGATTACTTGGCTTGGTAATCCGGATGAGCGTAGTTCTGAGGAGCAATGATGATATGAGCTCCTGTGATGACCCTTTTTTAACAACTAAAATTCATTGATGCCGTCCATTACGCCCCCTATGATGATGAGCTTGTGTTTGCTCTGTGAATGTGTGTTGCCTTGCTCTGTGATTACTTTGCTTGGTAATCCGAATGAGCATAGTTCTGAGGAGTAATGATGATATGAGCTCCTGTGATGACCCTTTTTTAACAACTAAAATTCATTGATGCCGTCCATTACTCCCCCTATGATGATGAGCTTGTGTTTTCTCTGTGAATGTGTGTTGCCTTGCTATGTGATTACTTTGCTTGGTAATCCGAATGAGCGTAGTTCTGAGGAGCAATGATGATATGAGCTCCTGTGATGACAACTTCAATACATCTGACGTGTACTGATACCTGCCATTCAACGTGTACTGCTCTGGGATTAGTTGAATTGGTAATCTTGATTAATGAAGATCTGAGGAGCAATGATGATATGAGCTCCTATGATGACCATTTCCTTATGAACATGTGACCTCCTGTGATGACCATTTTCATAACATGGTATTCGTTGTAGCGCTATTTTTTGTATTCGCTTCATTCTTCTGCCATTTCATAGATGATAACATCTTCCAATCTGATTGTACTGTTACGAATAGAATTGGTATGCCTCCTCGGGGTAACGTGAAGAATGCGGAGGAGGGTGGTCGTGATGACTTTGGACATTCAGGGAGGGTTGCAAACTGGACACCTGTACAAGATAGATTACTTATCATGTGCATGCTAGAGGCCCGTGACCAAAACTATTGGTCGGAAAAGTCTTTCACCATAGTTGGGTGGAATGAGATACTTCAATAGTTTAACGAACAAGCGGGCCTGCGCTTCATAAAGGACCATATACAATCAAGGTGGAAGATATTCAAAAGGGACCACGCTGCGTACTTGTACCTACGAAACAAGTCCGGATGGGGATGGGATAACGTTGGCAACCGTCCAGTCACCCCAGATGAGATGGCATGGTTGGAGGTATGACTTCCTTTGCAAAATGATTGTCGCACTCGAAAATTGGTATTCTTTCGTTGTAACTGTGATGCTGCATATTTCAGGTCGATAACTCTTATCGCAAGTACAAGACTCGCCCATTCCTGTACTTTGAAGAAGTATCTTACATCATCGGGGTGGGCACTGTAACAGGACGGTTTGCACGCTCATCGCGTGGAACGATCAGGTCACAGGAACCAGGGAATGCTCAAGCCGACCAAGAAGAAGAAGAGCAGGATGAGGCTGAGGACATAGCTGAGGTACCCACACCGCCCGTTGTTAGCAGGGCCACACAAAGATCCTCGGGCTCTAAACATCAGAGGAGTGCGGATGGGAAGACTGCCCCGCTGGAGAGGTCCCAGTTCGTGGACATGATCTAAGAGAGGATTGGGGCCCACCTAAGAGAAAAAGATGAGAATGTCCGAACCGCATACCGGGAGTTGAAGGAGGCATGCCCTACAGTCTCTCCCGCTTCATTTGTCAAGCTTGCAGATGCATTGGCCCATCCAGCTAAAAGGGAGTTATTTCGGACGGTCAAGGATGATCCAGACTACCTACATGCTTGGGTTAATCATATCCTAGGCCAGCCATAATGCGTAGGCGTCTGTGGGAATCTATGAATAACCCCGTATCTTGGCTATTTTATCCTTTCGTAGAACAATTTATTTTGTATAATGCGTCGTACTGGTAGACATTTATCTCGTTGTTATTTGTCTTATATCGTTGAACTCTTGTATGTTTTTATGACATAAATGTGTTTGCCTTTTCTCTTCACATCCACTGCCTACTTTCTACTTTGCTACTTCTAGCCTAGTTTTCATTTATACGCTACCTGAAACTTACACCTGCTTTTTTAGATGGATGATCAGCTTTACAATTCATTCGAGGAGATTCTCACTGAGGCAACAGAGTTGTCCTACGCATTGGCATTGTACATATTCTTCGTGACAACACACAATTGTGGGCCATCTCGAGTGCCCGTTCCTCTCAATACGAGGCCTTGGACAGGACGTGCGTGGATTGAAGATATGATGTCAGGTCATGTCAAGCGTTCTTATAGATGCTTCTGAATGGAGCCTGCAACTTTGATGAAGTTCGTACAACTGCTTGAGCAACGCGCAGGCTTAACTAGCACACGCAACATGGATACCGTCGAACAAGTATTTATATTCTTGTTTGCATTTGGACATGCGCAGCCGAATCGAGTGCTCCAAGAATGGTTCCAGCACTCTGGGTCCACTATATCATGGCACATCCATAGGGTACTTAAAAAGATTCTGCAGTTGGAGGATCTGCTAATTCGTCTGCCCAACACAGAGACCCCACATCGTATATTGTCGGATTCTAGTTATGATCCTTACTTCCAGGTATAGTCGTTGTGCTCCCGATGATATCATTCATTGTCCTTTGTTTATGTGGCTAATATAAATTCCTTATCTATAGGGTGTTATCGGTGCTATCGATGGGGCTCACATTAAGGCAACTATCTCAGCTGGTATAGAGGCTGCCTACCGTAACAGGAAGCAGGTCATCTCACGGAATGTAATGACAGCGGCATCGTTTGATTATCTGTTTACTTACATCCTTGCTGGTTGGGAGGGATCCACCTCAGATATGTCTGTGTCGCGGGATGCAATTGACCGGGGAGGATTCATCGTACCAGAGGGATGCAGATATCTTGTGGACTGCGGGTATACGAACACGGACTCTTTTTTGGCTCCATATCACGGCATCACGTACCATCTACCAGAGTGGAGGGTCCTCGACAAAGTTGAGCGGTACATCTCCCACGAACACTTGTTCAACCATAGGCACTCGAAGCTGCGCAGTGACGTAGAGAGGACCTTTGGAGTATGGAAGAAGAGGTTCTGTCTGTCTTGTATGCCTACATACGTATTTGAGATGCAAAGGGACGTAGTTACGACCACTGCAATAATTCATAATTTCATAAAATTGTATGGTTCAGACAAGTGGTTTGACCGAGTTGAAAAGTATTTGGTGCAAGAACCTCCAGAATTAGAAGTTGAACCTGGCGTTGAGGTTAGAGTCACACGCACGGAGATGCGACTGGGTGAGCAACATCGAGATCGCATCGCACATGTGATGTACAACGACAGGCTGCGACGTCTACAACAACATGACTAAACCGCAAGTGGTCGTATAATTATCCTAACCCAGCATTTTAACTTTGTTATGGACATTGCTATGTTTCTATTCACCGATGTTCGACATTGATACGTTTTAACTATATATTTTGGATGTTGACCCTTTTTCCATCTACCCATGTTCTTCTGATTCTGTACTTAGTTGCAATGGAAACATTTATTTTCATATTCGAAGACCTATTTTATCTTCGAAGGCTAACAATTACTTCCGAAAGTATATGTACACAATGACAGGACCTTGTAAAATTTAATCGTAAATGAGAACAACTTTCCTAATGTTTTGTTTAACGAAATACAAAAAAGTACACGATAGGACTTCGTCTAATAAGTAGCAAAAAATATTTAACGGAGACGATAGATTGGATGAACAATGCTAACTACGTATTTAAAAGTAAGTTCGATATAAATTAGGGGGTAAATATGGCGATGCAAATATCGGATGCACATAATCTTTGTTCATATTACCATGAATAACAAGGGTACAAGTTGCAAAAGTTAAAATATTTAAAAAAGCAATAATCCACCAACAACCCCACTAACAAAAACAATCAAAATCCAATCATTACCCCCAAACTTCAGTAAAAGTCACATCACAGGCAAACCCTTTCAACAATAAAACCCTCTTCCAAACACAGAAACTGCAAATCAGGTTACCCCTCAGGTTAGTAACTCTTCGAGTGGGTTAACCTCCCCCAGTTTACCCCCGAACCAAACGCATCCTAAGGGTGTGTTTGGTTGGTGGGTTAAGGCGGGTTAAACTGGTAGAAGGTAACCCATTTTTGGATTTTGGTGTTTGGATAGAGGGTTAAACTGGAGGCGGGTTAGAAGTGGGTTTGGGGTGATATGATTGTATGAAGTTTGAAAAAGTGAGTAGTTATTGTGTTGTGATTGTATTGAAGTTTGGAAAAGTGAGTAGAAGTGGAGTAGTTTATAATTTTTATATGATATGATGGTATAATATATTATTTTTTGATAGGATTGATGATGTAAAATTGATTTATTTAATTTTTTTAAAAAAGAATAAAGTGGGGCCCACGGGGAGAGAGGGTGATGTGGGTTAAGGGGGTAAACTCGCCAAACCTACCGGTAACCCGGTAGCCGAACGCTACCTAAGGGAAACGGTTTGTCGTTCACACGTTGAAAGCACAGTCATCAAGAGGCACGGAAAACCATGATGGGACGATGCCTCTGGTGTGGAAAAAAGTGGATGGGACGAGACCTTGTGTGGTAAACATTTTGCTGCATGTCAACCCTTCTCGACGACTAGCGGATGGTCGCCATTTCTGCCCAACGTGCTCCTCCTCTCGACACCGTGCCGATTGAATACTGATCTCATGATATTTAATATATGTCCCATTAACTTCAATGCATGGTATTTAATATTTGTGCTTGATATTTAATGTAATGTAAAAGAGACAATTTGGGCGTGAGATTTAATGTTTGTGCATGATTTAATGCAGTGCATGATATTAAATGACATGCACGCATGGCCTTATTTAAATATCTAAATATTAAATAAGACAGAGTTGCATGATATTTAATGTTTGTGCATGATTTAATGTATTGCATGATATTAAATAACATGCATGTATGATCTTAAAACCTACACATTATTTAAAAAACATGCACAAACCTAAATAAGATGTCGATTTGGGGAGTCATGTCCAAAATAGTACTCGGGTTAAATATCATGTAATGACTCATGATATTTAATACATAAAATATTAAAATAAGGTCATGCATGTTAATATCATGCAAATGCATTAAATCATGCACAAACGTTAATCTCATACATTGAAGTTAATAGGACATATATATTAAATATCATGCACAAGCATTAAATGTTGAGGATGTGAATATCCAAATCGACACAATATCTAAAATTTTGAATAATCTAACTCTAGGCCTATTCAATTACTTACGAATTAATGAATGATTATTAAAAAATCCCCAATTGCCCCCTCTCCCCTCTAAGGTATTGTTTATATTTTTGTTAGTTTTTATTCAATAATTTACATGAATAAATTTTTATTAAATTTTAAAATGCATTGATAATATTTTTTATATTATTGAAATGAAATCATTTGTAAGGTGGTGAAGTTTTTGACGATGATTATTGAAATGAAATGAAATACAATAATGTGATAACCATTACAACAACAACAAAGCATTTTCTCACATTAAGTAGGGTTAGCTACAAGATTCTTTACCTCTATTCATATATTATCTTTGATAATGATATGACAACCATTATTGAAATAAAATCATTTATATGAAATGACATGATAATGTTTTTATCTTACCAATACACTATTAATTCTATTGCATTACATTTGTATGTCGATGTTTTTTTGAAGTAAAAGAGGATGAGCTCCCAAGGTGGGAGTCACCGCAAAAGTATTATATCATTAATAAAAAAAGTTATAAAGTACATTACCTGGACTCCCAAAAATTCAGAGAGCCATACAATGAGACACAACATTTTCTAAATAAAACATCTGAATCTTAAAAACCAGCTCATTTTTTGCCAGCCAGATTGACCACAACACCGCAAAAGGTTTTGCAACATTGTCAGTGGAGCTGCCTCCAACCTTTTTTATTGTCTCCCAAAAGATCGCAAGACCACCCATATCTACCCACGGGATCACCATCTCCCTTCAAATCTTCGTCGAAGTCTCACAAGTGAAGAAAAGATGTTCTAAGTCCATATGTTCCCTGCACATGTCACAAGTCACATCTTGAATCCCCAAAATCTTCGCTCTCCTAACCTTGTCACAAAGCTTGTCTCTCCTCAGGCACCAGAGGAAAACCTTTATCCTACTTGAGATCTTGCAAGCCCAAATAATCTTCAAGTCCTTACACAAGTCGAGATCTTGTCCATTTCCACCATTTCTTAGCTCGCCATATAACTGCTTGATAGAGAATTTTGTACCCGACCACTCATAATGGTCCCTGATATGAGAGTAATCCCTTGGAATAGGAGCCACAACCAATATCTAAGAAGTTCCTCTCTCCTCCTGACAGAGAGGACCGCTGCAAAACTTAATCCCCACTCTCCGGAAATAGTCAGTTCCCTCAAAGTGGCCTACTTCGATGCTGCCATCGCAAAGAGTCTTGGGAACCACATCTCTAGAGTCCATTCGTGTAAAGTCATGAACTTAGCATCTCTCGGATCCTATATCATAAGAGCAGACTCGTCAAGAGAAAATCAACGGAATTTGTTTCGTGTGAATCGGACTTCGTTTCGATTTGTTATGATTTACGGAAGAAAGAGAAGTAAGGAGGGTTAAGAAATCATTAACCCATAATGTCTGTCATTAAGACTAATTAAGTGTGATTAAAGAAACTAATGACGGATTGAAAACTGCTGATGATCATTAGCAATACTAATCAATAGTTATCAAAAGATAAGCGTAAACTGCGAAAGTTAAATCGCGATTAGTGTAAGTTAATCACGATTAATGTTAAATAAGCATTATTAGCGAATCTAAAATAATCTGGAATGTTCTAACTTAAGCCCCAAGTTTGGGATAAGTTTTGGCCAAAATCATGGGCCAAAACCATGGGCGACTAAACCGTGGTTAAGGTCTAAACCATGGTTTTCTAACCATGGTTAGTCGTTTTCTGGAGCCTATAAATATCCACCCACCCATTCATTCTCTACGACTTCCACTACCACCACCACCCAAGGGATAGGGTTGAGAGGTCGGAAGGAGGAGTGGGAGGCAGGGAAAGAGTGCTAGCGAAGTGCTGCCGGGAGAACGAGGAGGAGGAAGGTATGATCCTCTCTTAGTTTACTTCGTAAGCTAGGCTTTCTATTCATCCTCTTTTCTTCCAAGTTTTGTTCTTGATTCGTCTTTCTTTCTGATTTGTTTCCTATTGTGGCTCAAGGAAAAATCTGTGTAACACCCTCCTTAGGTGCGGGCAGCTGTGCACGTCAGTGAACCTTGTGATTCGTTACACATTCACTCACCTAAGACGCGTGGTGTCTACCGATTCTCCATTGCTTGTTGTTCTTTTTTTCCGCTTTTATAGTTATTTTGATGGATAAATCCGTGTAATACCATACTTAGGTGCGGGCGGCTGTGCACGTCAGTGAACCCTGTGATTCGTCACACATTCACTCACCTAAGACGCGTGGTGTCTACCGATTCTCCACCGCTTGCAGTTTAATTACATTCTTTCAGTTTCACTATTATTTTCCTCTCGATTGATTTTATAAAGGAAAATCTTTTCATTTTTATTTTAAAATATGTCCCGATATAAGGGGAAACTCTGCCGAAATTTTCCGAGAAATATGTCCCGATATAAGGGGAAACTCTGCGAAATTTTTCGAGAAATATGTCCCAATATAAGGGGAAACTCTGCCAAAATTTTGCAATATATATCACCCCATATAAGGGGAAGCTCTGTCAAAATTTCAAGAGAAAATATGTTCTTCGGGTTCTCCGTGTTCTTCGCATTCTTCGTGTTCTTCGTTCGTTCTTGACACGTTCTTAGCGTTTTTGATACGAAAATGAAATTCGATCGTTTCAGGAGCCTTAAATCATCCTTTCTGAAAATGAAACACGATAAAGCACTTCATACACGAGAGAGAGCTCGATTAGGTAACGAAATCCTTCCTTTTGCTGTTGGGATTTCATATGAGATCGTTGAAATTTCTGATTTTATGTTCTTTGCCACAAAGAATCCTAATTTGATTATATTTGAGAAAATATGAAAAGTTACTTTGTGACTTCAACTAAAATAAGGTCTAAGCATCGAATTGATGCAGTGGTTTGTAATTTAAAATGAGCATAATTATGAGTATATAAATATATGAATTAATATATGGGTAAGTCTATACTCAGTATTTTATGGTTATGCAAATATAAGGCTGAATTGAGGAATTACATCATGGGAATTGATGTGTTTTAAGTTGGATCCTGAAAAGGGTCATGAGTCACGTTAAGGATGACTGGGAGTAGAACTACATGTCGGGCATCAACCTTTAGGTTTGTCGGAAGGAACCCATATTGACTTTTCCCTACCTAGGTGGTACACGGTTGCCCTGTTACGATAAGTGCGCACAAAATGAATGATTTACAACGCATGGTATCGGGAGCTAATATATTCGGGTTGAACGACGGAAGTTGTGGTCGTGTCATGTGGAGGCACGGGTGGTTCAATAGCGGCTGTGTCACGACAACATTTATTTAAAGCCGCTAGGTTATATAATTAAATGTTTGCCTGAGGTTTTAAGCAACTGAGTCCTCAATGACGGTGTGCTCCTTTGTTTGCCAGGCTGAGGGTTTGAGACCTTGATTAATAAAAGAAAAGGAAATTTTTAGGGTAGTATTGGAGGATTGGTTGAGGCGACGTGCGGCGGTATAAGCTTACCAAGATCAACACAATCTCCAATCCCAAAGGGTCCACAGCATCGGAGTCCAAGAATGGTGGGGTTCCCCTGGACTAATTCCTGACGTGGAATAGAAAAGGAATAGGACTTAAATTAATGAGAAGGAATGGAACTTTTTGTGATAACGAGTTTTCAAAAATTACACAATTTGTTTGTTTTCTCTTCTTCGTTACTTAGCATTCACTAATTTTTATCCTATGATTTATGGAAAACCCAACAGATGTCGGTGATCCATCGCAAGGACTTTAAAAATCCATCCAACTTACATATTAGACATCCAACCAGCCACAATAGCTTTTCTTTGTAAGGTAGTTAATAATATTTCTGTGTATTTCCTTCAAGCTGATGTACATATAAAGGGTTGTAGTGGGAGAATGGATCATGTAAACTTTATTTTGTGAATGGCAAAGTGTTGAAATACTTTCTTCTGAGTATTTTTATGTGGAGTTTGTTTCTGAATGTTAGTTGTGATTGCTAAATAAATTATTGCTGAGTAACCAGATCCAGATATGGGAGGATCCGACAGCTCGAGATTCGGGGTCGCGACAGATTGGTATCAGAGCCTGATTACTCCATTAATTTATTTAGTAATTAACAACTATGAGTGGTATTCAGAAACTAAGGTTATATTGAGATACTTTGATCTTAATAATTGACTGCAATACTGAAAAACGAGAAAACGAGAGCCGCTAAATAATGGTCTGACAAATCAGACTCACTGTCGCTGAGGCGACTACTCAAGCCTTCACATTTATCAACAATCAACCCACACAATTAATTAAGCAATCAAGAGCAAGGATCAAAATTTATTATACCCTACTAAGAATGTAATGTGGCAAGCAAGTATGGGTCGAACACAGGAAGCAACGGAGTAAAGCAAGTAGACAAAAAGTCAAGCCCTATGCCTTGTGAACTACTTAGCCAATTGAGACTTTTTGTGGGTTTTTAAATTTTAAATTTTTTATTTAATTTTTAGTTTTTATATATTTATTTTTTATTTTAATTTACTGATTTTTATATTTTTCTTCTTATATTTTATATTTTTATATTTTCTTTTTGAAATAATATATAAAGCTATTTAGAATATATATAATACAAGAGAGATAAAAGGGAGATAAAAATGGAATAAAACACTCAAAATACAGGAAATAAAATGTTTTTGTTGTTTTTATATTTTTTTAATGTTTTTGTGATTTTTCTAGATTTTCCTATTTTTTGGTATTTTTAAAGTAAAAAATACTAGTAAACAGTGAAATAAGTTGTTGGCCGAGATTAAAATGAGGATGAAAAATACCAAATAGTGTCAAAAATTCCTCAAATTAATTTTAAAATAAAACTAATAAATAGAGAAAATTCAGATACAATAATTGTATTTTTAGGATTTTTTAAGATTTCTAAGATTTTTATGAAGGTTTTTGGGTTTTTCTAATTTTTAGAAGTTTTCTTTTGTATTTTTTAGTGATTTTTGGAAATAAGTTTACACACTAAAATAAGAAAAATATATTTTTTAGGGAATTGTTTAAGGTGTTTTTATAATTTTTATGGATTTTATAAAGCAAATAGGGCTGAAAATGTTTGTTTTTGATTTTTTATAAATATTAAAATGCAATAAAAATGGAAAATAAAAATATGACGTGAAACTACTATGCAACAGGAACACAAGGTGATTTTTGTAGATTTTTTCGCAATTAGATGCATGAAATAAATACTAGAAACATCAAGAAAATACATACATGCAGGGGCATTTTTGTAAATAGAGCACAGTCCAGGGGCCTATATGAATTTTTTCCACAAAAGATATAACGTATTAAACAAATTCCAGGATCGATGGTACGTATCCAAAACCCCAGGGACACGCCTGCAAAAATGCCCAGGTACGCACGTGCTACGCACGCGTCCTAGAGAACCTAAAAGCAATAAACAAAAATCTAGGGCTTCAAATGCAAAGTATACAAAGTTTTAAAATGGTCGCTGAAAGTTTAAGTATTAAATAGAATTACAAAATGGGGCGAGGGCTTTAATGCAAAATACCCTCGCAAAGGCGCGATCGAACGATGGAATCTTGCCCACTTATCCACGTATCGGGCTCTTGTGTGCCGATGACGTTTCGCGAATGGAGGGCTGAGATTAGATCCCAGCCCTGGATCTGACGGTGCTGGCGGCCCGCAATCCGACGGTGCAGCGCGCTCCACTTATACACGTGGCACGCTCCTGTAGCGCGATGCCCCTTCGTTTTGACTGCTGAGATTAGATGCTTCCTTGACGATAGAACGACTGGCACGAATGCGATCCAACGACAGCTGCAGAGTCTGGTCGCAGCCCTTGATCGGACGACAAAGAGGCGTGAACGAAGAACATGGAAGAACGTCGGGTCAGACGAGCTTCCCCGGCCTTGCTCCTCCTCTCTGGTGGCGTTTGAAGTTCCAAAATGGGCTGACGAGCTCACTGGAAGGGGCCTTTGAACACTGGGGTCTTCAAAACACTTCTGTGAAGACCAGAGCTCACCCTCGGCGACGACGGAGCACGGTGGCTCCAGGTACCTCCAGTGAGGCACAAAATCGACCCCAGATGCGTTGTCGAGCTTCAGGCCTACAGAAAAAGTGTGAAGGCGTCGGGGGCAAAATGCCCCGACTCCATGGAGGGTTGAATGGCGTTGGAACGCGTGAGATGAATGGTTGCGGGAAGGTGGCCGGAGGTGCGCTCCGACGAAGTGGGTGACTGAATGTTTTGATGATTTGAATGCTAACCTAAAGATGGGGTTTTGATCCTACAACTGCTGGGAACTTATAGATGCAAAATACACAAAAGAAAGTGAAACAAAAACGCTCACCGGAGCTGCACCACGGCGAGGTTGATTGGTTAGCTCTGGTGAGGTGGATTGACCTCAATTTGACGCCTCCTTGTCCCTCGAAAAGCCCACCGTGCTCCTGCTGTCACCAGAAGTGTAGTCAAGGATTTTGGGTAGGGTTTAGGTGGTGGAAGAGGGATCAAGCATGAGAGAGAAGAAGGGGGTTCTATTTGAAGAGTTGACAACCGGGGCTGAAAGATCGATGGCGACAGCTCGGTGCAACGATCCACATCCCAAGGAGAGCTGTGGGCGTGAATAACCACAAGTCGAGGAAGAAAAGTCACGAAGAGACCAAGACGAGATGGTGCTTGGCGTGGCCTCCAAAAAATCATGAAGTGGGTCAAAAACCAAAGTTCTGACAAAGCTATAGGAGGAGGTCAGACAGATGACCTCGGGTCAACTGTCAGAGCCACTTGGTTGGTCCACATGGACCAACCAGGAAAAATTCTACAAAAATCAATTGTAAAATTATTTAAAAATAGAAAATGATTTTATTATTTTTTTAAATAAAAATTGTATATTATTTTATAAATTATTTTATAATGATTTTTATTTATTTTTTAGAGTGATAAAATTACAAGTTACCTCTTATACCCTTTATAGGTATCTTTATCTATATATTTTAATATTTTATTTTTATTTTGTACATTTATTTTATTTATTTTGTGTATTATTTTATAAATTTATAGAATATTTTTATACATTTAAATATATTTTTATTTATTTTTTTGAAGTGTTTTATACACCTAATAAAATAAAAGTATGAATTATACATGTATATTTATAGATCTTATACCTTTGTATTTTAAACAAGTATTTTATTTTGTATTTTCTTTAGGTTTTTATTCTGATGTTAATATACACATAAATTATAAAAATATTTACAAAATTATAAAAAATAAAATTATAAAAATAATGAATAAATAAAAAAAAGAATAATTTAATCTGTACAAGTATACAATAGGGGTCCAAAATTCAACTTTCAAGCCGTAGCTCCGCCAAATGCGAAACCAACACCACTAAATGGCTTATTAAAAATTATATACAATTAAAGATGAGTTTGATGCATTTTGAGTTTTTATTTGCGAGATACAGGTCTGGGAAGTTGGGATTTTGGAATTTTATTCAGATCATAACTTTTTATTTGTAAATTATTTTTGAGTGAAATTAATTTTGTATTTTTATTTATTTAATTATCTACAACTTTCATGTACAAAGTTTCTTTATTTGAAGTATAAAAATTGGAACAAAAAATGGGCCCCAAAATGAATAAAGAATGGGTTAAATAAAAGGTATTTTTATTGTATTCTGGCCCTTATCTCCCCCTACTTTATTCCTTGTCGACCCATTCATCGAGATGCCTAGGTCTCAGGGTTTCGAGTCATAAAATATTTACAATATTTTATTCTTTTTCTTTTCTTTTATTTATTCTATAATTTTGGCATTAAAAAAATAGTATTTTATGCACATTTTATACACAAATGCATGGATGATAAAATGCATGTTTTAACGCTATTTACATGCAGTTACTAGGGTTTTTAAGGCCAAAATGATAGAATAAAGATGATGAAACGTAGATTCATCAAATACCATTCACAAGTTATTGTCCCTTACGTACATCATGCTAAGATATATAGGACCTAACCTTTGGCCTTGACTTATCCCATGATCATGGCAGACCAAGATGTGTCTAAACAATTAGTGGCTATGATGACAATGCTCCAAGACATGGGGCAAAGGCAGCAAACATTGGAGGAGAGGCTCAATGCACAAGCTGAGAGACCCGAGGCATCTAAGCCTGCAGATGCTAGGATTGAAGGTTCTGTCTATCTTTCCGAGGAAGAATCTAGTTACCATCCTTCAACTGAGTCTGCTCCTACCCCAGCTGAAGGAGCAATGGAGAAGGCCCTTCTTAGACACCAAACTTTACTAGACAATTATCGAAAGGAAAAGATTCCTCGATTTAAAGGCATAGATACACCTACTAAGGCACAGCTATGGCTTGATGACATCAACAGGATGTTGAGAATAATACACGCACCAACAGATAGTTGGGTACACTTTGCTAATTATTCCTTAGCAGACTATGCAAGACGATGGTGGAGAGCCATTTCCAAGAAATTAGTAGATCCTGTTCCATGGGATGTTTTTGAAGAAAGGTTCCGAGCCCACTTTTGTCCCTCCCATTGAGAAGAATTGAAGAGGAGGGAGTTAACTTCTTTGACCCAAGGATCCAAGAATGTACGAGATTATCATATTCACTTTACAGAGCTGCTACGTTACTCCCTAGCTTTAGAAGCTTCACCACAAAGGTGTCTTACCAAATTTGTTAGCGGTCTTCAGGGAGATTTGAGAGAGAAGCTTGCAGGTTTTAGAGCCACCACTGTAGATGAAGCCATGGACATCACCTCTCGTATTAAGATGGAGAGGGATGAAAACCGCCAAAGAAGAAGCTTTCACTTTACTGGTGGACCATCCAAACGTAAGGCGAATTATAACCGGAGAGACAATCGTTATCATCCAGTCGGGTCTATTATAAGCCTGCCACATACTTTGGGCCAGGAATTATCTATAAGAAAGGGTTTCTCTAGACCTCCACTATATCCTCGCGACTCAGCAGCAGGAGCTATCACTTCTATGGCTGGGTCTTCAGCTCAAACAGGAGCACGTGTGTGTTTTTACTGTCATCGGGAAGGCCACATCAAGAAAGATTATTTAAAGTTGAGAGGGCCAGGGTTTAAACCAACCCCAATTAACAGTATAACATCCACCTCGATCAATGGAGCAACACGCAGAGGAAGACATGGTAGAGGTCGTGGCTCACAAGGAGCGTCTCCTACACAGCAACCACCACAAAGTGTTGCAGTTTCTAGCTTGCCTAATCCTAATGACCAGCTCAATGCAATCACTGAAGAACAAGCCTACAATTCAGGCACAGTCGTACGAGGTACCGTTACTATTCATGACTTTTTAGTACATGCCTTATTTGATTCTGGTGCTTCACATTCATTTATTGCTCGACGGTTAGTACCCATTTTGGGTAAGATACCAGTAGAAGTACAACAGTCCTATCTAATCAAGGGACCAGGAGGACAAGTATTTATAATTTGAGAAATCCTGGATAATTGTATAGTAGTGATAGCGGGACATCAGTTACCTGTTTCACTACTACCAATAGAAATGGAGGACTTTGATCTTATCCTAGGGATGGATTGGCTAGAAAGGCATCATACATGTCTTGACTGTTTTCAGAAGACAGTAACGTTTCACCTTCCTAACTCGATAGAGTTCCAGTTCGTTGGAAATACATCAAATGATAATATCGAATATATCTCTACATTGAAGGCACAACAGTTATATGAGTAAGAGTGCCAAGGTTATTTAGCTTATGTAACCACTACATCAGGGTCAGACAAAATGATGGAAGATATACCTATAGTGTGCAAGTTTCCTGATGTATTTCCAGAGGAACTACCTGGATTACCACCTGAGCGAGAGATTGAATTTGAAATCTCTCTCATACCTGATACTCAGCCTATCTCTATCCCTCAGTATAGGATGGCACCAGCTGAGTTACGAGAGTTAAAGGTACAGTTGCAAGAATTGTTAGATAAAGGATTCATTCGTCCTAGTACTTCACCATGGGGTGCGCCTGTCTTATTTGTCAGGAAAAAGGATGGGTCAATGCGGTTGTGCATTGACTATAGACAACCAAACAAGAAGACCGTAAAGAACAAGTATCCTCTGCCAAGAATAGATGATCTCTTTGATCAGTTACAGGGTTCAACTGTGTATTCCAAGATTGATTTAAGATTTGGATACCATCAGTTGAAAATTAAAGATACATATATTCCTAAGACAACTTTTCGAACTAGATACAGGCATTATGAATTCTTAGTTATGCCTTTTGGACTGATAAATGCCCCAGCAGCCTTCATGGATCTCATGAATAGAATATTCAAGGAGTTCTTAGATCACTTTGTAGTAGTCTTTATTGATGATGTGCTTATTTACTCCAAGGATAAGTATCTGCATGAACACCATCTCAGGCAGGCACTTGAAATTCTAAGGAAGAACAAACTGTATGCTAATTATAGCAAATGTGACTTCTGGCTATCTGAAGTATCTTTCTTAGGCTATGTTATTTCGGGGGAAGGTATATCAGTTGATCCTACAAAGGTTAGTGCGGTGATGAGTTGGAAACGCCCGAAGACTGTCACAGAAATACGATCTTTTCTGGGATTAGCTGGATATTATAGAAGATTTGTGAAGGACTTTTCATGAATAGCATTGCCAATGACTAGGTTGACCCATAAGGAAGTTCCATTCATAAGGTCAGATGCATGTGAAATAAGTTTTCAAACACTGAAAGAATGCCTAACATATGCAACCATCCTTACTCTACCCTCAGGGAGTGAAGGGTTTATAGTGTACACTGACGCATCTAAAGAAGGACTTGGGACGATTCTTATGCAACATGGTAAGGTAGTTGCGTATGCATCACGACAGCTTAGGACACATGAGAAGAACTACCCAACACATGACCTTGAATTAGCTACCGTAGTTTTTGCTTTAAAGATATGGAGACACTACCTGTATGGTATTACTTTTGAAATATTCACCGATCATAAAATCTTGAAATATCTATTTGATCAAAAGGAGCTTAATATGAAATAGAGACGGTGGCAAGAATTGCTGAAAGATTATGATTGCACTATCTCCTACCACCTTGGTAAGGGGAACGTCGTAGCAGATGCCCTTAGCAGAAGAACTTATTCGCCTAGGTTAGTGAGTGCTATCCACTTCTGGGGTTTACTATCAACGTTAAGTGAATGGAAACCATTTAATAGTAGTGATGATACTATAACTATTCCTCACCGATACAAGCTAGAGATCTAGGATAAAATAAAGAAAGGATAGGAGGATGGTCCAGTCCTTAAAGACTTGAGACAACAACTTGAGAAGAATGAGATAGAGGGATTCCAGATACAAGATGGGTTACTATATAACCATCACAGAGCTTGTGTACCAGATATACCTGAACTGAGGAAAGACATTTTACGTGAAGCTCATTATTCTAGATTATCTATTCATCCAGGAATTACGAAGATGTATAAGGATCTTCATTCATACTTTTGGTGGCCAGGAATGAAGAAAGATGTTGCTGAGTTCGTGAATTCATGTTTTACTTGCCAACAGGTAAAAGCTTCACACTAAAGCCACCAGGATTGTTACAACCTCTCCCTATACCTGAGTGGAAATGGGAAAGCATTTCCATGGACTTCGTTACTGGTTTACCTCAGATGACTGGTGGTAAAGATAGTATATGGGTAATAATAGATCGTCCGACCAAGGTAGCACACTTCATTCCAATAAGCTTATCTTTCACTCCAGACCAGCTTGCTGAGTTATATATCACACATGTGATCCGCCTCCATGGTATCTCAAAGGAAGTAGTTTCCGATCGAGATTCACGATTCACCTCACACTATTGGGAGAACTTCATGAAAGCCTTAGGTACACAGTTATACTTGAGCACAGCATATCATCCACAAACAGACGATCAGTCAGAACATACGATTCAGATACTAGAGGATATGCTACAAGCATGTGCCTTAGAATGGAATGGATCGTGGATTAAACATTTGCCTCTTGCAGAATTCACCTACAATAACAGTTACCATACAAGTTATTGTATGGCACCATTTGAAGCACTTTATGGACGTAGGTGTACTACTACTTTGTGTTGGCAAGAGGTCGGAATAAAGAATCTTTATGATTCATATATACTCCAGGAGACACGGGAAGCTGTAGAGCTTGCTCGAAAAAGACTAATAACTGCCCAGAGTCGCCAGAAAAGCTATAGTGATACAAGGCGAAGAGACCTTGAATTTGAGGTAGGTGACTTTGTATTTCTCAAAGTATCACCTATGAAGGGTGTTCAGAGGTTTGGATTGCATGAGAAGTTAGCACCCAGGTTCGTGGGTCCCTTTGAAATTATTCAACGGATTGGAAAAGTTGACTATAGACTTGCGCTTCCTCCACATCTTTCGACAATACATGATGTATTTCATGTATCAAATATGACAAAGTACGTTAGGGATCCAGAGCATAATATAAGTTATGCTGATTTACATTTTGAGCCAGACTTGACATATCAAGAGATACCTGTGCAAATACTTGAAAGGGATATCAAGAAGTTGAGAAACAAAGAGGTGACTCTAGTTAAAGTATTGTGGCAGAACCAAGAGTTTGAAGAAGCCACATGGGAACCTGAGGCAGAAATGAGAGAGAAATACCTGTACTTGTTTGAATGATAACACTATGTATTATGTATATGTTCATTATAAATGAAAGGATGTTCATCCTCTTTAAGGTTGTTATGTTTCAATCCTCTTTAAGGTTGTTATGCCTGCATTTCTAGTCTCGAGGACGGGACTTACTTTAAGGTTGTTATAATTGTATAGCCATGAACTTTGCATCTCTCGGATCCTATATAATAAGATCTGACTCGTCAAGAGAAAACAAACGGAATTTGTTTCGTGTGAATCAGACTTCGTTTCGATTTGTTATGATTTTCGAAAGAAAGAGAAGTAAGGAGGGTTAAGAAGTTATTAACCCATAATGGCTATCATTAAGACTAATTAAGTGTGATTAAAGAAACTAATAACGGATTGAAAACTGCTAATGATCATTAGCAACACTAATCAATAGTTAGTAAAAGATAAGCGTAAACCGTGAAAGTTAAATCGTGATTAGTGAAAGTTAATCACGATTAGTGTTAAATAAGCATCATTAGCGAATCTAGAATAATATGGAATGTTCTAACTTAAGCCCTAAGTTTCGGATAAGTTTTGGCCAAAACCATGGGCCAAAACCATGGGCCGCTAAACCATGGTTAAGATCTAAACCATGATTTTCTAACCATGGTTAGTGGTTTTCTGGAGCCTATAAATACACACCTACCCATTCATTCTTTACGATTTCCACTACCACCACCACCACCCAAGGGATAGGGTTGACAGGTTGGGAGGAGGAATGAGAGGCGGGGAAAGAGCGCTAGTGAAGCGCTGTCGGTAGAACGAGGAGGAGGAAGTATGATCCTCTCTTAGTTTGCTTCGTAAGCTAGGCTTTCTATTAATCTTCTTTTCTTCCAAGTTTTAGTCTTGATTCATCTTTCTTTTCGATTCGTTTCCTGTCATGGTTCGAGGAGAAATCTGTGTAACACCCTACATAGGTGCGGGCGGCTGTGCACGTTAGTGAACCCTGTGATTCGTCACACATTCACTCACCTAAGACGCGTGGGGTATACCGATTCTCCATTGTTTATTGTTCTTTTTTTCGCTTTTATAGTTATTTTGAAAGATAAATCCACGTACTACCCTACTTAGGTGCGGGCGGCTGTGCAAATCAGTGAACCTTGTGATTCGTCACATATTCACTCACCTAAGACGCATGGTGTCTACCGATTATCAACTGCTTGCAGTTTAATTATATTCTTTCAGTTTCGCTGTTGTTTTCCTCTCGATTGATTTTATAAAGGAAAATCTTTTTATTTTTATTTTAAAATATGCCCCTATATAAGAGGAAATTCTGCCAAAATTTTTCGAGAAATATATCCCGATATAAGGGGATACTCGGCCAAAATTTTCCGAGAAATATGTCCCGATATAAAGGGAAACTCTGCCTAACTTTTCCTAGAAATATCACCCCATATAAGGGGAAGCTCTGCCGAAATTTCAAGAGAAAATATGTTCTTCGAGTTCTTCGTGTTCTTCGTGTTCTTTGTGTTCTTCGTTCGTTCTTCGCATTCTTGACACATTCTTAGCATTTTTGATACGAAAATGAAATTCGACCGTTTCAGGAGCCTTAAATCATCCTTTCTGAAAACGAAACACGATAAAACACTGCATACGCGAGAGAGAGCTCGATTAGGTAACGAAATCCTTCCTTTTGTTGTTGGGTTTTCATATGAGATCGTTGAAATTTCTGATTTTATGTTCTTTGCTAAAAGAACCCTAATTTGGTTATTTTTGAGAAAATATGAAAAGTTACTTTGTGACTTCAACTAAAATAAGGTCTAAGCATCGAATTGATGCGGTGGTTGAGAAAGTTAGAGTTTGTAAGTTAAAATGAGCATAATTATGAGTATATAAATATATGAATTAATATATGAGTAAGTCTATACTCAGTATTTTATGGTTTTGTAAATATATTGCTGAATTGAGGAATTACATCATGAGAATTGATGTGTTTTAAGTTGGATCTGGAAAAGGGTCGTGAGTCACGTTAAGGATGACTGCGAGTAGAACTACATGTCGAGCATGCAACCTGTAGGTTTGTCGGAAGGAACCCGTATTGGCATTTCCCTACCTAGGTGGTACACGGTTGCCCTGTTATGATAAATGCACACAAAATGAATGATTTGCAACGCGTGGTACCGGGAGCCAATATATTCGGGTTGAACGATGGAATATGTGGTCGTGCCATGTGGAGGCACGGGTGGTTCAATAGCGGCTGGGTCACGACAACATGTATTTAAAGTTAATAGGTTATATAATTAAATGTTTTCCTATGGTTTTAAGCAACCGAGTCCTCAAGGACGGTGTGCTCCTTTGTTTGTCAGGCTGAGGGTTTGAGACCCTGATTAATAAAAGAAAAGGAAATTGTAGGGTAGTATTGGAGGATTGGTTGAGGCGACGTGCGACGACATTAGCTTACCAAGATCAACACAATCTCCAATCCTGAAAAGTCCACAGCTTTGGAGTCCGAGAATGGTGGGACTCCCCTGGACTAATCCCTGACGTGGAATAGAAAAGGAATATGACTTGAATTAATGAGAAGAATGAAACTTTTTGTGATAACAAGTTTTCAAAAATTACACAATTTGTTTGTTTTATCTTCTTCGTTACTTAGCGTTCGCTAATTTTTATCCTATGATTTATGGAAAACCCAACTGGTGTCGATGATCCATCGCAAGGACTTTAAAAATCTATCCAGCTTACATACTAGACATCCAACCAGCCATAGTAGCTTTTCTTTATAAGGTAGTTAGTAATATTTCTGTGTATTTCCTTCAAGCTGATGTACATGTAAAGGGTTGTAGTGGAACAATGGATCATGTAAACTTTATTCTGTGAATGACAAAGTGTTGAAATACTTCCTTCTGAGTATTTTTATTTGTAGTCTGTTTCTGAATGTTAGTTGTGATTGCTGAATAAATTATTTCTGAGTAACCAGATCCGGATATGGGAGGATCCGACGGCCGGAAATTCAGGGTCGCGACAATTCTCCTGTACAATCATCCCTTCAAAATCTCAGGCCTCTCCCATCCCCTAGCTTAGGCATCAACCTATATGATATGAGCCTCAGAACCTCCCGTACCCCTTTCCATAGGGGTGACTCAAATAGAGTAGTCCTTGCAATCAACCCACCTTTCACCTCATAGATCCTTCTAATTAATCTTGTGGCTAGATCATCTGATCACCCCCAAATGCGCAGCACCCACTTTGCCACCAGAGCCATGTTCATGCACGCCAAATCCCGAACTCCGAAACCCCTGATCCCTAGTTCTTGTGATCTCCTCCCATGCCACCAGATGCATTCCTGACCTTTGTTGTTTCCCGTCTGACTAGAAGAATATTCTCATTAGCTTTTCAATCTTCTTTCTCACCCTAACTAGCATCATCTTAGTGGAGAAAAAGAAAGTTGGAATGGAGGATAGGAAATGCTTCAGCAAAATTAGCTTACCACCCTTGGATAAGGAAACTGCCTTCCAACCACCCAGTTTCCCCTCTATCTTCTGGATAACTACATCCCAATCTGCCACTGTGAGCTAACTAGCCACCAATGGAAGACCCAGGTAGGTAATCGGTAGGTCCCCCAACTGACAGCCAAGCAGCTCTGCTATTCTGGTCCTTTCTTCATTTTGTAACCCAAAGGTGATTACAACTGATTTTTGGAGATTTATCTTTATCCCAGATAGACTACTAAAAGTGTCCAGTAACTGAGTTGCTCTACCAATCATTTCATTCTCCCCATCTAGAAAAAGCACTGTGTCATCAGAATACTGCAGTAAGGGCACAGAGATGTCAACCATACGAAAACCCTGACACCAGCCACCATCAACCGCCTGTCTCAACATGACAGCCAATGCATCCGCAACAAGAACAAAAATCATGGGCGCTAGAGGACATCCCTGCACTCCTCTATGAGGCTGGAAGAAACCCCCCTCTGGCCGCCCATTCACTAAGACCGAGAAGGAAGATGTAGTGATACATCTCTTCATCCATGAAATTCAATCTTCTGGGAACCCTCTTCTCCTCAGTGACATCCATAAGAAGATCCAGTCCACACAATCATAAGCTTTTGCAAAATCAATCTTCCACAATACACCCTTTGCACCACTGCATCTCCACTGTAAGCAAATCTCCGATGCCACAACTAAGCCATCTGTCATTTGCCGACCAGGAATGAACACGTATTGGCCCTCCAGAACAATAGACTCTAAGAACCCTCTGAGCCTATTTGCCAACACTTTTTCCACAATGAGGTACATATCGTTCGAAAGCGCAATTGGTCTGAAATCTTCAACTCTTGATGGGTGATCTTCTTCGGAAGCAAAAATAACATTGCCCTATTGACCTTCTCGAACCCCCTGTTCCCTTTTCTAAACTCTTCTAGCACCTCTAGGATCTCAACCTTAAGCATGTCCCAAAACTCTTTGTAAAAAAAATGCCGGGAATCCATCCGGCCTTGGTGCTCCTTCCGCACTCAGACCCCAGACTGTCCTCTTCACCTCAACCTTCGAGAATGGTGCCACCAGCTCCTCCACTTGCCCTGGTGACATGGACTTCACCCCCCTCCCTGATGAATCCCGTATTCATCATGCTAAAATTGGTCATTTAGGCTATGTTCCCCAACATTTAAATGCATTTAATCATTAACAGAACATCATTAGCATTCATACATGTGTTAATAATATTTGCATTTCATCATGCATAATTGCATTAAAATCCCAAGTGTAAATTAGCCCAAAAAGCTGCTAACTTCTCTTATTTTTAGTTAATTCATCCTAACTCCAATTAACCCCAAACCACTCCATTATGTAGATATTACTAACCTTATTAAATAAAAAATACAAAAAATTACTAACTCCAATAAGTATCAAATAATCCCAAAGTCCAATTTCACATATGACGGACTAAAACAAGCATATCTCCCACATACAGTGTCCGATTTTGGTCTACTCACGTTTAAAGTACTCTATTTTCAATTACCTTCAAAACAAGACCAATTTCGTAAAATTCGGAGCTCATATGTGAAAGTTGGGTTTTGGGCCTCTTTTGCGCATTTTGACTTTTTGCTATTTTTGACCTGAGTTTTTATGTTCATAATTAACCCTTTTAATTTTATTTCTTTTTCATTTATGTTCTTTGATGAAAGTTTTATTAAGCGACACAAAGATCCAAATCCATGTTAAAACTGAAATCAAAGAAACTGACTAAGTCCAAGTGTCAATTATCGGTCTGTGCAAAAATTGTGTGTTTCTTACTTCTATTTTATTTTCTTATTTTCTTATTTCTTAAAAATACAAAAAAATTAGATTAGTGTGTAATTAATTTTCTTGTATTTTATTGTATTTTTTAGATATTTTATCCTCTCCAAAAATATAAAAAAATACAAAACTCCAAAAGCCGGTTTTCTATACACATGGAGAACCACTGAAAATACCACTTCACACGGAAGACCTCTTTTGCTCCTGAGTCCCTCATGAAAGTTGTAGATCTCATCGAGACGAACAACTTTCATGGAGGAATTTTTTTCATCCGAGGTCTCCTTCTATTTCTTTTCTAATTTTCTTCATCTTTTCAATTTTTTTGGGGTGACACGTGGCAGCTCCAGGGCGTGCCACGTGGCACCCCCATCTGCTGAACCCTCTCTCCTCATGCACGTGCTACGCACGTGCCGCCTGCCCCTTCCACACGCACGTGTGCAGCACGTGCCGACCCCCTCTCCTTCTTCCACCTCCTGCCGTTACAACCGTCCTCCCCTAACCCACCGGCAGCCACTCCTCCTCCCTCATAACCGCCACCATCAGCCATCACTCCGCCCCATTAGCCGTTACTCATCTCGCCGCCTATAAAACTCTCCCCTCTCCAACATTCCACCCCATGTGCCATTTACCAAGCTCAGTAAGAGGGTTGGTGACAGCAGCCCTCCATGCATCCTTCGAGCCTGTCGGTGTGATCCAAGGGCATTCCTTGTCCTTGCGGCCGCTAACGGCTAAGCTCGCTCCTTCACCGAGGAGCTCGAGCGACGACAGGAGGTGGCCATCGCCACTCCAGATCCAAGGCTATCCTTCTTCTATATCTTCCTTTGTCTCTTCTCTCTTCTCTACAGATCACCACCAACACCCCAACAACCCTCTGCTCCCGACGCTTCTCTATTCACCACGCCGCTGATGAATCTACATTTCATCATCTTTATTCTATCATTTTGGCCTTAAAAACCCTAGTAAATATATGTAAATAGTGTTAATTCATGCATTTTATCTTTCATGCATATTTGTGTAAAATGTGTGTAAAATGCGGGTTTTAAAGCCAAAATTATAGAATAAAGAAAATAAAAGAAAAAGAATAAAATATTGTAAATAATTTATGACCCGAAACCTCGAGACCTAGGCATCTCGATGACTAGGTCGACAAGGAATAAAGTAGGGGGAGATAAGGGCCAGAGTACAATAAAAATACCTTTGTTTTTATTTCATTCTTTATTCATTTTGGGACCTATTTTTGGTTCCACCTTTTATACTTCAAATAAAGAAACTTTGTACATGAAAGGTTTAGATAATTAAATACAGAAAAATACAAAATTGATTTCACTCAAAAATAATACATAGATAAAAAGTTATGATCTGAATAAAATTCTAGAATCCCAACTTCCTAGACATGTATCTCCTTAATAAAAACTCGAAATGCATCAAACTCACCTTTAATTGTATATAATTCAAAATAATCTATTTAATGGCAGTGGTTTCGCATTTGGTGGAGCTACGGTTTGAAAGTTGAGTTTTGGACCCCTACTATAAACTTGTACAGATTAAAATATTCGTTTTATTATTTATTTATTATTTTTACCATTTTATATTTTTATAATTTTATAAATATTACTTATAGTTTATTTGTACATTAAAATCAGAATAAAAACCTAAATAAAATACAAAATAAAATACTTGTATACGACTTACATAGGTATAATACCGGTATATATACCTACATAATTAACACTTCTATTTTATTAAGTGTATAAAACACTTCAGAAAAATAAAATAAAAATATTTTTAAGTGTATAAAAATACTTTATAAATTTATAAAATAATACAAAAATAAATAAAATTAAATACACAAAATAAAAATAAGGTATTAAAATACATAAATAAAGATACCTATAAAGGGTATAAAAGGTAACGTATATTTTTATACCTCAAAAAAATAAATAAAAATCACAATAAAATAATTCATTAAATAATAAACATTTTTTATTTAATAACCAAAAAATAATAAATTGATTTGCTATTTTAAATTGATTTTACAAAGTATTTTCCAGGCTTTTTCCTGGTTGGTCCACATGGACCAACCAGGAGGGCGGGAGAGTTGACCGCGTGTCAACTCTCTGACCCCCCAACATGTTCCCTGTCAGAAATGGTTTTTTGTCTGCCTTTGCGGATTTTTCGAGGATGGTTCTTGCATCTTTTGATGTCGTCGTCTTCATGACTTTCGCTCCTCGTCCATTGCTCTTACACGCCTATAGCTTGCCTTGGGCTTTGGATCATCACATCGCTCGATACGCCTTGATCTTTGAGCCACCACGACCATCCATTCAAAAACGCCCCTTCCTTCGTTTGCATTTTTAACATCCTTTGACCCCTTTTGCCCCTCTTCTTTCGCGCTCCGGACCGGTGGTGGTGATAGCACCACCTCCAACCGATCGAGGCGGCGCAAGGCCGGTCTTTGGCATGTCTCCATCTATCTCCGGTGAGCCTTCACCGTTGAGGTGTTGCTTCCCATTCACCGGTGAGGTACCTCCATTTTATTGCTTTTTTCTTGCGTATTCTTATTTCCAGTAGCTTAAACATCCATCTCCCATCCTCCATCTCGCCTGAGAACCATTCATTCGCTTTCGCCACCTCCTCGCCGGAGCTTGCTCCGGTGAGCCTTGTTTCCACCTCTCCACGCTGTTTCGTCCACCTAGGGGTCGCGGCAATTTACCTGCGACCGTTTTAACAATTTTGTTGTAGGTAACTGGGCTATAGGGACGTCTGGAGCACATTTTGATCCTCGACGGAATACCTTGGAGCTCTCCCGCTCCGCTGCCCCCGTGCGAGGACGTCGACACACGCCGACGATTTTTGAGGACCCAGACGCTTAGATGACATCTTGATCATCGAAAATCGGAGTGCGTAAATCGATGTAAAAACCGAGTCGTTGTGCACAAGATAGAGGACGAATCAATAATAAAATTTATATCCGAAACTCAAGTTAACATAACACACATGAAATGTGTGCGTGTATAGATGTGAGCAATGGGTTGAACACAGGGAGGCAGATTTGATGTATCAAGTTACTTCTTTTCATTGCTTTAAATAAGAAAATGAATGGATGTGAACTTTACGGAGAACAAAACAATCTAACAACGGAGATTTCTATATCATCAAAATCGAATGCAAGCTAGAAAGGACATGAAAATGAAACTTGTGAAATTCCTTCACTAATGTAAAACTCTAGCATCTATCTAGAGAGAAGTTGTAAACAGAGAAGGAACATAATCAAAAGTAACTGCAGGATTTCACCAAATAGACCATCGAAAAAAATATTCAAGGAAGTTAGATAACCAAAGATTCCATCGAAGTAGAACATAGGATAAACGGGTACATGATCTTCTAATGAAGTTATGATAAAAGAAGGTCTGTGCATTCTCCCCTTGGTTAAGTTGTTGACCACTGGTATAAAGAGATCCGTCGTTGGGATGCTGTAGCCACTGAGAGTCACAAAACCACGCGCCGAGGAGCCAATATATGATTACTCCTTCCTCCCGTAGATGGGCTTTCCTGCTTCTATTCTTGTTGTGTATTCCACGCCACCATTTATCTTGAATCAAGAGAGAACTTTGACAAACGTTTCTGCAGGAAACATGGTATTAAAAGCAACAAAAGGCAACAAAATGAAATGCAACTTAAAAGAAATATTAAGACAAAAGTACGACAAAAAATATGAAATGAGATTGAGGCATGGGAGGAGATCTTGGAAGGGGGAGAAGATGGTTGCATAGATGTTGCTCGTGGCGATCTGCACTTCTATTCCTCGGACCACTGTGATGTCCTCGTGGTTTCCAGCCCGCCTTTTGCACGCCGATCTCCTTCTCATTTTATCCCCATTCGTGCATGATGGTTGGTGGCCCATTGATACCGAATGCTTGATTACAGCCCGAGAATTTCGTGATTTGCTTGAGTCGTTAGTGTGAGGCGTGCAATTTTGGCAGGAATAAAAGCAGAAAAATAGGGCTCTGTCAATTCTGGACAGTGAGGAGGAGGTGTCGTGCGAATCCATTACATGATTCTCGTGTATTTGGATCTGCCGCAAAAGGAAATATCGAGTGTACCGGTCCATTGGTTGCAAGGGATAGTTGTGATTTGATGAGATGGATGAATCTGTATGCTTAATTCCTGCCCATAGCTGGAATGATTCCAATCAATCCCACGAAATTTGGGACAGTTTATACCTTTTCTAGGAAATTTATTGGCCATCGGATTTAGAAAGAGGCCCAGCCATATAATTCGATCATGAATTTTTGCACGAGGCTCCACGATGCATGTGGGTGATCAAGGTAGATGAGATACAACAGGCGAATTTCATGTAAAGATCAGCACGATTTTCATGCAAAACCACCACGTGCGCAGAACTCTGATGATTTATATAGATTTGTTTTTAAACCAGACAGTGGCATTTATGCAGGTGGTTTAGATGTCCAAGTCGTCAAAAGAGAGGGAACGTGAGCTTCATTTGAGTTGCATGCACGTAGAGAAAGGGAGGAATGACGTGAGATGTTGTTTTGTTGCTATCTTTATTTCTTTTGCATGGAAATGGAGTGTGTGGAGATAGGGAGAGCTCTCTACGTGCATGGGATTAAAAGGGATTTAAGCCATGATGTGCATTCAAGTAATGGGGCATTTTGCATAAAAGTCCAAAAGAGGGTGGATTTATTGAAAGGCCCTGAGATTTCTTTTGATCTTTCAAGTAGGTATTGTAGAAGTATGTGGTATAAAGTTGGATGAGATAGAGTTATGTTGAGACAGAGTTGCATGTGATGAGGGTAACAAACATGAATGGTATCAAACTCGCAAATCAAGTAGGATGCATGAAACTGACCTCAAACTGAATGAAGAACTCATCAAACCCTTACCATATGAAATTATGCTTAAATCATGCCAATCAACCAGAGAATTAGATTAAAGACATATGAAGTGAAAAGCGCACAAACTCACCATGATAATGCTCAAGAAGATCTTATTTGGACACCTTATTGTAATGAATTGTAGATTCATCACATCTGCAGGACGGGCCCGGACCCATTTTGAGCTTCATCCGATCTCGGAGGAGGCAGATCAGAGCAGGGGAACTCCGGCTTGCCGGAGTTCCTCCCTGTTCTTGCGCCGTCTCTCTCCACCGTTGGATTCCAGGGCCACCCCAGTTCCGATCACGTCCGTTGGATCAAGCACGCTCGCCAGCCGTCCGATCTTCGAAACCAGATCTAATCGCGGTCGTAGGAGCGAAACGTCATCAGGGCTTGAGAACGTGCCACGTGTCTTAAGTGACGGATCATTTGCCGTCCGATCGACTTTGCTGGGTATTTTGCATCTTTAACACGGCGATTTTTGTATTTAATATTGAGCATTTAAACATTCGTCTGCAGTTCAAATAGTTTTGTAATATTTATTAAAAGACCCCCGTACTTTTCTTATTTACAAAAGGATCCCCGCCAGGCGCGTGCAAGTCACGCGTGCCTTGGCGATTTTGCAGGAGTACCCTTGGATTTCTAGGTATTAGTATTTGGTCCTGGAACTGCTTTATATAGTTATTTATTTTGTGGATAAATTTGCATGCTTGACCCTGAACGTTTTGCATATTACATAAATGCCCCTTGCCTGCATATAGTTTCTTGTTGTTATTTCTATTTATTGCATGCATTTCTAAAACCTAAAAAATCCATAAAAATCAGTATAATCTTGTGTTTAGTTGTAGATTCACGCCATATTTTTTATTTTGCATATTTATTGCATTTTCATATTTATAAAAAAATCAAAAACATCGATTTTTAGCACTGTTTGCATTATAAAATCCATAAAAAATATAAAAATACCTCAGAAAATTCCCCAAAAAAATATATTTTGCATATTTTAGTGTGTTTTAACGTCAGTCCAAAAATCATTAAAATATAAAAGAAAACTCCTAAAAATTAGAAAACCTCAAAAACCTTCATAAAAATATTAAAAATTCATAAAAAATCCTAAAAATACAAACTCTGCTTCCAAATTTTCTCTATTTTATTATCTTTAATTAAAATTAATTTGATTATTTTTTTGTTACTTTTTGATATTTTATATCTCCATTTTAGTTTCAGTTTTTTATTTCATTCACTGTTTTCAGTATTTTTGACTTTAAAAATACCAAAAAAATTCAGAAAAATCTAGAAAATTCACAAAAACATTAGAAATATATAAAAAACCTAAAAACATTTTATTCCTAATTTTCCTCATTTTTACATATTTTTATTAATCCATTATCTATCTCTTTCTTACTTTGTATATATTCTATTTAAAGAAAAAGAAAATAAAAAATATAAAATATAAAAAGGAAATATAAAATCAGTAAATTAAAAACCAAAATATACAAATATAACTTTAAAAAGTAAATAAAAAAATTTAAAATCAAAACCCACAAAAAATAGCATAGATAGACACTTGATCACACACACATTTTGAGCATTTTGCCCCGTTCTACCTGTCTGCTCCCTGTGTTCGACCTCTACACATACTTGCACCTATACACATCTTTGTTGTAGAGTTATAATAAATTTTAACTCCGCACCACTTTTCATTGCTTGATTTCTGTTGTGGGTTAATTGTTGATTGATTGAGGTTTCGTGAGCGGTCGCTCAGCGACACTGTGGTCCCGCCTTGTGTGGACTACTTTAGACCCTCGCCAAACCT
Organism: Ottelia alismoides; assembly: GCA_037367405.1. Classification (NCBI taxonomy): domain Eukaryota; kingdom Viridiplantae; phylum Streptophyta; class Magnoliopsida; order Alismatales; family Hydrocharitaceae; genus Ottelia; species Ottelia alismoides. Next base: position 199,602 of record JAZKJV010007811.1, on the reverse strand, counting down.
CGATTATCAACCGCCCTCGCGCCGCTACCTTCGCCCGACCACGCTCGGTCGCACCTTCACCACCGGGTAGCTCTGTCAACACGACCGCGCTCGAGCCAGCGTCGCCGCTCGACCATCTTCGGACACATCCGATCACCTCGGCCGGGGTCACCTCTTGAGCAGCCACCATCTCCGCGCCGCCGCCACCGCCTCGCAGCTCGTCGCCACTGCTTTCCCAGGCCTCCACCAATCGTGTGTCGACCGGCCGAGGCGTCGTCGCACTCCCTCATCGGCCGCCCGCCGTGCCCGCGCACTTCGGCCGCACCGCCTCGGCCGGGTCGCTTCTCCGCCTGGGCGTGCCCCAAAGCACAGTTGCCGTTGGATCAGGGTTGATAGCCCTTGATCCAACGGCCCTAGCGGCGCCACGCGTCACTCCCAAGCCTCGACCCCAGCCTCGAGGATCGGGTCCCCCGAAGCCACACCAGACCGCCACGTAGGCTCGGGCTTCCGAACCTAAGCCCCGACGCCAGAAACCACAGGCTCGGCCACCCGAGCCTCAGCCGCCACCCCGAGCCTCAGGTCACATTCCCGAGCGTCCAGACGCACGTGCAACGCACGTGTGCTGGGAAGCAATTTGCACCGACACCCCTGGCATTTCCAGATATTGCAAAAATACCCCGCTAGGGGTAAATTACATCTGGTCCCCTCCAACTTTTATTAATTATAGATAAACCCTTCTAGGGACCTCTTTGCAAGAAAAACTATTTTATTTACATTTTAGTCCCTGAAACTTCATTTTATCATATCTTTTTCATACGAACACCATTTTGAGCATATAATATGTCATTTTGAAGCTATTTTCATGCTCTACCATTTAGCATAACTGATGAACAGATCTGAGGTTGTTTATTGGTGATGATTATTTGAGGATCTCTGTTGACATATGCATGCTTCATCTTGATGTATTTGTGCCTTTCTGAATTGAGAAGATCATTGACGTTATTTGCAGGGGATTAAGCGCAAGGACCTGAAAATTATTTGATCACTTTATACTATTCTGTATATTTTTGAGGATCTAACCTTTACAGGAGATTCGACTCATTTGACAATAAATAGTGTGATTGAACTGAAGAATTGAATCAGAGAGAATGTTGAGATAAATTGAGGACTATTTTTGATTGCAGGCTTATTTGGAATCTTACCTGCATTTATTTGACTTGTGACTATTTTTGAGAGAACTGATCAATTTATTTGGATTAAAATTTTCATCACAGATCCTGAGCTTAATATCTTTCTCTAAGATTTTTAACATTGCATTATCATTTTGTCTTTTCATCATTTGACACAGAAATTAACTAGCATTAATTTATTATTTAATTTGATTTAAGACCACGTAACTAAGAATCACCATTCCCTATATTCGACCTTGGTAGACTTGCCAAGTAAAAATTATTCCACAACATTCAAACGATTGTGGTGTTTTGATCGACCGATTTTCGCCTCCTATACTACAATTTATCATTATTAAAGAGGTGAAATTTCACGTTCATCAAATGATGCCGTTGCTGGGGAATGACAAATTTTTAGGGTTTTAATTCATTTTTTGTAATTAATTTTTGTGAGATTAATTTTTATGTCATTTTTTTCCTTTTTGCATTTTTTTCTTCTTTTGCATTTCTTTTATTTCTTGAGATACTAACCGCACCTTCTCTCTTCGCTAGGGATTACTCAGAGATAATTTTGGAATTTAAATCAAGGACCTACGAAGAAGACTGATTTTTATTTTTGTGAGAGAGAGTTAGTATAGATTTAAATTTATGCATTATTCTCAGGGTCCCTCTCTTTGACCCTTGTAATAATTCAGACTAAACTTTTCTGTGATGTGTCGGGTCTGTTTCAACCCCTTCTGTGTGGTTGGGACCCGACTTGAGTGGCGTAGGACTTAAGCACATTTACGTTTGTTTCGTTATCATTGATTGTGTTCTTAATTCTTAGGCCACACTTTCACTAATTAAACGCACTATAGATCGTTCAACATTAGCCAAAAATTTAAATCAATTCTTCCTGCTAATAGAACTATCTGTTTAGGGAGTTTTTCATTTGTGCCTATCATTTAGTGTAAATTTTAATTGCTTGTACTGCATTCCGCATGAAGAATGCGAGGATTCACTATAAGTCTTCTTCTTAAGCATGCATCATTGATTCACGTTTGCATTGGCTTTTTCGATTTTCCCTCCTCGAGTTTTACAACTTAGGAATAAACGGAATTGGGACTTCTCGTTAGACGTGAATTTCTGTGCTCATATAAACTTCAGTGATAACCTCAATTTAAAATCAGGACTGCTTATCAAGGTGACTGTAAATAAAATTGGCTTAAAATTAACCCGTGTTTGATGGAGAGGAACCCACTCATTGTTTGTAAGGACAAGACCACACACCTTAGGACAAAGCCAAAAACCGAAATGCTTCATTCAGACTACTAAAAACAATTAGCTACTTTTCACTGAGGGTCTCGGGTAGCCGTTTACGATCTGACTTTTCTTAGCAGAGTAGGTGGTTTAGAGGACACTACGGAAGGCTCCGTCCTCAAGTAACACGGGTCGTGTTTAAACGGTCTGTACTTACACCTATACTGGTTGAAAGTAGGTGCAACTAGTTGTATGAACTCGGGATAGTCTTTGTGAAATATTTCAGCACCTAACAGCTCTGTTTAATTTTCAAGATTGTTTTGTCATTGAATTAAAATTGAAAAGAAAAGCGGTCGAACCATATCGTGCCTTCACCAGTGTTGAGTAGGTGAATCTACATGTTTGTTTTGTGTTTGATTTGTGTGCGTCAAAGACCTTGCAATCGTAAGAAAATCGTGGTTCGTTGATCATTCCATCCCTCTTGACAAGATGTCGACACAGTGGTCTTCTTTCTCGATCTCCATGACCATGTCCCGATATTCTTCTTCTCATACTCCTCAGGGGAACCTGCTCTTCAAATCAGGTTCCCTTCAACCATCATTCTCTTCCCGCCCATACATCCCACCCTATGACCACACTTCTTCTTGGAATAATCCTCTCTCGTATTTTGATAATCTTATGGACATAAGAGAGAGACCCGAATTGAGGATGAACAATAGAGTGACCGATATTGATAGTTGAACACGATTTCTGGTTACTATGATCTCACAGCCTCTTGAACCATCCCCTACTCAAGATAACCATCTTCTTGAGTATAATCAATTTTCCTTCGACAATCCACGAGAAAACCGAAGTCAAGGAAATATAACTCATGACCAGACCATAATGTTTATGAACAATCAATACTCTACTCGAGGTTACGTGCCAGAATCACGACACATGGAGAATGATTATTCCATCACTAGTCATGAGATGTTTGAGGATGAGATTGCCCGGATTAATCATAGAGCAGACACTTTAACAAAGAGAATATATGAACTCATCCAGTCTATGCAAAATTCAGAAGAAGTGAGGCCACCACCATACGAACCACTGGATCATCATGTGGCTCACAATCAGGCACAACCACCGCTGACATCTGATCCCCCGACCAACCATATTACAGAAAATGCCAAAAAAATTGAAAAAATTGAAAATTCAAAAAAAATGGACAATTATGAAATGGAAGCATTTTGCAAGAGTCTGATCTTAGAGCTTTCATTGATCAAAGCCATAGAATATGTGTCCGATATTAAGAGATTTGTGAAGAGTCAACTGAACTCCAAAAAGATGGGCAAGAAACGATCCAGGACTGAATATCATGTCATATCTATGGCTAGTTCTTTGGTGATGAATCATAAAATCAAAAGCCGCAAAGTCAAGCGGTTGACTTGGATCACATGTGAAATTGAGGATTCAACATTCACTCATGTTCATTAAACGACGACTCCACATTAAACATCCTCCCCAAGTCCATCTTTGACCAACTCAAACTCAGACAACTCAAAAAGACTAGGGTGATCATTCAATTACCCGATCGATATACCAAAAGACCACAGAGGATCGTTTCTGTCGTCGTAAATTTATGAGGTAAAGAACATAAGGTGGATTTTATTGTCCTTCACATTGAGCACCTCGGAAGGATATCTAAGTCTCCTATCATTTTAGGAAAGCTGTTCTTAGCCTTCGTTAAGGCGATCGTCGATTGTGAGACTAAGGAAATCAAGTTCCTGAACTCGGACCACGATGAACAAACCCCCAATGACACAACCTATTTTGAGGAAAACTAACTTAAAATCGACAGTTATGATCAGGAGATAAAAATTTCACATTATCATACATCTCCGCATGACACACTGATACAAACCCTAGGAGAGTCACCTAAAAGACTGACTGTTGGACAAACTTCGGATTCTCACCACCCTATCACTGCTCCTAGGAAAAATCAAGATTTTGGAGCTTATGAGGAATTGGACCATATAATTGAAGATCACCACGATTATTTGAGTGGTCCAATCTTTGAGTCGACATTAATTCAAGAGATACTTGAACCATATAAGGAACCGACTCCGGAAACATCCAATGTCACCAAAATTCACGACCATCCGGAAGTGACATCAAAAACCCCAGCCATAAACCACAAAATCACCAGGAACAATCTCCCTCGACCGAAGCAGCGCATGAACCTTCAAGAATTGGTCAACTTTTACAGGGATTCATCTGATGAGGAACTCATGAATGTCACATTAGTTACTCAAGACATGGGGATGAAGACTGTCCAACTTCCTCCCAATACTTCCCAAGGAAACAAACTGACCAAGAAAGTCACCTTTGACCATAGAAATCAGATGATTTCTGAAGAGTCCTCGTCCGGTCCTGATGTGGTTCATCAGATAAATGCAATAGGTACAACTCTGATCCAAGGGCACTTACCTCTGATTGACAAATGTTGGAGATCCTCTGCAGACGACTACTAATTCTCTTGAGGACGACTCCGACGATGGCTGGTCTTCTTCATCGGCCCCCTCTTCATTACACTCCACATCTCCATACTATCTCCCTCCACACTCCCGCAAGAAGGTCCGTCGCAAACCTCCTTGATCTTGTATATCCGTAAATCTACCCAGTTCCCCATCTGTAATTATCCGATTATACTTAGACTGACCTGAGCTTAAGTATAGGGGGACCGCTACTATTGTTTATACAACGCTTCTCTTCTTTTGTTTTTGACCCATCTATACTTCGTACGAGCTATGTCTAAATTTCACTTTGTGCCATGAGGACATAGCACAAGCTAAGTATAGGGGGGTGTGTTTGTATATATTTTATCTACTTTATCCATAACTCAGCCATGGCCGGTCCCAAGCCCGGGTAAATGAGGAGGGTTGCACGTTAGGTAGCCGACAACCAGCGCAGGAGAGATAAATTCATAAATAGTGTTCTTAAAGTTCTTCTAAGAACACTATTTATGAATTTATCTCAAAACCATTCGGATCTTTTAAACATGGATTTAAGCAAACATACAGATTTCGTTGGGGCGTTCCCTACTTGCGACGCGTTGCATCGCCCGAATGCATTGAAAAATTAGCAAGGGCCGCTACATCGCAGCCTGGATGTAGTTCAAAATTTGCAAGGGTTCTCGCATGAGGAACATATGCGGGTAAATAAGCTAGTTCCACTGCATCACCGCCCGGATGCAGTCCAAAATTTTCAAGGGTTCTCACATAATGGACGTATGCGAGTAAAGAAGTTAGTCCAAAAGAGATTGCAAAGGAAGTTACGGATTGGTAGTTGGAATATCGGTACTTTAACTGGAAAATTGATGGAGATAGTGGATACAATGGAACGAAGGAAGATTCATATATTATGTCTTCAAGAGACTAAATGGATTGGAGAGAAAGCAAGGGAGATTGAGAAGACATGCTTTAAACTTTGGTATTCAGGTAAAGATAAGGGCAGAAACGGTGTTGGAGTGGTTGTTCATAAAGATTTGAAGGATTGTGTGGTTGAGGTGCAAAGATTTGGGGATCAGATTATTTTGCTAAAGTTGGTGCTTGAAGAAGAAATTCTGAATATCATCTCAGTTTATGCACCACAAATTGGTTTAGATGAAAGGACTAAACATGCTTTTTGGGAGGAGTATTTGGATAAGATTTTGCAAGGAATCCCACAAAGAGAGATGGTTTGCATAGGTGGAGATCTTAATGGACATGTGGGAAAAGTTGTTTTAGGGTATGCAAGTGTGCATAGAGGACATGGTTTTGGAGATAGAAACGAAGAGGGAAAAGTCATTCTGGATTTTGTAACTGCATATGATCTTTTCATAGCAAACACTTTTTTTCAAGAAGAGGGAGGAGCATTTAATTACTTATAAGAGTGGCTCAACTAGAACACAGATAGATTACTTTGCGTTGAGGAGAAGAGATCGGTTGTGTTGCAAAGATTGCAAAGTAATCCCTGGAGAGAGTTTGACAACCCAACATCGCTTGTTAGTCTTGGATTTACAAATAAAAGGGCTGGTAAAGAAAAGGAAGGTTCCTAAGATTACTAGAACTAGGTGGTGGAATCTTCCGCTGAAGCAATCAAGCTTCAGGGAGAAGGTTTTAGAAGACTTATCTTGGGATTGTAGTGGTATTGCAAACGAGATGTGGGAGGATGTAGCATCTTGTATCCGAAAGGTAGCCAAAGAGATGCTAGGCGAGTCAAAAAGAGGAGCTCCGGGTCAAAAGGAGGCTTGGTGGTGGAGTGAAGGGGTGCAAGAGAAGCTAAAAATTAAAAGAGCTTGCTTTAAAGCTATATCTAAGGATAGAACAGATGAAACTGTCACAGACTATAAAATAGCGAAGAAGGAAGCAAAGAAGGCTGTATGCGAAGCTAAGTCAAAAGCTTATGAGGTTTTGTATAAAAATCTCAACTCTGAGGAGGGCCAAAAGGATATATTCAGATTGGCCAAAGCAAGAGAAAGAAAGACCAAAGACCTTTCTCAAGTGAGATGCATTAAGGACGAGGAAGGTCACGTGCTTGTTACTCAGAAGGATATAGAGACTAGATGGGAGCAGTACTTGCATAAACTTTTCATTGGAGAAGGAAATAGAGAGATCACTTTGGGTGATCTAGCTAGTAGTGAAAGTTACTTGAATCGTGCATGCTATAGACGAATACAAAGAAAAGAAGTAGAGGAGGCTTTGAAGTTTATGAGACCTAGGAAAGGTGTTGGACCGGATGACATCCCTGTAGAAGTATGGAAAGTTTTAGGTGAGCGTGGTTTGACTTGTCTTACGAATCTATTCAATGTTATTTGGCGAAGCAAGAAAATGCCTGAAGATTGGAGGAGGAGTATCGTTGTGCCTCTTTATAAGAACAAAGGAGACATTCAAAATTGTTCAAATTATAGAGGTATCAAGTTGATGAGTCACACTATGAAAATTTGGGAACGTGTGATCGAAAGAAGGTTGAGGCAAGTTTCCCAAGTAAAACAAAATCAGTTCGGATTCATGCCAGGTCGCTCAACTATTGAAGCCATCCATTTGCTGAGGAGAACAATGGAGATTTATAGAGCTAAAAGAAAGAATCTTCATATGATCTTTATTGATTTGGAGAAGGCTTATGATTCCGTCCCACGAGAGATACTGTGGAGAGTTTTGGAGAAGAGACAAGTACCTTTCCTATACATTAATCTCATAAAGGATATGTATGATAGGGCTTTATCTAGTGTAAGGACCCCGACGGGGAAGACTGACTATTTTGATATCAACATTGGTTTACATCAAAGTTCAGCTTTGAGTCCATTTCTTTTTACTTTGACTATGGACGAGTTGACAAGTTACATTCAGGATGAGTTCCCTTGGTGTATGTTATTTGCTGATGATATTGTGTTGATTGATGAGACTAGAGATGGAGTAAATGAGAAGCTTAAGGTTTGGAGACATGCATTGGAAACTAAAGGTTTTCGTATAAGTAGGAATAAGACGGAATATATGGAATTCACCTTTGATGGAAGCAATGCCGAAGGAATCGAGGTGAAGATTGGTGACGATAACATCCAGAAGAGAGATTCTTTTAGATATCTGGGATCTATTTTGCAACATGATGGGGAAATTGATGGAGATGTTACTAATAGAATAAATGCATGCTGGCTAAAGTGGAGAGGTGCCTCTGCTGTTCTCTGTGATAAGAAAATTCCTTTAAAAATTAAAGTAAAGTTTTACAAAGCAGCCGTGAGACCTGCTATGCTTTATGGTTCTGAATGTTGGCCTGTGAACCATAGACATGTGCAGAGAATGGCTGTAGCAGAAATAAAAATGCTAAGATGGATGTGTGGACATACACGTAAAGATCGGATTCGAAATGATGCAATCAGAAAGAAAGTTGGTGTAGCTCCGATCGAGGATAAGATGCGAGAAAACCGCTTAAGATGGTTTGGTCATTTGCAAAGAATGTCAACTGATGCACCGGTTAGGAGATGCGAGTGTTGGGATGTTAAGCCGGCTAAGAGAGGGCGAGGACGGCCCAAGAAGTGTTGGAAAGAGACTATACGAAGGGATCTTAGTTTTTTGGATATAAGTCCGAGATTGACCCAAGATAGATCTGAATGGAGCCGAAGAATCCATGTAGCTGACCCTATCCATAACTCGTACTTTAATCGTTTTTATCTAACATCGGGGATGGGTACAAGTAGTGTGTATAATACCTGTTTTTCAAAAAAAAAAAAACAAAAAACCCCTAAAAAAACTTTTTGCATTAAAAAAATCATCACTCATGGTCTTGTATTTCATCAAGTATTTCATGCATTCCTTGGTTGATATATTCCTGACACATTCACCATCACTCAAGGCTTGAGGATTTTTGAGGACACTTGATTTCTGAGATCTTGAGATTCTGAGTTAGCCTACCTTAGTCATTAGGGTTTTTGAACTTAATAATCTAGACTTCCCTAGTTTGAAAGATTTGAGCGCTATATTGCACTCTTCATCTCTACCTTCAAAGAAGAATATGATCAGCACAATCACTCCCACAACTGCATGATTGATGAGATGAGTTGAGATATCACTTGAGGAACTAGGACTAGAGATTTGAGTTTAGACCCGATCTGATGATATTCGAGGATGGGATAAAGTTAATGAAGGCTGCAGAAAACCTGAGTGTCAGCAAAACCCTAGCCAGTATGTGAGCAAGATTCATATCCTATCTCTTTGATAAATGACCTAAGTACTAGAGTGTGATGAAACTTACTGAAAATTGTTGATCAATGTGCGCCAACTTTTGGTAAAAGCAGTGGAGCTAGCCAACAAAAGGAAAAAAAAGAAATGTCAAAGAAAAGCTCTATCATCCAAAGTCAAATTAGAAATGAGCTTCTACCAATGGAGAGCGCTCCCAAACATTTTCAAAGTGTCCACTTGGTCCAAGCGCTAATTAGGACCAAGGAGTCGGGCTGACACCATAAAGGGGCTCTGCATCGTAAGCGATACAAGTCTGGGTGTCGAAGGTATCTTAGATACTCAAAAGAGACACACCCCGGTGTATTACCAGAAAAACAAGCGCAGACGACTCCAAATTCTCTTGACAGACACATTGATCAACAAAATAAAAATATACTTGTGTTGAGTAATAAGGCACTCGAGAGGCACCTTATTCCAATGTAAGGGAGAGAAAATCAGACACAATCCTACGCCCTCCATTATCTGGCCGTCCATCAACACTTTCAATTCTGACAAACTAATGAGACGGTTGACTGAAGCAAGAATAGACTTATTCCCCAGTATTGAGGATTAGATCTAGAGGAGAGTCTCTTGGATTAGAACTTTGGGTGATGTCTAGACTTGACTCTCATGAATGCAGTATACTAAAAATCATATCCTTATAATATATGTACAAACAGAGAGTCTAAAAATTAGAGAAGTTGGATTCCTTCTGACTAAGGTTTGGATAAATCCAGAATTTTAGGATCTATTAAATTAAGGGTCTTTGAAAGACCAAGCCTTGAAAATTCACTTGCACAGTCAGGGATGTATTCAATTAAGTCATTCATTCATGCTTGGGGACGAGCATGGTCTAAGTATAGGGGTATGATGAATCCCGTATTCATCATGTTAAAATTGGTCATTTAGGCTATGTTCCCCAACATTCATATGCATTTAATCATTATCAGAACATCATTAGCATTCATACATGTGTTAATAATAAATGCATTTCATCATGCATAATTGCATTAAAAATCCCAAGTGTAAATTAGCCCAAAAAGTCACTAACTTCTCTTATTTTTAGTTAATTCATCCTAACTCCGATTAACCCCGAACCACTTCCATTGTGTAGATATTACTAACCTTATTAGATAAAAAAATAAAAAAAATTACTAATTCCAATAAGTATCAAATAATCCCAAAGTCTAATTTCACATATGACAGACTAAAACGAGCATATCTCCCACATACGGTGTCCGATTTTGGTCTACTCACTTTTAAACTACTCCATTTTCAATTACCGTCAAAACAAGACCAATTTCATAAAATTCGGAGCTCATACGTGAAAGTTGGGTTTTGGACATCTTTTGCGCATTTTGATTTTTAGCTATTTTTGGCATGTGTTTTTATGTTCATAATTAACCCTTTTAATTTTATTTCTTTTTCATTTGTGTTCTTTGATGAAAGTTTTATTAAGCGACATAAAGATCCAAATCCAGATTAAAACTGAAATCAAAGAAACTGACTAAGTCCAAGTGTCCGTTGTCGGTCTGTGCAAAAATTGTGTGTTTCATACTTATATTTTTTTTCTTATTTTCTTATTTATTAAAAATCCAAAAAAAATTAGTGTTTAATTAATTTTCTTGTATTTTATTGTATTTTTTTGGATATTTTATCCTCTCTAAAAACACCAAAAAAATTACAAAACTCCAAAAAGCCGATTTTCTATACACATGGAGAACCACCAAAAATATCACTTCGCACGGAAGACCTCTTTTGCTCCCAGGTCCTTCATTAATTGTAGATCTCATCGAGACGAACAACTTTCGTGAAGGAGATTTTTCGATCCGAGGTCTTCTATTTCTTTTCTATATTTCTTCATCTTTTGAATTTTTTCGGGGGTGCCACGTGGCAGCTCCAGAGCATGCCATGTCGCACCCACATCTGCTGAACCCTATCTCCTTGCGCACGTGCTACGTACGTGTCGCCTGCCCCTTCCGCGCGCACGTGCGCAGCACGTGCCGACCCCCTCTCCTTCTTCCACCTCCTACCGTTACAACCGTCCTCCCCTAACCCACCGGCAACCGCTCCTCCTCCCTCGTAACTGCCACCATCAGCCATCACTCCTCCCCATTAGCCGTTACCCATCTCGCCGCCTATAAAACTCTCCCCTCTCCAGCATTCCACCCCATCTGTCATTTACCAAGCTCAGCAAGAGGGTTGGTGACAACAGCCCTCCATGCATCCTTAGAGCCTGTCGGTATGATCCAAAGGGCATTCCTTGTTCTTGCGGCTGCTAACGGCTAAGATCACTCCTTCGCCGAGGAGCTCGAGCGACGACAGGAGGTGGCCATCGCCACTCCAGATCCAAGGCTATCCTTCTTCTCTATCTTCCTTTGTCTCTTCTCTCTTCTCTATAGATCACCACCAACACCCCAACAACCCTCTGCTCCCGATGCTTCTCTACTCGCCACGCCGCCCTCGCACCGCTACCTCCGCCAGATCATGCTCGATCGCACCTTCACAACTGGGCACCTCCGTCAACACGACCGCGCTCGAGCCAGCGTCACCGATCGACCATCTTTGGACACATCCGATCACCTCGGCCTCGATCGCCTCCTGAGCCGGCCACCATCTCCGTGTCGTCGTCACCGCCTCGCCGCTCGTCGCCACCACTTTCCCAGTCCTCCATCGGTCGTGTGTCGACCGGCTGAGGCGTCGTCGCACCGCCCCGTCGGCCGCCTGTCGCGCCCACACGCTTCGGCCGCACCGCCTCGGTCGGACCGCTTCTCCGCCTAGACGTGCCCAAAGAACAGTTGCCGTTGGATCAGGGCTGATAGCCCTTGATCCAATGGCCCTAGCGGCGCCACGCATCACTCCCAAGCCTCGGCCCCAGCCTCGAGGCTCGGGTCCCCCAAAGCTACACCAAACCGCCACGTAGGCTCAGGCTTCCGAGCCTGAGCCCCGATGCCCGAACCACAGGCTCGGCTGCCCGAGCCTCAACCGCCACCCCGAGCCTCAGGTCATGTTCCCGAGCCTCCAGGCGCACGTGCGGCGCACGTGCGCTGGGGGCAATTTGCACCGACACCCCTGGCATTTCCATAAATTGCAAAAATACCCCCGTTAGGGGTAAATTACATCTAGGCCCCTCCAACTTTTATTAATTACAGATAAGCCCTTCCAGGGATCTCTATCCAAGAAAAGCTTTATTTTATTTACATTTTAGTCCCTAAAACTTCATTTTATCATATCTTTTTCATAGAACTCCGTTTTGAGCATATAATATGTCATTTTGAAGCTATTTTCATGCTCTATCATTTAGCATAACTGGTGAACAGATCTGAGGTTATTTATTGGTAATGATTATTTGAGGATCTCTATTGACAAATGCAGGCTTCGTCTTGATTTATTTGTACCATTCTGAACTGAGAAGATCATTGACGTTATTTGCAGGGGATTAAGTTCAAGGACCTGAAAATTATTTGATCACTTTATACTATTCTGGATATTTTTGAGGATTTAACCTTTGCAGGAGATTCAACTCATTTGACAATAAATAGTGTGATTGAACTTAAGAATTGAATCAGAGAGAATGTTGAGATAAATTGAGTACTATTTTTTTATTGTAGGCTTATTTGCAATCTTATCTGCATTTATTCGAGCTGTGACTATTTTTGAGCGAACTGGTTAATTTATTTGGATTAAAATTTTCATCACAGATCCTGCGTTTAATATCTTTCTCTAAGATTTTTAACATTACATTATCATTTTGTCTTTTCATCATTTGACACAAAAATTAACTAGCATTAATTAATTATTTAATTTGATTTAAGACCACGCAACTAAGAATCACCGTTCCTTGTGTTCGACCTTGGTAGACTTGCCAAGTAAAAATTATTCCAAAATATGCAAACAATTATGGAGTTTTGATCGACCGATTTTCGCCTCCTATACTACAATTTATCATTATTAAAGAGATGAAATTTCGCGTTCATCACTCCCCAGCCAACCCCACCCATTCCGCGACATCTCCACAAAATGGTCTCTCAGAGCATTACCAATTTGTTCCTACCCGAAGAGCCTCAGCCCTCCCACCTGTAGTTCTCGAATGCGATTCCTTCTCCTCCTGCCAGAAGCCATAGTGTAAAAGAATCTAGTATTAGCATACCCTTCACGCAACCACTTTTGCCTGGAACATTGTCTCCATTCGGTCTCTTCTTTCTTATCTTCCATCATAATCACCTCCAAAAGCATGGATCTCTCCATTGTCTCCTCCTGGTCCAACCCTCTCAGATTGTCCATCCCATTCAGACGAACCACTTCGTTCTGCACCTCACCTCTCGTTTCCCTTCTCTTCATTCTCACCTCTCTCCCAAACCCCTTCAAGAAAGACTTAAGCAGCACCCGTTTAGACGCTAATCGATTAACTGCCGAACCCACCGGACTCCATCCCTTCCACAGAACTGCCACCAACTCTTTGAACCCATCTTCCAACAACCAAGACCGCTCAAATCGAAAGAAGAACCTGCTTCTTCCCTCCTCACCGGAGGATCATATAATGGGTGTATGATTAGAGTGAGCACACGACAGTGTCCATGCTCGCGAAAGTGTGAACTTTTCCACCCCCTCAATGGAAAGTAGGAACATGTCCAATCCCGACCCGACCTAGCATTGTGCCATGTATAAGGACACCATGATGCATCCAAAATTGTTAATCCCAAATAATGTGCCAACTCCAACAACTCCGTCGAGCCAACATCCCTCCCACCTCCTCCCCAAGGGCGATCATAAGGTAGCAACGTAATGTTGAGATCCCCTCCCACAAGCCACACCCCATCAACCTGTTCGGAGTACATATGTTCCAAATCCGCTACTAAGAGAACTCTCCCATTACCATTGGGCCTGTAAACATTTGTCATCGTAAAGAAGAATCCATCCACTCGATGTCTGAGTCGAACCGAGAGCGAAAAAGAGGACCTCCACTTGGCAACCGCCTAAAAATCATCCTTCCTCCATCCTGTGAGCAGCCCTCCCGCCGCACCATGCACTTCAATATCTGAGGCCTCAAAGTCTCAGCCAATTCCTAAATCTTGACCCACCTCTATCAAACTGCAAAACAACTTCGTCTCTTGTAATAAGAAGATATCTGCTTTGCCTTCACGAATAAACTTCTCGACCCTAGGCGCTTTTCAGGCCAACCCAGACCCCTCACATTCCAAGAAAGTATCTTCATTGAGCAACCAATGGGTTCCTCTTAGGTGGATGCGGTTGCACCATCCCCAAACATTCTGCAAAGCCTCGGTCTAGAGGACTAAACCGACTTGGCTTTCCCCAAGGCGAACCACCAATGGCTTGTGGCTGAGATGAAGGCATCGACGGTTCTAGTTCCATCATGACCTCCGCCCTTCGTCTCCTTCTTGTTAACTTCAAATGATCCTTTTTTTCTATGCACACACCAGCCCTTGGACCCTCGCTGGCAGCCAATGCGGCCACACCTTCAGACTGCAACCCCAAATAACCATCTCCCCCACCCAACATTATTTGCTTCACTCCTGATAGCAAAGCCTTCTGTGATCGCATCTGAAGTACCCCCTTCCTCCAGCCCCATGGTATCAGACACCGCCAACCTCCCCGAGCCAGATACCACCAATGCCTCCAACAAGCCCTCCGCCAATTCCTCTGACCTCCCGATCCTCTAAGCCAGACTCTGCCACCCCCCAATTCCTCCGAGCCTCCGCATCTTCCTATCTGAGCCCCCAAGGCCACCCAGTTTCGTAGCCAAATCCAGCACACCTCGACCCTCCGAACCGACCTCCACCAAATCCCATGCAAACCCCTCTACAAGCAACTCTGCGCCCCCCATTCAAATCCCTCCGAGCTAGGCCCAACCCACGCAACCACTGCCATTCTCACCCTCCAGCCCCTCCGAGCCCCTCCGAGCCCCTCTCCTGACCCTCTTGCCCGACACACTTCTAGGGGACCGCCTCTGCAACTACAAGGGTGAAGGTGACAAGCCTCCTGCTACCCTTGTTAATTTAGGCAAATTAATGTCCAAATTAATTACTAATGTTCGTTGCAGTCAGATAACGAGAGCGAATCAAAAACCACTTTTAATTTATGTTTTTACACTTAATCTCGAGTGGCAACTTTTTTTACTTGGGAGTCCAAGGTCGAACTCAGGGAGGCATCTGTCTCCTTAGGTGAATTTTTAGCAAATTTCCGATGTTCAATTTTCAGAGGGAAAATATTTTTGGTCTTTTTGATTTTTTATGCAAGACACATGCAAAAATCAGGCCAGTTTTAAAGTTAAACAGATAAGTGTTCAAATTAAGTCTAAAAATAATGAAACTTGGCCAGATGATGAAATATGATGTAACTAATCTATCCTAATTTTTTTAGAATTTTCTGACACTAATTGAAATTACTGTGAATTAAACATGAATGCATGGTGATTTTGACTAATTTAATTTTAATAAATATCAAATCAAAATATTTTTGGGAATAAAAACTATCCTAGATATATCTAAAGATGATGAATTCAGGAAAATTATCAGACCTTAATTTTGATGTGAAATGAACCTACTAAAAATAAATTAAGGAATTCACTAAATGAATTATTTAGGCCTCGAAGTGCGTGCAATTGAGATGAAATTTTTATGCAAGGGGAAGCTAATTATCCTAGATATAATGTTATTTTTTGGGAATTTTTAGAGTCACAGAGAAATTACTATTAATTAAAAGGTTAAATTGGGAAAATTATGACAAAATGAACCAATTAAATAATTAAAAATTCCACTGATATCACAAAAATATGACACATGTCACATAATGAGGAGGACAATGTAAGCTACACAATGCAATTTTTAAAACTCAAAAACAAATTAAGATGAATGCCTTAATATGTGTGCAAAGACAAGGGTATAAATGCAATATAGAAATTAAAATTGCTAAAAATAAAACATGCTGACAAGGACCTTTATGCAATTACCTAAAATGTAGGGGGGTTGAATGCAATTTCTCCACAGACGCACGTGCTCCTCACGTGGGGTCGCTTTGCGGGGATTGAATTGTAATTTCAGACACCTTCAGGGGCCTCGGTGTAATTTTCCCAGGCCGCACGTGCAGATCACGTGAGGTACCCTAGGCTCGATGGACGTCAGCGGCTCGGGATGAGGCTCAGGCGACTCTGGAGGTTCGGGCGTTGGCTCGGAGAAGCTTCGGGTGATTCGAGCCTAGAGGTCGGGGAAGAGGCTTGGATCGGACGTCGTGGCGCGATCTGGACCGTTGGATCAAGGACGATCCAACGGTTGCTGGCTGATGAAGCGTGGCGAAGATGAGTCCGTCAGATCATCGATCGATCCAATGGTGAGGGGCTCGCTCCTGCTGATGGTGACGTGGTCGATTAGTGACCATTGGATCTAGAGGAATCCAACGGTGCCTGGAGCTCGATGAAGAGGGCGACGTGGCGTGATTCTGATCGTGGGATCCGCTTGATCCTACGGCTGCTCTGTGAGGCGACGTGGCGTGATTCTGATCGTTTGATTAAGATGATCGAACGGCTGTGGGATATCGTCCCCAACGGCCCTCCGCCTCCTGCGGAGGAGAAGGCGGGGCTCCGGCATTGCTGGGCTGGCTCCGCCCAGTCCTCCAGCCGTCGGCGAGGGGCACGGGAGGGTCTGTAGAAGCTCAGAAGTTGCGGGGCGGTGCGGTGAAGCGTCAGGTGGTCTCAGAGGGGAAGGTGGTGCGCTGGAGCTCTGTGACGGAGGAGCTCGAAGGGAGCTCCGACGAGCCTCCAGCCAATCAAAAAGATAACACCTACAGTGGGTTATATCTATAGCCGAAGCGTGCGTGTGTTCGTGGAGGTGTTTTGAACGGAATGCGAGGCCTGTGTAGCAGCGGGGGTGATAGGTGATCGAGCTACGCCCAGGTGGCCGAGCTGGCGTCGGTGAGAAATGAAGTGCATCGTCGGAGGGAATGAAGTGTAGCGTGAAGATCAGAGCTCCCTTGCGGAGCTCGGAGGATAGTTGGCAGAGCGAGAAGTGAAGGGCTGATGGCGAATAAAATCGGAGAAAAAGAAGAAAAATTAAGAAGGAGATCAGAGAGAAGGTGGAGGTGGCTACCTGGGTTCAGAAGCTCTGATGAAGCTTCTAGGTCCTTGCTCTGGGGTCGGTAGAGTCCCGAGCTCGTGCAACACCTTGGAGGAGCTGCGACACGGCGGAGTTGGCCGTGGATCTCGTCGGAGGTGGATTTCGGTCGTCGCTCGTCCTCACGTCAAATTGCTGTCACTAACTCGAAGTTGGGAGCTCGAAGATACTCTCTGCGACGGCGGATAGGCGTGAATGTGGCCGGAGGACGGTGATTTATAGGGTAAAGGTGATGGGGCAGCTGGTGATGGGGTGAGGTTCGTGGAAGTCGTGGGGCGACTCTGGTGGGAGTCGTGGGAAGCGAGGGAGCTGGCGAGGATGAGGGAAGAATGGGCTCCATCGTGGTGGTGTTGGCAGTAGGAGAGGGTGGCAGGAGTGGGGCTGAGAATAGAAAGGGGGCGACGGGTTGACGCAGTGGAGATCATGGGAGAGAGAAGCACCGGAGGTGGAAGACGATATGCTGGTCGTTGGATCTTGAGATCCAACGGCTAGAATTTGGGCGCTCACAAGCGGATAAGATGAGATCGGGGCGAAGCGATCTAAGGGCTGTGGATCTGCCACGTGGTGTGATATGGAAGCGGCGCTGAAGGACGGTGGAGATGGATTAGGGCTTCGATTGGGCGGTTGGGATTCTGAGTAGTAGTGAACGGCGATGATCGAAGAGCTAAAGGCGAGATCTGAAGGCGCAAGTGCCGCCACGTGTCATGAGGAGGGACAGGCGGATACGTGCGGTGATGATGAAGGGTGGGGAGTGATCTGATGGCTGAGAAAGAGGGCGTACGTGGAGGTGGCGCAATCGTTGGATCAGGATGAAGATCCAACAGCTGTGGGCGCGTGCGACTAAGGCAAGGGGAGCGGGCCGCGTGGCGCAATCAGAGGGCGTCACGTGGCCAGTTGTGAGTGGCTGCGAGAAGAAATGAGTTTAGAGAGAGAAGGAGGCCGAATTTGGAAAAACTCAAAACATGAAAGTTGTAGATCTCGATGAGATCTAAAAGTTTCATGTTGACCAAAGATGGAGATGAGGTCAAATATGATACAAAAAATACAGGAATACAAATATACACATATATTGTATACATAGAGGCCCAAAAACCCAACTTCTTCCTACGAGCTCCGAATTGGATGAAATTAGTCTCATTTTAAAGGTTTCTGGATGTGTATTCATCTGAAAGTGAGTAGACCTATTTTGGAGTTGGTACAAGAGGACTATGGGCTTTTTATGATTAGGGGTTCTAGGGCTTTATTGGATGTTTTACAAAGGAGATCTCTGACTTTCTTCCTTATATTACTAATTTAAGGTGTATATATCATAAGGGAGGTGTTGTTTTATAGGTGGATATTTTACAAGTGATCTTGGCTTCTTATTTAATGCAATTGTGAATGCTAAAATGCAAATGTTATCGATGTATGCATGAATGTTAAGTATGCATTATAAAGGGAAATATGCTGCTATTTACTCGGGAACAAGACTCTATTTTCAACTTTTAGAGTGATGAATCACAGATTCATCAACCCCCTATACTTAAACCTTGCTCGTCCCCGAGCAACTAAAATGAAATGCAAGAGTAAAATGATTTTGGGTTCCATACCACGGTCATGAAAAAAAGTTGAAAATGGAGCTTGACTCGACCTTTGGATTAATTATGTGGCAGAACCTTATTGGGACCTGAACTTAAGACCTAACAGACTTCAAGTTCCACAAGTCTTCTATTCAAGACGCCTCAACATTCAGGTCAGTACATATCCTCAGACGCAAATTTCTGATGACTATGATTCTTACTTGTACTGTGTAAGTGAAATGTAACTCTCCACATCAGATCTGGATAAGAACCAGCCTCCTCTAACAAGGTAACTCAATAACCCGGTCCAATAACTCTTTCCTTGAGGAGCGGGGTATTCCCTTCTAAGTTCAAGTGCGATCAGCTCAAGAGGAGGGGTGGAGAAAAGAATGGACGGTAGCCAGTGTAGCTACCTATCCCGGGATGCCTGACCAGTGTAGCCAAGTCATCCAGCTGCAGACTTCTTGCTAATATTCATACTCTGACAAGTATTTTATTTTCACTTGGACCTGTCTGATTTTTTTGGAGTTTTTACAATTTTTTTGAACTATATACAAGGTGCAGCATGTACATCAGGAGTTTTTCCTTTTGAGCCAGTAAACTATCCCTCTTTTGAAGCATTATTGCAACCCACAGCATCCCGTCCTTAGATGTCAACACCACCAGACTAGGTTGAGATGCACTACCCTCCCTAGAGGAGGACGGATGTTTCCACTCGTGTGCTAGTCCAAGCTAAAGGATTCTACCTCCTCACCACCTCATCAATGAAGAGCTACGTGCATTATGCTTGTCCAAGTTAGGTCATTATATAAAAGAATCATGCGTGTGCATGAGATATTCTACTTAGACTAATCAAGATGACATGTGAACATAGACTTGCGGACTCAAAGAATTAAGTCACTTGACCTGAGAAATCTTAACTCCAGTTCCTATAAGGTTCCTTTGAAATTAGGTGGATTAAGGTCAAATCAAGTCCATCCTCAATATCTACTCATAACTTGGTTCAGAACTCACTAGCTTTTCACCTTGCATATGCAAGATATGCAGATGAGATGCAGATGACATGCTATGTAGATGAATGTAAATGTTTCAGAACTCACTAGCTTTTCACCTTGCATATGCAAGATATGCAGATGAGATGCAGATGACATGCTATGTAGATGAATGTAAATGCAAGACTCTTTTTTTTGAATGCAAGGATGATATGCAAGAGTAAATAAGAAGCCTTTTTTTTCAAAACTTTGGTATTCCTCCTACGTTACAACAATTTACAAGAGTTTATAAGTATTATACAAATTATCCAAGTGTTATACAACAAGTATACAATTTTTTTTCAATTTTTGCCCACCCATAATTATTACAAAATATATACAAAAAGTAAGCAAAAATACGTGAAAGTACGGGCTATGGGTAAAGTATATATGTAATATATACACGCCCCCTATACTTAGCGCGTGCTATGTCCTCAGAGCACGAAAAGCGAGGAAGAAGACGTAGCTCGTGCTAAGCGTAGGAGAGCTAAAGAGAATAGAAAATGTATAGAAATCGATCGGCCCCCTATACTTAGGCTCTGACAGCCTAAGTGTAGAAGAAAGTTAAAAAGTGGGGCGGACGATGTCAAGAAAAGAAGTGGATGATTATACAATGCGGGCATTGGTCCCCCCCTATACTTAGGCTCAGGTCAGCTTAAGTATAGGACGGAAGTGAGTATGAGGACCAATGTGATCTGGATAATGTACAATGAACCGACTCAGGTGGCTCATCCCCCCTATACTTAGGATCTGGTCATCCTAAGTATAGTCCAAGATAGTGATTTAATGAGGCGGGGATGGATTACTAGAGTCGCGGGGGAGAAAGGACAGAATGTACAAGAATGATGATATATACAAGTGAGTCGGTCTGAATCTTTTGAGATGCTGCTGATGGCTAGAGCTCACTGCAGCAAGGTCTCATACGCAACTCGAGGTGTATCTGCTGAATCTGTCTCATGCATGAATACAATCTTCTCAACATAGACTAACTGTTCATTGGATTCGATGAAGTGCTTCAACAGTTGTCCATTCACCAGGAATGTCGGTGTGTCATCTGCGAGATCAGAGATCTCGACACATCCACTATCATACACCATTCTGACGATAAATGGGCCTGTCCACTTGGACTTCAACTTGCCTTGGAAGATCTTCAGCCTAGCATTAAACAACCAAACCTTTTGTCCAGGAACAAAGGTGTCACGACCCTGTTTCCCAAGCCGTCGGATCCTCCCATAACCGGATCTGGTTACTCAACAATAATTTATTCAGCAATCACAACTAACATTCAGAAACAGACTACAAATAAAGCATGTTCAGAAGAAAGTATTTCAACACTTTTCCATTCACAAAATAAAGTTCAGATGATATATTGTCCCACCATAACCATTTACATGTACATCATCTTGAAAGGAAAATATACAAAAGATTACTAACTACCTTAAAGAAGTAAAGCTACTGTGGCTTGCTGGATGTCTAGTATGTAAGTCGAATGAATTTTTAAAGTCCTTGCGATGGCTCACCGATACATGTTGGGTTTTCCATAAATCATAGGATAAAAATTAGCGAATGCTAAGTAACGAAGAAGAGAAAAGCAAATAAATTGTGTAATTTTTCAAAACTTGATATCGCAAAAATTTCATTCTTTCTCATTAATTTAAGTCCTATTCCTTTCTATTCCACATCAGGGATTAGTCCAGGGGAACCCCACCATTCTTGGACTCCGAAGCTGTGGACGCTTCGGGATTAGAGATTATGTTGATCTTGGTAAGCTTATGTCGTCGCACGTCGCCTCAACCAATCCTCCAATACTACCCTGACAATTTCTTTTTCTTTCATTAAACAAGGTCTCAACCCTCAGCCTGGAAAAATAATTGAGCACACCGTCCTCGAGGACTTGGTTGCTTAAAACCTCAGGCAAACATTTAATCATATAACCTAGCGGCTTTATATACATATTATCGTGACCCAGCCGTTATTGAACCACCCGTGCCTCCACATGGCACGACCACATCTTCCTTCGTTCCAACCCGAATATATTGGCTCCCGGTACCACGCGTTGCAAAACATTCATTTCGTGCGCACTTATCATAACAGGGCAACCGTGTACCACCTAGGTAGGGAAACGGCAATACGGGTTCCTTCCAACAAACCTACAGGTTGCATGCCTGACCTGTAGTTCTACTCCCAGTCATCCTTAACGTGGCACATGATTTTTTTAGGATCCAACTCAAATGACATCAATTCGCATGATGTAATTCTTTCGTTAAGTCTTCGATTTGCATAATCAGCAATACTTAGTATAGACTCACATATATATTATTCATAACCATATATATATATATTCGTATTTATGCCTATTTTAACTCCCAAACCCTAACTTTCAAAGCCACCGCATCAATTTGATGCTTAAACCTTATTTTAGTGGGAATCACAAAGCAATTCTTCAGACTTTTTTCAAAAATAGCCAAAATTAGGGTTCTTCGTAGCAAAGAACACAAAATCAGGAATTTCAATAATTTCATATGAAAACCCAACAACAAAAGGAAGGATTTCGTTACCTAATCGAGCTCTCTCTCGTGTATGTAAGGCTTTATCGTGTTTCATTTTTAGAAAGGCTATTTTAAGGCTCCTGAAAAGATATGTTAAGAACGTGAATAACGAATGAAGAACGCGAAGAACGTCAAGAACATATTTTCTCTTAAAATTTCGGCAGAGTTTCCCCTTATATCAGGACATATTTCTCGAAAATTTTTTGGCAGAGTTTTCCCTTATATCGGGATATATTTCAAAATAAAAACGAAAAGAGTTTCCTCTATAAAATCAATCGAGAGGAAAATAACAACGAAACTGAAAGAATATACTAAACAACAAGAGATGAAGAACCGGTAGACACCACACATCTTAGGCGAGTGAACGTGTGACGAATCACAGGGTCACTGACGTGCATAGCTGCCCATACCTAAGTAGGGTATTACACAGATTTCTCCATCAAAAGAACTATAAAAGCATAATGCAAAGAATAGAAACATAAACGATGGAGAATCGATAAACACCACGCGTCTTAGATGAGTGAACGTGTGACGAATCAAAGGGTTACTGACGTGAATAGCCGCCCGCACCTAAGTAGGCTGTTACACAGATTTCTCCTCGAACCACAATAGGAAAACGAATCGGAAAGAAAGATGAATCAAGAACAAAACTTGGAAGAACAAGAGTATGAACTGAAAGCCTAGCTTACGAAGCAAACTAAGAGAGGATCATACCTTTCTCCTCCTCGTTCTCCCGGCAACGCTTCGCTAGCGCTCCTCCCTCGCCTCCCACTCCTCCTCCCGACCTCTCGACCCTAGCCCTTGGGGTGGTGGTTGTATTAGAAGTCGTAGAGAATGAATGGGTAGGGGGGTCTATTTATAGGCCTCAGAAAACCACTAACCATGGTTAGAAAACCATGGTTTAGACCTTAACCATGGTTTAGTGGCCCTGGGACCTTAACCACTAACCAAAAACACTTGTTATTGCAGAACAACGGTTAAGGACCTATTTGACATTCTTTTTCAACACATTTTATTTTAGTTTAGTCCCAAACTTTTGAGAATCTATTTTCTTGAGCATTTTAATTCATTTACAAATTGGAATTTTTTTATGACGGTTGTACTAAATACGTGTTAACTTAGACAATTGTTTTTGTAGAGTTTTTGATGTATTTTCTTTAAATGCTTGCTTGTTTTCCTAAATGTTGCACTGATATATTTACTTACGAAAAATGAGGCAAATTTTTTTTGTTCCTTGGATAAATAAAATGATAAAAACAAAAAAAATCATAAAATTCTAAAAAAATAACAAAAACACAAATGACATACATCCGTACCTTATATTCTATTAATAAGAAATTTTAATCTAAAGAATTATTACACTTTGCTATTTTCTAAACATAAAAAAATCAATAAAAATGTAACTAAGAATAATACTTTTAATTTGAAAAATAAAAGAATCAACGTGGTGCAGAGCACATTCCCCGTCCCACCAACTCCTTAATATTGAGATCATTCATCACATGTATGGCTTGACTAGATAAGATACTTGTTCTTTTTCATACTTCGTTCCTTATAGTCTGAGTATCTTCCATGGAGGGGCACCCCAGACAAATTAATGCCCACAATGGGCATGCATTGAAAAAAATTCTTCTCAATCGAGACATGTATCGGCAAACGGTTTGCTGTACGTCTACATGGCAAGACCTAAGGGGCCGTTCGGTTCGCGGTTTACCCCGCATATGCGCCGCTAACCCGTAGCTCCAACCCGTTTTAGCCGCGGGTTTTGAGGCGAAACCCTCGCCCCTCCCACCCGTGACCTCTCCCGCAGCCCTAGGCGACCCGTCTTGTCCATCACGTCCGCGCGAGTTCCGACTCTCCCCATCCCTTCGCTTTCCCCCATTTCACCCCTCCGATGGTCTCCTCCTATGAATCTCGTTGTTCGCATGTCTCCGAGTCGAGGAGGAAGCGGCGACGATCGGAGCTAGATTGGAGGTACGAGGTGGTTCTTGGACTCCATCTTCTCTTGCACGATTTGGAAGATCACTGTCGTGGGTCTCCTTCCTCGCATGGAGCTTTCGATTTCGATCCGAGGTACTCTCGTCCCCTCTTGTTGACGCTACGTACATCGATCCAGATTTGGGATTGGTTCTGGTTATGCGAATGTTGTTGGATTCTCTGTTTTGGGATTGGTTCTTGTTGGGGTGATCGATTCTTGTGTTGGTCATTTTCTCCAGCGGTGGGGGTTATGTGTGGCCTGTTGTTGGTTCTACATCGGTGCTGAATGGGACGTCGGTGCTGAATGGGAGACGGGGATCTGGTCCCTGTCGTTGATGGGCGAAGGGTTGGTGGATGAGGTTCGATTGTTGTGGTTGCTTATTCCTCCGGTATTGGGGGTGATTGGTGGCCTGATCTTGGCCACCTTTGACGTCGGTGGTGAACGACAGCCGGGGCTCTGTCCCTACCGTTGTTGGGCCTTGGGTGATGGTGGAGGATCTGCTATCTAGATTTGAGACCTGTGTGAGGAAATGGGGTCAGTGGTGCTGGGTTTGCTTGGAAATGAATTCCTACTTTGTTGTTGTTCATTGATATATGCTTGCATATCGACGGGGCTTGCGAATATGTTCATTACGCTATGCGATCTTTTTTGTTGACATATGCTCATCTCTCTGTATATGCGATCTTAACATCCCCACCGCCTTCCCTGTACAGTGTGCTTGTTTGTTTGAGATTGTTTCTGGTGCTGGATATTTTATCTTTGGTCAAGCATAAATTCCTGACACGGTGATCTGATTCTTCTTCTCTGATGATGCGGTGCAAGGATTTTTTAAGCACCGTCGTCCAAGAGATGATGCTTGCCTTTGAACACTGTAATCGTGCTCCTGTATGCTTTATGCACCCTGCTCTGCGATTACTTGTATGGTAATGAGGATGAAATGAACACTTGTGATGACCCTTTTTTAACAACTAAAATTCATTGATGCCGTCCATTACGCCCCCTATGATGATGAGCTTGTGTTTGCTCTGTGAATGTGTGTTGCCTTGCTCTGTGATTACTTTGCTTGGTAATCCGAATGAGCATAGTTCTGAGGAGCAATGATGATATGAGCTCCTATGATGACCCTTTTTTAACAACTAAAATTCAGCGATGCGGTCATTTACGCCCCCTATGATGATGAGCTTGTGTTTGCCCTGTGAATGTGTGTTGCCTTGCTCTGTGATTACTTGGCTTGGTAATCCGGATGAGCGTAGTTCTGAGGAGCAATGATGATATGAGCTCCTGTGATGACCCTTTTTTAACAACCAAAATTCATTGATGTCGTCCATTACGCCCCCTATGATGACGAGCTTGTGTTTGCTCTGTGAATGTGTGTTGCCTTGCTCTGTGATTACTTTGCTTGGTAATCCGAATGAGCGTAGTTCTAAGGAGCAATGATGATATGAGCTCCTATGATGGCCCTTTTTTAACAACTAAAATTCAGTGATACAGTCATTTACGCCCCCTATGATGATGAGCTTGTGTTTGCCCTGTGAATGTGTGTTGCCTTGCTCTGTGATTACTTGGCTTGGTAATCCGGATGAGCGTAGTTCTGAGGAGCAATGATGATATGAGCTCCTGTGATGACCCTTTTTTAACAACTAAAATTCATTGATGCCGTCCATTACGCCCCCTATGATGATGAGCTTGTGTTTGCTCTGTGAATGTGTGTTGCCTTGCTCTGTGATTACTTTGCTTGGTAATCCGAATGAGCATAGTTCTGAGGAGTAATGATGATATGAGCTCCTGTGATGACCCTTTTTTAACAACTAAAATTCATTGATGCCGTCCATTACGCCCCCTATGATGATGAGCTTGTGTTTTCTCTGTGAATGTGTGTTGCCTTGCTATGTGATTACTTTGCTTGGTAATCCGAATGAGCGTAGTTCTGAGGAGCAATGATGATATGAGCTTCTGTGATGACAACTTCAATACATCTGACGTGTACTGATACCTGCCATTCAACGTGTACTGCTCTGGGATTAGTTGAATTGGTAATCTTGATTAATGAAGATCTGAGGAGCAATGATGATATGAGCTCCTATGATGACCATTTCCTTATGAACATGTGACCTCCTGTGATGACCATTTTCATAACATGGTATTCGTTGTAGCGCTATTTTTTGTATTCGCTTCATTCTTCTGCCATTTCATAGATGATAACATCTTCCAATCTGATTGTACTGTTACGAATAGAATTGGTATGCCTCCTCGGGGTAACGGGAAGAATGCGGAGGAGGGTGGTCGTGATGACTTTGGACATTCAGGGAGGGTTGCAAACTGGACACCTGTACAAGATAGATTACTTATCATGTGCATGCTAGAGGCCCGTGACCAAAACTATTGGTCGGAAAAGTCTTTCACCATAGTTGGGTGGAATGAGATACTTCAATAGTTTAACGAACAGGCGGGCCTGCGCTTCATAAAGGACCATATACAATCAAGGTGGAAGATATTCAAAAGGGACCACGCTGCGTACTTGTACCTACGAAACAAGTCCGGATGGGGATGGGATAACGTTGGCAACCGTCCAGTCACCCCAGATGAGATGGCATGGTTGGAGGTATGACTTCCTTTGCAAAATGATTGTCGCACTCGAAAATTGGTATTCTTTCGTTGTAACTGTGATGCTGCATATTTCAGGTCGATAACTCTTATCGCAAGTACAAGACTCGCCCATTCCTGTACTTTGAAGAAGTATCTTACATCATCGGGGTGGGCACTGTAACAGGACGGTTTGCACGCTCATCGCGTGGAACGATCAGGTCACAAGAACCAGGGAATGCTCAAGCCGACCAAGAAGAAGAAGAGCAGGATGAGGCTGAGGACATAGCTGAGGTACCCACACCGCCCGTTGTTAGCAGGGCCACACAAAGATCCTCGGGCTCTAAACATCAGAGGAGTGCGGATGGGAAGACTGCCCCGCTGGAGAGGTCCCAGTTCGTGGACATGATCTAAGAGAGGATTGGGGCCCACCTAAGAGAAAAAGATGAGAATGTCTGAACCGCATACCGGGAGTTGAAGGAGGCATGCCCTACAGTCTCTCCCGCTTCATTTGTCAAGCTTGCAGATGCATTGGCCCATCCAGCTAAAAGGGAGTTATTTCGGACGGTCAAGGATGATCCAGACTACCTACAGGCTTGGGTTAATCATATCCTAGGCCAGCCATAATGCGTAGGCGTCTGTGGGAATCTATGAATAACCCCGTATCTTGGCTATTTTATCCTTTCGTAGAACAATTTATTTTGTATAATGCGTCGTACTGGTAGACATTTATCTCGTTGTTATTTGTCTTATATCGTTGAACTCTTGTATGTTTTTATGACATAAATGTGTTTGCCTTTTCTCTTCACATCCACTGCCTACTTTCTACTTTGCTACTTCTAGCCTAGTTTTCATTTATACGCTACCTGAAACTTACACCTGCTTTTTTAGATGGATGATCAGCTTTACAATTCATTCGAGGAGATTCTCACTGAGGCAACAGAGTTGTCCTACGCATTGGCATTGTACATATTCTTCGTGACAACACGCAATGGTGGGCCATCTCGAGTGCCCGTTCCTCTCAATACGAGGCCTTAGACAGGACGTGCGTGGATTGAAGATATGATGTCAGGTCATGTCAAGCGTTCTTATAGATGCTTCTGAATGGAGCCTGCAACTTTGATGAAGTTCGTACAACTGCTTGAGCAACACGCAGGCTTAACTAGCACACACAACATGGATAC
The DNA here is from genome assembly GCA_037367405.1 of Ottelia alismoides. Taxonomy (NCBI): domain Eukaryota; kingdom Viridiplantae; phylum Streptophyta; class Magnoliopsida; order Alismatales; family Hydrocharitaceae; genus Ottelia; species Ottelia alismoides. The sequence goes on along the minus strand of JAZKJV010007811.1, from coordinate 171,468 downwards.
CGTCGAACAAGTATTTATATTCTTGTTAGCATTTGGACATGCGCAGCCGAACCGAGTGCTCCAAGAATGGTTCCAGCACTCTGGGTCCACTATATCATGGCACATCCATAGGGTACTTAAAAAGATTCTGCAGTTGGAGGATCTGCTAATTCGTCTGCCCAACACAGAGACCCCACATCGTATATTGTCGGATTCTTGTTATGATCCTTACTTCCAGGTATAGTCGTTGTGCCCCCGATGATATCATTCATTGTCCTTTGTTTATGTGGCTAATATAAATTCCTTATCTATAGGGTGTTATCGGTGCTATCGATGGGGCTCACATTAAGGCAACTATCTCAGCTGGTATAGAGGTTGCCTACCGTAACAGGAAGCAGGTCATCTCACAGAATGTAATGGCAGCAGCATCGTTTGATTATCTGTTTACTTACATCCTTGCTGGTTGGGAGGGATCCACCTCAGATATGTCTGTGTCGCGGGATGCAATTGACCGGGGGGGATTCATCGTACCAGAGGGATGCAGATATCTTGTGGACTGCGGGTATACGAACACAGACTCTTTTTTGGCTCCATATCACGACATCACGTACCATCTACCAGAGTGGAGGGTCCTCGACAAAGCTGAGCGGTACATCTCCCACGAACACTTGTTCAACCATAGGCACTCGAAGCTGCCAGTGACGTAGAGAGGACCTTTGGAGTATGGAAGAAGAGGTTCTGTCTGTCTTGTATGCCTACATACGTATTTGAGATGCAAAGGGACGTAGTTACGGCCACTGCAATAATTCATAATTTCATAAAATTGTATGGTTCAGACAAGTGGTTTGACCGAGTTGAAAAGTATTTGGTGCAAGAACCTCCAGAATTAGAAGTTGAACTTGGCGTTGAGGTTAGAGTCACACGCACGGAGATGCGACTGGGTGAGCAACATCGAGATCGCATCGCACATGTGATGTACAACGACAGGCTGCGACGTCTACAACAACATGACTAAACTGCAAGTGGTCGTATAATTATCCTAACCCAGCATTTTAACTTTGTTATGGACATTGCTATGTTTCTATTCACCGATGTTCGACATTGATACGTTTTAACTATATATTTTGGATGTTGACCCTTTTTCCATCTACCCATGTTCTTCTGATTCTGTACTTAGTTGCAATGGAAACATTTATTTTCATATTCGAAGACCTATTTTATCTTCGAAGGCTAACAATTACTTCCGAAAGTATATGTACACAATGACAGGACCTTGTAAAATTTAATCGTAAATGAGAACAACTTTCCTAATGTTTTGTTTAACGAAATACAAAAAAGTACACGATAGGACTTCGTCTAATAAGTAGCAAAAAATATTTAACGGAGACAATAGATTGGATGAACAATGCTAACTACGTATTTAAAAGTAAGTTCGATATAAATTAGGGGGTAAATATGGCGATGCAAATATCGGATGCACATAATCTTTGTTCATATTACCATGAATAACAAGGGTACAAGTTGCAAAAGTTAAAATATTTAAAAAAGCAATAATCCACCAACAACCCCCACTAACAAAAACAATCAAAATCCAATCATTACCCCCAAACTTCAGTAAAAGTCACATCACAGGCAAACCCTTTCAACAATAAAACCCTCTTCCAAACACAGAAACTGCAAATCAGGTTACCCCTCAGGTTAGTAACTCTTCGAGTGGGTTAACCTCCCCCAGTTTACCCCCGAACCAAACGCATCCTAAGGGTGTGTTTGGTTGGTGGGTTAAGGCAGGTTAAACTGGTAGAAGGTAACCCATTTTTGGATTTTGGTGTTTGGATAGAGGGTTAAACTGGAGGCGGGTTAGAAGTGGGTTTGGGGTGATATGATTGTATGAAGTTTGAAAAAGTGAGTAGTTATTGTGTTGTGATTGTATTGAAGTTTGGAAAAGTGAGTAGAAGTGGAGTAGTTTATAATTTTTATATGATATGATGGTATAATATATTATTTTTTGATAGGATTGATGATGTAAAATTGATTTATTTAATTTTTTTTTTAAAAAAGAATAAAGTGGGGCCCACGGGGAGAGAGGGTGATGTGGGTTAAGGGGGTAAACTCGCCAAACCTACCGGTAACCCGGTAGCCGAACGCTACCTAAGGGAAACGGTTTGTCGTTCACACGTTGAAAGCACAGTCATCAAGAGGCACGGAAAACCATGATGGGACGATGCCTCTGGTGTGGAAAAAAGTGGATGGGACGAGACCTTGTGTGGTAAACATTTTGCTGCATGTCAACCCTTCTCGACGACTAGCGGATGGTCGCCATTTCTGCCCAACGTGCTCCTCCTCTCGACACCGTGCCGATTGAATACTGATCTCATGATATTTAATATATGTCCCATTAACTTCAATGCATGGTATTTAATATTTGTGCTTGATATTTAATGTAAAGTAAAAGAGACAATTTGGGCGTGAGATTTAATGTTTGTGCATGATTTAATGCAGTGCATGATGTTAAATGACATGCACGCATGGCCTTATTTAAATATCTAAATATTAAATAAGACAGAGTTGCATGATATTTAATGTTTGTGCATGATTTAATGTATTGCATGATATTAAATAACATGCATGTATGATCTTAAAACCTACACATTATTTAAAAAACATGCACAAACCTAAATAAGATGTCGATTTGGGGAGTCATGTCCAAAATAGTACTCGGGTTAAATATCATGTAATGACTCATGATATTTAATACATAAAATATTAAAATAAGGTCATGCATGTTAATATCATGCAAATGCATTAAATCATGCACAAACGTTAATCTCATACATTGAAGTTAATAGGACATATATATTAAATATCATGCACAAGCATTAAATGTTGAGGATGTGAATATCCAAATCGACACAATATCTAAAATTTTGAATAATCTAACTCTAGGCCTATTCAATTACTTACGAATTAATGAATGATTATTAAAAAATCCCCAATTGCCCCCTCTCCCCTCTAAGGTATTGTTTATATTTTTGTTAGTTTTTATTCAATAATTTACATGAATAAATTTTTATTAAATTTTAAAATGCATTGATAATATTTTTTATATTATTGAAATGAAATCATTTGTAAGGTGGTGAAGTTTTTGACGATGATTATTGAAATGAAATGAAATACAATAATGTGATAACCATTACAACAACAACAAAGCATTTTCTCACATTAAGTAGGGTTAGCTACAAGATTCTTTACCTCTATTCATATATTATCTTTGATAATGATATGACAACCATTATTGAAATAAAATCATTTATATGAAATGACATGATAATGTTTTTATCTTACCAATACACTATTAATTCTATTGCATTACATTTGTATGTCGATGTTTTTTTGAAGTAAAAGAGGATGAGCTCCCAAGGTGGGAGTCACCGCAAAAGTATTATATCATTAATAAAAAAAGTTATAAAGTACATTACCTGGACTCCCAAAAATTCAGAGAGCCATACAATGAGACACAACATTTTCTAAATAAAACATCTGAATCTTAAAAACCAGCTCATTTTTTGCCAGCCAGATTGACCACAACACCGCAAAAGGTTTTGCAACATTGTCAGTGGAGCTGCCTCCAACCTTTTTTATTGTCTCCCAAAAGATCGCAAGACCACCCATATCTACCCACGGGATCACCATCTCCCTTCAAATCTTCGTCGAAGTCTCACAAGTGAAGAAAAGATGTTCTAAGTCCATATGTTCCCTGCACATGTCACAAGTCACATCTTGAATCCCCAAAATCTTCGCTCTCCTAACCTTGTCACAAAGCTTGTCTCTCCTCAGGCACCAGAGGAAAACCTTTATCCTACTTGAGATCTTGCAAGCCCAAATAATCTTCAAGTCCTTACACAAGTCGAGATCTTGTCCATTTCCACCATTTCTTAGCTCGCCATATAACTGCTTGATAGAGAATTTTGTACCCGACCACTCATAATGGTCCCTGATATGAGAGTAATCCCTTGGAATAGGAGCCACAACCAATATCTAAGAAGTTCCTCTCTCCTCCTGACAGAGAGGACCGCTGCAAAACTTAATCCCCACTCTCCGGAAATAGTCAGTTCCCTCAAAGTGGCCTACTTCGATGCTGCCATCGCAAAGAGTCTTGGGAACCACATCTCTAGAGTCCATTCGTGTAAAGTCATGAACTTAGCATCTCTCGGATCCTATATCATAAGAGCAGACTCGTCAAGAGAAAATCAACGGAATTTGTTTCGTGTGAATCGGACTTCGTTTCGATTTGTTATGATTTACGGAAGAAAGAGAAGTAAGGAGGGTTAAGAAATCATTAACCCATAATGTCTGTCATTAAGACTAATTAAGTGTGATTAAAGAAACTAATGACGGATTGAAAACTGCTGATGATCATTAGCAATACTAATCAATAGTTATCAAAAGATAAGCGTAAACTGCGAAAGTTAAATCGCGATTAGTGTAAGTTAATCACGATTAATGTTAAATAAGCATTATTAGTGAATCTAAAATAATCTGGAATGTTCTAACTTAAGCCTCAAGTTTGGGATAAGTTTTGGCCAAAATCATGGGCCAAAACCATGGGCGACTAAACCATGGTTAAGGTCTAAACCATGGTTTCCTAACCATGGTTAGTCGTTTTCTGGAGCCTATAAATATCCACCCACCCATTCATTCTCTACGACTTCCACTACCACCACCACCCAAGGGATAGGGTTGAGAGGTCGGAAGGAGGAGTGGGAGGCAGGGAAAGAGTGCTAGCGAAGTGCTGCCGGGAGAACGAGGAGGAGGAAGGTATGATCCTCTCTTAGTTTACTTCGTAAGCTAGGCTTTCTATTCATCCTCTTTTCTTCCAAGTTTTGTTCTTGATTCGTCTTTCTTTCTGATTCGTTTCCTATTGTGGCTCAAGGAAAAATCTGTGTAACACCCTCCTTAGGTGCGGGCAGCTGTGCACGTCAGTGAACCCTGTGATTCGTTACACATTCACTCACCTAAGACGCGTGGTGTCTACCGATTCTCCATTGCTTGTTGTTCTTTTTTTCCGCTTTTATAGTTATTTTGATGGATAAATCCGTGTAATACCATACTTAGGTGCGGGCGGCTGTGCACGTCAGTGAACCCTGTGATTCGTCACACATTCACTCACCTAAGACGCGTGGTGTCTACCGATTCTCCACCGCTTGCAGTTTAATTACATTCTTTCAGTTTCACTATTATTTTCCTCTCGATTGATTTTATAAAGGAAAATCTTTTCATTTTTATTTTAAAATATGTCCCGATATAAGGGGAAACTCTGCCGAAATTTTCCGAGAAATATGTCCCGATATAAGGGGAAACTCTACGAAATTTTTCGAGAAATATGTCCCAATATAAGGGGAAACTCTGCCAAAATTTTGCAATATATATCACCCCATATAAGGGGAAGCTCTGTCAAAATTTCAAGAGAAAATATGTTCTTCGAGTTCTCCGTGTTCTTCGCATTCTTCGTGTTCTTCGTTTGTTCTTGACACGTTCTTAGCGTTTTTGATACGAAAATGAAATTCGATCGTTTCAGGAGCCTTAAATCATCCTTTCTGAAAATGAAACACGATAAAGCACTTCATACACGAGAGAGAGCTCGATTAGGTAACGAAATCCTTCCTTTTGCTGTTGGGATTTCATATGAGATCGTTGAAATTTCTGATTTTATGTTCTTTGCCACAAAGAATCCTAATTTGATTATATTTGAGAAAATATGAAAAGTTACTTTGTGACTTCAACTAAAATAAGGTCTAAGCATCGAATTGATGCAATGGTTTGGAAAGATAGTGTTTGTAATTTAAAATGAGCATAATTATGAGTATATAAATATATGAATTAATATATGGGTAAGTCTATACTCAGTATTTTATGGTTATGCAAATATAAGGCTGAATTGAGGAATTACATCATGGGAATTGATGTGTTTTAAGTTGGATCCTGAAAAGGGTCGTGAGTCACGTTAAGGATGACTGGGAGTAGAACTACATGTCGGGCATCAACCTTTAGGTTTGTCGGAAGGAACCCATATTGACTTTTCCCTACCTAGGTGGTACACGGTTGCCCTGTTACGATAAGTGCGCACAAAATGAATGATTTACAACGCGTGGTATCGGGAGCTAATATATTCGAGTTGAACGACGGAAGATGTGGTCGTGTCATGTGGAGGCACGGGTGGTTCAATAGCGGCTGTGTCACGACAACATTTATTTAAAGCCGCTAGGTTATATAATTAAATGTTTGCCTGAGGTTTTAAGCAACTGAGTCCTCAATGACGGTGTGCTCCTTTGTTTGCCAGGCTGAGGGTTTGAGACCTTGATTAATAAAAGAAAAGGAAATTTTTAGGGTAGTATTGGAGGATTGGTTGAGGCGACGTGCGGCGGTATAAGCTTACCAAGATCAACACAATCTCCAATCCCAAAGGGTCCACAGCATCGGAGTCCAAGAATGGTGGGGTTCCCTTGGACTAATTCCTGACGTGGAATAGAAAAGGAATAGGACTTAAATTAATGAGAAGGAATGGAACTTTTTGTGATAACGAGTTTTCAAAAATTACACAATTTGTTTTTTTTCTCTTCTTCGTTACTTAGCATTCACTAATTTTTATCCTATGATTTATGGAAAACCCAACAGATGTCGGTGATCCATCGCAAGGACTTTAAAAATCCATCCAACTTACATATTAGACATCCAGCCAGCCACAATAGCTTTTCTTTGTAAGGTAGTTAATAATATTTCTGTGTATTTCCTTCAAGCTGATGTACATGTAAAGGGTTGTAGTGGGAGAATGGATCATGTAAACTTTATTTTGTGAATGGCAAAGTGTTGAAATACTTTCTTCTGAGTATTTTTATTTGGAGTTTGTTTCTGAATGTTAGTTGTGATTGCTGAATAAATTATTGCTGAGTAACCAGATCCATATATGGGAGGATCCAACAGCTCGAGATTCGGGGTCGCGACAGATTGGTATCAGAGCCTGATTACTCCATTAATTTATTTAGTAATTAACAACTATGAGTGGTATTCAGAAACTAAGGTTATATTGAGATACTTTGATCTTAATAATTGACTGCAATACTGAAAAACGAGAAAACGAGAGCCGCTAAATAATGGTCTGACAAATCAGACTCACTGTCGCTGAGGCGACTACTCAAGCCTTCACATTTATCAACAATCAACCCACACAATTAATTAAGCAATCAAGAGCAAGGATCAAAATTTATTATACCCTACTAAGAATGTAAAGTGGCAAGCAAGTATGGGTCGAACACAGGAAGCAACGGAGTAAAGCAAGTAGACAAAAAGTCAAGCCCTATGCCTTGTGAACTACTTAGCCAATTGAGACTTTTTGTGGGTTTTTAAATTTTAAATTTTTTATTTAATTTTTAGTTTTTATATATTTATTTTTTATTTTAATTTACTGATTTTTATATTTTCTTCTTATATTTTATATTTTTATATTTTCTTTTTGAAATAAGATATAAAGCTATTTAGAATATATATAATACAAGAGAGATAAAAGGGAGATAAAAATGGAATAAAACACTCAAAATACAGGAAATAAAATGTTTTTGTTATTTTTATATTTTTTTAATGTTTTTGTGATTTTTCTAGATTTTCCTATTTTTTGGTATTTTTAAAGTCAAAAATACTAGTAAACAGTGAAATAAGTTGTTGGCCGAGATTAAAATGAGGATGAAAAATACCAAATAGTGTCAAAAATTCCTCAAATTAATTTTAAAATAAAACTAATAAATAGAGAAAATTCATATACAATAATTGTATTTTTAGGATTTTTTAAGATTTCTAAGATTTTTATGAAGGTTTTTGGGTTTTTCTAATTTTTAGAAGTTTTCTTTTGTATTTTTTAGTGATTTTTGGAAATAAGTTTACACACTAAAATAAGCAAAATATATTTTTTAGGGAATTGTTTAAGGTGTTTTTATAATTTTTATGGATTTTATAATGCAAATAGGGCTGAAAATGTTTGTTTTTGATTTTTTATAAATATTAAAATGCAATAAAAATGGAAAAAAAAATATGACGTGAAACTACTATGCAACAGGAACACAAGATGATTTTTGTAGATTTTTTCGCAATTAGATGCATGAAATAAATACTAGAAACATCAAGAAAATACATACATGCATGGGTATTTTTGTAAATAGAGCACAGTCCAGGGGCCTATATGAATTTTTTCCACAAAAGATATAACGTATTAAACAAATTCCAGGATCGATGGTACGTATCCAAAACCCCAGGGACACGCCTGCAAAAATTCCCAGGTACGCACGTGCTACGCACGCGTCCTAGAGAACCTAAAAGCAATAAACAAAAATCTAGGGCTTCAAATGCAAAGTATACAAAGTTTTAAAATGGTCGCTGAAAGTTTAAGTATTAAATAGAATTACAAAATGGGGCGAGGGCTTTAATGCAAAATACCCTCGCAAAGGCGCGATCGAACGATGGAATCTTGCCCACTTATCCACGTATCGGGCTCTTGTGTGCCGATGACGTTTCGCGAATGGAGGGCTGAGATTAGATCCCAGCCCTGGATCTGACGGTGCTGGCGGCCCGCAATCCGACGGTGCAGCGCGCTCCACTTATACACGTGGCACGCTCCTGTAGCGCGATGCCCCTTCGTTTTGACTACCGAGATTAGATGCTTCCTTGACGATAGAACGACTGGCACGAATGCGATCCAACGACAGCTGAAGAGTCTGGTCGCAGCCCTTGATCGGACGACAAAGAGGCGTGAACGAAGAACATGGAAGAACGTCGGGTCGGACGAGCTTCCCCGGCCTTTCTCCTCCTCTCTGGTGGCGTTTGAAGTTCCAAAATGGGCTGACGAGCTCACTGGAAGGGGCCTTTGAACACTGGGGTCTTCAAAACACTCCTGCGAAGACCAGAGCTCACCCTCGGCGACGGCGGAGCACGGTGGCTCCAGGTACCTCCAGTGAGGCACAAAATCGACCCCAGATGCGTTGTCGAGCTTCAGGCCTACAGAAAAAGTGTGAAGGCGTCGGGGGCAAAATGCCCCGACTCCATGGAGGGTTGAATGGCGTTGGAACGCGTGAGATGAATGGTTGCGGGAAGGTGGCCGGAGGTGCGCTCCGACAAAGTGGGTGACTGAATGTTTTGATGATTTGAATGCTAACCTAAAGATGGGGTTTTGATCCTACAACTGCTGGGAACTTATAGATGCAAAATACACAAAAGAAAGTGAAACAAAAATGCTCACCGGAGCTGCACCACGACGAGGTTGATTGGTTAGCTCTGGTGAGGTGGATTGACCTCAATTTGACGCCTCCTTGTCCCTCGAAAAGCCCACCGTGCTCCTGCTGTCACCAGAAGTCTAGTCAAGGATTTTGGGTAGGGTTTAGGTGGTGGAAGAGGGATCAAGCATGAGAGAGAAGAAGGGGGTTCTACTTGAAGAGTTGACAACCGGGGCTGAAAGATCGATGGCGGCAGCTCGGTGCAACGATCCACAGCACAAGGAGAGCTGTGGGCGTGAATAACCACAAGTCGAGGAAGAAAAGTCACGAAGAGACCAAGACGAGATGGTGCTTGGCGTGGCCTCCAAAAAATCATGAAGTGGGTCAAAAACCAAAGTTCTGACAAAGCTATAGGAGGAGGTCAGACAGATGACCTCGGGTCAACTGTCAGAGCCACTTGGTTGGTCCACATGGACCAACCAGGAAAAATTCTACAAAAATCAATTGTAAAATTATTTAAAAATAGAAAATGATTTTATTATTTTTTTAAATAAAAATTGTATATTATTTTATAAATTATTTTATAATGATTTTTATTTATTTTTTAGAGTGATAAAATTACAAGTTACCTCTTATACCCTTTATAGGTATCTTTATCTATATATTTTAATATTTTATTTTTATTTTGTACATTTATTTTATTTATTTTGTGTATTATTTTATAAATTTTTATAATATTTTTATACATTTAAATATATTTTTATTTATTTTTTTGAAGTGTTTTATACACTTAATAAAATAAAAGTATGAATTATACATGTATATTTATAGATCTTATACCTTTGTATTTTAAACAAGTATTTTATTTTGTATTTTCTTTAGGTTTTTATTCTGATTTTAATATACACATAAATTATAAAAATATTTACAAAATTATAAAAAATAAAATTATAAAAATAATGAATAAATAAAAAAAAGAATAATTTAATCTGTACAAGTATACAATAGGGGTCCAAAATTCAACTTTCAAGCCGTAGCTCCGCCAAATGCGAAACCAACACCATTAAATGGCTTATTAAAAATTATATACAATTAAAGATGAGTTTGATGCATTTTGAGTTTTTATTTGCGAGATACAGGTCTGGGAAGTTGGGATTTTGGAATTTTATTCAGACCATAACTTTTTATTTGTAAATTATGTTTGAGTGAAATCAATTTTGTATTTTTATTTATTTAATTATCTACAACTTTCATGTACAAAGTTTCTTTATTTGAAGTATAAAAATTGGAACAAAAAATAGGCCCCAAAATGAATAAAGAATGGGTTAAATAAAAGGTATTTTTATTGTATTCTGGCCCTTATCTCCCCCTACTTTATTCCTTGTCGACCTATTCATCGAGATGCCTAGGTCTCAGGGTTTCGAGTCATAAAATATTTACAATATTTTATTCTTTTTATTTTCTTTTATTTATTCTATAATTTTGGCATTAAAAAAATAGTATTTTATGCACATTTTATACACAAATGCATGGATGATAAAATGCATGTTTTAACGCTATTTACATGCAGTTACTAGGGTTTTTAAGGCCAAAATGATAGAATAAAGATGATGAAACGTAGATTCATCAAATACCATTCACAAGTCATTGTCCCTTACGTACATCATGCTAAGATATATAGGACCTAACCTTTGGCCTTGACTTATCCCATGATCATGGCAGACCAAGATGTGTCTAAACAATTAGTGGCTATGATGACAATGCTCCAAGACATGGGGCAAAGGCAGCAAGCATTGGAGGAGAGGCTCAATGCACAAGCTGAGAGACCCGAGGCATCTAAGCCTGCAGATGCTAGGATTGAAGGTTCTGTCTATCTTTCCGAGGAAGAATCTAGTTACCATCCTTCAACTGAGTCTGCTCCTACCCCAGCTGAAGGAGCAATGGAGAAGGCCCTTCTTAGACACCAAACTTTACTAGACAATTATCGAAAGGAAAAGATTCCTCGATTTAAAGGCATAGATACACCTACTAAGGCACAGCTATGGCTTGATGACATCAACAGGATGTTGAGAATAATACACGCACCAACAGATAGTTGGGTACACTTTGCTAATTATTCCTTAGCAGACTATGCAAGACGATGGTGGAGAGCCATTTCCAAGAAATTAGTAGATCCTGTTCCATGGGATGTTTTTAAAGAAAGGTTCCGAGCCCACTTTTGTCCCTCCCATTGAGAAGAATTGAAGAGGAGGGAGTTAACTTCTTTGACCCAAGGATCCAAGAATGTACGAGATTATCATATTCACTTTACAGAGCTGCTACGTTACTCCCTAGCTTTAGAAGCTTCACCACAAAGGTGTCTTACCAAATTTGTTAGCGGTCTTCAGGGAGATTTGAGAGAGAAGCTTGCAGGTTTTAGAGCCACCACTGTAGATGAAGCCATGGACATCACCTCTCGTATTAAGATGGAGAGGGATGAAAACCGCCAAAGAAGAAGCTTTCACTTTACTGGTGGACCATCCAAACGTAAGGCGAATTATAACCGGAGAGACAATCGTTATCATCCAGTCGGGTCTATTATAAGCCTGCCACATACTTTGGGCCAGGAATTATCTATAAGAAAGGGTTTCTCTAGACCTCCACTATATCCTCGCGACTCAGCAGCAGGAGCTATCACTTCTATGGCTGGGTCTTCAGCTCAAACAGGAGCACGTGTGTGTTTTTACTGTCATCGGGAAGGCCACATCAAGAAAGATTATTTAAAGTTGAGAGGGCCAGGGTTTAAACCAACCCCAATTAACAGTATAACATCCACCTCGATCAATGGAGCAACACGCAGAGGAAGACATGGTAGAGGTCATGGCTCACAAGGAGCGTCTCCTACACAGCAACCACCACAAAGTGTTGCAGTTTCTAGCTTGCCTAATCCTAATGACCAGCTCAATGCAATCACTGAAGAACAAGCCTACAATTCAGGCACAGTCGTACGATGTACCGTTACTATTCATGACTTTTTAGTACATGCCTTATTTGATTCTGGTGCTTCACATTCATTTATTGCTCGACGGTTAGTACCCATTTTGGGTAAGATACCAGTAGAAGTACAACAGTCCTATCTAATCAAGGGACCAGGAGGACAAGTATTTATAATTTGAGAAATCCTGGATAATTGTATAGTAGTGATAGCGGGACATCAGTTACCTGTTTCACTACTACCAATAGAAATGGAGGACTTTGATCTTATCCTAGGGATGGATTGGCTAGAAAGGCATCATACATGTCTTGACTGTTTTCAGAAGACAGTAACGTTTCACCTTCCTAACTCGATAGAGTTCCAGTTCGTTGGAAATACATCAAATGATAATATCGAATATATCTCTACATTGAAGGCACAACAGTTATATGAGTAAGGGTGCCAAGGTTATTTAGCTTATGTAACCACTACATCAGGGTCAGACAGAATGATGGAAGATATACCTATAGTGTGCAAGTTTCCTGATGTATTTCCAGAGGAACTACCTGGATTACCACCTGAGCGAGAGATTGAATTTGAAATCTCTCTCATACCTGATACTCAGCCTATCTCTATCCCTCAGTATAGGATGGCACCAGCTGAGTTACGAGAGTTAAAGGTACAGTTGCAAGAATTGTTAGATAAAGGATTCATTCGTCCTAGTACTTCACCATGGGGTGCGCCTATCTTATTTGTCAGGAAAAAGGATGGGTCAATGCGGTTGTGCATTGACTATAGACAACCAAACAAGAAGACCGTAAAGAACAAGTATCCTCTGCCAAGAATAGATGATCTCTTTGATCAGTTACAGGGTTCAACTGTGTATTCCAAGATTGATTTAAGATTTGGATACCATCAGTTGAAAATTAAAGATACATATATTCCTAAGACAACTTTTCGAACTAGATACAGGCATTATGAATTCTTAGTTATGCCTTTTGGACTGATAAATGCCCCAGCAGCCTTCATGGATCTCATGAATAGAGTATTCAAGGAGTTCTTAGATCACTTTGTAGTAGTCTTTATTGATGATGTGCTTATTTACTCCAAGGATAAGTATCTGCATGAACACCATCTCAGGCAGGCACTTGAAACTCTAAGGAAGAACAAACTGTATGCTAATTATAGCAAATGTGACTTCTGCCTATCTGAAGTATCTTTCTTAGGCCATGTTATTTCGGGGGAAGGTATATCAGTTGATCCTACAAAGGTTAGTGCGGTGATGAGTTGGAAACGCCCGAAGACTGTCACAGAAATACGATCTTTTCTGGGATTAGCTGGATATTATAGAAGATTTGTGAAGGACTTTTCATGAATAGCATTGCCAATGACTAGGTTGACCCATAAGGAAGTTCCATTCATAAGGTCAGATGCATGTGAAATAAGTTTTCAAACACTGAAAGAATGCCTAACATATGCAACCATCCTTACTCTACCCTAAGGGAGTGAAGGGTTTATAGTGTACACTGACGCATCTAAAGAAGGACTTGGGACGATTCTTATGCAACATGGTAAGGTAGTTGCGTATGCATCACGACAGCTTAGGACACATGAGAAGAACTACCCAACACATGACCTTGAATTAGCTACCGTAGTTTTTGCTTTAAAGATATGGAGACACTACCTGTATGGTATTACTTTTGAAATATTCACCGATCATAAAATCTTGAAATATCTATTTGATCAAAAGGAGCTTAATATGAAATAGAGACGGTGGCAAGAATTGCTGAAAGATTATGATTGCACTATCTCCTACCACCTTGGTAAGGGGAACGTCGTAGCAGATGCCCTTAGCAGAAGAACTTATTCACCTAGGTTAGTGAGTGCTATCCACTTCTGGGGTTTACTATCAACGTTAAGTGAATGGAAACCATTTAATAGTAGTGATGATACTATAACTATTCCTCACCGATACAAGCCAGAGATCTAGGATAAAATAAATAAAGGATAGGAGGATGGTCCAGTCCTTAAAGACTTGAGACAACAACTTGAGAAGAATGAGATAGAGGGATTCCAGATACAAGATGGGTTACTATATAACCATCACAGAGCTTGTGTACCAGATATACCTGAACTGAGGAAAGACATTTTACGTGAAGCTCATTATTCTAGATTATCTATTCATCCAGGAATTACGAAGATGTATAAGGATCTTCATTCATACTTTTGGTGGCCAGGAATGAAGAAAGATGTTGCTGAGTTCGTGAATTCATGTTTTACTTGCCAACAGGTAAAAGCTTCATACTAAAGCCACCAGGATTGTTACAACCTCTCCCTATACCTGAGTGGAAATGGGAAAGCATTTCCATGGACTTCGTTACTGGTTTACCTCAGATGACTGGTGGTAAAGATAGTATATGGGTAATAATAGATCGTCCGACCAAGGTAGCACACTTCATTCCAATAAGCTTATCTTTCACTCCAGACCAGCTTGCTGAGTTATATATCACACATGTGATCCGCCTCCATGGTATCTCAAAGGAAGTAGTTTCCGATCGAGATTCACGATTCACCTCACACTATTGGGAGAACTTAATGAAAGCCTTAGGTACACAGTTATGCTTGAGCACATCATATCATCCACAAACAGACGATCAGTCAGAACATACGATTTAGATACTAGAGGATATGCTACAAGCATGTGCCTTAGAATGGAATGGATCGTGGATTAAATATTTGCCTCTTGCAGAATTCACCTACAATAACAGTTACCATACAAGTAATTGTATGGCACCATTTGAAGCACTTTATGGACGTAGGTGTACTACTACTTTGTGTTGGCAAGAGGTCGGAATAAAGAATCTTTATGATTCATATATACTCCAGGAGACACGGGAAGCTATAGAGCTTGCTCGAAAAAGACTAATAACTGCCCAGAGTCGCCAGAAAAGCTATAGTGATACAAGGCGAAGAGACCTTGAATTTGAGGTAGGTGACTTTGTATTTCTCAAAGTATCACCTATGAAGGGTGTTCAGAGGTTTGGATTGCATGAGAAGTTAGCACCCAGGTTCGTGGGTCCCTTTGAAATTATTCAACGGATTGGAAAAGTTGACTATAGACTTGCGCTTCCTCCACATCTTTCGGCAATACATGATGTATTTCATGTATCAAATATGAGAAAGTACGTTAGGGATCCAGAGCATAATATAAGTTATGCTGATTTACATTTTGAGCCAGACTTGACATACCAAGAGATACCTGTGCAAATACTTGAAAGGGATATCAAGAAGTTGAGAAATAAAGAGGTGACTCTAGTTAAAGTATTGTGGCAGAACCAAGAGTTTGAAGAAGCCACATGGGAACCTGAGGCAGAAATGAGAGAGAAATACCTATACTTGTTTGAATGATAACACTATGTATTATGTATATGTTCATTATAAATGAAAGGATGTTCATCCTCTTTAAGGTTGTTATGTTTCAATCCTCTTTAAGGTTGTTATGCCTGCATTTCTAGTCTCGAGGACGAGACTTACTTTAAGGTTGTTATAATTGTATAGCCATGAAATTTGCATCTCTCGGATCCTATATAATAAGATCTGACTCGTCAAGAGAAAACAAACGGAATTTGTTTCGTGTGAATCAGACTTCGTTTTGATTTGTTATGATTTTCGAAAGAAAGAGAAGTAAGGAGGGTTAAGAAGTTATTAACCCATAATGGCTATCATTAAGACTAATTAAGTGTGATTAAAGAAACTAATAACGGATTGAAAACTGCTAATGATCATTAGCAACACTAATCAATAGTTAGTAAAAGATAAGCGTAAACCGTGAAAGTTAAATCGTGATTAGTGAAAGTTAATCACGATTAGTGTTAAATAAGCATCATTAGCGAATCTAGAATAATATGGAATGTTCTAACTTAAGCCCTAAGTTTCGGATAAGTTTTGGCCAAAACCATGGGCCAAAACCATGGGCCGCTAAACCATGGTTAAGATCTAAACCATGATTTTCTAACCATGGTTAGTGGTTTTCTGGAGCCTATAAATACACACCTACCCATTCATTCTTTACGATTTCCACTACCACCACCACCCAAGGGATAGGGTTGAGAGGTTGGGAGGAGGAATGGGAGGCGGGGAAAGAGCGCTAGCGAAGCGCTGTCGGTAGAACGAGGAGGAGGAAGTATGATCCTCTCTTAGTTTGCTTCGTAAGCTAGGCTTTCTATTAATCTTCTTTTCTTCCAAGTTTTAGTCTTGATTCATCTTTCTTTTCGATTCGTTTCCTGTCGTGGTTCGAGGAGAAATCTGTGTAACACCCTACATAGGTGCGGGCGGCTGTGCACGTTAGTGAACCCTGTGATTCGTCACACATTCACTCACCTAAGACGCGTGGGGTATACCGATTCTCCATTGTTTATTGTTCTTTTTTTCGCTTTTATAGTTATTTTGAAAGATAAATCCACGTACTACCCTACTTAGGTGCGGGCGGCTGTGCAAATCAGTGAACCTTGTGATTCGTCACATATTCACTCACCTAAGACGCATGGTGTCTACCGATTCTCAACTGCTTGCAGTTTAATTATATTCTTTCAGTTTCGCTGTTGTTTTCCTCTCGATTGATTTTATAAAGGAAAATCTTTTCGTTTTTATTTTAAAATATGTCCCTATATAAGAGGAAATTCTGCCGAAATTTTTCGAGAAATATATCCCGATATAAGGGGATACTCGGCCAAAATTTTCCGAGAAATATGTCCCGATATAAAGGGAAACTCTGCCTAACTTTTCCTAGAAATATCACCCCATATAAGGGGAAGCTCTGCCGAAATTTCAAGAGAAAATATGTTCTTCGAGTTCTTCGTGTTCTTCGTGTTCTTTGTGTTCTTCGTTCGTTCTTCGCATTCTTGACACATTCTTAGCATTTTTGATACGAAAATGAAATTCGACCGTTTCAGGAGCCTTAAATCATCCTTTCTGAAAACGAAACACGATAAAGCACTGCATACGCGAGAGAGAGCTCGATTAGGTAACGAAATCCTTCCTTTTGCTGTTGGGTTTTCATATGAGATCGTTGAAATTTCTGATTTTATGTTCTTTGCTACAAAGAACCCTAATTTGGTTATTTTTGAGAAAATATGAAAAGTTATTTTGTGACTTCAACTAAAATAAGGTCTAAGCATCGAATTGATGCGGTGGTTGAGAAAGTTAGAGTTTGTAAGTTAAAATGAGCATAATTATGAGTATATAAATATATGAATTAATATATGAGTAAGTCTATACTCAGTATTTTATGGTTTTGCAAATATATTGCTGAATTGAGGAATTACATCATGAGAATTGATGTGTTTTAAGTTGGATCTGGAAAAGGGTCGTGAGTCACGTTAAGGATGACTGCGAGTAGAACTACATGTCGAGCATGCAACCTGTAGGTTTGTCGGAAGGAACCCGTATTGGCATTTCCCTACCTAGATGGTACACGGTTGCCCTGTTATGATAAATGCACACAAAATGAATGATTTGCAACGCGTGGTACCGGGAGCCAATATATTCGGGTTGAACGATGGAATATGTGGTCGTGCCATGTGGAGGCACGGGTGGTTCAATAGCGGCTGGGTCACGACAACATGTATTTAAAGTTAATAGGTTATATAATTAAATGTTTTCCTATGGTTTTAAGCAACCGAGTCCTCAAGGACGGTGTGCTCCTTTGTTTGTCAGGCTGAGGGTTTGAGACCCTGATTAATAAAAGAAAAGGAAATTGTAGGGTAGTATTGGAGGATTGGTTGAGGCGACGTGCGACGGCATTAGCTTACCAAGATCAACACAATCTCCAATCCTGAAAAGTCCACAGCTCTGGAGTCCGAGAATGGTGGGACTCCCCTGGACTAATCCCTGACGTGGAATAGAAAAGGAATATGACTTGAATTAATGAGAAGAATGAAACTTTTTGTGATAACAAGTTTTCAAAAATTACACAATTTGTTTGTTTTATCTTCTTCGTTACTTAGCGTTCGCTAATTTTTATCCTATGATTTATGGAAAACCCAACTGGTGTCGATGATCCATCGCAAGGACTTTAAAAATCTATCCAGCTTACATACTAGACATCCAACCAGCCATAGTAGCTTTTCTTTATAAGGTAGTTAGTAATATTTCTGTGTATTTCCTTCAAGCTGATGTACATGTAAAGGGTTGTAGTGGAACAATGGATCATGTAAACTTTATTCTGTGAATGACAAAGTGTTGAAATACTTCCTTCTGAGTATTTTTATTTGTAGTCTGTTTCTGAATGTTAGTTGTGATTGCTGAATAAATTATTTCTGAGTAACCAGATCTGGATATGGGAGGATCCGACGGCCGGAAATTCAGGGTCGTGACAATTCTCCTGTACAATCATCCCTTCAAAATCTCAGGCCTCTCCCATCCCCTAGCTTAGGCATCAACCTATATGATATGAGCCTCAGAACCTCCCGTACCCCTTTCCATAGGGGTGACTCAAATAGAGTAGTCCTTGCAATCAACCCACCTTTCACCTCATAGATCCTTCTAATTAATCTTGTGTCTAGATCATCTGATCACCCCCAAATGCGCAGCACCCACTTTGCCACCAGAGCCATGTTCATGCACGCCAAATCCCGAACTCCGAAACCCCTGATCCCTAGTTCTTGTGATCTCCTCCCATGCCACCAGATGCATTCCTGACCTTTGTTGTTTCCCGTCCGACTAGAAGAATATTCTCATTAGATTTTCAATCTTCTTTCTCACCCTAACTAGCATCATCTTAGTGGAGAAAAAGAAAGTTGGAATGGAGGATAGGAAATGCTTCAGCAAAATTAGCTTACCACCCTTGGATAAGGAAACTGCCTTCCAACCACCCAGTTTCCCCTCTATCTTCTGGATAACTACATCCCAATCTGCCACTGTGAGCTAACTAGCCACCAATGGAAGACCCAGGTAGGTAATCGGTAGGTCCCCCAACTGACAGCCAAGCAGCTCTGCTATTCTGGTCCTTTCTTCATTTTGTAACCCAAAGGTGATTACAACTGATTTTTGGAGATTTATCTTTATCCCAGATAGACTACTAAAAGTGTCCAGTAACTGAGTTGCTCTACCAATCATTTCATTCTCCCCATCTAGAAAAAGCACTGTGTCATCAGAATACTGCAGTAAGGGCACAGAGATGTCAACCATACGAAAACCCTGACACCAGCCACCATCAACCGCCTGTCTCAACATGACAGCCAATGCATCCGCAACAAGAACAAAAATCATGGGCGCTAGAGGACATCCCTGCACTCCTCTATGAGGCTGGAAGAAACCCCCCTCTGGCCGCCCATTCACTAAGACCGAGAAGGAAGATGTAGTGATACATCTCTTCATCCATGAAATTCAATCTTCTGGGAACCCTCTTCTCCTCAGTGACATCCATAAGAAGATCCAGTCCACACAATCATAAGCTTTTGCAAAATCAATCTTCCACAATACACCCTTTGCACCACTGCATCTCCACTGTAAGCAAATCTCCGATGCCACAACTAAGCCATCTGTCATTTGCCGACCAGGAATGAACACGTATTGGCCCTCCAGAACAATAGACTCTAAGAACCCTCTGAGCCTATTTGCCAACACTTTTTCCACAATGAGGTACATATCGTTCGAAAGCGCAATTGGTCTGAAATCTTCAACTCTTGATGGGTGATCTTTCTTCGGAAGCAAAAATAACATTGCCCTATTGACCTTCTCGAACCCCCTGTTCCCTTTTCTAAACTCTTCTAGCACCTCTAGGATCTCAACCTTAAGCATGTCCCAAAACTCTTTGTAAAAAAAATGCCGGGAATCCATCCGGCCTTGGTGCTCCTTCCGCACTCAGACCCCAGACTGTCCTCTTCACCTCAACCTCCGAGAATGGTGCCACCAGCTCCTCCACTTGCCCTGGTGACATGGACTTCACCCCCCTCCCTGATGAATCCCGTATTCATCATGCTAAAATTGGTCATTTAGGCTATGTTCCCCAACATTTAAATGCATTTAATCATTAACAGAACATCATTAGCATTCATACATGTGTTAATAATATTTGCATTTCATCATGCATAATTGCATTAAAATCCCAAGTGTAAATTAGCCCAAAAAGCTGCTAACTTCTCTTATTTTTAGTTAATTCATCCTAACTCCAATTAACCCCAAACCACTCCATTATGTTGATATTACTAACCTTATTAAATAAAAAATACAAAAAATTACTAACTCTAATAAGTATCAAATAATCCCAAAGTCCAATTTCACATATGACGGACTAAAACAAGCATATCTCCCACATACAGTGTCCGATTTTGGTCTACTCACTTTTAAAGTACTCTATTTTCAATTACCTTCAAAACAAGACCAATTTCGTAAAATTCGGAGCTCATATGTGAAAGTTGGGTTTTGGGCCTCTTTTGCGCATTTTGACTTTTTGCTATTTTTGACCTGAGTTTTTATGTTCATAATTAACCCTTTTAATTTTATTTCTTTTTCATTTATGTTCTTTGATGAAAGTTTTATTAAGCGACACAAAGATCCAAATCCATGTTAAAACTGAAATCAAAGAAACTGACTAAGTCCAAGTGTCAATTATCGGTCTGTGCAAAAATTGTGTGTTTCTTACTTCTATTTTATTTTCTTATTTTCTTATTTCTTAAAAATACAAAAAAATTAGATTAGTGTGTAATTAATTTTCTTGTATTTTATTGTATTTTTTAGATATTTTATCCTCTCCAAAAATATAAAAAAATACAAAACTCAAAAGCCGGTTTTCTATACACATGGAGAACCACTGAAAATACCACTTCACACGGAAGACCTCTTTTGCTCCTGAGTCCCTCATGAAAGTTGTAGATCTCATCAAGACGAACAACTTTCATGGAGGAATTTTTTTCATCCGAGGTCTCCTTCTATTTCTTTTCTAATTTTCTTCATCTTTTCAATTTTTTTGGGGTGACACGTGGCAGCTCCAGGGCATGCCACGTGGCACCCCCATCTGCTGAACCCTCTCTCCTCATGCACGTGCTACGCACGTGCCGCCTGCCCCTTCCACACGCACGTGTGCAGCACGTGCCGACCCCCTCTCCTTCTTCCACCTCCTGCCGTTACAACCGTCCTCCCCTAACCCACCGGCAGCCACTCCTCCTCCCTCATAACCGCCACCATCAGCCATCACTCCGCCCCATTAGCCGTTACTCATCTCGCCGCCTATAAAACTCTCCCCTCTCCAACATTCCACCCCATGTGCCATTTACCAAGCTCAGTAAGAGGGTTAGTGACAGCAGCCCTCCATGCATCCTTCGAGCCTGTCGGTGTGATCCAAGGGCATTCCTTGTCCTTGCGGCTGCTAACGGCTAAGCTCGCTCCTTCACCGAGGAGCTCGAGCGACGACAGGAGGTGGCCATCGCCACTCCAGATCCAAGGCTATCCTTCTTCTATATCTTCCTTTGTCTCTTCTCTCTTCTCTACAGATCACCACCAACACCCCAACAACCCTCTGCTCCCGACGCTTCTCTATTCACCACGCCGCTGATGAATCTACATTTCATCATCTTTATTCTATCATTTTGGCCTTAAAAACCCTAGTAAATATATGTAAATAGTGTTAATTCATGCATTTTATCTTTCATGCATATTTGTGTAAAATGTGTGTAAAATGCGGGTTTTAAAGCCAAAATTATAGAATAAAGAAAATAAAAGAAAAAGAATAAAATATTGTAAATATTTTATGACCCGAAACCTCGAGACCTAGGCATCTCGATGACTAGGTCGACAAGGAATAAAGTAGGGGGAGATAAGGGCCAGAGTACAATAAAAATACCTTTGTTTTTATTTCATTCTTTATTCATTTTAGGACCTATTTTTGGTTCCACCTTTTATACTTCAAATAAAGAAACTTTGTACATGAAAGGTTTAGATAATTAAATATAGAAAAATACAAAATTGATTTCACTCAAAAATAATACACAGATAAAAAGTTATGATCTGAATAAAATTCTAGAATCCCAACTTCCTAGACATGTATCTCCTTAATAAAAACTCGAAATGCATCAAACTCACCTTTAATTGTATATAATTCAAAATAATCTATTTAATGGCGGTGGTTTCGCATTTGGTGGAGCTACGGTTTGAAAGTTGAGTTTTGGACCCCTACTATAAACTTGTACAGATTAAAATATTCGTTTTATTATTTATTTATTATTTTTACCATTATATATTTTTATAATTTTATAAATATTACTTATAGTTTATTTGTACATTAAAATCAGAATAAAAACCTAAATAAAATACAAAATAAAATACTTGTATACGACTTACATAGGTATAATACCGGTATATATACCTACATAATTAACACTTCTATTTTATTAAGTGTATAAAACACTTCAGAAAAATAAAATAAAAATATTTTTAAGTGTATAAAAATACTTTATAAATTTATAAAATAATACAAAAATAAATAAAATTAAATACACAAAATAAAAATAAGGTATTAAAATACATAAATAAAGATACCTATAAAGGGTATAAAAGGTAACGTATATTTTTATACCTCAAAAAAATAAATAAAAATCACAATAAAATAATTCATTAAATAATAAACATTTTTTATTTTATAACCAAAAAATAATAAATTGATTTGCTATTTTAAATTGATTTTACAAAGTATTTTCCAGGCTTTTTCCTGGTTGGTCCACATGGACCAACCAGGAGGGCGGGAGAGTTGACCGCGTGTCAACTCTCTGACCCCCCAACATGTTCCCTGTCAGAAATGGTTTTTTGTCTGCCTTTGCGGATTTTTCGAGGATGGTTCTTGCATCTTTTGATGTCGTCGTCTTCATGACTTTCGCTCCTCGTCCATTGCTCTTACACGCCTATAGCCTGCCTTGGGCTTTGGATCATCACATCGCTCGATACGCCATGATCTTTGAGCCACCACGACCATCCATTCAAAAACGCCCCTTCCTTCGTTTGCATTTTTAACATCCTTTGACCCCTTTTTCCCCTCTTCTTTCGCGCTCCGGACCGGTGGTGGTGATAGCACCACCTCCAACCGATCGAGGCGGCGCAAGGCCGGTCTTTGGCATGTCTCCATCTATCTCCGGCGAGCCTTCACCGTTGAGGTGTTGCTTCCCATTCACCGGTGAGGTACCTCCATTTTATTGCTTTTTTCTTGCGTATTCTTATTTCCAGTAGCTTAAACATCCATCTCCCATCCTCCATCTCGCCTGAGAACCATTCATTCGCTTTCGCCACCTCCTCACCGGAGCTTGCTCCGGTGAGCCTTGTTTCCGCCTCTCCACGCTGTTTCGTCCACCTAGGGGTCGCGGCAATTTACCTGCGACCCTTTTAACAATTTTGTTGTAGGTAACTGGGCTATAGGGACGTCTGGAGCACATTTTGATCCTCGACGGAATACCTTGGAGCTCTCCTGCTCCGCTGCCCCCGTGCGAGGACGTCGACACACGCCGACGATTTTTGAGGACCCAGACGCTTAGATGACATCTTGATCGTCGAAAATCGGAGTGCGTAAATCGATGTAAAAACCGAGTCGTTGTGCACAAGATAGAGGACGAATCAATAATAAAATTTATATCCGAAACTCAAGTTAACATAACACACATGAAATGTGTGCGTGTATAGATGTGAGCAATGGGTTGAACACAGGGAGGCAGATTTGATGTATCAAGTTACTTCTTTTCATTGCTTTAAATAAGAAAATGAATGGATGTGAACTTTACGGAGAACAAAACAATCTAACAACGGAGATTTCTATATCATCAAAATCGAATGCAAGCTAGAAAGGACATGAAAATGAAACTTGTGAAATTCCTTCACTAATGTAAAACTCTAGCATCTATCTAGAGAGAAGTTGTAAACAAAGAAGGAACATAATCAAAAGTAACTGCAGGATTTCACCAAATAGACCATCGAAAAAAATATTCAAGGAAGTTAGATAACCAAAGATTCCATCGAAGTAGAACATAGGATAAACGGGTACATGATCTTCTAATGAAGTTATGATAAAAGAAGGTCTGTGCATTCTCCCCTTGGTTAAGTTGTTGACCACTGGTATAAAGAGATCCGTCGTTGGGATGCTGTAGCCACTGAGAGTCACAAAACCACGCGCCGAGGAGCCAATATATGATTACTCCTTCCTCCCGTAGATGGGCTTTCCTGCTTCTATTCTTGTTGTGTATTCCACGCCACCATTTATCTTGAATCAAGAGAGAACTCTGACAAACGTTTCTGCAGGAAACATGGTATTAAAAGCAGCAAAAGGCAACAAAATGAAATGCAACTTAAAAGAAATATTAAGACAAAAGTACGACAAAAAATATGAAATGATATTGAGGCATGGGAGGAGATCTTGGAAGGGGGAGAAGATGGTTGCATAGATGTTGCTCGTGGCGATCTGCACTTCTATTCCTCGGACCACTGTGATGTCCTCGTGGTTTCCAGCCCGCCTTTTGCACGCCGATCTCCTTCTCATTTTATCCCCATTCGTGCATGATGGTTGGTGGCCCATTGATACTGAATGCTTGATTACAGCCCGAGAATCTCATGATTTGCTTGAGTCGTTAGTGTGAGGCGTGCAATTTTGGTAGGAATAAAAGCAGAAAAATAGGGCTCTGTCAATTCTGGACAGTGAGGAGGAGGTGTCGTGCGAATCCATTACATGATTCTCGTGTATTCGGATCTGCCGCAAAAGGAAATATCGAGTGTACCGGTCCATTGGTTGCAAGGGATAGTTGTGATTTGATGAGAAGGATGAATCTGTATGCTTAATTCCTGCCCATAGCTGGAATGATTCCAATCAATCCCACGAAATTTGGGACAGTTTATACCTTTTCTAGGAAATTTATTGGCCATCGGATTTAGAAAGAGGCCCAGCCATATAATTCGATCATGAATTTTTGCACGAGGCTCCACGATGCATGTGGGTGATCAAGGTAGATGAGATACAACAGGCGAATTTCATGTAAAGATCAGCACGATTTTCATGCAAAACCACCACGTGCGCAGAACTCTGATGATTTATATAGATTTGTTTTTAAACCAGACAATGGCATTTATGCAGGTGGTTTAGATGTCCAAGTCGTCAAAAGAGAGGGAACGTGAGCTTCATTTGAGTTGCATGCACGTAGAGAAAGGGAGGAATGACGTGAGATGTTGTTTTGTTGCTATCTTTATTTCTTTTGCATGGAAATGGAGTGTGTGGAGATAGGGAGAGCTCTCTACGTGCATGGGATTAAAAGGGATTTAAGCCATGATGTGCATTCAAGTAATGGGGCATTTTGCATAAAAGTCCAAAAGAGGGTGGATTTATTGAAAGGCCCTGAGATTTCTTTTGATCTTTCAAGTAGGTATTGTAGAAGTATGTGGTATAAAGTTGGATGAGATAGAGTTATGTTGAGACAGAGTTGCATGTGATGAGGGTAACAAACATGAATGGTATCAAACTCGCAAATCAAGTAGGATGCATGAAACTGACCTCAAACTGAATGAAGAACTCATCAAACCCTTACCATATGAAATTATGCTTAAATCATGCCAATCAACCAGAGAATTAGATTAAAGACATATGAAGTGAAAAGCGCACAAGCTCACCATGATAATGCTCAAGAAGATCTTATTTGGACACCTTATTGTAATGAATTGTAGATTCATCACATATGCAGGACGGGCCCGAACCCATTTTGAGCTTCATCCGATCTCGGAGGAGGCAGATCAGAGCAGGGGAACTCCGGCTTGCCGGAGTTCCTCCCTGTTCTTGCGCCGTCTCTCTCCACCGTTGGATTCCAGGGCCACCCCAGTTTCGATCACGTCCGTTGGATCAAGCACGCTCGCCAACCGTCCGATCTTCGAAACCAGATCTAATCGCGGTCGTAGGAGCGAAACGTCATCAGGGCTTGAGAACGCGCCACGTGTCTTAAGTGACGGATCATTCGCCGTCCGATCGACTTTGCTGGGTATTTTGCATCTTTAACACGACGATTTTTGTATTTAATATTGAGCATTTAAACATTCGTCTGCAGTTCAAATAGTTTTGTAATATTTATTAAAAGACCCCCGTACTTTTCTTATTTACAAAAGGATCCCCGCCAGGCGCGTGCAAGTCACGCGTGCCTTGGCGATTTTGCAGGAGTACCCTTGGATTTCTAGGTATTAGTATTTGGTCCTGGAACTGCTTTATATAGTTATTTATTTTGTGGATAAATTTGCATGCTTGACCCTGAACGTTTTGCATATTACATAAATGCCCCTTGCCTGCATATAGTTTCTTGTTGTTATTTCTATTTATTGCATGCATTTCTAAAACCTAAAAAATCCATAAAAATCAGTATAATCTTGTGTTTAGTTGTAGATTCACGCCATATTTTTATTTTGCATATTTATTTCATTTTCATATTTATAAAAAATCAAAAACATCGATTTTTAGCACTGTTTGCATTATAAAATCCATAAAAAATATAAAAATACCTCAGAAAATTCCCCCAAAAAATATATTTTGCATATTTTAGTGTATTTTAACGTCAGTCCAAAAATCATTAAAATATAAAAGAAAACTCCTAAAAATTAGAAAACCTCAAAAACCTTCATAAAAATATTAAAAATTCATAAAAATCCTAAAAATACAAACTCTGCTTCCAAATTTTCTCTATTTTATTATCTTTCATTAAATATAATTTGGTTATTTTTTTGTTACTGTTTGATATTTTATATCTCCATTTTAGTTTCAGTTTTTTATTTCATTCACTGTTTTCAGTATTTTTGACTTTAAAAATACCAAAAAAATTAAGAAAAATCTAGAAAATTCACAAAAACATTAGAAATATATAAAAAACCTAAAAACATTTTATTCCTAATTTTCCTCATTTTTACATATTTTTATTAATCCATTATCTATCTCTTTCTTACTTTGTATATATTCTATTTAAAGAAAAAGAAAATAAAAAATATAAAATATAAAAAGGAAATATAAAATCAGTAAATTAAAAACCAAAATATACAAATATAACTTTAAAAAGTAAATAAAAAAATTTAAAATCAAAACCCACAAAAAATAGCATAGATAGACACTTGATCACACACACATTTTGAGCATTTTGCCCCGTTCTACCTGTCTGCTCCCTGTGTTCGACCTCTACACATACTTGCACCTATACACATCTTTGTTGTAGAGTTATAATAAATTTTAACTCCGCACCACTTTTCATTGCTTGATTTCTGTTGTGGGTTAATTGTTGATTGATTGAGGTTTCGTGAGCGGTCGCTCAGCGACATTGTGGTCCTGCCTTGTGTGGACTACTTTAGACCCTCGCCAAACCTCGATTATCAACCGCCCTCGCGCCGCTACCTTCGCCCGACCACGCTCGGTCGCACCTTCACCACCGGGTAGCTCTGTCAACACGACCGCGCTCGAGCCAGCGTCGCCGCTCGACCATCTTCGGACACATCCGATCACCTCGGCCGGGGTCACCTCCTGAGCCGCCACCATCTCCGCGCCGCCGTCACCGCCTCGCAGCTCGTCGCCACCGCTTTCCCAGGCCTCCACCAGTCGTGTGTCGACCGGCTGAGGCGTCGTCGCACTCCCTCATCGGCCGCCCGCCGTGCCTGCGCACGTCGGCCGCACCGCCTCGGCCGGGTCGCTTCTCCGCCTGGGCGTGCCCCAAAGCACAGTTGCCGTTGGATCAGGGTTGATAGCCCTTGATCCAACGGCCCTAGCGGCGCCACGCGTCACTCCCAAGCCTCGACCCCAGCCTCGAGGATCGGGTCCCCCGAAGCCACACCAGACCGCCACGTAGGCTCGGGCTTCCGAACCTAAGCCCCGACGCCAGAAACCACAGGCTCGGCCACCCGAGCCTCAGCCGCCACCCCGAGCCTCAGGTCACATTCCCGAGCGTCCAGACGCACGTGCAACGCACGTGTGCTGGGAAGCAATTTGCACCGACACCCCTGGTATTTCCAGATATTGCAAAAATACCCCCGCTAGGGGTAAATTACATCTGGTCCCCTCCAACTTTTATTAATTATAGATAAACCCTTCTAGGGACCTCTTTGCAAGAAAAACTATTTTATTTACATTTTAGTCCCTGAAACTTCATTTTATCATATCTTTTTCATACGAACACCATTTTGAGCATATAATATGTCATTTTGAAGCTATTTTCATGCTCTACCATTTAGCATAACTGATGAACAGATCTGAGGTTGTTTATTGGTAATGATTATTTGAGGATCTCTGTTGACATATGCATGCTTCATCTTGATGTATTTGTGCCTTTCTGAATTGAGAAGATCATTGACGTTATTTGCAGGGGATTAAGTGCAAGGACCTGAAAATTATTTGATCACTTTATACTATTCTGTATATTTTTGAGGATCTAACCTTTACAGGAGATTCGACTCATTTGACAATAAATAGTGTGATTGAACTGAAGAATTGAATCAGAGAGAATGTTGAGATAAATTGAGGACTATTTTTGATTGCAGGCTTATTTGGAATCTTACCTGCATTTATTTGATCTGTGACTATTTTTGAGAGAACTGATCAATTTATTTGGATTAAAATTTTCATCACAGATCCTGAGCTTAATATCTTTCTCTAAGATTTTTAACATTGCATTATCATTTTGTCTTTTCATCATTTGACACAGAAATTAACTAGCATTAATTTATTATTTAATTTGATTTAAGACCACGTAACTAAGAATCACCATTCCCTATATTGGACCTTGGTAGACTTGCCAAGTAAAAATTATTCTACAACATTCAAACGATTGTGGTGTTTTGATCGACCGATTTTCGCCTCCTATACTACAATTTATCATTATTAAAGAGGTGAAATTTCACGTTCATCAAATGATGCCGTTGCTGGGGAATGACAAATTTTTAGGGTTTTAAATCATTTTTTGTAATTAATTTTTGTGAGATTAATTTTTATGTCATTTTTTTCCTTTTTGCATTTTTTTCTTCTTTTGCATTTCTTTTTTTTCTTCAGATACTAACCGCACCTTCTCTCTTCGCTAGGGATTACTCAGAGATAATTTTGGAATTTAAATCAAGGACCTACGAAGAAGACTGATTTTTATTTTTGTGAGAGAGAGTTAGTATAGATTTAAATTTATGCATTATTCTCAGGGTCCCTCTCTTTGACCCTTGTAATAATTCAGACTAAACTTTTCTGCGATGTGTCGGGTCTGTTTCAACCCCTTCTGTGTGGTTGGGACCCGACTTGAGTGGCGTAGGACTTAAGCACATTTACGTTTGTTTCATTATCATTGATTGTGTTCTTAATTCTTAGGCCACACTTTCACTAATTAAACGCACTATAGATCGTTCAACATTAGCCAAAAATTTAAATCAATTCTTCCTGCTAATAGAACTATCTGTTTAGGGAGTTTTTCATTTGTGCATATCATTTAGTGTAAATTTTAATTGCTTGTACTGCATTCCGCATAAAGAATGCGAGGATTCACTATAAGTCTTCTTCTTAAGCATGCATCATTGATTCACGTTTGCATTGGCTTTTTCGATTTTCCCTCCTCGAGTTTTACAACTTAGGAATAAACGGAATTGGGACTTCTCGTTAGGCGTGAATTTCTGTGCTCATATAAACTTCAGTGATAACCTCAATTTAAAATCAGGACTGCTAATCAAGGTGACTGTAAATAAAATTGGCTTAAAATTAACCCGTGTTTGATGGAGAGGAACCCACTCATTGTTTGTAAGGACAAGACCACACACCTTAGGACAAAGCCAAAAACCGAAATGCTTCATTCAGACTACTAAAAACAATTAGCTACTTTTCACTGAGGGTCTCGGGTAGCCGTTTACGATCTGACTTTCCTTAGCAGAGTAGGTGGTTTAGAGGACACTACGGAAGGCTCCGTCCTCAAGTAACACGGGTCGTGTTTAAACGGTCTGTACTTACACCTATACTGGTTGAAAGTAGGTGCAACTAGTTGTATGAACTCGGGATAGTCTTTGTGAAATATTTCAGCACCTAACAGCTCTGTTTAATTTTCAAGATTGTTTTGTCATTGAATTAAAATTGAAAAGAAAAGCGGTCGAACCATATCGTGCCTTCACCAGTGTTGAGTAGGTGAATCTACATGTTTGTTTTGTGTTTGATTTGTGTGCGTCAAAGACCTTGCAATCGTAAGAAAATCGTGGTTCGTTGATCATTCCATCCCTCTTGACAAGATGTCGACACGGTGGTCTTCTTTCTCGATCTCCATGACCATGTCCCGATATTCTTCTTCTCATACTCCTCAGGGGAACCTGCTCTTCAAATCAGGTTCCCTTCAACCATCATTCTCTTCCCGCCCATACATCCCACCCTATGACCACACTTCTTCTTGGAATAATCCTCTCTCGTATTTTGATAATCTTATGGACATAAGAGAGAGACCCGAATTGAGGATGAACAATAGAGTGACCGATATTGATAGTTGAACACGATTTCTGGTTACTATGATCTCACAACCTCTTGAACCATCCCCTACTCAAGATAACCATCTTCTTGAGTATAATCAATTTTCCTTCGACAATCCACGAGAAAACCGAAGTCAAGGAAATATAACTCATGACCAGACCATAATGTTTATGAACAATCAATACTCTACTCGAGGTTACGTGCCAGAATCACGACACATGGAGAATGATTATTCCATCACTAGTCATGAGATGTTTGAGGATGAGATTGCCCGGATTAATCATAGAGAAGACACTTTAACAAAGAGAATATATGAACTCATCCAGTCTATGCAAAATTCAGAAGAAGTGAGGCCACCACCATACGAACCACTGGATCATCATGTGGCTCACAATCAGGCACAACCACCGCTGACATCTGATCCCCCGACCGACCATATTACAGAAAATGCCAAAAAAATTGAAAAAATTGAAAATTCAAAAAAAATGGACAATTATGAAATGGAAGCATTTTGCAAGAGTCTGATCTTAGAGCTTTCATTGATCAAAGCCATAGAATATGTGTCCGATATTAAGAGATTTGTGAAGAGTCAACTGAACTCCAAAAAGATGGGCAAGAAACGATCCAGGACTGAATATCATGTCATATCTATGGCTAGTTCTTTGGTGATGAATCATAAAATCAAAAGCCGCAAAGTCAAGCGGTTGACTTGGATCACATGTGAAATTGTGGATTCAACATTCACTCATGTTCGTTAAACGACGACTCCACATTAAACATCCTCCCCAAGTCCATCTTTGACCAACTCAAACTCAGACAACTCAAAAAGACTAGGGTGATCATTCAATTACCCGATCGATATACCAAAAGACCACAGAGGATCGTTTCTGTCGTCGTAAATTTATGAGGTAAAGAACATAAGGTGGATTTTATTGTCCTTCACATTGAGCACCTCGGAAGGATATCTGAGTCTCCTATCATTTTAGGAAAGCTGTTCTTAGCCTTCGTTAAGGCGATCGTCGATTGTGAGACTAAGGAAATCAAGTTCCTGAACTCGGACCACAATGAACAAACCCCCAATGACACAACCTATTTTGAGGAAAACTAACTTAAAATCGACAGTTATGATCAGGAGATAAAAATTTCACATTATCATACATCTCCGCATGACACAATAATACAAACCCTAGGAGAGTCACCTAAAAGACTGACTGTTGGACAAACTTCGGATTCTCACCACCCTATCACTGCTCCTAGGAAAAATCAAGATTTTGGAGCTTATGAGGAATTGGACCATATAATTGAAGATCACCACGATTATTTGAGTGGTCCAATCTTTGAGTCGACATTAATTCAAGATATACTTGAACCATATAAGGAACCGACTCCGGAAACATCCAATGTCACCAAAATTCACGACCATCCGGAAGTGACATCAAAAACCCCAGCCATAAACCACAAAATCACCAGGAACAATCTCCCTCGACCGAAGCAGCGCATGAACCTTCAAGAATTGGTCAACTTTTACAGGGATTCATCTGATGAGGAACTCATGAATGTCACATTAGTTACTCAAGACATGGAGATGAAGACTGTCCAACTTCCTCCCAATACTTCCCAAAGAAACAAACCGACCAAGAAAGTCACCTTTGACCATAGAAATCAGATGATTTCTGAAGAGTCCTCGTCCGGTCCTGATGTGGTTCATCAGATAAATGCAATAGGTACAGCTCTGATCCAAGGGCACTTACCTCTGATTGACAAATGTTGGAGATCCTCTGCAGACGACTACTAATTCTCTTGAGGACGACTCCGACGATGGCTGGTCTTCTTCATCGGCCCCCTCTTCATTACACTCCACATCTCCATACTATCTCCCTCCACACTCCCGCAAGAAGGTCCGTCGCAAACCTCCTTGATCTTGTATATCCGTAAATCTACCCAGTTCCCCATCTGTAATTATCCGATTATACTTAGACTGACCTGAGCTTAAGTATAGGGGGACCGCTACTATTGTTTATACAACGCTTCTCTTCTTTTGTTTTTGACCCATCTATACTTCGTACGAGCTATGTCTAAATTTCACTTTGTGACATGAGGACATAGCACAAGCTAAGTATAGGGGGGTGTGTTTGTATATATTTTATCTACTTTATCCATAACTCAGCCATGGCCGGTCCCAAGCCCGGGTAAATGAGGAGGGTTGCACGTTAGGTAGCCAACAACCAGCGCAGGAGAGATAAATTCATAAATAGTGTTCTTAAAGTTCTTCTAAGAACACTATTTATGAATTTATCTCAAAACCATTCGGATCTTTTAAACATGGATTTAAGCAAACATACAGATTTCGTTGGGGCGTTCCCTACTTGCGACGCGTTGCATCGCCCGAATGCAATGAAAAATTAGCAAGGGCCGCTACATCGCAGCCTGGATGTAGTTCAAAATTTGCAAGGGTTCTCGCATGAGGAACATATGCGGGTAAATAAGCTAGTTCCGTTGCATCACCGCTCGGATGCAGTCCAAAATTTTCAAGGGTTCTCACATAATGGACGCATGCGAGTAAAGAAGTTAGTCCAAAAGAGATTGCAAAGGAAGTTACGGATTAGTAGTTGGAATATCGGTACTTTAACTGGAAAATTGATGGAGATAGTGGATACAATGGAACGAAGGAAGATTTATATATTATGTCTTCAAGAGACTAAATGGGTTGGAGAGAAAGCAAGGGAGATTGAGAAGACATGCTTTAAACTTTGGTATTCAGGTAAAGATAAGGGCAAAAACGGTGTTGGAGTGGTTGTTCATAAAGATTTGAAGGATTGTGTGGTTGAGGTGCAAAGATTTGGGGATCAGATTATTTTGCTAAAGTTGGTGCTTGAAGAAGAAATTCTGAATATCATCTCAGTTTATGCACCGCAAATTGGTTTAGATGAAAGGACTAAACATGCTTTTTGGGAGGAGTATTTGGATAAGATTTTGCAAGGAATCCCACAAAGAGAGATGGTTTGCATAGGTGGAGATCTTAATGGACATGTGGGAAAAGATGTTTTAGGGTATGCAAGTGTGCATAGAGGACATGGTTTTGGAGATAGAAACGAAGAGGGAAAAGTCATTCTGGATTTTGTAACTGCATATGATCTTTTCATAGCAAACACTTTTTTTCAAGAAGAGGGAGGAGCATTTAATTACTTATAAGAGTGGCTCAACTAGAACACAAATAGATTACTTTGCGTTGAGGAGAAGAGATCGGTTGTGTTGCAAAGATTGCAAAGTAATCCCTGGAGAGAGTTTGACAACCCAACATCGCTTGTTAGTCTTGGATTTACAAATAAAAGGGCTGGTAAAGAAAAGGAAGGTTCCTAAGATTACTAGAACTAGGTGGTGGAATCTTCCGCTGAAGCAATCAAGCTTCAGGGAGAAGGTTTTAGAAGACTTATCTTGGGATTGTAGTGGTATTGCAAACGAGATGTGGGAGGATGTAGCATCTTGTATCCGAAAGGTAGCCAAAGAGATGCTAGGCGAGTCAAAAAGAGGAGCTCCGGGTCAAAAGGAGGCTTGGTGGTGGAGTGAAGGGGTGCAAGAGAAGCTAAAAATTAAAAGAGCTTGCTTTAAAGCTATATCTAAGGATATAACAGATGAAACTGTCACAGACTATAAAATAGCGAAGAAGGAAGCAAAGAAGGCTGTATGCGAAGCTAAGTCAAAAGCTTATGAGGTTTTGTATAAAAATCTCAACTCTGAGGAGGGCCAAAAGGATATATTCAGATTGGCCAAAGCAAGAGAAAGAAAGACCAAAGACCTTTCTCAAGTGAGATGCATTAAGGACGAGGAAGGTCACGTGCTTGTTACTCAGAAGGATATAGAGACTAGATGGGAGCAGTACTTGCATAAACTTTTCATTGGAGAAGGAAATAGAGAGATCACTTTGGGTGATCTAGCTAGTAGTGAAAGTTACTTGAATCGTGCATGCTATAGACGAATACAAAGAAAAGAAGTAGAGGAGGCTTTGAAGTTTATGAGACCTAGGAAAGGTGTTGGACCGGATGACATCCCTGTAGAAGTATGGAAAGTTTTAGGTGAGCGTGGTTTGACTTGTCTTACGAATCTATTCAATGTTATTTGGCGAAGCAAGAAAATGCCTGAAGATTGGAGGAGGAGTATCGTTGTGCCTCTTTATAAGAACAAAGGAGACATTCAAAATTGTTCAAATTATAGAGGTATCAAGCTGATGAGTCACACTATGAAAATTTGGGAACGTGTGATCGAAAGAAGGTTGAGGCAAGTTTCCCAAGTAAAACAAAATCAGTTCGGATTCATGCCAGGTCGCTCAACTATTGAAGCCATCCATTTGCTGAGGAGAACAATGGAGATTTATAGAGCTAAAAGAAAGAATCTTCATATGATCTTTATTGATTTGGAGAAGGCTTATGATTCCGTCCCACGAGAGATACTGTGGAGAGTTTTGGAGAAGAGACAAGTACCTTTCCTATACATTAATCTCATAAAGGATATGTATGATAGGGCTTTATCTTGTGTAAGGAC
Source organism: Ottelia alismoides (assembly GCA_037367405.1). Lineage (NCBI taxonomy): Eukaryota > Viridiplantae > Streptophyta > Magnoliopsida > Alismatales > Hydrocharitaceae > Ottelia > Ottelia alismoides. Next base: position 136,280 of record JAZKJV010007811.1, on the reverse strand, counting down.
CCCGACGGGGAAGACTGACTATTTTGATATCAACATTGGTTTACATCAAGGTTCAGCTTTGAGTCCATTTCTTTTTACTTTGACTATGGACGAGTTGACAAGTTACATTCAGGATGAGTTACCTTGGTGTATGTTATTTGCTGATGATATTGTGTTGATTGATGAGACTAGAGATGGAGTAAATGAGAAGCTTATGGTTTGGAGACATGCATTGGAAACTAAAGGTTTTCGTATAAGTAGGAATAAGACGAAATATATGGAATTCACCTTTGATGGAAGCAATGCCGAAGGAATCGAGGTGAAGATTGGTGACGATAACATCCAGAAGAGAGATTCTTTTAGATATCTGGGATCTATTTTGCAACATGATGGGGAAATTGATGGAGATGTTACTAATAGAATAAATGCATGCTGGCTAAAGTGGAGAGGAGCCTCTGCTGTTCTCTGTGATAAGAAAATTCCTTTAAAAATTAAAGTAAAGTTTTACAAAGCAGCCGTGAGACCTGCTATGCTTTATGGTTCTGAATGTTGGCCTGTGAACCATAGACATGTGCAGAGAATGGCTGTAGCAGAAATAAAAATGCTAAGATGGATGTGTGGACATACACGTAAAGATAGGATTCGAAATGATGCAATTAGAAAGAAAGTTGGTGTAGCTCCGATCGAGGATAAGATGCGAGAAAACCGCTTAAGATGGTTTGGTCATTTGCAAAGAAGGTCAACTGATGCACCGGTTAGGAGATGCGAGTGTTGGGATGTTAAGCCGGCTAAGAGAGGGCGAGGACGGCCCAAGAAGTGTTGGAAAGAGACTATACGAAGGGATCTTAGTTTTTTGGATATAAGTCCGAGATTGACCCAAGATAGATCTGAATGGAGGCGAAGAATCCATGTAGCTGACCCTATCCATAACTCGTACTTTAATCGTTTTTATCTAACATCGGGGATGGGTACAAGTAGTGTGTATAATACCTGTTTTTCAAAAAAAAAACAAAAAACCCCCAAAAAAACTTTTTGCATTAAAAAAATCATCACTCATGGTCTTGTATTTCATCAAGTATTTCATGCATTCCTTGGTTGATATATTCCTGACACATTCACCATCACTCAAGGCTTGAGGATTTTTGAGGACACTTGATTTCTGAGATCTTGAGATTCTGAGTTAGCCTACCTTAGTCATTAGGGTTTTTGAACTTAATAATCTAGACTTCCCTAGTTTGAAAGATTTGAGCGCTATATTGCACTCTTCATCTCTACCTTCAAAGAAGAATATGATTAGCACAATCACTCCCACAACTGCATGATTGATGAGATGAGTTGAGATATCACTTGAGGAACTAGGACTAGAGATTTGAGTTTAGACCCGATCTGATGATATTCGAGGATGGGATAAAGTTAATGAAGGCTGCAGAAAACCTGAGTGTCAGCAAAACCCTAGCCAGTATGTGAGCAAGATTCATATCCTATCTCTTTGATAAATGACCTAAGTACTAGAGTGTGATGAAACTTACTGAAAATTGTTGATCAATGTGCGCCAACTTTTGGTAAAAGCAGTGGAGCTAGCCAACAAAAGGAAAAAAAAGAAATGTCAAAGAAAAGCTCTATCATCCAAAGTCAAATTAGAAATGAGCTTCCACCAATGGAGAGCGCTCCCAAACATTTTCAAAGTGTCCACTTGGTCCAAGCGCTAATTAGGACCAAGGAGTCGGGCTGACACCATAAAGGGGCTCTGCATCGTAAGCGATACAAGTCTGGGTGTCGAAGGTATCTTAGATACTCAAAAGAGACACACCCCGGTGTATTACCAGAAAAACAAGTGCAGACGACTCCAAATTCTCTTGACAGACACATTGATCAACAAAATAAAAATATACTTGTGTTGAGTAATAAGGCACTCGAGAGGCACCTTATTCCAATGTAAGGGAGAGAAAATCAGACACAATCCTACGCCCTCCATTATCTGGCCGTCCATCAACACTTTCAATTCTGACAAACTAATGAGACGGTTGACTGAAGCAAGAATAGACTTATTCCCCAGTATTGAGGATTAGATCTAGAGGAGAGTCTCTTGGATTAGAACTTTGGGTGATGTCTAGACTTGACTCTCATGAATGCAGTATACTAAAAATCATATCCTTATAATATATGTACAAACAGAGAGTCTAAAAATTAGAGAAGTTGTATTCCTTCTGACTAAGGTTTGGATAAATCCAGAATTTTAGGATCTATTAAATTAAGGGTCTTTGAAAGACCAAGCCTTGAAAATTCACTTGCACAGTCAGGGATGTATTCAATTAAGTCATTCATTCATGCTTGGGGACGAGCATGGTCTAAGTATAGGGGTATGATGAATCCCGTATTCATCATGTTAAAATTGGTCATTTAGGCTATGTTCCCCAACATTCATATGCATTTAATCATTATCAGAACATCATTAGCATTCATACATGTGTTAATAATAAATGCATTTCATCATGCATAATTGCATTAAAAATCCCAAGTGTAAATTAGCCCAAAAAGTCACTAACTTCTCTTATTTTTAGTTAATTCATCTTAACTCCGATTAACCCCGAACCACTTCCATTGTGTAGATATTACTAACCTTATTAGATAAAAAATAAAAAAAATTACTAACTCCAATAAGTATCAAATAATCCCAAAGTCTAATTTCACATATGACAGACTAAAACGAGCATATCTCCCACATACGGTGTCCGATTTTGGTCTACTCACTTTTAAACTACTCCATTTTCAATTACCGTCAAAACAAGACCAACTTCATAAAATTCGGAGCTCATACGTGAAAGTTGGGTTTTGGACATCTTTTGCGCATTTTGATTTTTAGCTATTTTTGGCATGTGTTTTTATGTTCATAATTAACCCTTTTAATTTTATTTCTTTTTCATTTGTGTTCTTTGATGAAAGTTTTATTAAGCGACATAAAGATCCAAATCCAGATTAAAACTGAAATCAAAGTTGCCGTTGGATCAGGGCTGATAGCCCTTGATCCAATGGCCCTAGCGGCGCCACGCATCACTCCCAAGCCTCGGCCCCAGCCTCGAGGCTCGGGTCCCCCAAAGCTACACCAAACCGCCACGTAGGCTCAGGCTTCCGAGCCTGAGCCCCGATGCCCGAACCACATGCTCGGCTGCCCGAGCCTCAACCGCCACCCCGAGCCTCAGGTCATGTTCCCGAGCCTCCAGGCGCACGTGCGACGCACGTGCGCTGGGGGCAATTTGCACCGACACCCCTGGCATTTCCATAAATTGCAAAAATACCCCTGTTAGGGGTAAATTACATCTAGGCCCCTCCAACTTTTATTAATTACAGATAAGCCCTTCCAGGGATCTCTATCCAAGAAAAGCTTTATTTTATTTACATTTTAGTCCCTGAAACTTCATTTTATCATATCTTTTTCATAGAACTCCGTTTTGAGCATATAATATGTCATTTTGAAGCTATTTTCATGCTCTATCATTTAGCATAACTGGTGAACAGATCTGAGGTTATTTATTGGTAATGATTATTTGAGGATCTCTATTGACAAATGCAGGCTTCGTCTTGATTTATTTGTACCATTCTGAACTGAGAAGATCATTGACGTTATTTGCAGGGGATTAAGTTCAAGGACCTGAAAATTATTTGATCACTTTATACTATTCTGGATATTTTTGAGGATTTAACCTTTGCAGGAGATTCAACTCATTTGACAATAAATAGTGTGATTGAACTTAAGAATCGAATCAGAGAGAATGCTGAGATAAATTGAGTACTATTTTTTATTGTAGGCTTATTTGCAATCTTATCTGCATTTATTCGAGCTGTGACTATTTTTTAGCGAACTGGTCAATTTATTTGGATTAAAATTTTCATCACAGATCTTGCGTTTAATATCTTTCTCTAAGATTTTTAACATTACATTATCATTTTGTCTTTTCATCATTTGACACAAAAATTAACTAGCATTAATTAATTATTTAATTTGATTTAAGACCACGCAACTAAGAATCACCGTTCCTTATGTTCGACCTTGGTAGACTTGCCAAGTAAAAATTATTCCAAAATATGCAAACAATTATGGAGTTTTGATCGACCGATTTTCGCCTCCTATACTACAATTTATCATTATTAAAGAGATGAAATTTCGCGTTCATCACTCCCCAGCCAACCCCACCCATTCTGCGACATCTCCACAAAATGGTCTCTCAGAGCACTACCAATTTGTGCCTACCCGAAGAGCCTCAGCCCTCCCACCTGTAGTTCTCGAATGCGATTCCTTCTCCTCCTGCCAGAAGCCATAGTGTAAAAGAATCTAGTATTAGCATCCCCTTCACGCAACCACTTTTGCCTGGAACATTGTCTCCATTCGGTCTCTTCTTTCTTATCTTCCATCATAATCACCTCCAAAAGCATGGATCTCTCCATTGTCTCCTCCTGGTCCAACCCTCTCAGATTGTCCATCCCATTCAGACGAACCACTTCGTTCTGCACCTCACCTCTCGTTTCCCTTCTCTTCATTCTCACCTCTCTCCCAAACCCCTTCAAGAAAGACTTAAGCAGCACCCGTTTAGACGCTAATCGATTAACTGCCGAACCCACCGGACTCCATCCCTTCCACAGAACTGCCACCAACTCTTTGAACCCATCTTCCAACAACCAAGACCGCTCAAATCGAAAGAAGAACCTGCTTCTTCCCTCCTCACCGGAGGATCATATAATGGGTGTATGATTAGAGTGAGCACACGACAGTGTCCATGCTCGCGAAAGTGTGAACTTTTCCACCCCCTCAATGGAAAGTAGGAACATGTCCAATCCCGACCTCGACCTAGCATTGTGCCATGTATAAGGACACCATGATGCATCCAAAATTGTTAATCCCAAATAATGTGCCAACTCGAACAACTCCGTCGAGCCAACATCCCTCCCACCTCCTCCCCAAGGGCGATCATAAGGTAGCAACGTAATGTTGAGATCCCCTCCCACAAGCCACACCCCATCAACCTGTTCGGAGTACATATGTTCCAAATCCGCTACTAAGAGAACTCTCCCATTACCATTGGAACTGTAAACATTTGTCATCGTAAAGAAGAATCCATCCACTCGATGTCTGAGTCGAACCGAGAGCGAAAAAGAGGACCTCCACTTGGCAACCGCCTAAAAATCATCCTTCCTCCATCCTGTGAGCAGCCCTCCCACCGCACCATGCACTTCAATATCTGAGGCCTCAAAGTCTCGGCCAATTCCTAAATCTTGACCCACCTCTATCAAACTGCAAAACAACTTCGTCTCTTGTAATAAGAAGATATCTGCTTTGCCTTCACGAATAAACTTCTCGACCCTAGGCGCTTTTCAGGCCAACCCAGACCCCTCACATTCCAAGAAAGTATCTTCATTGAGCAACCAATGGGTTCCTCTTAGGTGGATGCGGTTGCACCATCCCCAAACATTCTGCAAAGCCTCGGTCTAGAGGACTAAACCGACTTGGCTTTCCCCAAGGCGAACCACCAATGGCTTGTGGCTGAGATGAAGGCATCGGCGGTTCTAGTTCCATCATGACCTCCGCCCTTCGTCTCCTTCTTGTTAACTTCAAATGATCCTTTTTTTCTATGCACACACCAGCCCTTGGACCCCCGCTGGCAGCCAATGCGGCCACACCTTCAGACTGCAACCCCAAATAACCATCTCCCCCACCCAACATTATCTGCTTCACTCCTGATAGCAAAGCCTTCTGTGATTGCATCTGAAGTACCCCCTTCCTCCAGCCCCATGGTATCAGACACCGCCAACCTCCCCGAGCCAGATACCACCAATGCCTCCGACAAGCCCTCCGCCAATTCATCTGACCTCCCGATCCTCTAAGCCAGACTCTGCCACCCCCCAATTCCTCCGAGCCTCCGCATCTTCCTATCTGAGCCCCCAAGGCCACCCAGTTTCGTAGCCAAATCCAGCACACCTCGACCCTCCGAACCGACCTCCACCAAATCCCATGCAAACCCCTTACAAGCAACTCTGCGCCCCCCATTCAAATCCCTCCGAGCTAGGCCCAACCCACGCAACCACTGCCATTCTCACCCTCCAGCCCCTCCGAGCCCCTCCGAGCCCCTCTCCTGACCCTCTTGCCTGACACACTTCTAGGGGACCGCCTCTGCAACTACAAGGGTGAAGGTGACAAGCCTCCTGCTACCCTTGTTAATTTAGGCAAATTAATGTCCAAATTAATTACTAATGTTCGTTGCAGTCAGATAACGAGAGCGAATCAAAAACCACTTTTAATTTATGTTTTTACACTTAATCTCGAGTGGCAACTTTTTTTACTTGGGAGTCCAAGGTCGAACTCAGGGAGGCATCTGTCTCCTTAGGTGAATTTTTAGCAAATTTCCGATGTTCAATTTTCAGAGGGAAAATATTTTTGGTCTTTTTGATTTTTTATGCAAGACACATGCAAAAATCAGGCCAGTTTTAAAGTTAAACAGATAAGTGTTCAAATTAAGTCTAAAAATAATGAAACTTGGCCAGATGATGAAATATGATGTAACTAATCTATCCTAATTTTTTTAGAATTTTTTGACACTAATTGAAATTACTGTGAATTAAGCATGAATGCATGGTGATTTTGACTAATTTAATTTTAATAAATATCAAATCAAAATATTTTTGGGAATAAAAACTATCCTAGATATATCTAAAGATGATGAATTCAGGAAAATTATCAGACCTTAATTTTGATGTGAAATGAACCTACTAAAAATAAATTAAGGAATTCACCAAATGAATTATTTAGGCCTCGAAGTGCGTGCAATTGAGATGAAATTTTTATGCAAGGGGAAGCTAATTATCCTAGATATAATGTGATTTTTTGGGAATTTTTAGAGTCACAGAGAAATTACTATTAATTAAAAGGTTAAATTGGGAAAATTATGACAAAATGAGCCAATTAAATAATTAAAAATTCCACTGATATCACAAAAATATGACACATGTCACATAATGAGGAGGACAATGTAAGCTACACAATGCAATTTTTAAAACTCAAAAACAAATTAAGATGAATGCCTTAATATGTGTGCAAAGACAAGGGTATAAATGCAATACAGAAATTAAAATTGCTAAAAATAAAACATGCTGACAAGGACCTTTATGTAATTACCTATAATGTAGGGCGGTTGAATGCAATTTCTCCACAGACGCACGTGCTCCTCACGTGGGGTCGCTTTGCGGGGATTGAATTGTAATTTCAGACACCTTCAGGGGCCTCAGTGTAATTTTCCCAGGCCGCACGTGCAGATCACGTGAGGTACCCTAGGCTCGATGGACGTCGGCGGCTCGGGATGAGGCTCAGGCGACTCTGGAGGTTCGGGCGTTGGCTCGGAGAAGCTTCGGGTGATTCGAGCCTAGAGGTCGGGGAAGAGGCTTGGATCGGACGTCGTGGCGTGATCTGGACCGTTGGATCATGGACGATCCAACGGCTGCTGGCTGATGAAGCGTGGCGAAGATGAGTCCATCAGATCATCGATCGATCCAATGGTGAGGGGCTCGCTCCTGCTGATGGTGACGTGGTCGATTAGTGACCGTTGGATCTAGAGGAATCCAACGGTGCCTGGAGCTCGATGAAGAGGGCGATGTGGCGTGATTCTGATCGTGGGATCCGCCTGATCCTACGGCTGCTCTGTGAGGCGACGTGGCATGATTCTGATCGTTCGATTAAGATGATCGAACGGCTGTGGGATATCGTCCCCAACGGCCCTCCGCCTCCTGCGGAGGAGAAGGCGGGGCTCCGGCATTGCTGGGCTGGCTCCGCCCGGTCCTCCAGCCGTCGGCGAGGGGCGCGGGAGGGTCTGGAGAAGCTCAGAAGTTGCAGGGCGGTGCGGTGAAGCGTCAGGTGGTCTCGGAGGGGAAGGTGGTGCGCTGGAGCTCTGTGACGGAGGAGCTCGAAGGGAGCTCCGACGAGCCTCCAGCCAATCAAAAAGATAACACCTACAGTGGGTTATATCTATAGCCGAAGCGTGCGTGTGTTCATGGAGGTGTTTTGAACGGAATGCGAGGCCTGTGTAGCAGCGGGGGTGATAGGTGATCGAGCTACGCCCAGGTGGCCGAGCTGGCGTCGGTGAGAAATGAAGTGCATCGTCGGAGTGAATGAAGTGTAGCGTGAAGATCAGAGCTCCCTTGCGGAGCTCGGAGGATAGTTGGCAGAGCGAGAAGTGAAGGGCTGATGGCGAATAAAATCGGAGAAAAAGAAGAAAAATTAAGAAGGAGATCAGAGAGAAGGTGGAGGTGGCTACCTGTGGTCAGAAGCTCTGATGAAGCTTCTAGGTCCTTGCTCAAGGGTCAGTAGAGTCCCGAGCTCGTGCAACACCTTGGAGGAGATGCGACACGGCGGAGTTGGCCGTGGATCTCGTCGGAGGTGGATTTCGGTCGTCGCTCGTCCTCACGTCAAATTGCTGTCACTAACTCGAAGTTGGGAGCTCGGAGATACTCTCTGCGACGGCGGATAGGCATGAATGTGGCCGGAGGACGGTGATTTATAGGGTAAAGGTGATGGGGCAGCTGGTGATGGGGTGAGGTTCGTGGAAGTCGTGGGGCGACTCTGGTGGGAGTCGTGGGAAGCGAGGGAGCTGGCGAGGATGAGGGAAGAATGGGCTCCATCGTGGTGGTGTTGGCAGTAGGAGAGGGTGGCAGGAGTGGGGCTGAGAATAGAAAGGGGGCGACGGGTTGACACAGTGGAGATCGTGGGAGAGAGAAGCACCGGAGGTGGAAGACAATATGCTGGTCGTTGGATCTTGAGATCCAACGGCTAGAATTTGGGCGCTCACAAGCGGATAAGATGAGATCGGGGCGAAGCGATCTAAGGGCTGTGGATCTGCCACGTGGTGTGATATGGAAGCGGCGTTGAAGGACGGTGGAGATGGATTAGGGCTTCGATCGGGCGGTTGGGATTCTGAGTAGTAGTGAACGGCGATGATCGAAGAGCTAAAGGCGAGATCTGAAGGCGCAAGTGCCGCCACGTGTCATGAGGTGGGACAGGCGGATACGTGCGGTGATGATGAAGGGTGGGGAGTGATCTGATGGCTGAGAAAGAGGGCGTACGTGGAGGTGGCGCAATCGTTGGATCAGGATGAAGATCCAACAGCTGTGGGCGCGTGCGACTAAGGCAAGGGGAGCGGGCCGCGTGGCGCAATCAGAGGGCGTCACGTGGCCAGTTGTGAGTGGCTGCGAGAAGAAATGAGTTTAGAGAGAGAAGGAGGCCGAATTTGGAAAAACTCAAAACATGAAAGTTGTAGATCTCGATGAGATCTAAAAGTTTCATGTTGACCAAAGATGGAGATGAGGTCAAATATGATACAAAAAATACAGGAATACAAATATACACATATATTGTATACATAGAGGCCCAAAAACCCAACTTCTTCCTACGAGCTCCGAATTGGATGAAATTAGTCTCATTTTAAAGGTTTCTGGATGTGTATTCATCTGAAAGTGAGTAGACCTATTTTGGAGTTGGTACAAGAGGACTATGGGCTTTTTATGATTAGGGGTTCTAGGGCTTTATTGGATGTTTTACAAAGGAGATCTCTGACTTTCTTCCTTATATTACTAATTTAAGGTGTATATATCATAAGGGAGGTGTTGTTTTATAGGTGGATATTTTACAAGTGATCTTGGCTTCTTATTTAATGCAATTGTGAATGCTAAAATGCAAATGTTATCGATGTATGCATGAATGTTAAGTATGCATTATAAAGAGAAATATGCTGTTATTTACTCGGGAACAAGACTCTATTTTCAACTTTTAGAGTGATGAATCACAGATTCATCAACCCCCTATACTTAAACCTTGCTCGTCCCCGAGCAACTAAAATGAAATGCAAGAGTAAAATGATTTTGGGTTCCATACCACGGTCATGAACAAAAGTTGAAAATGGAGCTTGACTCAACCTTTGGATTAATTATGTGGCAGAACCTTATTGGGACCTGAACTTAAGACCTAACAGACTTCAAGTTCCACAAGTCTTCTATTCAAGACGCCTCAACATTCAGGTCAGTACATATCCTCAGACGCAAATTTCTGATGACTATGATTCTTACTTGTACTGTGTAAGTGAAATGTAACTCTCCACATCAGATCTGGATAAGAACCAGCCTCCTCTAACAAGGTAACTCAATAACCCGGTCCAATAACTCTTTCCTCGAGGAGCGGGGTATTCCCTTCTAAGTTCAAGTGCGATCAGCTCAAGAGGAGGGGTGGAGAAAAGAATGGACGGTAGCCAGTGTAGCTACCTATCCCGGGATGCCTGACCAGTGTAGCCAAGTCATCCAGCTGCAGACTTCTTGCTAATATTCATACTCTGACAAGTATTTTATTTTCACTTGGACCTGTCTGATTTTTTTGGAGTTTTTACAATTTTTTTGAACTATATACAAGGTGCAGCATGTACATCAGGAGTTTTTCCTTTTGAGCCAGTAGACTATCCCTCTTTTGAAGCATTATTGCAACCCACAGCATCCCGTCCTTAGATGTCAACACCACCAGACTTGGTTGAGATGCACTACCCTCCCTAGAGGAGGACGGATGTTTCCACTCGTGTGCTACTCCAAGCTAAAGGATTCTACCTCCTCACCACCTCATCAATGAAGAGCTACGTGCATTATGCTTGTCCAAGTTAGGTCATTATATAAAAGAATCATGCGTGTGCATGAGATATTCTACTTAGACTAATCAAGATGACATGTGAACATAGACTTGCGGACTCAAAGAATTAAGTCACTTGACCTGAGAAATCTTAACTCCAGTTCCTATAAGGTTCCTTTGAAATTAGGTGGATTAAGGTCAAATCAAGTCCATCCTCAATATCTACTCATAACTTGGTTCAGCACTCACTAGATTTTCACCTTGCATATGCAAGATATGCAGATGAGATGCAGATGACATGCTATGTAGATGAATGTAAATGTTTCAGAACTCACTAGCTTTTCACCTTGCATATGCAAGATATGCAGATGAGATGCAGATGACATGCTATGTAGATGAATGTAAATGCAAGACTCTTTTTTTTGAATGCAAGGATGATATGCAAGAGTAAATAAGAAGCCTTTTTTTTCAAAACTTTGGTATTCCTCCTACGTTACAACAATTTACAAGAGTTTATAAGTATTATACAAATTATCCAAGTGTTATACAACAAGTATACAATTTTTTTTTCAATTTTTGCCCACCCATAATTATTACAAAATATATACAAAAAGTAAGCGAAAATACGTGAAAGTACGAGCTATGGGTAAAGTATATATGTAATATATACACGCCCCCTATACTTAGCGCGTGCTATGTCCTCAGAGCACAAAAAGCAAGGAAGAAGACGTAGCTCGTGCTAAGCGTAGGAGAGCTAAAGAGAATAGAAAATGTATAGAAATCGATCGGCCCCCTATACTTAGGCTCTGGCAGCCTAAGTGTAGAAGAAAGTTAAAAAGTGGGGCGGACGATGTCAAGAAGAGAAGTGGATGATTATACAATGCGGGCATTGGTCCCCCCCTATACTTAGGCTCAGGTCAGCTTAAGTATAGGACGGAAGTGAGTATGAGGACCAATGTGATCTGGATAATGTACAATGAACCGACTCAGGTGGCTCATCCCCCCTATACTTAGGATCTGGTCATCCTAAGTATAGTCCAAGATAGTGATTTAATGAGGCGGGGATGGATTACTAGAGTCGCGGGGGAGAAAGGACAGAATGTACAAGAATGATGATATATACAAGTGAGTCGGTCTGAATCTTTCGAGATGCTGCTGATGGCTAGAGCTCACTGCAGCAAGGTCTCATACGCAACTCGAGGTGTATCTGCTGAATCTGTCTCACGCATGAATACAATCTTCTCAACATAGACTAACTGTTCATTGGATTCGATGAAGTGCTTCAACAGTTGTCCATTCACCAGGAATGTCGGTGTGTCATCTGCGAGATCAGAGATCTCGACACATCCACTATCATACACCATTCTGACGACAAATGGGCCTGTCCACTTGGACTTCAACTTGCCTTGGAAGATCTTCAGCCTAGCATTAAACAACCAAACCTTTTGTCCAGGAACAAAGGTGTCATGACCCTGTTTCCCAAGCCGTCGGATCCTCCCATAACCGGATCTGGTTACTCAACAATAATTTATTCAGCAATCACAACTAACATTCAGAAACAGACTACAAATAAAGCATGTTCAGAAGAAAGTATTTCAACACTTTTCCATTCACAAAATAAAGTTCAGATGATATATTGTCCCACCATAACCATTTACATGTACATCATCTTGAAAGGAAAATATACAAAAGATTACTAACTACCTTAAAGAAGTAAAGCTACTGTGGCTTGCTGGATGTCTAGTATGTAAGTCGAATGAATTTTTAAAGTCCTTGCGATGGCTCACCGATACCTGTTGGGTTTTCCATAAATCATAGGATAAAAATTAGCGAATGCTAAGTAACGAAGAAGAGAAAAGCAAATAAATTGTGTATTTTTTCAAAACTTGATATCGCAAAAATTTCATTCTTTCTCATTAATTTAAGTCCTATTCCTTTCTATTCCACATCAGGGATTAGTCCAGGGGAACCCCACCATTCTTGGACTCCGAAGCTGTGGACGCTTCGGGATTAGAGATTATGTTGATCTTGGTAAGCTTATGTCATCGCACGTCGCCTCAACCAATCCTCCAATACTACCCTGACAATTTCTTTTTCTTTCATTAAACAAGGTCTCAACCCTCAGCCTGGAAAAACAATTGAGCACACCGTCCTCGAGGAATTGGTTGCTTAAAACCTCAGGCAAACATTTAATCATATAACCTAGCGGCTTTATATACATATTATCGTGACCCAGCCATTATTGAACCACCCGTGCCTCCACATGGCACGACCACATCTTCCTTCGTTCCAACCCGAATATATTCGCTCCTGGTACCACGCGTTGCAAAACATTCATTTCGTGCGCACTTATCATAACAGGGCAACCGTGTACAACCTAGGTAGGGAAACGGCAATACGAGTTCCTTCCAACAAACCTACAGGTTGCATGCCTGACCTGTAGTTCTACTCCCAGTCATCCTTAACGTGGCACATGATTTTTTTAGGATCCAAATCAAATCACATCAATTCACATGATGTAATTCTTTCGTTAAGTCTTCGATTTGCATAATCAGCAATACTTAGTATAGACTCACATATATATTATTCATAACCATATATATATATATTCGTATTTATGCCTATTTTAACTCCCAAACCCTAACTTTCAAAGCCACCGCATCAATTTGATGCTTAAACCTTATTTTAGTGGGAATCACAAAGCAATTCTTCAGACTTTTTTCAAAAATAGCCAAAATTAGGGTTCTTCGTAGCAAAGAACACAAAATCAGGAATTTCAATAATTTCATATGAAAACCCAACAACAAAAGGAAGGATTTCGTTACCTAATCGAGCTCTCTCTCGTGTATGTAAGGCTTTATCGTGTTTCATTTTTAGAAAGGCTATTTTAAGGCTCCTGAAAAGATCGAATTTCATTTTCGTATCAAAATGCTAAGAACATGTTAAGAACGTGAATAACGAATGAAGAACGCGAAGAACGTCAAGAACATATTTTCTCTTAAACTTTCGGCAGAGTTTCCTCTTATATCAGGACATATTTCTAGAAAATTTTTTGGCAGAGTTTTCCCTTATATCGGGACATATTTCAAAATAAAAACGAAAAGAGTTTCCTCTATAAAATCAATCGAGAGGAAAATAACAACGAAACTGAAAGAATATACTCAACAACAAGAGATGAAGAACCGGTAGACACCACACATCTTAGGCGAGTGAACGTGTGACGAATCACAGGGTCACTGACGTGCATAGCCGCCCATACCTAAGTAGGGTATTACACAGATTTCTCCATCAAAAGAACTATAAAAGCATAATGCAAAGAATAGAAACATAAACGATGGAGAATCGATAGACACCACGCGTCTTAGATGAGTGAACGTGTGACGAATCAAAGGGTCACTGACGTGCATAGCCGCCCGCACCTAAGTAGGCTGTTACACAGATTTCTCCTCGAAGCACAATAGGAAAACGAATCGGAAAGAAAGATGAATCAAGAACAAAACTTGGAAGAACAAGAGTATGAACTGAAAGCCTAACTTACGAAGCAAACTAAGAGAGGATCATACCTTTCTCCTCCTCGTTCTCCCGGCAGCGCTTCGCTAGCGCTCCTCCCTCGCCTCCCACTCCTCCTCCCGACCTCTCGACCCTAGCCCTTGGGGTGGTGGTTGTATTAGAAGTCGTAGAGAATGAATGGGTAGGGGGGTCTATTTATAGGCCCCAGAAAACCACTAACCATGGTTAGAAAACCATGGTTTATACCTTAACCATGGTTTAGTGGCCCATGGTTTTGGCCCATGGTGGCTAAAACTTATCCCAAACTTGGGGCTTAAGTTAGAACATTCTAGAGGATTCTAGATTCGCTAATGATGCTTAATTAACACTAATCCTGATTAACTTTCACTAATCGTGATTTAACTTTCGTGGCTTACATTTATCTTTTGCTAACTATTGATTAGTGTTTGCTAATGATCATTAGCAGTTTTTAATCGATCATTAGTTTCTTTAATCATGTTTAATTAGTCTTAGTGACAGTCATTATGGGTTAATGACATCTTAGCCTTCCTTCCTTCTCTTTCTTCCAAAAATCATAACAATTCGAAACGTAGTCCGATTCACCTGAAACAAATTTCGTTGGTTTCTCTTGATGAGCGGATCTTATTATATAGGATCTGAGATATGCCAAGTTCAAGGCTTTACAGTTATAACAACCTTAAAGGAAGTCTCGTCCTCGAGACTAGAAATGCAGACATAACAACCGTTAAGAAGATTGAAAGCATAACAACCTTAAAGAGAATGAACACCATTTCATTTATAAAGAATATATACAATACATAATGTTATTACTCAAACAAGTAGGGGTATTTCTTTCTCATTTCCGCCTCAGGTTCCCATGTGGCTTCTTCAAACTCTTGGTTCCGCCATTATATTTTAACTAGAGGCACCTCTTTATTTCTCAACTTCTTGATATCCCTTTCAAGTATTTGCACAGGTATCTCTTGGTATGTTAAGTTTGGCTCAACATGTAATTAATCATAACTTATCTTATGCTCTGGATCCCTAATGTACTTTCTCAGATTTGATACATGAAATACATCATGTATTGCCGAATGATGTGGAGGAAGCGCAAGTCTATAGGCAACTTTTCCAATCCGTTGAATAATTTCAAAGGGACCCACGAACGTGGGTGCTAACTTCCCACGCAAGCCAAACCTCTGGACACACTTCATAGGTGATACTTTGAGAAATACAAAGTCACCTACCTCAAATTCAAGGTCCCTTCGCCTGGTATCACTATAACTTTTCTGGCGACTCTGGGCAGTTAATAGTCTTTTTCTAGCAAGTTCTACAACTTCCCGTGTCCCCTGAAGTCTATCTGAATCATAAAGGTTCTTTATTCCGACCTCTTCCTAACACAAAGGAGTAGTACACCTTCGTCCATATAGTGCTTCAAATGGTGCCATGCCAATACTTGTATGGTAAATATTATTATAGGTGAATTCTGCAAGAGGAAAATGTTTAATCCACGATCCCTTCCATTCTAAGGCACATGCTCGTAGAATATCCTCTAGTGTCTGAATCGTACGTTCTGACTGACCGTCTGTTTGTGGATGATATGATGTGCTTAAGCATAACTGTGTACCTAAGGCTTTCATGAAGTTCTCCCAATAGTGTGAGGTAAATCGTGAATCTCGATCAGAAACTACTTCCTTTGGGATACCTGGAGGCGAATCACATGTGTAATATATAACTCAGCAACCTGATCTGGAGTGAAAGATAAGCTTATCGGAGTGAAGTGTGCTACCTTTGTCAGACGATCTATTATAACCCAGATACTATCTTTACTACTAGTCGTCTGAGGTAAGCCAGTAATGAAATCCATGGAAATGCTTTCCCATTTCCATTCAGGTATAGGGAGGGGTTGTAATAATCCTGGTGGCTTTTGGTGTGAAGCCTTTACCTGCTGGCAAGTGAAACATGAATTCACAAACTCAGCAACATCTTTCTTCATTCCCGGCCACCAAAAGTATGAATGAAGATCCTTATACATCTTCATAATTCCTGTATGAATAGATAATCTAGAGCAATGAGCTTCACGTAAAATGTCTTTCCTCAATTCAGGTATGTCTGGTACACTAGCTCTGTGATGGTTATATAGTAACCCATCTTGTATCTGGAATCCCTCTATCTCATTCTTCTCAAGTTGTTGTTTCAAAACTTTAAGGACTGGATCATCCTCCTGTCCTTTCTTTATTTTATCCCATATCTCTGGTTTGTATCGATGAGGAATAGTTATAGTATCAGCACTATTATCAAATGGTTTCCATTCACTTAACGTTGATAGTAAACCCCAGAAGTGGATAGCACTCACTAACCCGGATGAATAAAATCTTCTGCTAAGGGCATCTGCTACGACATTCCCCTTACCAGGGTGGTAGGAGATAATGCAATCATAATCTTTCAACAACTCTAGCTACCGTCTCTGTCTCATATTGAGCTCCTTTTGATCAAACAGATATTTCAAGCTTTTATGATCGGTGAAGATTTCCAAAGTAATACCATACAGGTAGTGTCTCCATATCTTTAAAGCAAAAACTACGGCAACTAATTCAAGGTCACATGTTGGGTAGTTCTTCTCATGTGTCCTGAGCTGTCGTGATGCATACGCAACTACCTTACCATGTTGCATAAGAACCGCCCCAAGTCCTTCTTTAGATGCGTCAGTGTACACTGTAAACCCTTCACTCCCGGAGGGTAAAGTAAGGATGGGTGTAGATGTTAGGCATTCTTTTGGTGTCTGAAAACTAGCTTCACATGTATCAGACCATAAGAATGGAACCTCCTTTTGAGTTAGTCTAGTCATTGGCAATGCTATTCGTGAAAATTCCTTCACGAATCTTCTATAATATCCAGCTAAACCCAGAAAAGATCGTATTTCTGTTATAGTCTTCGGGCGTTCCCAACTCATCACCGCACTAACCTTTGTAGGATCAACTGATATAGCTTCCCCAGAAATAACATGGCCTAAGAAAGATACTTCAGATAGCCAGAAGTCACATTTGCTATATTTATCATACAGTTTGTTTTTCCTTAGAGTTTCAAGTGCCCGCCTGAGATGGTGTTCATGCAGATACTTATCCTTGGAGTAAATAAGCACATCATCAATAAAGACTACTACAAAGTGATCTAATTGAATACTCTATTCATGATATCCATAAAGGCTGCTGGGGCATTTGTTAGTCCAAAAGGCATAACTAAGAATTCATAATGCCCGTATCTAGTTTGAAAAGCTGTCTTGGGAATATCTGTATCTTTGATTTTCAACTGATGGTATCCAGATCTTAAATCAATCTTGAAATACATAGTTGAACCTTGTAACTGATCAAAGAGATCTTCTATTCTTGGCAGAGGATACTTGTTCTTTATTGTCCTCTTGTTTAGTTGTCTATAGTCAATGCACAACCGCATCGACCCATCCTTTTTCCTAACAAATAAGACAGGTGCACCCCATGGTGAAATAATAGGACAAATGAATCCTTTATCTAATAGTTCTTGCAATTGTACCTTTAACTCTCGTAACTCAGCTGGTGCCATCCTATACGGAGGGATAGAGATAGGCTGAGTATCAGGTATGAGAGAGATTTCAAATTCAATCTCTCTCTCAGGTAGTAATCCAGGTAGTTCCTCTGGGAATACATCAGTAAACTCGCAAACTATAGGCACATCTTCTATCATTCTTTCTGACCCTGATTTAGTGGATACATAAGCTAAATAACCTTGGCACCCTTGCTCTAACAATTGTTGTGCCTTCAATGTAGAGATATATTTGATATTATCATTGGATGTCTTTCCAATGAACTGGAACTCTATTGAGTTAGGAAGGTGAAATGTTACTGTCTTTTGGAAACAGTCAAGACATGCATGATGCCTTTCTAACCAATCCATTCCTAATATAAGATCAAAGTCCTCCATTTCGATTAGTAGTAGCGAAATAGGTAACTGATGTCCTGCTATCAGTATTATACAATTATCCAGGATTTCTCGGATTATAAATACTTGTCCTCCTGGTCCCTTGATCAGATAGGACTATTGTACTTCTACTGGTATCTTACCCAAAGTGGGTACTAACCGTCGAGCAATAAATGAATGTGAAGCACCAGAATCAAATAAGGCATGTACTGAAAATCCATGAATAGTAACGGTACCTCGTACGACTGTGCCTGAGTGGTAGGCTTGTTCCTCAGTAATTGCATTTAGCTGGCCATTAGGAATAGGCAAGCTAGAACCCGCAACACGTTTTGGTGGTTGTTGTGTAGGAGACGCTCCTTGTGAGCCCCGACCTCTACCATGTCTTCCTCCATGTGTTGCTCCATTGCTCGAGGTGGATGTTATACTATTAATTAGGGTTGATTTAAACCCTGAACCTCTCAACTTCGGACAATCTTTCTTGATGTGGCCTTCCTGATGACAATAAAAACACACACGTGCTCCTGTTTGAGCTGAAGATCCAGCCACAGAGGTGCTAGCCCCTGCTGCTGAGTCGCGAGGATATAGTGGAGGTCCAGAGAAACCCCTTCTCCCTGATAATTCCTGACCCAAGGTCTGTGGTGAGCTTATATTGGAACCGGCTGGATGATAGCGACGATCTCTAAGATTATAATGTGCCTTGCTTTTGGATGGTCCACCATTAAAGTGAAAACTTCTTCTTTGGCGGTTTTCATCCCTCTCCATCTTAATACAAGAGGCGATGTCCATTGCTTCATCTACGGTTGTGGCTCTAAAACCAGCAAGCTTTTCTCGTAGATCTCCCTGAAGACCACTAACAAATTTGGTAAGACACTCTTCTGGTGAAGCTTCTAGAGCTGGTGAGTACCGAAGTAGCTCAGTAAAGTGCATATGATAATCTCTTACGGTCTTAGAACCCTGATTCAGAGAAGCCAACTCTCTCCTCTTTAATTCTTCCCAATGAAAGGGAAAGAAATGAGCTCGGAACCTCTCTTCAAAGATATCCCATGGAACAGGATCTTCTAACTTCTTGGAAATTGCTCTCCACCATCGTCGTGCATAATCTGCTAGGGAGTATTCAGCAAAGTGCACCCAGGTGTCAACTGGTGCATGGATTATCCTCAACATCCTAGTAACGTCATCGAGCCATAACTCAGCCTCGGCATGTGTCTCTATACTTTTGAATCGAGGAATTTTTCCCTTTCGGTAATTATCTAGCAATGTTTGGTGTCTAAGAAGGGCCTTCTCCATTGCTCCTTCAATCGGGGTAGGAGAAGACTCAGTTGAAGGATGGTAACTAGATTCTTCCTCAGAAAGATGGACAGAACCTTCAATCCTAGCATCCGCATGCTTAGATGCCTCGGGTCTCTCAGCCTGTGCATTGAGCCTCTCCTCCAATGCTTGTTGTCTTTGCCCCATGTCTTGAGCATTGCCATCATAGCCGCCAATTGTCTAGACACTTCTTGGTCTGCCATGATCCTGGGATGAGTCAAGGTCAAAGGTCAGATCCAATATGTCTTAACATGATGTACATAAGGGACAATGACTTGTGAATGGTACTGCAGTCATTTATTAAAATCAAAGGATCTTAATACAACCTTAGTTTCTGAATACCGCTCATAGTTATTAATTACTAAATAATTTACTGGAGTAACCAAGCTCTGATACCAATCTGTCGCGACCCTGTTTCTCGGGCCGTCGGATCCTCCCATAACCGGATCTGGTTACTCAGCAATAATTTATTCAGCAATCACAACTAACATTCAGAAACAGACTACAAATAAAGTATGTTCAGAAGAAAGTATTTCAACACTTTTCCATTCACAAAATAAAGTTCAGATGATACATTGTCCCACCATAATCATTTACATGTACATCATCTTGAAAGGAAAATATACAAAAGATTACTAACTACCTTAAAGAAGTAAAGCTACTGTGGCTGGCTGGATGTCTAGTATGTAAGTCGGATGAATTTTTAAAGTCCTTGTGATGGCTCACCGATACCTGTTGGGTTTTCCATAAATCATAGGATAAAAATTAGCGAATGCTAAGTAACGAAGAAGAGAAAAGCAAATAAATTGTGTAATTTTTCAAAACTTGATATCACAAAAATTTCATTCTTTCTCATTAATTTAAGTCCTATTCCTTTCTATTCCACATCAGGGATTAGTCCAGGGGAAGCCCACCATTCTTGGACTCCGAAGCTGTGGTCGCTTCGAGTTTGGAGATTGTGTTGATCTTTGTAAGCTTATGCCGCCGCACGTCGCCTCAGCCAATCCTCCAATACTACCCTGACAATTTCTTTTTCTTTTATTAAACAAGATCTCAACCCTCAGCCTGGAAAAACAATTGAGCACACCGTCCTCGAGGACTCGGTTGCTTAAAACCTCAGGATAACATTTAATCATATAACCTAGTGGCTTTAAATACATATTATCGTGATCCAGCCGCTATTGAACCACCTGTGCCTCCACATGGCACGACCACATCTTCTGTCGTTCCAACCCTAATATATTGGCTCCCGGTACCACGCGTTGCAAAACATTCATTTCGTGCGCACTTATCATAACAGGGCAACCGTGTACCACCTAGGTAGGGAAACGCCAATACGGGTTCCTTCCGACATACCTACATGTTGCATGCCCGACCTGTAGTTCTACTCCCAGTCATCCTTAACGTGACACATGATCCTTTTCAGGATCCAACTCAAATCACATCAATTCACATGATGTAATTCTTTCGTTAAGTCTTCGATTTGCATAATCAGCAATACTTAGTATAGACTCACATATATATTATTCATAACCATATATATATTCGTATTTATGCCTATTTTAACTCCCAAACCCTAACTTTCAAAGCCACCGCATCAAAATGATGCTCAAACCTTATTTTAGTGGGAATCACAAAGCAATTCTTTAGACTTTTTTTTCAAAAATAGCCAAAATTAGGGTTCTTCATAGCAAAGAACACAAAATCAGGAATTTCAATAATTTCGTATGAAAACCCAACAACAAAAGGAAGGGTTTCGTTACCTAATCGAGCTCTCTCTCGTGTATGCAAGGCTTTATCGTGTTTCGTTTTTAGAAAGGCTATTTTAAGGCTCCTGAAAGATCGAATTTCATTTTCGTATCAAAATGCTAAGAACATGTTAAGAACGCGAAGAACGAACGAAGAACGTGAAAAACGTGAAGAACGTCAAGAACATATTTTCTCTTAAAATTTTGGCAGAGTTTCCCCTTATATAGGGACATATTTCTCGGAAATTTTTTGGCAGAGTTTCCCCTTATATCGGGACATATTTCAAAATAAAAACGAAAAGAGTTTCCTCTATAAAATCAATCGAGAGGAAAATAATAACGAAACTGAAAGAATATACTCAACAACAAGAGATGAAGAACCAGTAGACACCACACATCTTAAGTGAGTGAACGTGTGACGAATCACAGGGTCACTGACGTGCATAGCCGCCCGTACCTAAGTAGGGTATTACACAGATTTCTCCATCAAAATAACTATAAAAGCATAATGCAAAGAATATAAACATAAATGATGGAGAATCGGTAGATACCACGCGTCTTTGATGAGTGAACGTGTGACGAATCACAGGGTCACTGACGTGCATAGCCGCCCGCACCTAAGTAGGGTGTTACACAGATTTCTCCTCGAACCACAATAGGAAAATGAATCGGAAAGAAAGATGAATCAAGAACAAAACTTGGAAGAACAAGAGTATGAATTGAAAGCCTAGCTTACGAAGCAAACTAAGAGAGGATCATACCTTTCTCCTCCTCGTTCTCCCGGTAGCGCTTCGCTTGCGCTCCTCCCTCGCCTCCCACTCCTCCTCCCGACCTCTCGACCCTAGCCCTTGGGGTGGTGGTTGTAGTAGAAGTCGTAGATAATGAATGGGTAGGGGGTCTATTTATAGGCCCCAGAAAACCACTAACCATGGTTAGAAAACTATGGTTTAGACCTTAACCAAGGTTTAGTGGCCCATGGTTTTGGCCCATGGTTTTAGCCAAACTTCTGCCCAAGGTGTGTGTTCCGGTTGACCTTCTTGATTGCCCATTTTGATTTATGCACTAGTTCTGCGGGCAAATGGCACGGCTTTCCGAATACCATTCGGAATGGAGAGGTTCCTAACGGTGTTTTGTAAGCTGTCCTATACGCCCATAGGACCTGATCCAAAATCTGAGACCAGTCCTTCCTGTATGGGCGGATGAGCTTTTGCAATATAGTCTTCACCTCCCTATTCGACACCTCAGCCATACCATTGGTCTGTGGGTGGTAAGGACTCACAACACGGTGTTCGATGCCGTAGTCCTTCAGGAGTTTCTTCACCTCCCGATTTACAAAGTGGCAACCCCCATCCGATATAATCATTTTGGGGATCCCGAACCTAGAGATTATGTGCTCTCTGATGAATTTACATACAGTCCTGCTATTTGCGGCTCGGGTCGGGATAGCCTCTACCCACCTAGATAGATAATCTACTGCAAGAAGGATGTACTCGAATCCATGGCTAATAGGGAATGGGCCCATGAAATTGATGCCCCATGTGTCAAAGACATCACAAATGATGACAGGCTGCATAGGCATCTAATCCTTGGAACCAACGGTTCCTCCCATTCTCTGACATACCGGGCACGACTTCGCAAAGGTGATGGCATCGCGAAACATAGTCGGCCAGTAAAAGCCACACTGAAGTACCTTCCACGCGGTCCTCTTCCCGGAGTGGTGTCCTCCTGCCTCCAAGCTGTGGCATAAAGAAAGGACACTCTCGTATTCCTCCTGAGGAATACACCGTCTCCAGACACAATCCGGTCCTTCAAAGAAAAGGATCGGATCCTCTCAATGGTAGTGTCTAGCATCCAACTTGAGTCGGTCGATGTGGTTCTTGGGCCAATCTTTGGGAACCTTCTTGAAGACAAGATAGTTCACGATGTTGGCGTACCATGGGAGTGAGTCGACAACAAAAATCGACTCGTCAGGGAAGGAGTCTTGAATAGGTGAATCCTCGAAAGTATTAAGATCTTCGAGACGAGAGAGATGATCGGCTACTACGTTCTTCTTTCCAGGTTTATCACGGATGTCCAAATCAAACTCCTGGATAAGTAAAATCCACCGAAGAAGACGCGCCTTCGCGTCCTTCTTCTCCATCAGGTATCGTAGTGCCGTGTGGTCAGTGAACACAATTACCTTGGATTAAATTAAGTGAGATCTGAACTTGTCTAAGGCAAACACTACCGCAAGCATTTCCTTTCCCGTAACTGTATATTTACGCTGAGCGGTGTCAAGCACTTTGCTTGCGTAGTGGATTGCGAATGGGACACCATCTCTTCTTTGTCCTAACACAACCCCAACAGCAAAGTCTGAGGCGTCCGTCATGATCTCAAAAGGTAGAGACCAATCTGGGGCTTGTAGGATAGGTGCGTCCATGATCATTCCTTGTAATAGCTTAAATGCCTCAAGACATTTGTGATCAACAACAAACTCCATATCTTTGCCTAAAAGCTCAGTTAGCGGTCGAGGAATCTTAGAAAAATCCTTGATGAATCTCCGATAAAATCCGACATGCCCGAGGAACGACCGCAACTGTTTGACGTTGGTTGGTGGCTGGAGTAGTCTGATCACATCCACCTTGACAGGGTCAAACTCCATTCCTCTCTTGGAGATGACGTGCCCCAACACAATGCCCTCCGTCACCATGAAGTGACTTTTCTCCCAGGAGAGCACCAGATTGACCTCACAACATCGTTTGAGGACTCGGTCCAGATTCCTAAGATATGAATCGAAGGAATCGCCGTGGATCGAGAAGTCATCCATGAAGACTTCCAGGAATTCGCCGACCATTTTGGCGAATACAACAATCATGCACCTTTGGAAAGTACCTGGAGCATTGCATAACCCAAAGGGCATGCGCCTGAAAGCATAGGTACCAAAGGGGCATGTGAACGTGGTCTTTTCCTGATCCTCTGGAGCTATGGCTACTTGATTTTAGCCCGATAACCCATCCAAGAAACAGAAGAACTCATTCCTCGCTAGTCTTTCTTGGATCTGATCAATGAACGGCAGGGGGAAATGATCCTTCTTCGTCGCAGCATTCATGCATCTGTAATCCACACAGACGTGCCACGACGTGGGCACTTACGTCACGATCTCCTCTCCGTACTCATTGGTGGTCGTTTGAATTCCCGACTTTTTCGGGACCACATGGATTGGGGCCACCCATTTAGCGTCGGAGATGGGATAAATAAAACCCGCGTTGCACCATTTCTCTATCTCCTTCTTCATGACCTCTCGTAAATTTGGATTCAAATGACGTTGGAATTCACAAGAGGGTTTCGCTTCATTCTCTAAGTAGATATGGTGCGAACACAGAGCGGGATTTATCCTGTGGAGATCGGAAATGCTCCAGTCTATCGCCTTGCGATTTTTCTTCAGGATCTCTAGCAAGCAAGATTCCTGCTCCTCGGTCAATCGTGAACTGATGATGACCGGAAATTTCTTATCCTGATCCGCAAGGAAGGCGTATTTCAGTGTTGTGGGTAAAGGCTTGAGCTCAGGTATGGTGTGATCGTCTAGGAATTCTGGCTCAATCGAATCTGGTTCGGTGTTGGAAGTGGCTGGATCTTTCTCTGTAATAGCTCCCACCAAGTTGTTCGGCTCTGGAGTCGGATCGTCAAAGGTTTCCATGCAATCGGCAAAAGCCTCGTCCGACTCGTCATCCTCATCTTCCGATTATCCTAAAGAGGTAAGGACTGACAGACCCAACTGGGCCTCTAAGTCATCGAAGATGTAGGGCGATGCAAATTCTGAGATGTACTCATTTCTGAGGACCTCGCAAACTGACTCATGCACAGGATCATCTCCGGAGGGGAGGGACTCATCGGTGCTGGCTGGTTCTGTCTCCATGGTCCAACTATGTCTACATGCTCGCAGTCTGCTTCGGTTGAAGAGTACTCGGTGTTGGATTCGGAATCCGATCTCTGCCATCTTGTCTGCTTCTTCTCAAGTTCCTCATCTCCGCCTGGAGTTTGGAACTGAATCTTCTCGATCTTGTAATCAAATAAGGCGCCCGTTATCCTGAGGAAGGGTCTGCCTAAGATGATCTGGGAGTCTCTCCAATTACGAGGGGTTTCCATATCTAGGACAGTGAAGTGCACCATGTATTCCTGCCCCTCGACTTTGATCACAACATTCCTCAATTCTCCTTCGGACCTCTTGGTTGATTTATCAGCGAACTGTAGGAGGGCTCTAGATTTCCTAAGAGGTCCGAGATTAAGCCGCTCATAGAGGGTTGTAGGCATTAGGTTAATTGAGGAACCATTGTCCAGGAGAGTGTGTGCAAACGCGATGTCATCAACATGGCTCACTACATAGTGTGCACCCATGTCTCTTCGTTTCCTGGGAAACGAGTTCTTTATTACACAAGTCGTGGCTACTGAAGAACGTGTTTCTCAACATGGCTTTTGGTCTTCCTGCTAACCTGATTAGGTGTGCATCTCACCTTAAGGTATTTTTGAAATGCAGGAGTCATTTCCACGTACTTGTCAAATGGGATTGTGACCTTGATGTGTTTGTTGCAGAACTCTACCATCTCAGGGTCATCTTTTTGGATTTTTAATTTTCTTCTTTCCACCCTTGAGAGATCGGGGGAAAGGGATTATTGACTCCAACTCATGTTCTGAAACTGAAATGTTTTCATTGAAATCTTGAACTGAGTTCTGTACACGACTTGGACTTTTAAACAGACTCGGACTCTGACTCTGACTAAAAGAAAAATACTGAGGCAAAACCGGTGATGCATCTTCCGCGACTTCTTGACAGTCCTCCTCGGATGGAGATGCGGGCTCTTCATCGGTTCCGTCGGACTGTATGCTGATGCGGGATTGCTGCTTCGAGGACTCAGACGTCCTCTTCTTCTGCCGGTGGTGATGGTGGTGCTGCTCCTCTTCTTCCTCCAGGTTCTCCTCAAGTAGAGACTTGACGGCTCCTTCCTTCGATGCCCATGCCCGATCAGGTATGGTCACAGTCCTTCTGCTCCTGAGGGATGATTCACATTATCATACGAAAGGATCTCATGTTCAGATAAATAATTATCTGAATAATATACCTGATCACGAGGTCGGTTCTGGCCATGGGTTAAGCTGTTCGGGTTGGCCTAAACCTGTGCGGGGATTGGGGTCTTTGGCACCATCTGTTGATTCTGGGTACGAGAGACACGATTCAGATCGGTTCTCATATCCAGATAGTCATTCTAGATTTGTTGGACCCTATCAGACAGGGTCTGGATCGTCAGGATGAGGGACTCCAATTCGGTGGGCTGGACTTGATGCTGACTTGCGGACGAGGTTCTGTACTGGCCCTGCTGGCCATGTCGATACTTCTGCTGCTGGTGAGACGGTGCTGGGCCCTGCTGAAATGTGCGTTGCTGCTGGTGCTGCTGAGGCTGGTGCCCTTGTTCGGACATGGACTGAACAAAGCACGGCGCGGGGATGGAGCTGGTTCCTTGGTAAGCTGGGGTAGGTCGGTGAGGCTGACCATTCCCCATCCCTGACTGTCTGCTGACGAAGTCATGACTGTACCACAGCCTGTTGATCTCGAACACCTGCGGAGGCTCCACGTATCCGTTCTCCACTTGTGGGGGTGCATGCTGGTCCTGCTGGGTGTAAGTCTGATCCTCCACCCAGCCACTCTGAGGCCCCGGTGCCTGTTCCTGTACAAGATGGACTCGGTGTACAGGTACAGGTGGTGCAGAAGGGGCATGTAACTTCATGTTAGCTACCTTCTCCGTAAGTTCCTCCACTTGCTTTGGCAGACGTGAGATAGACTCAAGGTCAGTGACCCTCTTGTGGATCTGCTCGACCATGGTTAACATATCAACAATCATCCCCATGCTGGGGATGAGGTCCTCTATCAGATCCACTACAGTCCTCCGGGTTGCCTCGTTGGATAGGATTGAGGGAGACAACTGATAAGCCCTGGTGGCCTGCGACCTACCGGTTTCCGCCATCTGTTCTGGGATCTTCCATACAGCATTCTCGTTCTTGTTCAGATAGCTTCCTCCACAGGCGGCACTGACTAACCCCTGCATCTCCGGGGTTAAACCTTAGAACAAGGTCTGGACTAAGATCGCCTTAGAAATGCCATGGCAGGGACATTTCTGAGCTGTCATTGAACCTATCCTAGGCCTCATGGAATGGTTCACTGTGTCCTTGGGAGAAACTGGCGATCTTTGTTCTCATTTGGTTAGTCCTACTGAGAGGGTAGAACTTCTTTAGAAATAAATCCTTGAACTGCATCCATGTTGTACATATCACCCCTAGGTTTTTCAGCCAATGTGCTGCCTTATCTCCTAAGGCAAATGGGGCGGCCTTCAGTCTAATGTAGTCATGCCCAACACTAGGATGGCTAAGGTTGTTGCACACTGGCTCGAAGTCTCGGAGAAAGGCATATTGTTCTTCATGGGCATTTCCATTGAACTTCGGTAGCAGGCTATGTAAGTGGGGTTTGAGCTCAAATGCTTCGGCGGGAACCGCTGGTGCCAACCAACTTTGTATCTCATTCTCCGCTGGGTTGTAGGCATCAACCATTGGTCGGTTGATTCCTCCTACTGCAATAATCTATCCCATTCTTGCTGTGAGATCTGTATTTTGCTGTTTGATTGTGGTGAGGCAGTTAAGAATCTATCGCAATGAGTCCTCATTCGATGGCTGCTTAGGTGGCATCTTGTCCTCTATTCCTGGATATGAAACAAGGTCGGTGTCAGAGGACAAATCAAGGAAGGGATTCTTACCGAGGCGATGGTCTTCCTCAGTAAGCTCAGAGGAGAGAAAAGGGTTGGTTTGAGAGTAACCACCCTGGTTGTGAGGGAACCAGAACTCAAGAGGGTCATGAGTCCTGGGTGGTCCAAGGTGCGCTTGGGCCGATGAAGAGGAGTTTCGTGGGGGGCTCAAAGAGAGATTGGTGAATAAAGAGTCGATATCCCCCAGCCACTCATCTTGATTTGGCAAGAAGAAGATAGGATTTTACTCCTACCTGAAGGAAACAATTCAATCCAAGACCCTGGGTTCACACTCAACACAGTGAAGGACCCGAAACCGAGTCCAATTAATCTTGTAAATTTTAAGTGTGATTTTTCAAGAAAGATAGCAAGGATTACACGGCCTAAAGGGAAGTCGGCTCAGAGCTGGATGCGTCATCCTTGTTTAACCTGTCGCCTAAGATACTGTCGGTCCTTCCTTTCTTCGCTCCTATCCCAAGTTGATGGATTCAAAGACCATACCCCTATCTACCTGCAAGCAGGAGGAGGCTGACAAGGCCGGAACTTCACCCCGAGGGGTTACTGGAAACTTGTCGCAAAGTACCGTAGTTTCGCCCCTATCTACTGTTTAACCCGAATAGTCAAGCGGTCGTATTGATCCACAAGGCGGATCAACAGTCGATGCAGTGACCGCTCGAAAATCCCGATTCAAACAACAATTAACCCACAACAAATATATCAAGCAATGAAAGTAAATGTGCGGAGTTAAAATTTATTATAACTCTACAACAAGATGTGTATAGGTGCAAGTATTGTAGAGGTCGAACACAGGGAGCAGACAGGTAGAATGGGGCAAAATTTGCTCAAAATGTGTGTGTATGTGATCAAAAGTCTATGATGCTAACTTTTTTGTGGGTTTAAATTTTTAATTTTATATTTTTGTATTTTGATTTTTAATTTACTGATTTTTATAATTTTATATTTTATATTTTTTTTATTTCTTTTTTCAATATTGGAAAATAAATACAATGTAATAAAAAGAAGAAAGAGATATTTATAAAAATAGGGAAAAATGTGCAAAAATTATAAAATAAAGTCTTTTTGGTCTTTTTATATTTTTTACTGTTTTTGTGATTTTTGGTAATTTTTAGAATGTTTTTGGTATTTTTAATTAGCAAAATAAAGCAAACAGTGAATAAAATGCAAGGCTGAAACTTAAAATGGAGAAATAGAATAGCAATCAGTAACAAAAATTCTCCAAATTAATTTTCACTTAAAGATAATAAAACAAAGAAAATTCAGGAAAAGAAAACACTATTTTTGGATTTTTTATGAATTTTATAAATTTTTATGAAAGTTTTTAGAGTTTTGCAATTTTTAGGAGTTTAGTTTTTGTATTTTTTAATGATTTTTGGCTGGGAGTTAAAACAAACTAAAAGACACACAATATATTTTTTTGGGATTTTTCTGAGGAGTTTTTATATTTTTTTGGTATTTTATAAGCTAGACAGTGCACAAAATAGAAGTTTTTGATTTTTAATAAATATAAAAATAAAATAAAAACAAAAACTAAAATTGTTGCGTGGAAGTACAAGTTCCCAGGTGCTTAAGTTCAAAATTTGGGAATTTTTGGATTTCAAATGATGCTTCAAATTAATTCATTAAGCACACAAAATGGAAGGCCTGGCAGGGGCGTTTTTGTAATTAGCAAGAATCCAGGGGCCCTACTGCAATTCTTCCACAGAAATTTGAACTTAATCAAAAAGTGCCTGGCCCAAACCACAAAACTAAAAGGTGCAGGGGCTTGATTGTAGAAGTCACAGGTCACACATGCTATACACGTGCCTATTAAGGATATGAATGTAATATGTGAAAACGTGGAAGGCACATACGCAAAAATTCCACAAAAGTTTCAACTGATATTAAAAATCTTGTACTAAACGTCAATCCCCAAAGGAGCAAGGGTACTAAGCAAAAACGCCCAAGTCACGCACACTGTGCACATGACTTGGCGGGAACAGAAACGCAAAAATACAAAAGTGCCGGGGGCTTTTAGTAAATTCTACTAACTACTTAAAATGCAAATGAAAGCTTACAGGTCTTCGGGAAATTACACAAAAAACAGTGGGGCGTGGGTGCAAAATCCCCCACTAATCCACGTGGACGCGCGGATGGCCAGGTTGAGAGAAGATCGACGGTGGCCCTTTCCCTTGCTGCGGACGGCTGTGATCAAAAGGGGGGGGGGCAAGATCGACGGCAGCTGTGCGTGCCCCCCTCCCCCTTGTTTTTGTTCCTGTGCAGGTGCGCGCAGGCGGCGTGGTGCGCACGGCGGTGGCGGCGTCCCTCTCCGGCGAACCCGAGGCCCCCTCCAGATGGTTGAGCGGCGGCGTTGGAGACCTGTGAGATGGAGTGGGCTCGAGACAGCGTCTCGGCCGGTTTGTCAGCGCGTGGGTGGTTGGCTGCCGGAGCTCGAAAAACTCCGGCAACGTGGTCGGATGCGGATGGGGGTGAAATGTTTGACGAACCAGCAAGATTAAGACTCGAATCGGCGGCTAAGATGATCAGCTAACCAAGCAACATAAAGAAATGCACGAAATACAACGAAAATGGTCCTCAATGGCGATTAAAACCAGAGGTGGTTACCTCGACGACGGCGACCCATCGGAGATGGTGGAACACCCATATAACCACACCAAGACCCGCTCTAGACAGCTGGAGACCACGCTGTCACCATGGTCGATCCGGAGCGCATCCTAAGGAGTCAAGACGAAGGCAAAAAGGGGTTCAAAATCAAATGGGGGTAGCTGGGCGGTTTTTGAAACATGGTCATGGTGCGCAGTTCAAGGAGCGATCACGGGTGAGGCTTTGGTCAAAACGCCAAGCCAATGCCTGGGCGTGTAGGTTCACTAGTAGGACTACAAATCTCATGAAGAGACCGACCTCAAACGGTGAAAGAATCGGCCTCCAAAAATCCGCGAAGTCCAAGAAAACTCATCTCTGACAGCAGCCAGACCTCGGTCAGAGAGTTGACCGAGGTCAACCAAGGAAGAGATCTGGTTGGTCCACGTGGACCAACCAGAAAAAACCTTGGCAAAAAAATCTTATAAATTCGATAAAAAATAGGAAATGAATTATTTAAATTTTGGTTATAAAATAAAAAATGTTTATTTTTTTATAAATTATTTTATTATGATTTTTAATTATTTTTATGAAGTATATTTTTACAAGTTTGCATTTATACCCCTATAGGTATCTACATCTATGTATTGGAGTCTTTTATTTTTAATTGTATATATTTGATTTATTTATTTTTGATTATTATTTTATAAAATTATAAAATACTTTTATATACACAAATATATTTTTATTTTATTTTATTGATGTGTTTTGTATAATTAATAAAATATAAGTATAGTTTATACAGGTATGTGTATAAGTATAATACCTATGTTTTGAGTATACAAGTATTTTTACTTGAGTCTTATTGATGTTTTTATTCTAATTTTAATGCACATAATTATTACAAGTAATATTTACAACATTATAAAAATATAAAATTATAAAAATAATAAATAAATAATAAATTGAATATTTTAATATGTATAAGTATACAATGAGGGTCCAAAAGTCAACTTTCAAACCGTAGCTCCGCCAAATGCGAAACCACCGCCATTAATTAGCTTATTTTCTTCTATATACAATTAAAGGTGAGTATGCTGCATTTGGAGTTTCCGTTTGTGAGATACGGGTCTGGGAAGTTGGCATTCTGGATTTTTATTTAGACCATAACTTTTTATCTATAAATTATTTTTCTGTGAAATCAATTTTGTATTTTTCTTTATTTAATTATCTACAACTTTCATGTACAAAGTTTCTTTATTTGATGTATAAAAAGTGGAACCAAAAATAGGTCCCAAAATGAATAAAGAACGAATAAAATAAAAGGAATTTTATTGGTATATTTGGCCCTTATCTCCCCCTACTTTATTCCTTGTCGACCTATTCATCAAGATGACTAGGTCTCGGGGTTTCGGGTCATAAAATATTTACAATATTTTATTCTTTTTCTTTTCTTTTCTTTATTCTATAATTTTTGGCTTTAAAAACCGCATTTTATACAATATTTACATACATATACATGAATGCTAAAATGCATGAATTAGCTCTATTTACACGCATTTGCTAGGGTTTTTAAGGCCAAAATGATAGAATAAAGATGATGAAACGTGGATTCATCATCTACCTGAGACAGGTGGAGGCTACTTGGTACTAGTCAGTGAACCTTAAAAATTCAACTTGTGATATTTGCTAGTATTAGTCAGAACGTGATATGGAAGGCAGGGATTTGGGCTCTGCCTTAAGGTGTTCACACACACTCAAGTACCCTCACTCAGCCTGAAAACAAGGTCGGGATTAATCTCTCGCAAACAGATTTTCCAATTTTATTTATTTTTTTGGTCAATAATGTTAGCAGTCCCGGTTTTAAGTTTAGTTCTCACTTGTTAGTCCAACCACACAGCACGCCTATCGTCCAGTCCTGATTTCTATTTAATTAAATGTGAAAAACAGAGGGGAAATCAAGAAAAAGCCGATGCACGAAAAACAATGATGCGTATGCTGAGTTAAAGTGACTTAAAGTGTTACCCTTCGCTTTTATGCAGGATGCAAAATAGAATTGAAAACTTTTTTATACTAAATGCAAATGTAAGAGAAAAATCCGCTCCTAGACAAGCAGTTCTATTAACGAGTGAAGAACATGTTGATTTGACTAGATTTGCGATCTAAGTGCGTCTTTGAAGTGGTTGTGTGGTCCTAAAAATTACGAGCACAAGCAGGTCCTAGAGTTGCTCGAGGAGCCGCTAGTGCAAGCCTAAATTACCATTCAAACCACACAGCACACGGGAACACGGTTCCACTATATTTACACGCGCGAGAACCCAAACGGGAACTGCTGGAAATGATGCGAAAAAATAAAGAAATAAAATGAAAATACAGGTTCTCTCAAATCCCTCAAGACATTAATTTGTCGATTCCTTGAAGCATCTTCGACTCCTCGCGTTCCTCGCACAAAAATAAATTGAGGTCAGAGACTGACACAAAAAATGCAAAAAGTAACAGACAGAAAATATTCACAGGGAAACCGGGGGTCAGACTACCCGGGGATAAAAAAAGCAAACACTTAGAAATAGCTGCAAATTAACCTAAGTCGTGCCTCTCCGGCAACGGTGCCATTTTGACAAGCCTCCCGCTACCCTTGTTAATTTAGGCAAATTAATGTCCAAATTAATTACTAATGTTCGTTGCAGTCAGATAACGAGAGCGAATCAAAAACCACTTTTAATTTATGTTTTTACACTTAATCTCGAGTGGCAACTTTTTTTACTTGGGAGTCCAAGGTCGAACTCAGGGAGGCATCTGTCTCCTTAGGTGAATTTTTAGCAAATTTCCGATGTTCGATTTTCAGAGGGATAATATTTTTGGTCTTTTTGATTTTTTTATTCAAGACACATGCAAAAATCAGGCCACTTTTAAAGTTAAATCAGATAACTGTTCAAATGAAGTCCAAAAATAATGAAACTTGGCCAGATGATGAAATATGATGTAATTAAGCTACCTATTTTTTTAGAATTTTCTGACACTAATTGAATTTACTGTGAATTAAACATGAATACATGGTGATTTTGACTAATTTAATTTTAATAAATATCAAATCACAATATTTTTGGGAATAAAAATTATGCTAGATAGATCTAAAGATGAGGAATCCAGGAAAATTATCAGACCTTAATTTTGATATGAAATAAATCTATTAAAAATAAATTAAGGAATTCACAAAATGAATTATTTAGCCCTCGAAGTGCGTGCAATTGAGATGAAATTTTTATGCAAGGTGAAGCTAATTATCCTAGATATAATATGATTTTTTGGGAATTTTTGGAGTCACAGAGAAATTACTATTAATTAAAAGGTTACATTAGGCAAAATATGACAAAAATGAACTAATTAATTAATTAAAAATTCCACTGACATCACAAAAATATGACACGTGCCACATAATGAGGAGGACAATGTAAGCTACATAATGCAATTTTTAAAACTCAAAATTAAATTAAGATGAATGCCTAAATATGCGTGCAACGACAGGGGTATAAATGCAATACAGAAATTAAAATTGCTAAAAATAAAACATGCTGACAAGGACCTTTATGTAATTACTATAATGCAAGGGGGTTGAATGCAATTTCTCCACAGACGCACGTGCCCTCACGTGGGGTCACTTCGCAGGGATTGAATTGTAATTTCAGAAACCTTCAGGGGCCTCAGTGCAATTTGCCCAGGCCGCACGTACGGATTACGTGAGGTACCCTAGGCTTGGTGGATGTCACCGGCTCGGGACGAGGCTCGGGCGACTCTGGAGGTTCGGGCGTTGGCTCGGAGAAGCTTCGGGTGATCCGAGCCTAGAGGTCGGGGAAGAGGCTCGGATCGGATGTCGTGGCGTGATCTGGACTGTTGGATCAAGGGCGATCCAACGGCTGCTGGCTGATGACGCGTGGCGAAGATGAGTCCGTCAGATCATCGATCGATCCAACGGTGAGGGGCTCGCTCCTGCTGATGGCGACGTGGTCGATTAGTGACCGTTGGATCTAGAGGAATCCAATGGTGCTTGGAGCTCGATGAAGAGGGTGACGTGGCGCGATTCTGACCGTGGGATCTGCCTGATCCTACGGCTGCTCCGCGAGGCGATGTGGCGTGATTTTGACCGTTTGATCAAGATGATCGAACGGCTGTGGGATATCGTCCCCAACGGCCCTCCGCCTCCTGCAGAGGAGAAGGCGGGGCTCCGGCGTTGCTGGGCTGGCTCCGCCCGGTCCTCCAGCCGTCGACGAGGGGTGCGGGAGGGTCTGGAGAAGCTCAGAAGTTGTGGGGCGATGCGGCGAAGCGTCAGGTGGCCTCAGAGGGGAAGGTGGTGCGCTGGAGCTCTGTGACGGAGGAGCTTGAAGGGAGCTCCGACGAGCCTCCGGTTAATCAAAAAGATATCACCTGCAGGGGGTTAGATCTATAGCCGAAGCGTGCGTGTGTTCGTGGAGGTGTTTTGAATGGAATGCGAGGCCTGTGTAGCAGCGGGGGTGATAGGTGATTGAGCTCCGCCCAGGTGGCGGAGCTGGCGTCGTTGAGAAATGAAGTGCGTCGTCAGAGGGAACGAAGTGTAGCACGAAGATCAGAGCTCCCTTACGGACCTCGGAGGATAGTTGGCAGAGCGAGAAGTGAAGGGCTGATGGCGAATAAAATCAGAGAAAAAGAAGAAAAAGTAAGAAGGAGATCAGAGAGAAGGTGGAGGTGGCTACCTGGGGTCAGAAGCTCCGATGAAGCTTCTAGGTCCTCGCTCAAGGGTCAGTAGAGTCCCGAGCTCGTGCAGCACCTTGGAGGAGCCAAGACACGGCGGAGTTGGCCGTGGATCTCTTCGGAGGTGGATCTCGGTCGTCGCTCGTCCTCACGTCAAATTGCTGTCATCAACTCGAAGGTGGGAGCTCGGAGATACTCTCTGCGATGGCGGATAGGCGTGAATGTGGCTGGAGGACGGTGATTTATAGGGTAAAGGTAATGTGGCAGCTGGTGACGGGGTGAGGTTCGTGGAAGTCGTGGGGCGACTCTGGTGGGAGTCGTGGGAAGCGAGGGAGCTGGCGAGGATGAGGGAAGAATGGGCTCCATCGTGGTGGTGTTGGCGGTAGGAGAGGGTGGCAGGAGTGGGGCCGAGAATTGAAAGGGGGCGACGGGTCAGCGCAGTGGAGATCGTGGGAGAGAGAAGCGTCGGAGGTGGAAGACGATATGTATGCTGTTGGATATTGAGATCCAACGGCTAGAATTTGGGCGCTCACGAGCGGATAA
Source organism: Ottelia alismoides (assembly GCA_037367405.1). Classification (NCBI taxonomy): domain Eukaryota; kingdom Viridiplantae; phylum Streptophyta; class Magnoliopsida; order Alismatales; family Hydrocharitaceae; genus Ottelia; species Ottelia alismoides. The sequence continues at coordinate 100,503 of JAZKJV010007811.1, read as the reverse complement.
GATGAGATCGGGGCGAAGCGATCTAAGGGCTGTGGATCTGCCACGTGGTGTGATTTGGAAGCGGTGCTGAAGGATGGTGGAGATGGATTAGGGCTTCGATCGGGCGGTTGGGATTCAGAGTAGTAGTGAACGGCGATGATCGAAGAGCTAAAGGCGAGATCTGAATGCGCAAGTGCCGCCACGTGTCATGAGGAGGGACAGGCGGATACTTACGGTGATGATGAAGGGTGGGGAGTGATCTGACAGATGAGAAAGAGGGCGTACGTGGAGGTGGTGCAACCGTTGGATCGGGATGAAGATCCAACGGCTGTGGGCGCGGGCGGCTAAGGCAAGGGGAGCGGGCCGCGTGGCGCAATCAGAGGGCGCCACGTGGCCAGCTGTGAGTGGCTGCGAGAAGAAATGAGTTTAGAGAGAGAAGGAGGCCGAATTTGGAAAAACTCAAAACATGAAAGTTGTAGATCTCGATAAGATCTACAAGTTTCATGTTGACCAAAGATGGAGATGAGGTCAACTATGATACAAAAAATACAGGAATACAAATATACACATATATAGTATACATAGAGGCCCAAAATCCCAACTTCTTCCTACGAGCTCCGAATTGGATGAAATTAGTCTCATTTTAAAGGTCTCTGGATGTGTATTCATCTAAAAGTGAGTAGACCTATTTTGGAGTTGGTACAAGAGAACTATGGGCTTTTTATGGTTCAGGGGTTCTAGGGCTTTATTGGATGTTTTACAAAGGAGATCTCTGACTTTATTCCTTATATTATTAACTAAAGGTGTATATATCATAAGGGAGGTGTTGTTTTATAGGTGGACATTTTACAAGTGATCTTGGCTTCTTATTTAATGCAATTGTGAATGCTAAAATGCAAATGTTATTGATTTATGCATGAATGTTAAGTATGCATTATAAAGGGAAATATGTTGCTATTTACTCGGGAACAAGACTCTATTTTCAACTTTTAGAGTGATGAATCACAGATTCATCAGAAGACAACCCCCTCCCCTTCCCGTTGCTCTCTCATAATCCCACTAACCCCGCAAGGCTCAACCCCCACCCTCCGGGATCACCTCTTGGGTCACATCGATGGGCTCTGCTAGGGGTGTGCATGGTTTTTGGTTTGGACGGTTGACCGACCCGATCCGTACGGCTCTACCTAAACCATTTGGTATCCATCAAATCACATGGGATCGGGTACCCAACCCTCTTTGGCCCGTGACATATGGAGCTAAATCCTTTGGTCCATGGGTACGCATGGATCGACCCGTCTCTCACGGCTCCTCTAATCTAGGCAATGTGTATAGATCCACCCGTCTCCTTACCATTCCAACGCGAATGCTGCTCTCACCGTTGATGTCCCTTCGCTCTCCTGGAACAACCACATACTGACCGTCGGAGGGATGGACAACACGATCGTGAACAAAGACATACATATCTGATTGCACGTTGCACGGCTGTATAGAGTCCACTAGCATGTCTACATGTTGAATTAGTCCGACAATGGGCATCAATTGACGAGCGATGATATTAATAATCACCTCCATATCTGGGATCTCCACGCGTCCTCGTAAAATTCCACTGGGAAGAGATCCAATGTTTGCACCAACTCGACAACCCCATGGCGACCATGAAGGGTGCTGGCATGGTACATGTTCCAGAGCAACCTGTTGTCCTCTAGTAGTGGTGGAGAGACCATTGCATCATATCTGGGATACTCACACTGGTGCATGCGTGAACTCCATCAACACCGGATCGTAGGTGTGTACGCTGCTTTGAAACAAGAATGACATGGAGTTGCTGAGCTTGCACAAGTTCATAGAATTAGTTGACGCTCTGGAAGTACCCATTGATTGCGAAGGTCATCGAGTTCACCGTGCACACGTCATGGGTGCTATTCATGGTGCAAAGCACTGCCAGATGGATGGTGGAATCACAAAACACCAAGGTTATGAAATATGTTTGAAATGCCCGAATTGACGAAATTCGCCAAGACTGGGATGTTCAATAGCTCCAAAGAACAACAATTTTAGAGTTTAGCTTTTCGTCTCACATTTCTGCAGATTTTTTGCAAGCAATTGCGGCTCGCCCACGATGGATCGTGAGCTCATATGGAATAACTTATTGTGTGAGTTCTGTGCAAGTTTTTTCAGCTGCAAAGTTTTAAAAAATGTTATCAATGAATCATGGATAATTGATATTAATGTATGCCATGACAACTAACTAGGGGGGGGGGGGGTTACGCCGCGTCAGTTCAGAAACTTATCATGAATAAATTTTTGAAATAAAAAGTAAAAGATAGCATATAATGTTAGATTGACCATTTATTACAAAGATATCTTGGGTACCTGTGGGTATCCATTATCCATTTAAATAAGTGGGTGGGTCGGGTTGGTTTATGATCCGTTAACAATGGGTCGGAGCGGGGCACGATTGAACGGAGCGGGTATCCATCCCATACACACCCCTAGGCTCTGCGTCCAGTTCGGTACAGTTCGGTACTCCGACCAGAGCAGTAATCACCTGGGCAAACAACACCAGAAACTCCATTAGTGCCCTCCTTGCAGCGCTTCAATTTGAAGCTCCACTTCCGGAGTAACAACACTAACATCAGAAATGGGCCCACACATTTGATCTATTTTTACCGTTCTCACAGTTGGCGCTTTTCCATTGAGAGTCTCCACGGGAATAGGAAACGTGATTCCTAACTTTGCATGTGAATGTGAAACAACTTGCCATTGAGTAGGAATAGGAAACGTCCCCATTAATTCTGGCCTTCCCATTGAATGTGAAACGTGTTGCATCTCGCGCTGGCGTTGGTTTCCTGTTGCTACGAAACGTTGCAGCTTTCCTAAATTCACCTTCGCCGTCTGGTACCGCCACCATTCCATGCTTAACCACTTCTGTCGACTCCTTGCCAAGGCTGACCTAACGAATCACAGCCTCCCCGGTTGGCCACAGGGCTCGGTCGTTGCCACTTCGATATGTCCAGTACCGCGATATCGAATTCTTTTCCACCCAGCATCAGTGGACTGAAGTTCCGCACACGGACCACCAAATCCGTATCTTTCCCTGCCTCCCTGCCATCCGACACGATTCCGATGATTGGGATCACTACTGTAAGGATCTCCCGCACGTTCTCTAAGCCTTTCCAGACCAACAGTATACCTCACACCCGCACCGAGTTCGTCCGCTGCAAATCCAAACGTCCATCCAGAATACTAGGGCGCCGCCATCGGATGAGGGCCTGTTAGTTCTCGCTCAGGCATAGCAGTACCTCCGACTCACGCTCTGACAGCCCGCATGCCAAAACTCGCCACGGACCCAGCCTCGCAACATCCCCCACGGCTTTGCCTTCTCCCATTTTCGACGCGCCGAGAAACATGGACTGAGCTCGCCTCCTTCGCCGATTAGCACCTCCGCCTCCTTTGTGTATCCACGGCGTTGATCCTGGCGCTGGCCACCAAGACGATCTCTACTCCCCGGTCTCCTCCCGGACTCTGAAATCTTCTCCACCGACGTCGCTTCGAATGAATGAGCACCCAAGGTGCATCGTCGTTGCCTTCCCTGACACCCTCTCCCTCTGGCTCATCGTCTTGACTATTTTGAGATTCGTGTATTCAAGGTGTTGAATCATTTGTATGTCGATGTTACAAACATTCGTTTGGTGATCACTTAGGGTGCGTTTGGTTGGGGGTTACCCCCACTTTGGGTGGGTTACCTCACAAAACTCATATTCCCAACCCACTAGTGGGACCCACTCTCTTTCAATCAAAACAATATATATTATACCAACATACCATCTAAAAATCATAAAATACTCAACTTCTACTCACTATTCCAAACTTAAATACAATCACATAACAAAATCACCCATTTTTTCAAATTTCAATACAATCATACCATAATAACTACCAACTTTTTCAAATTCCAATACAATCACACCACACAAACCCTCCCAACCCTTAACCCACCAACCAAACACACAAATACAAAATCGGGTTATCCCCCTGGATAACCCACGAATCAAACGGCAGCCTTCGGGTTATCCCCCTGGATAACCCACGAATCAAACGGCAGCCTTAGAATATGAATGTTTTTGCGGTAAATATGTTAAGAATGTTTAACATTATATGATCATGTCATTTATAAAGTTGTATGTAAAGGCTCCTCGTTTAGAATCTTATATATAGCTATTATATTTGGATGTATTATATAAAACAATTACACACGTATATATATATATATATAATGATTTTAGTTATGTAATTGGATTTGTAAGTAGGAAATTACTTCTCAATTAGTTAATGTAAATATCAATAAGAAATTACTGTGTTAAGTGAGTTAATTAATTTTTCAAAGACATTATTGAGAATTATCTATGAATAATTATTGAATTTTGGTGATTAATTTATTAAATAGCAAACCTATAAGCTAATTAAATTTCAACCCTAATTAATTTCAATTCCAATTAAACTAATTACGTAAGTAATTCAATGTTTAATAACATTAGGATTGTTAATATTTACACCGATGATTAAGCGCTTCACCTAATTAGGGAATAAACAATGAATTTTACTGATTAAGTATTTATAAAATACATAATTATATAGGTTAATTTAATTTAAATCACAATTAATTTAATCTCTTAAGTAGCCGACTACTTAATTGTACAGTTCACCTAATTAGGGAATAATTAGTGAATTTTGTTGAAAAAATAAAACATTTATATGATGGTTCTTCAACTAATTAGGGGATAATAGTTAATAACAAACATTTATGTAAGTTAAATTCAATTAAAATCCTAAATAATTAATCATAGATCATAATTAATTTATTTATATAAGTAATTGATTGTGTAATTATAATTAGGTACAAAATTAGGATGGTTCCTAACTATGCCCATGATTAAGACTTCACTTAATTAGGAAACTACCTATGATTAATTAATGAAATCTGGTGATTGAACGAATTTAATAACAAAAATTATGCAAGCTAACATAAAATTCAATCCAAATTAACTAATCATAGATCCTATTTAATTTAATTACATAAGTACTTCATTGTATAATTATAATTAAGTACAAAATTATGATGGTTCTTAATTACGATGGGGGTCGAGGACTTCACTTAATTAGGGAATTATCTATGAACAAGTTATGAATTTGGCGATTAAATAAATAAATATCAAATAATCTTATAAGTTAAATTAAATTTGAATCCTAATTAATTAATCATAGATCATAATAAATCTAATTAAATAAGTAATTCATTGTATAATTATAATTAAGTGCAAATTAAATTATGATGGTTCTTATTTATGATGGGGTTAAAAACTTCACTTAATTAAGGAATTATCTATGATTAAGTAATGAAATTTGGTGACTAAATAAATAAATAACACACAATTCTATAGGTTAAATTGTATTTCAACCGTAATTAATTAATCATAGATTCTAATTAATGCAATGCATACGTGATTGATTGTTATAGTTATAATTAAGTACGAAATAGGATGGTTCTTAATTTTGATCGGGGTTAAGAACTTCATCTAGTTAAGTAATTATCTATGATTGATTAATGAAATTTGGTGATTAAATAATTAAATAATAAAAAAATATGTAAGTTAAATTAAATTTCAACCCTAATTAATTAATCATAGATCTTATTTAATTTAATTGCATACGTAATTGATTTCATAATTATAATTAAGTACAAATTATGATGGTTCTTAACTATGTCCATGATTAAGAGGTTCACTTAATTAGGGAATTATCCAAGATTACGTAATGAAATTTGGTGATTAAATAAATAAAATAAACAATTATATAATTTAAACTAAATTTCAACTATTAATTAATCGTATATCATAATTAATTAATTAATTACACAAGTAGTTGATTGTATAAATATGCGTAAGTATAAAATTAGGATGCTAGTAAATTGGGCAAAATGGGTAGTGTAGTTGCATAAAAATAGAAACCACGTCTTCCAGCGGGAAAATAGAACGATGTTTGCACAATATAAGTTGTTAGAATTTTAAGTGACTTTTAGTGATGTATATAAATGGTTGAAATTGTTGTTCTCTATGTATTCTAGGGAGCACGAATTACCTACCGGGAATCATAGATAGGTTACGAAGGAGGCTACAACAACATAACCAGATTGCTTATATCTAGCAGCTACAATGATATGTCGTCTTTTATATTCAGGCTAATTGGTTACACATTCAAACATATACGTAGTTAATATAACATGCAAGTGGTTGGCATTTTCCATCCAATCGTGATTGAAACCGATCAAATGACATCATTGATGTTGCAAGTCAGTCACAGATGGGAATGATGCAACTGCTTATTGAAGTTGAGGAGATGGCTTCCTCCCAATGTGATTTGGGAACATCATCTATGTCATGATTCGATCTTAAAGAAGCTGTATATGAGGCAAATCAAGCCAAACCTGATGATGGTGATGAAGAAAAGAGGGGTGCATCGAAGAGGAATACGAAGATGTCGTAGGGGGAGTAAACCAAGAAAATGAAGATTGAGGGGGACAAGAAGAAGCAAATGTTGGCACCGTATCAAAGATGGTGGGAGTTTTGAATGATCTGGAATTACTCCTCCGTGCGATAAATGAAGAACCAACTTACGGTCCACCCGTTGATAAGGGATGGATTTACAACCTTTTTCGATTCTGATGATTCGATCTCGTCATTTTGAATGAAGATGATGCTCGTCCAGGTGGAGGAGTGACGTGGAAGGAGTATTGGTTGGATCGGTCCTTCGACTTGAAAACGGCTCTAGTCGATGAATTAAGTATCTAGAGCATGGGGAAATACGTGTAGTTTAAAGTGGACACCTCGAAGAACACTTTATATACCGCAAGTTGCGTCTTCGAAGACTAATGTTGTAGGTCGCATGTTGCGTACAATACTCATCGAGATAACCGGAAAGTTTGCAGTTATCATGCAGAACACACATGCCATAATGCAATACTGCTTATCGATAACTAAACTTGTATGACAAAGTTCACTCAGTGATTCATTATTTCCATGTTGAGGCCGAACTTGACGTTGACACTAAGCATTATCCGATCTATCTTCATGGAGAGGCAACATATCCTATAAGAAAACATGGAATGGAAAGCCTAGGGCCTTGGAGAGGATATTTGGAGCTGTTGAGGGGTCTTACGTAGATATTCGATAGTTTATGTGGTTGATGAAGTACTGCAATCCTGCTTCATTTTATGAGTTCGAAGAAACACTGAAAAAAGATGGTAAAACCGGCGCTCTGATAGATGGGAAATATCCCTTCTTTCTACTGCTTTGGACCTTCGCCTCCTTAATTCAAGGTTTCTCTCACTGTCGTCCAATGATGAGCATTGATGCCACATTTTCATGGAGAAAATAAAAAGGCCACATGCTAATCGCTACTGCGATCGATGCCAATGATCACCTATTTCTCATTGCTTTCGTTATAGTGGAAGAGAAAGGTTAGACTCTTGGAGGTTCTTCCTCCATAAACTATCGAGCATCATTAATCAAAATGATGTTTGCATCATCAACGACTTCTTTTCATATTTGAAGAACGTGTTGCCCCTATAATTTCCGTCAGATCGACCGACGCCACTACAATCAGTTTTTTCTCTGACACCTGCATGCAAACATGCATCATGCCGTGCATAGAAAGTCATGTTCAAACCACATGATCCCTCCTCATCAAGTAATTCACGCTCACTAACATATAGGTACGAACCTCGTAGGGGAACTACAAAGCTACCATAAATGACCAACAATCTATCTGCACCTGCGATTTCATGCAAGAGGTAAGACTGATTTTCCCACATATAACTGTTGTTTGTGGCAATGTTAGTGTAAACATTGAGAAACTGAAGACATCCTCGAATAATTACAGGGTTGCCTCATTCATGGCGACATTTGCACATGTGTTGGTACAATTTTACGATCATCGCTTCTTAACCAATCTGAAGCCCTCACCACTACTCCACCACAATATTGTTATATCGGCAGGTCGACCATGAACTAGGCATCTCCGTAGGAGCATGGATGAGATGGGAAAATTGTAAATTGGGTGTCTTCATTGTAAGGAACACGATCATAACAAGGCCACATGTGAACAAAGGCATCAATAAATAATACATTAAGGGTTATTGTCACTTTATGAAGTACATCTTTGTTATGTTTATGTCAATCTTGTATCCATGATATCAACTTTTATCATAATTATAATGTTTATGAGACTACATTTGTGAACATAAACATAGAGATAGTTGTAGATGATCCCTTAGTCTTAAATAGGCAAGGATAACACATATATGCTCGACCACTACAAGATAATACGATAAGATATGCCTTGAATCCGAAGATTGAAATTTTGAATTCATAATTGATGATACTTTCTAAAATTGGAATACACTAACACATCGGTTCGTCAAGCATGGACAAATATTTAACCGTATACATGATAAACCATGAAGCGAAGTCATAAATCGACATCTAGAGAGCACCGGCTTCCATTGCATCTACAACTTTAAACATGCCATGGTAGATCACTGAAGGCATTGACTGAATGATGGTGACCTGAGACACACAACTTCCACCTTCGACAAGGCGAGGCCATTGTACGTTGAAGGATGTGTCAATTCTGACTAGGTTAAGGGTCAACGACTGTCTAATTAGTGGGTACGAAGAACACCTTGACATGGATTGGTGTACATACTACAAGATTTTATTAAGATTCAATCCTAATGAAAATGATGACCATGAGCTAGTGGGGGGAAATCTCAAGTTAACATACATCTCAAAGATATTGTTGACCATCAACACTCTCCAATGTAATTGAGATGGTTATGAATGCATTGATATTCTACCATATTGGTGACAACCTCCTTCTAGATACTAGCGTGGACAAGGTAAACCTTTGTTGCCTTTTGCTCCTGCACGATCTCTGCAGGTGTGGACGCAAGGTATGGAATGCAGCAATGCCACATATGTATCAATATCTGGATGCTTTATCATTAATGAAGAGAAAAATAGCTTGCACATTTTAGAACCCAGCTCTAGGTATCCGATCTCTATTTTGATGTGTGTGCCTTATTAATTACCTTATCTAATACAAGTGCATATTGAATGGACATGTAGACTTAGTCATGGGAGCACATTCACTTTAATCATCCTCATTTGTATCAACTAAATCAGGAGACTCTACAAACAACCCCATATGCAGTTAGGTACTATACACTTCCATTACAAGGATTTCCCTTTCGTTCAATGCAAACTTAAGATAATCGATATTCCTTTTGGTGGACAATGGGTAGGAGGTCAAATAGAGATAATGTCTCCATCACTCATTTATATTATCACAATGAGATGAACACACAAGTGGAGTGAAAAATACACCTGATCAGCTTCTGAATTCACGTGAAGAATCAGAGAAGAGTTTTCACAATCATTGTATCGACCAGGTGAGTTTTAGTAGAAAAGATTAATTTTGGTTAATCTTTATATTTTATTTATACCCCAAAAATTAGGTGTATAGCAGTTAAGCACGGGAGTATCGAACTCATAGAGACAAACTATTGGTAAACTAGGGTTAAACTATAGAAATCCTAAGGGAAAAGCTTTCCTAATTTTTATTTTATTTCTAAGGTTTTTTCTAGATTTTTATTTGAATTTTAATGAATTTTAATTTGTTTTTGTAATTTTATGTATTTTGATGTTTTATTATTTTAGAAAATATTTTGTAATTTTTATTTACTTCTTATTTTCTTATTTTTATGTTTTTATTTTTTTTCTATTTTTATGAATTTTTAAAAGATTTTTAGGGTTCTTATGAATTTTTGGTTTATTTTTTTGTGAGAAATTGGATTTTTATTGAAATCTAAAATGTTTTGCGATTTTTAAAATGGTAATCAGTAGAGAAATATTCTTATATTTTTTTATTATAAAATAAATGAAAATACCTTTAAAAAGATATATTGTGCGTTTTTAGGTGATTTTTCTTTATTTAGTTATGAATTTTAACGTTTTATGTATTTTATATTTTTTTTATCAATTTTAATATTTAATATTTATTTTATTCTTGATTTTAAATGTAAAGTAGAGTAAAATCTATTGTAGAAATTTTTTATTAGATTTTTAAAGGCATTTTATTTTTTCTATGATTTTTAGAGTTTGTTATTCATTTTGGCGATTTTAATGCTTTATTGAAAATAGAAAATCTTTTTATTTTTAAAACTTTATCAATACTGTATACTAAAGTATAGGGTATTTATACATATTTTTATAGTTTTTCTATATTTTATATTTTTATTTAAATGTATTATAGTATGTATAGGGTGTATATACATTTGCAAGGCTATATATGCAATTTTCTAAAAAGTCTAGGGCACGCGTGAATGTTAGAACTCACATGACATTTCGTGCACAATCACAATGATATCAATTGCTTGGGCACGTAATAGCTCATAAAACTAAACCTGGAAGGGACCTGCTTGTAATTTGTTGAGCCACTAGGGGTATCTGTGCAAATCACCCAAAATTCCATGTGATCTTTTACATGCTTCAACCTGTAGGGACCTGTTGGTAGACAACAGAAGACATAGGGATGCACGCGTAAAAAAATTAGAAATATACAACAACTCACGTGAGAGTCATGTGCGTCCTTAAGCGATTAGGCGGCTGCGCTATCTAGATCGTCCGATCTCAATCAGAATCGGACGATTTTCATCCAATATTGAAGGTATCTTATTCTCCCCCTTTTCAAGGTTGGTGGTGGATATTCAGATCGAATTGTAGATCTTCGAGGCTGCAACAGTGCTCGGATTTGCAGACCATCGTCAATGCATCAGGAAGTTATGTCCTTGGTGGAAGCCGATGGCTGCGCGGATGATGCTATATGAGCGGTGCCGGAGATCAATGGATGCGGTAGCATTCATCGGTGGGGTGAAGCGGCTGGTGTAGGTAGCCTTGGTGCGAAGTAGGAAGGCCACACGAGAGCATTGTGTGTAGAGGTGCAAGTGCACAATGCTGGAGAAGAATGTTTCCGCTGCCTGTGCTTCAGATTAAGTGGAGCTGAAAGTCCAACGTCTTCTAGATCTGCAAGTTCATACTGGTTTCAACTCGAGCACGAAGCTTGGTCCAAAGTAGAAATGAAGAAGATGAACGATTCGATGGGAGTGGATGACAGAGCTTATCGGAGGTGGAGGATCATGCTCCAAACCTCTGATCACCCATGATTATATCAGGATGAACATGGAGAAATGGAAATGATTGAGATGGAATGATCGATGATGATAGGAATCGGTAATGATTTAAGTTGTGATTTTAGATCGAAATAAAGAAGAAGAGGAGGATTGAGATGAGAACAGATGGGATGAGAAGAAAAGAGATAGAAGAGAATAGAGAAGGAAGAAATAGAGAGCTAACCAGGAAGTGGATGGAGGAAGTCGCATGGGAAGCTAGAGCTCGACGGAGCTCCAGGGGTCCTCGCCTCGACCGCGATGGCTCAGGAGGCTCCTCGCTGCGGCGGAGCGAGGCTCACACGTATGGCAGATCGTTCCTCCTCTCTCTCACTCCTCGTTGCAACTCCCTCAGACGCTAGCTCCTGTCACGAACAGGAATGGAGGAGAACTCACTGGAGCTTGAAGGAGATAATGGCAGATGCCTCTGATAGAAGGGGGTTCAGCCTTATTTATAAGGAGGGAGATAGTTGGTCACCGCCGAGGGGTCGCAGTTGGAAAACAACTGGCCAATGGCTGGTCGTTTGGCGGTTGAGCGGTTGGGCATTGGCAACGAGAAGGAAGAAGACAAGGGATGACTATGGGCGCAAATGGGGAAGAAACAAGGAGAAATAGGGGATAAGGGGAGGAGAGAGAAAAAGGTATAAAAATAAATAGATAAATAATATTAATAATAAATAATTAAGTATTTAAGAATTAATTATATTAATGATATATAATTAGATAGATAATTAAGTGCTTAATTAAGAGATTAATTTAATTAGTAATTAATTAAATTTATATTTATACAATTTAATATTTAAATTAATAATAAAAAAATAAATTAGATAAATAAATTAAATAAATAAACTAAATTAATTTATTATTATTTACTTATATTCAATAATAAAATAATAATATAAATTATAACACATTGTACAATATACCAATGCAGACCCAATAATCATATTTTTCGTATTAACTTTGATTTTAGCAAAACTAATATTATTTTGTAGATAAATAAATAATACAAATTTTAAGACTGAGTTTACCTAATTCGGAGTTCATACTACTGAGTTATGAAGTTCGGAACATGTAGGTAGCGACTTCGAGGCTTCGAGTTTTATTGGTATAACTTGGTTTTATCTTTCTATATATATAGAATATTTTTAGAAAAGAAATTAAGTTAATCAGAATTACGGTTAATTAATTAAAAATCCGGTAAGTTTCTACATATAATACATATATACAACGGGTCCCAAACGTCAAATTTTAACACATCGGTATTAATCGAATATTTTTTGATATTCTTAATAAATAGTATTAAGTATAAAATAAAGTTTAAAAGTGAGTTTGCTCAGTTTGGAATTTTCTATAAATAGCCACGGACCTAGGAAGTCAACTTTTGCGGCTTTTACGATTCATTACGGTTAATTATTTTAGTGACGAAATATTTTTATGATATTTTTAATATATATATCTTTATGAACAACTATTATAAAAGAGGTTTTTTGATTTGAGATGATATAGTGATAAATAAAATAGGTGAAATATTTACATGGTGAAATTGGGTAGTTTATATTTTTGGCTTGATTTTCTTGATATTTTTATAGATTATAATCCTTATCTCCCCCTACTTATTTAATTTGTCAACCCGGTCAATATTGACCTGGTCTCAAGGTTAGGATCAATCTGTATATATTTTATATCTCCAGCCTTCTTTTCTTTTCTTTTTCTTTTTATTATTATTCTTTTATTTTGTAAAATAAGTGTTAAATATATAATATTAATATTTATGGTTAGAATGATAATTAGTTGGAATTAATGGTTATTTACATGTATTTTTCCAAGGATTTTAGCCAGAATGAAAGAACAAAGGCGATGAATCATAGATTCATCATTCCCTTATACTTTACCTTTGCTAGTTGATGAGGCGGGAGATACGAGGGTCTAAAACTCCTCACACAAGGCGGAGGCAAAGTCGCTGTGGCGATCCTTGGTAAATCTCAATCCAATCAACAATTAACCCACGACAATCAAATCAAGTAATGAAAGTAAATGTGGAGTTAAAACTTATTTATAACTCCACAAAATATATGTATAGTGCAAGTATGTGTAGAGTATCGAACTCAGGGAGAAAGCAGGATATAACAAGGCAATAGTGCTCAGAAACGTGAAAGTGATCAAACGCCTACAAGTGCTATTTTTGGTGGGTTTTTAATTTTATATTTTTATTTTATATTTAATTTTTAATTTTTATATTTTGATTTTAATTTCTGATTTTATATTTTCTTTTTGTATTTTATATTTTTTATATTTTCTTTTTCTTTAAATAGAATATATATATATATATAAAGTAAGAAAGAGAGGGATAAAGTATTTATAAAAATAGTGAAAAATAAGAAAAATTTAGAAAATAAAACATTTTTGTGCTTTTTATAATTTTCTAATGTTTTTATGGTCTTTCTATATATTTACTACTTTTTTTGGTATTTTTAAAGACAAAAATACTGAAAACAGGGAATAAGATAAAAAGCTGAAATAAAAATGGAGAAATAAAACATCAAACAGTAACAAAAATCCTCAAAATTAATTTTAAATAAAAGATAATAAAATAAGGAAAATTCTGATATGAAGATTATATTTTTAGGATTTTTCTGGAATTTTAATTTTTTGTGAAGATTTTTGGGGTTTTATAATTTTTAGGAGTTTTATTTTATATTTTTTATGATTATTGGATTGAAGTTAAAAAGCACTAAAATAAGCAAAATATATTTTTTTGGGGAATTTTTAGGTGTTTTTATAATTTTTATGTATTTTCTAATGTAAACAATAGCAAAAATGCATATTTTTGAATTTCTATAAATATGAAAATGCAATGAAAATGCAAACTAAAAATATGACATGAAACTACGATGCAACAGGAACTTATGATAAAGTTTTGGTGATTTTTGGAATTTTTTAGATGCACGAAATAAATAGAGACAACAAATAGAAAATACACTACTAGCAGGGGTATAAATGTAAATATTCAGAAACACTACGTCCAAAGTGCAATTCTCCACAAAATATTTAACTATTTAAACAAAGTTTCAGGATCAAATACAAATACCCAAACCCAGAGGGGGTTCCCTGCAAAATTGCCAAACTCATACACACTAGGCACGTGACATAACAAAGGTATTTTTGCAATTTTACAACATTCTAGGGGCTAACATGCAATTTTACCAAAATATTACAACTTAAATGAAAAGTTTCTGGACCGAACTAAAATAAACAAACCCCAAGGGGGTCCTTGCAAAATGCCCACCACCCCACGTGCACGGGTCACGTGAGGTGACGTGGACTGGACCTAAACACAAAGAATGAAAATACGCAGGTCTAAATACAAATATTACACAAATATTAAAACTACAGATGAAAGTTTATGGACTAAATAGAAATACAAAAATAGGTGAGGGTGTAGGTGTAAAATACCCAACGCCTGGCAATCCAACGACTGATATCTTCTTCTGGACAGGTGGCGAGTCGTGGACGACCAGTACCCCTTCGCGGATGAGGGGCCAGGATTAGATCGTGGCTCTTGATCGAACGATAGTGAACGGATGAGATCCAACGGTGGAGGATCGAACTGGAGCGACGACTGGATCAGACGACAGAGAGGCAATGAGGAAGAACGGGGAAGAACTCCGGCGAGGTGAACTTCCCCGAGCAGGATCTCGGGTCTCCAGCGATGCTTCGGGCTCAAAATCTGTCGAGAAGCTCCTGGGAGGTCACTCTACGCACTGGAAGACTCGACGTCGTCGGAGGGGCTCTGTGGCGCTGGTGCGAAGGCGGCGGAGCTTCGAGCTCCAGGTACCTCCGACGAAGTACGAAGACGGGTCTCCAGGGGTCGTTACGCACGATTGACCTGCAAAAATGTATGAAAGGGTCCAGGGAAAACTGCCTGGACCCCGCGGAGGTGGAATGGACATCGGAGATGGGCTATGGAAAGCAGAGGAGATTCAGCCGGAGGTGCGCTCCGGTGATGGATCGATGGACGGCGAGATATGGACTATTCCTACAACTACATGGACTAAGAAATGAGGATAAGGAAGAAGGGAGAGAGGGTACCTTGATGGTCGGAACCAGAGTAAGGGGACCTCGACGCCGATGGTCGGGGGAGATGGTGGAGACCGCCTAGGCCCTTCCTCGACCCGCCTGAAGGCTGGAGATGGAAGCTGCCACCTTCCTCTCACTCTAGAGCGCGCTTGGTGGGGAGAAAGCGGATCCAAAGGGGTTCAAAACTGTGCTCGAAGGTGGCGGTCCGTCATGTACAAGGCGATGGCGTCTCCTTCAAGCTAGGTCCATATGCGCGAATGATGGATATATGCCGAGATTTGAGCGCTCGGCGTGGATCAGTGATGATCAAGGAAGGAGTTCCAAGAAGGAAGCGAGGATCGAGGGAGAAGGGATCGAGCTCCAAAAATCCACGAAGTTGGGCAAAAAAATCAGGTGTCAGAACTTGGCAGGCCTCGGTCAGGGAGTTGACCGAGGTCAACATTTGACCGCACCTGGTTGGTCCACGTGGACCAACCAGGAAATTCCAAGTAAAAATTATTTGTATATTCAAAATAAAATATTAAATGATTTGATTTATTTTAGGTTATAAAATAAAAATTGTTTCTTATTTTACAAAGAATTTTATGGTGATTTTTATTTTTTTATGAGGTATATAATTACAAGTTACCTTTTATGTCCTATATAGGTATATTCTTCTATATATTTTAATATTTTATTTTTATTTTGTATATTTAATTCTATTTATTTTGTCTATTATTTTATAAATTCATAAAATATTTTTATATACTTAAATATATTTTTATTTGATTTTTCTGATGTATTTTGTACACCTAATAAAATATAAGTAGTAATTCTATAGGTATATGTACATGCATTATACCTATGTATTTTATACATGTATTTTATTTTTGAATTTCCTTTAGGTTTTTATTCTGATTTTAATGCACATATATATTATAAATAATATTTACAAAATTATAAAAATATAAAATTATGAAAATAATGAATAAATAATAAAATGAAAATTTTAATCTGTACAAGTATACAATAGGGGTCCAAACCTCAACTTTCAAACCGTACCTCTGCCAAATACGAAACCACCTTAATTAAATAGCTTATTTAAAATTATATACAATTAAAGGTGATTTTGATGCTTTTCAAGTTTTTATTTGAGAGATACAAGTCTGGGAAGTTGGTATTTGGATTTTTATTCAGGTCATATCTTTTTATATGTACAATATTTTTGTATGAAATCAATTTTTTAATTTTCTATATTTAATTATCCACAACTTTCATGTGCAAATTTTCTTGATTTAAGGTATAAAAATTGAAACCAAAAATGGGTCCCAAAATGAATAAAAATGAATAAAATGAAAGGGAATATTATTGGTATTTTGGCCTTTAATCTCCCCCTACTTTATTCCTTGTTGACCTATTCATCGAGATGCCTAGGTCTCGGGGGTTCGGATCATAAAATATTTACAATATTTTATTCTTTTTCTTTTCTTTTCTTTATTCTATAATTTTGACTTTAAAAATTATATTTTATACACTATTTATACACATGTGCATGGATGCTAAAATGTATGAATTAAGGGTATTTACATGCATTTACCATGGTTTTTGAGGCCAAAATGATAGAATAAAGATGAGGAAATGTGGATTCATCATCCCCCTATACTTTGCCTTTGCTAGTCCCTAGCAAACACTTATGCAATAAGTGCAGAAAAGAGAAACAAAGAAAAGAAAAAGAAGAAAGTGGATTTAGTCTAATTATCAAACTTGTCTTCACAATATCAAAGTTTGGAGCTTAAGTCGGTCCTTTGGAATTTTAGTGCGGGCGGAACGTTAGTGAGAATCGGATTTGAAATCCAACGGCCTTCGAGAATCCCAAACTCTGTCCAATTCTCCTTAATAGCCAGGTCAGAAATATCTAAACTCATAAGCAAACCCTTACGACTATGAATCTGACTCGTATAGTGTAAGTGATAGTGGCTCTCCCCAACTAGAATGACAAAAAGACCGACTTCTCCAGTATGACAACCCAATGATTCCCCAATACAATAACTCGTTCCTCGAGGAGCGGGGTATTCCCTTCTAAGTTCAAGTGGCAACCAGCTCAAGAGGAGGGGGTGAAGAGAAGAATGGACGGTAGCCAGTGTAGCTACCTATCCTAGGATGCAAGACCAGTGTAGTCAAGTCATCCAGCTGTAGGCTTGCATGGTATGACTTTGGAACTCAAGCTTGCTTATTGGCTATACAACATATTCACATACTTTGCAAGCATTTTATTTTTGTACAAGCCTGTCCTTTTTTTATTACTATATACATAAGCATTTACATAGGGAGTTTTTCCTCTTGAGCCAGTAGACTATCCCTCTTTTGAAGCTTTATTGCAACCCACACTCTCCTGTCTTTAGAATTCCTCATCACTAGACGGGTTGGGGTGCACTTCCCTCCCTAGAGGAGGACAAGTGTTTCCACTTGTGTGCGTCTCATACCGGCAAATCCAATCCCCTCACCACTCCAACTGAGTTGAGCCAAGTGAAAGGTGCATGTGTCCAAGTTAGGTCATTATCAATAAGAGGCGTACGTGTGTTCTGAAATACTCTACTTAGGCAGTCAAGAATCCATTGAACCAAGTCCCGTGATCCTCAAAGAATTAAGTCATCTAGACATGAAGTACCTCAATTCCAGTTCCTATAGGGTTCCTGTTATTAGGTAGATTTTAAGGTCCAATCACGCTCCAATCTCCGAATTTTACTTAGACTCATTCAACAATCAAACTCAATCTGAAAAATGCTAATGCTATGCAAATGCAAAGAAGAATGCAAATATTTTTGTGATGCAATTTTCCAAAGATTTTGAACTTTTTATGGATTTTTGAAAAGATGATGATGCATATGCAATTTTTTTTCAAAAAGATTTTTCAAATGTTTTTGGTATTTTAATTTTGCAAATATTTTTGGGATTTTTGAAAACAAAGATTTTGGATAAAAGCTAGGTACAAATATTTACAGGGGATGCCTTTTATATTTACAAGAAGTGGATTTTAAGAATTTACAAGGGTAAGTGATCAATTTTATAGGTATATACAATAAAGAATTTTAGGTGTGATGTATGTATTCCTCAAACTTATTTGAAAAGGTTTTTCAAACAATTTTGAAAACTATAGTCCAAAATAATTTTTACAAACATGTACACATATTTGAAAATCATTTTGCAAAGGTTTTTCAAACAGTATAGATAGATTTTGCACATATTTTTGCAACCATTTTTCAAACCATTTGCAAATCATTTTTCAAACATTTTATTTCACATAAAGAAAATAAACTTTACAAACCAAAATGTTTTTACAAAGGTTGAAAATATGTAACAAAATATTTTCCAAATAGTTTCAAAAGATTTTCATACGGATTGTCAAACTATTTTTCAAATATTTTACAGAGAATATTTCCACCTGATTTATTAATCAGTAATCACAAAAAGGAATTTGAGGAATATAATCATCTTTTTATTAAGGTTTTTGATGAATTTTTATAAGTATATTAGCCATATTTATTAGTAAAAATACGAAAGTATGAGTTATGGCTAAAGTATACACAGAGTATATACGACCCCCCTATACTTAGCTTGAGCTATGTCCTCATCGATCGGAGAGGAAAGAGAAGACATAACTCATACTGAGTATAGACAAGTCTAAAGAATGAATAAATACCGGAAGGAATGGACGAATGAGAAGTTGACTGTCCCCCTATACTTAGGATCAAATAATCCTAAGCACATCAGACTGTACACAATGCAAGGAGGGTCAAGGGTGGGAATGAACAAATCATACTCCGATTGTCTCCCCCTATACTTAGGGTAAGATATCCCTAAGTATAGATAAGAAGAGGAGAAAATGGAGAGGATCAAAGAAGATAGAAAAGGAAAAGAAGAAAAGAAGAAAAGAGAACAAATAGATCACAGCTCAGTGCGTGCACCCCCCTATACTTAGGACAAGGAGTGTCCTAAGTACAACAAAATCATAGGATGAAGACAGGGTGACAGATATAATGGAAGAATGAATGTATGCTATAGACAAATGGATCTATATAGAGGAAGATAGGAGTGATAATCATGTACGGGATGTAAAAGGTGTGAGTCAAAGAGTACATCTCATACCAGATGAATCGGGGCAACATCAACGGTCGGCGGGTCATGATCTAGATATGGTTTCAAGTGCTGAAAGTGGAAGATGATGAAGGTTCGAATATATCAATGCTACCATTATCATGCACCTTCCGGACCACATATGGTCCTTTCCTTTTACTTTGTAGTTTCCCTAAGAATAATTTTAACCTAGCATCAAATAACCATACTTGCTGATCTGGCTCAATTGTTTATGGTTGATTCGGGAATCGTGCCATACTTTCACTTTCTCCTTATACTGTAGGCCACTTGAGAAGGTTGTATCTCTTAGTTCTTCCATGACTGCCAACTCTGCTTTCCTCTGTTCTCCTACACTCTTAGGATCCAATAATAGCTCTGTAACTGCCCAAAGTGACTTATGCTTTATCTCCACTGGTAAATGACATGGCTTGCCATAGACGAGATGAAAGGGAGATGTCCCTAATGGAGTCTTAAAGGAAGTCCGATATGCCCACAAGACTGAGTCCAAAAGCTGTGACCAATCCTTTCGGTCTGGGCGGACTACCTTCTGTAAAATTGTCTTAATATCCCTATTCAATACTTCAGCAAGACCATTAGTCTGAGGGTGATATGGCGTGGCAACACGATGATCAATAATGAACTCGTCTATAAGGTCCTTTACCTTGTCGTTAATAAAGTGAGACCCCCCATCTGAAATCAAGACTCTAGGTACCCCGAGCCGTGAAATAATATTTTTCCTCAAGAAACGACATACGGTTTTAGCATCTGCGGCTCGGGCAGGGATGGCCTCAACCCAACAACTCACATAATCTACAGCAAGGAGAATATGCTCAAACCCCTGACTTTTAGGAAATGAGCCCATGAAATCAATCCCCCATGTGTCAGAAACCTCACAAAAGTGAATGGGCTACATGGGCATCATGTCTCTCTGTCTGCAAGTACCATTCTTCTGACAGTCAGTACACCTTCTCACGAACTCATCAAAATCCTTGAAAAGGGTAGGCTACCAAAGGTCGGATTGGAGTACCTTCTATGTTGTCTGTCTCCCAGAATGATGTCCTCCTGCCTCAAGCTTGTGGTAGTAGGTGAGGACGCTATGTTGCTCATCTTGAGGAATGCACCGTCTCCAGATGCTGTCCCCTAATTCATGATAAAGGACGGGGTCCTTCCAATGGTATGACTTTGCCTTCGCAAGGAAGGTCTCAAGCCGCTGTCTGGGCCAACCTTGTTGAATAGATTTGGCAACAAGGTAATTTACAATGTCAGCATACCATGGAAGAGAGGTGATAGCAAGGATCACCTCATCTGAAAAAGTCTCAGTAATAGGTGCTATGGGCTCAGATTCCTCAAGGTTCTCTAGGCAGGAGAGGTGATCTGCCACAACATTCTTAACTCCAGGTTTATCCTTAATCTCGATATCAAATTCCTAGAGGAGATGGATCCATCTGGTCAATCTTGCTTTGGCATCCTTCTTCGACATTAAGTACTGAATGGCAGTAAGATCTGTAAAAATGGTCACTCTAGATCCAAGAATGTACGGTCTGTACTTATCCAAAGCAGAGACTACTGCTAGCATCTATTTCTCAGTCACTGTATAATTCCTTTGAGCTGCATCCAACGTCCGGCTAGCGTACTGTATGGTAGAGGGTAATCCATCCCTCCTCTATCCAAGCACAACCCCTATGGGATAATCAGAAGCATCCATCATGATCTCAAATGGAAGAGACCAATCAAGTGGCTGAAGGATAGGAGCCTCGACAACTAAATTTTTGAGAGTCTCAAAGGACTTAAGACACTTATCATCTACGAGGAACTCGGTGTCTTTTGTCAATAAATCGGTAAGCGGTCGGGCAATTCGATTAAAGTCCTGAATGAACCACCGGTAGAAACCGACATACCCTAGAAAAGACTGCAACTGTCTCAAATTGGACGGTGGATTGAGTTTTCAAATGATGTCCACCTTGGCCAGATCAACCTCCATGCCCCTATTGGAGATGATGTGACCAAGGACCGTCCCTTGAGTCACCATGAAGTGACTCTTCTCCCAAGATAGTACAAGGTTTACCTCTATGCAACGTTGAAGTACTCGATCTAGGCAGTCAAGACAAGCATCAAACCTGTCGCCATAAATCGAGAAATCATCCATGAAGACCTCCAAGCAGTCACCTATCATGTCCGAAAAGATGGATAACATGCACCTCTGGAATGTCGCCAGAGCGTTACATAGACCAAAGGACATCCGTCTGAAAGCATATGTCCCAATTGGACAGGTGAACGTCGTTTTATCCTGGTCTTCGGGCGCAATAGCCACTTGATTGTATCCGGAATATCCGTCAAGAAAACAATAATGACTCTTCCCAGCTAGACTCTTGATAATCTGATCAATAAATGGTAGTGGGAAATGATCCTTCTTGGTGGCCTCATTCAATCGTCTGTAGTCCACACAGACCTCCAAGAAGTGGGTATCCAGGTGGCGATCTCCTCTCCAGACTCATTCACAACTGTAGTGACACCCATCTTCTTGGGTACCACATGTAAAGGACTAACCCACTTGGAGTCAGAGATGGGGTAGATAAAATCGGCACTCCACCATTTAGATATTTACTTCATTACCACATCTCGAAGGTTCGGGTTCAGCTGTCGCTGGAACTTTGACAAACCGCAAAATCGACCCTTTAAGAGTGCGTTTTTAGCACCTCAACATGTCGATGCAGTCGAGCCGATTTTGGTCGTCAAAAGATCAACTCATTTAAAGATATGCAATAATAAATCAAAATGAGATGATCGTAATTTATTTTACTTGGCAAGAAACCAAGGTCGAACTCAGGGACACAAGCCTCTCTCGTATTAATCGGATTTCAGTTTATTTAATTAAGCGTAGAGTTAAAGGCATATAGGTCAAAATCATGCAGAGATAAAACAAGACAATGCATTAAAATAAACATGCATTTTTTTATCAATTTTTATAATGCAAATAAATGATCATGCAAAGCGAATGATATGCCCCAAAATCATAGTCACTTGAGCCATAGAAAAAAAAAGCGAGTTAAACTGAGTTGGCATTAAGAAGCATTCCACATTTAATAAGCAAATAAGCATGTCAAATAAAGCATTCAGGACACTTAGATAATAGAATAATACACTACTGATCTTAGTGTCAAATCTAAAATTTAAGCATGCCCTAATGAAGAGGATGAGAAGAGCTTCAAAATGAAACTGAAATCAACTCGATTGGAGCTATGTAGCTCAAGATATGCACGAAAGAAAGCAGGGGCCTAAATGTAATAAAAACAAACAAAGATAACTACAAATACGTCCCTAAGAGGGATTAAAATGTAAATATGAAAATTACGAGGCCTTCCCTATAAAATACCCACACGCACAGGGGTATTTTTGCAATTATTAAAACCCGCGAGGGCATAATTGCAAATTACCCAAGTGCATGTGGAAAGCAGGTGCTCCAGGGACCTATCTACAAATTGGAGAAGACGGCGGGGTGTCTCTGCAAATTGCCCAGAAGGCACGCGCCAGGCACGCGCCTTCTAGGCTAGGAAGTCGGCTCGGATTCGGCAGAGGCTCGGATGAAGCTTCGGCTGGCTCGGGCGTAGGCTTGGGCGCTAGGCTCGGTGAAGCTTTGGCTTCGCCACGTGGCCGACTGTCGGCCCTTGGATCGTGATTATCCAAGGGCTGCTGGTAACGGTGCCTCAGGGCGACGTGGATGCTCGAAGGCTGTTGGATCATCGATCATCCAACGGCCTCTGGAGGAGGATCTGAATAACGACGTGGCTGCATAGTGGCCGTTGGATGAACTCCGGGGCAGAGCATCCAACGGTCACTGCTCCTCCTTCTTCTTCTGTTGCTGGCGGCGGGAGCTGAACTCCGGCGACGGAGCTCCAGCTCCGCCGCTCCTTCCTGGGCCCGGTGGAGCTCGCTCGAGGCTCCTGAAGGATCGTCGATGAAGCTTAGAGCCCGGGCGATGCGATGGTCCCTCTGGCGAAGACCACCAGATCATTGGAGTCGAGAACGGCCAAGGAGAAGTGCCCTCCGGCGACGCTCCGATCATTGAGAGGATGACCTGCAAAGTTAGTCCTATAGCCGAAGCACGGGGAGTGGTTGCGTGAGTGAATGAAATGGGAGCT
This sequence comes from Ottelia alismoides, assembly GCA_037367405.1. Lineage (NCBI taxonomy): Eukaryota > Viridiplantae > Streptophyta > Magnoliopsida > Alismatales > Hydrocharitaceae > Ottelia > Ottelia alismoides. Next base: position 76,908 of record JAZKJV010007811.1, on the reverse strand, counting down.
CGTCGGGTTGAAGAATGTGGAGGAGCTCGGAGCTCCTCCGCCTCACGGCGGAGGAGATGGCCGGAGGGTGACGAGGTTCTGGGGAGGAGAAATAGGATGTCGGAGATGAGCGCGTGGAAGGGGGAAGTATTGCGGAGCTTTTGAAGGTACTAATGGAGGGCGAGAACAACTGGAGGAGCCTAATTAAAGTAGGGAAATGGAATAAAAAGACAAAGGAGGAAGAGGAAGCTCACCTGAAGTCGGGCGGACGATGTGGCCTGGGCTTGAGCTCCGAGAGGAGCTCGGGGTCTTCGCAACGTGCTGGGCGGCCGTCCCAGCGAGCTCGGGCGGCGATAGGGTGCCGCAGCTCCGCCGTCGAAGGCGGAGGGTCTCACCAGGGGGCATCGTCATCTTCGCTCAATCCGGCCACCTCCCTCTGTCACTGGGAGGTGGCGGAGGGCTGGGCGAGCCCCCATGTAAAGGTGGACGCCGGCGATTGGGCGTGGGACCGGTGTATTTGAAGGGGAAGCTCGGCGGAAATGGTGGTGGGCGACGTGGGTTTGAGGGCAGCTGTGGGGCGACTGGAAGGGAGTCGTGGGTAGTGGAGTAGTGCGCAAGGGAGCTGGTTGAGTGGCGAAGACCGTGGGACGGTTGGAAAGTCGAGATGATGGTCGTAGTGGGTGGAATAATAGGAAGGGGGCGAGGTCTGTGCAAGATAGATCGTGGGAGAGAGAGAGGGTCTTGGAGGTTGACGATGACCTCCGACCGTTGGATCTGGAGATCCAACGGTGGAGATCTAAGCGCGAGAGAGTGGTCGTGATTGAGTCTGGGGCGGTGCGATCAGTGGCGGATGGAAGCGCCACGTGTCAAACTAGGGTGTGCGTGCCGGCGGACGGTGATGATGGTGAGCGGGAGATGATCGAACGACAGAGGGAATAAATGGGTTGTGGAAAGGATTGAACCGTTGGATCAGGAGAAGATCCAACGGTCCCAGAAGAGGGCGGATGATACAAGGGAAGGCGGGGCGACGTGGCGCCCCCAGAAGGAGCCACGTGGCCCAATCAGAGTATTTAGCAGGTATTTTTGATTTTTGAGGCATATATGGGCCGAATTTGAGAAAACTCAAAACATGAAAGTTGTAGATCTTGACGAGATCTACAAGTTTCATGTTGACCAAAACTGAAAAAGAGATCAAACAAGGACCCGGAATATTTTTTTGAGGGTATTTTTGAGTCTAAAAATACCACTGATTTTTGTTTTGCCATTTTTTGTGGTTTTTAATTTATTTAGGACACTGTTAATTATAGGACATTAACAGGGTTTTATTGATAAAACTTTAAGCAAGGGGGTTAATTATAGAAAATAAAGATAATGAAACTGAGGTTCATCACCCCCCTATACTTAAACCATGCTCGTCCTCGAGCATCAAAAAGAATGACTAAGTTGGATTAACCCCCTTGTGCATGTGAATACCGGATCCAATCTGATCAAGTCGACTCGGCTTTAGAGATCCAAAATTCTAGAGTTCAACCCAGCCTTAATCAAGAGGCTTCCAATTCCTCTACTTCTCTAGACTCTCTCTGATGTACATATAAACTAAAGGATATGAAGTTTAGTGTTGACTGCAATTCTGAGAGTAAAGTCAATTCGTCACTCAAAATCTTGGTCTGAGAAAATCTCCTAAGGACCCAATCCTCAGCACTAGGGAATAAATCAAATCTTGCATTCAGTCTACCGTCTCTTTAGTTGTCAGACTTAGAAAATGTAGATGGCAGGCCAGAAATGGAGGGCATGGGATTGTGTCAATTCTTCTCTCCCTCTCATTGGAACAAGGATTCTCTCTAGTGCCTTTTACGCAACACATTTTTTTTTTGGTGTTGATCAGTGCGTCCGTCAAGAGAAGTTGGAGCCGTCTGCACTTGTTTTCCTGGGAGTACACCGGGGTGTGTCTCTTTTGAGTACCTATCGTACCTTCGACACCCAGACTTGTAGCATTTACGATGCAGAGCCCTTTTTTGGTGCAAGCCCGACTCCTGGTCCTAATAGCGGTGGTCCAAGTGGACACTTTGAAATGGTTGGGAGCGCTCGCCTTTGGTGGAAGCTCTTTGATATGTAACTTTGTGGAATGAGAGCTTTTCTTTGAATTTCATTGACTTGTAAAATTTTGTGGCTAGCTCCACTGCTTTTACCAAGAGTTGGCGCACACTGATCAACATTTTTTTATTTATTTTTCACACCCAGGCACTTAGGATAATGTCAAGAGATTAGTATAAGAATCAAGTTCTCATACTGGCTAATATTGCTGACACTCAGGTTTCATGAAGCCTCCAAAGATTTTATCCCATCCTCGAGCATCATTAGATCAAATCCAAACTCGACTTCCTCATCCCAATCCCTCGAGTGAAAAATCAACTCATCTCATCAAAAACCGCAGTCGTGCATGTGATGTGCTGATCATATTCTTTCTGTCTGAGACTAAGCATGGAATATAGCATGCAAATCTAGAAACCTAGGGGAATGTGGATGATTAAGTCTAAGACCCTGATGGCTAAGGCTGGTTAACCTAAAATCTCAAAGACTTCAAAAAGCTAAGTCTCCTTGACCAATTCAGATCCTGGGTGAAAGTGTAAGTGTAGAGGACTAATCCATCTTCTTCATTCAAAAACAAGACACACTTTTTTTTAACTTCAAGAGATATTAGAACTTCCTAAGCTTAATTGAGCATCCGCAATTCAGCCAGTATGGATGTAAGTACAGGCCGAAGCCCGTTGCTTGAGGACGGGGCCTTGCACGATGTCCTCTAAACCATCCAATCTGCTAAGGGCTTTCTTAATTGGGCTTAGTAGTCACTAATAGCTCCTAAAGGTTTTTAGGGGGTTTTCTGATTTTTATGGATTTTAATTAGAGAATTAAAACACAAGTTAGACTCAACTTTCCTTGAAAAGAGATGGCGATTTTTCAAAACCATGTCACACAATATAAAAAAGTATTCAAAACATTTTCAAAAAATCATTTTCGAAAATATTTTTATAAAAATAACGTAACATAATATCGAAAAGCCGCGAAATCATTTGAGTTCTCTTAGTCCAACGATTTTTACCTTAGCCAAAAAGTTTTTAATTTTTCAAAATTTTCAGATTATAGCTAAAGTAAGTATACGGTATATACGGTATACCCCCCCTATACTTAAACTTTGCTATGTCCTCATAGCACTAGATGTTACAAGTACATAGGTCCATTTAAATATAGAAGAATATACGTGAGCTAAGAGGGGCTCCCCCCTATACTTAGGTTAGAAATAACCTAAGTATAAAGGCAAGAAAAGAGGAGTAGAGAAAATCACGGGGACTTGGGTCCCCCCTATACTTAGGCTGAGATTAGCCTAAGTATAAAGATGAGGATTGATGTTAGAAGGAACCCAAGGTGAACGAAGAAGAGGAATGAATTTACAAGTGAGCGGTTGAATCTTAGGAGATGAAATGGAGGGACTAAGGTTCTAGGGTGTGTGTCGCAACAAAGGCTCAATTCAAGCAAGCAAACCCTTAGTTTCACCAACTCACACATGAAACCAACCAAGGTTGGCTGATTATCTTGTCGGTTTTATTGGTGATAAAACGTTAGATAATTACGCGAAGAAAATGTGAATTGAAAATCAAGGCGTATGCGTGGGTGTTGCTCTCCCAAAACCGAATTTTACTCCATTTTTGGTTGACTTGCAATTATCAGTCCCAATTTTATTTTAAATTATCACTGAATTAAGGTTAGCACATCAATCAGAAAATCATTGTCTACCGTTTATTCCATTTTCCATTAATCCTAGGTGATCAATCTAGGAAATGAAAGCCGTGAAAAACCTGTATTCGATGAAGAAAAATGCGATCTAGGCTAAGCGAGAAATCATGCAGTGATTTGACGATAAATCCGCGAAAAAACTGGGGCCATTTTGAAAATCAAATCCAACATGTATGCAAGTCGAAAAAGCCGCACCTAATCATGCATCTATTAGCGGTGATTAGTCTTCATGAATTTTAGCTAAGTGATGTGAGATTATGTGCGGATAGGATTTAGTGTGTCCTACCTACGATTAAGCACATAAAAATATGAAAATAAAATGAGCTCGGAGAGCCGTGTGCCTATCCTAGGTCGACACTCAAGTGGGGACGATCCCCACACAACCATGATCGTTCGATTACACCCGCGAGTCTTCGATCGAAGACCGCTATAAAAGACGAATTATTATAAAAAATAAAATGCAACACAAAAAATGCGAGACATTTTTTTCTTTTTTCTTTTTCCTTATTTGCTCCAAGCATGCTCCTGCGGCTCCTCGCAGCGGGGAACGTCCTGCTCCTCGCCTCCTTGATCCATCAAGGGCCCTGCCACAGAAACAATAGTTAGATATCAAATAAGAAAGAAAAAATTTTATATGCAAAATATGTGATTATTTGACCTATAAAAAGGAACACCAAATTAAACTCACAAAAATCCAAAAAATAAAAGAAATGAGCCGTGTCCCCAGCAACGGCGCCATTTGACAAACTGCAAAATCGGCCCTTTAAGAGTGCGTTTTTAGCACCTCAACATGTCGATGCAGTCGAGCCGATTTTGGTCGTCAAAAGATCAACTCATTTAAAGATATGCAATAATAAATCAAAATGAGATGATCGTAATTTATTTTACTTGGCAAGAAACCAAGGTCGAACTCAGGGACACGAGCCTCTCTCGTATTAATCGGATTTCAGTTTATTTAATTAAGCGTAGAGTTAAAGGCATATAGGTCAAAATCATGCAGAGATAAAACAAGACAATGCATTAAAATAAACATGCATTTTTTTTTATCAATTTTTATAATGCAAATAAATGATCATGCAAAGCGAATGATATGCCCCAAAATCATAGTCACTTGAGCCATAGAAAAAAAAAGCGAGTTAAACTGAGTTAGCATTAAGAAGCATTCAACATTTAATAAGCAAATAAGCATGTCAAATAAAGCATTCAGGGCACTTAGATAATAGAATAATACACTACTGATCTTAGTGTCAAATCTAAAATTTAAGCATGCCATAATGAAGAGGATGAGAAGAGCTTCAAAATGAAACTGAAATCAACTCGATTGGAGCTATGTAGCTCAAGATATGCACGAAAGAAAGCAGGGGACTAAATGCAATAAAAACAAACAAAGATAACTACAAATAGGTCCCTAAGAGGGATTAAAATGTAAATATGAAAATTACGAGGCCTTCCCTGTAAAATACCCACACGCACAGGGGTATTTTTGCAATTATTAAAACCCGCAAGGGCATAATTGCAAATTACCCAAGTGCATGTGGAAAGCAGGTGCTCCAGGGACCTATCTGCAAATTGGAGAAGACGGCGGGGTGTCTCTGCAAATTTCCCAGAAGGCACGCGCCAGGCACGCGCCTTCTAGGCTAGGAAGTCGGCTCGGATTCGGCAGAGGCTCGGATGAAGCTTCGGCTGGCTCGGGCGTAGGCTTGGGCGCTAGGCTCGGTGAAGCTCTGGCTTCGCCACATGGCGGACTGTCGGCCCTTGGATCGTGATTATCCAAGGGCTGCTGGTAACCGTGCCTCGGGGCGACGTGGATGCTCGAAGGCCGTTGGATCATCGATCATCCAACGGCCTCTGGAGGAGGATCTGAATGACGACGTGGCTGCATAGTGGCCGTTGGATGAACTCCGGGGCGGAGCATCCAATGGTCACTGCTCCTCCTTCTTCTTCTGTTGCTGGCGGCGGGAGCTGAACTCCGGCGACGAAGCTCCAGCTCCGCCGCTCCTTCCTAGGCCCGGCGGAGCTCGCCCGAGGCTCCTGAAGGATCGTCGATGAAGCTTAGAGCCCGGGCGATGCGATGGTCCCTCTGGCGAAGACCACCAGATCATTGGAGTCGAGAACAGCCAAGGAGAAGTGCCCTCCGACGACGCTCCGATCATTGAGAGGATGACCTGCAAACTTAGTCCTATAGCCGAAGCACGGGGAGTGGTTGCGTGAGTGAATGAAATGGGAGCTCGTCGGGGTGAAGAATGTGGAGGAGCTCGGAGCTCCTCCGCCTCGCGGCGGAGGAGATGGCCGGAGGGTGACGAGGTTCTGGGGAGGAGAAATAGGATGTCGGAGATGAGCGCGTGGAAGGGGGAAGTATTGCGGAGCTTTTGAAGGTACTAATGGAGGGCGAGAACAACTGGAGGAGCCTAATTAAAGTAGGGAAATGGAATAAAAAGACAAAGGAGGAAGAGGAAGCTCACCTGAAGTCAGGCGGATGATGTGGCCTGGGCTTGAGCTCCGAGAGGAGCTCGGGGTCTTCGCAACGTGCTGGCTGGCCGTCCCAGCGAGCTCGGGCGGCGATAGGGCGCCGCAGCTCCGCCGTCGAAGGCGGAGGGTCTCACCAGGGGGCATCGTCGTCTTCGCTCAATCCGGCCACCTCCCCCTGTCACTGGGAGGTGGCGGAGGGCTGGGCGAGCCCCCATGTAAAGGTGGACGCCGACGATTGGGCGTGGGACCAGTGTATTTGAAGGGGAAGCTCGGCGGAAATGGTGGTGGGCGACGTGGGTTTGAGGGAAGCTGTGGGGCGACTGGAAGGGAGTCATGGGTAGTGGACTAGTGCGCGAGGGAGCTGGTTGAGTGGCGAAGACCGTGGGACGGTTGGAAAGTCGAGATGATGGTCGGAGTGGGTGGAATAATAGGAAGGGGGCGAGGTCTGTGCGAGATAGATCGTGGGAGAGAGAGAGGGTCTCGGAGGTTGACGATGACCTCCGACCGTTGGATCTGGAGATCCAACGGTGGAGATCTAAGCGTGAGAGAGTGGTCGTGATTGAGTCTGGGGCGGTGCGATCAGTGGCGGATGGAAGCGCCACGTGTCAAACTAGGGTGTGCGCGCCGGCGGACGGTGATGATGGTGAGCGGGAGATGATCGAACGGCAGAGGGAATAAGTGGGTCGTGGAAAGGATTGAACCGTTGGATCAGGAGAAGATCCAACGGTCCCAGAAGAGGGCGGATGATACAAGGGAAGGCGGGGCCACGTGGCGCCCCCAGAAGGAGCCACGTGGCCCAATCAGAGTATTCAGCAGGCATTTTTGATTTTTGAGGCATATATGGGCCGAATTTGAGAAAACTCAAAACATGAAAGTTGTAGATCTTGACGAGATCTACAAGTTTCAAGTTGACCAAAACTGAAAAAGAGATCAAACAAGGACCCGAAATATTTTTTGAGGGTATTTTTGTGTCTAAAAATACCACTGATTTTTGTTTTGCCATTTTTTTGTGGTTTTTAATTTATTTAGGACGCTGTTAATTATAGGACATTAACAGGGTTTTATTGATAAAACTTTAAGCAAGGGGGTTAATTATAGAAAATAAAGATGATGAAACTGAGGTTCATCAAACTTACGCAATGGTTTAGCATCCTCTTCGAGGTAGATATGGTGGGAGAACAAAGCCGAACTTATCCCCTTGAGACCTGACACACTCCATCCTATTGCCTTGCGGTTGCGTTCAAGAACCTCCATCAAATGAGATTCTTGTTCTCTAGTCAAATCTGCCGAGATAATGACTGGGTGCATATCTGATCTCTTGCAAGGTACCTATACTTGAGCGACTGCGGTAAAGGCTTCAATTCTGGCTTGGTGGGAGCTGACAAATCTGGCTTCTGATATGCCTGTGTAAAAGCAACCCGGTCTGCATGTGATAACTCTCGCTGTACCTATAATTTCGATGAAGGGAACCCTGTTGGTGTGTCTATCATCTGTGCTGGCTCGCTCTCCATCCTATCTGTCGGCTCATCGGGAAACAGACATGGCAAATATGCATCAAAATCCTTCCAATCGAAGTCTACCTCCGAGGGATCTGAATCTGAATAAACATCAGTATCTCCACTCATCACGCAGCTGTCAGCCTCTATAATGTCATCTGCCAAGGGTGCACTCTCCGAACTCTCGTCTGCCATAAAAGGTGTGTACTCTGAATCTGTAGACAAGGCAAGGGCTCGTTCTTCTGGTTCTTCCTAAACTGCTTCATCATCGATCATCACAAAATCACACTCCTGGTGGACGTCTAACTCTGCATCTGTCAGTTGCTCTGTGTCATTGCATGGTTCTGAGCAGGCTAAATCTCTCGCTCGGGTTTCGTCAATCGTCTCTATTTGTATACTCTCGCCCTCTACACGAAAGTAAACCTTCCCACTATCATGGTCGGTCACCGCCTTGGCTATGGCCAAGAATGGGCGTCCTAGTATGATGGGGGGTATAGGTCACCGATTCAGGGATCTCCATATCCAATACAACAAAGTCCACGGGGAATTTCAGGCCTTGAATGGTGACGACCACGTCTCCCAACAACCCCTTCGGCCTCTTGATAGACCTATCAGCAAACTGAAGGACTGTCCGACTCCGATGGAGCGGGCCGAACTCGAATCGGTCGAGTAAGGCTGCTGCAAGGCGGTTGATAGAAGAGTCGCTGTCTAATAGAGCACGATCGAATGGCTGCTCACTAATCTGGCATCTGACATATGGAGCTCTTGCATCAGGTCTTTTGGCTAGCAGTTGGTTTTGAATGGCACAACATGTGGCACGAGTCAGCACATGGATTTCTCCTCTAGTGTTCCACCTCCTCCTGCGTACGGTGGTCTTGTCTCTCAGGTTCTTTCAGAAAAGGGGGATGTGCTCAAGTGCCTCATGTAGAGTCAGCTGTATCTGAAATCTATCTATCATCTGTTGGCTGAACTCTAACTATTCCTTCTTTTTGGGATATTCTGTTTTATTCCCCTTCGTCGAGCGGAGTGCTTGAGGGAAGGGGATGGATGGGCCCTCCTCAGACAGAGGGCCAGGAGAAGGTTTCTGGCCCTGTGAAGGACTGAAATCCATGCAAACATCATCATTCAATACACATGGACTCGAAATTGATGAAGAAACCTTTCCATTTTTCATTTTTTGTTCTTTTTCGCAGTGTCCAGAGATACAGAAAATGGCAACACAGTAGGTTGGAATACATTTGGACTCAAAATGGGGGCGTCAACACCACCCACAATATTCTCCTCTGTGGCCTCAGCACCGCGCTCTGGTTCTGCATAAAAAATGGTGGCCTCAGCACCAACGTCTGCATCTGGTTTCTCGATGGCCTTAGCATGTCGTCTGGATCGTCATCCTTGGTGGCATCCGCACCACCGTCATCATCATTCTTGTTGTTAACGACATCAGCATCGCTTCTCTCCTCATCTGGGGCTCTAGATTCTCCATGGTGTTGTCCCTCAGATGAGGCACCGTCGGTTGGTTCCCTACCGCTCCTAAGTGACACGAAGTGAGTATCAAACATAGAATGCATGTCATTCAAATAAGCACCAGGAGTGGTATCCTCTATAGACTGTACCTGCTCAGACTTTCTCTTCAAGTTATTAGGGTTCGGCTCGCTCTGTGCAGGTATGGCAGCATTTCCTTTTATGATGTTCCTCATTTCCTGTCGGACTCGTCCATTTCTCACCGGAAGGATGCCTGCTGTTCGGAGAGCAGGCGGGCGAGATCGTCAAGTGCTGGGTTCTCCAAGGCAGGTGCGAGAGAAACGGGAGTGTTCCATTGCTGGAACTGAGGTTGCTGGTGAGACTGGGAGTACTGCTGCTGGTAAGGCTGTTGCCGTTGCCTCCACTGTTGTCCCTGATAGGCGGGATGAGGATTCTGATGATAATGCTGCTGCTGTTGGGAGTATTAGGGCTGTTGGTGTTGGCTACTATGACTGCCTTGAGCTGGAGACTGTTGTTGGGATGAGGTACCCCCGGTGGTCCAACGGAATACTGGGTGATCACGACGAATCCCAACCTACTGAGGGTACCAGTCGTACCATATCCCATTGACTTCCATCAACGGCTCCTGCTCAAAGGGTGGAGGTGGTAGTACTGTCAATGGCTGATCCGGCTGATAAACCACCATCTGAGTGTCATTAGATGGTGGTTGCTGTGAGTAGTGTGGTAACTGCTATACCGGCACCTCCTGGACATGGTGAACTTGTCTACATGCGGGGGGTGGTGGGGGTAGAACAACTACCTCTGGGCTCAGCCAGTGACTTGGGAGGCGGATGTGAAGCTAATTGTGCCTCCTGAATACTCAAGATGTGAGTCTTCAGGTCACTCATGGTCTTAGCCAACTGGTCTATCTATGCCAGACCTTGGCCTTGCTTCTTCTCCAAAATCTCAATGCGGTCCAATTTTTCACTTATTATGCCCATGTTTGCAGCTGATGATTCATCTTGTGCTACTGCTGCTGCTGATGATGAAGTATGGTTTCCTGCATCGATCCTGGCAATGCGGTGGTGAGAAGTAGCTTGTGGTGGGACCTTGGAGTTTGTGTATATTCGTTCTGGGACATCACTGTAATTTCTGCCATCTGCTCATAGATGTCCCAGACCGCTTCTGCATCCTTGGATAAATAAGATCCCCTACAAGAGGAGTTTACTATCTCCTGTAGCTCCGATGTCATCCCACAAAAGAAACTTTGAACCAGATTGGGCTGTGATATCTCATGGTGTGGACATCGGTCAATGAGCTCTCTAAAGCGATCCCACGCTTCATGGAATTGATCTTTGGGGATCATTGTGAAATTGGTGATCATTGCTCTGGCTGCATTTGTCCGGTCGAGTGGATAGTACTTGTTCAAGTACTCGTTTCGGAGTTGCTCCCAAGTGTCGATGTACCTCCCCAAATGTTTCAGCCAATAAGCGGCTCTATCAACAAGGAGAACAGGAAGGATATCATTTTGATGGTGTCCTCAGTCACAAACCTGCCATGGAATGTACTGCATATCATTTCAAATTCTTGCAGATGGAGGTGAGGTTCTTCAGTGGCCAGCCGGTGAAACTTGGGCAGTAGCTGAATGGTATGTGGGTGAAGCTCGAAGTCTCCACAGATGGGAGGGAGTCTGATCCATCGGTGCGTGAGGGTTGCACCAGGGTTGTGCAACTGCCTCATGGTCCTCGGGGCCAGCCTCTCCTGGTTTGGTTCTTCTCCTTCGCCTGCTGCGTCTGGTATATCACCGCCCTGACGTTGTTCTTCTCGTCCCTCACACATCTCCCTCATGATTTCACCCATGAACAATCCCTGGTCTCTGATCTGTCTCTGCATGGTTTCCAGGGAGGCTAACAGTGAATTGTTGATGGAAGCTTGATCATATATATATGGAGGTGGTCTCTGCTCATCTGGGTGTTCCTCTCTACCTTCCATTTCTTGGGTTTCTGCAAAGTCAAAAGAATCCATCTCAGGTGTCGTCAAATGCTCTAAACTCTGTTCTGCTCTAAACTCTGACACCACTGGACTGATAGAAGAAGAAGGGTGGTCAAGGGGGAATAGGGTGGACGTAAACTCAGGCTTGGAGAGTGGGTCTGGACTCCTGAAGCCGACCTAGATGAATAGGGAGGAGTGCTTAATAGCGGTGCCACTAAACGTGGCCTAAGGGATCTCCTTCCCATCATCTTGATCTTGGAAAAGGGTGGATGAGATCTAGAATGCAAACAAGATGTGAAAAACAAAACCCCTGTTCACCTACGCAACTATTGAGCTGATGACTGTGAAGGTTTGGTCTGTTATCTTGTCAAATTTTATTAGGTGATCAGTCAATCTATCAGAGCGTTAGAGCGAGCTGTTAGGAACCCTACTTTCCTAGCCGACTGTCCTGATCCACGTTAGATCTTTCCCAGCCAGTACGAATTGCGGAACATAACCCAGTTGTTCCCGCTAATCCACTCTGCTAAGGACGTCATGGTCCACTTTACTGGTTACCGAAGAGATCCTCACTGGAGAACAACTAACCATGATCAGTAGTCAACCAAAATTTTAGGCGTGGCTCTCTCCTAGTGTTGGGTCACTCTCTCACAGCAGATAAATCAAACAAGGAGGGGGGTTACTCTCCCCAAGATAAAATTTTTGGTGGGATGAGTTTTAAGGTCAAGTTTGCATTAACAGTCCCAATTTTATGATTTTCACTTTTTAGTATTTTTCTGAAATAAAGACAATGCCAACGAAATTTTTGATCTCCTGGTTATTTTAAGTCCAATAAAATGGGGGAGGAAGTCGAAAAAGCCTATGTGCGATCAAACACAATGATGCATGCAGAGATAGAAACGCGTACCTTGCTCCAGCACTCTACATGCAGATTGATCCGTGCATAAATTAAAGACAAAAATTAAACTACCTATATGATGCAAGAAGAAATCGGCCTTAGACAAGAATTTCTACACGAGAGGAACAATAGCTAAATGTTCAGCAAGAGGAGTCAGAGTCCGGTCTCTGATGCCGATCGATGTCCGCCACAATGGATCCTGCCAGCGCTGTATACGGCCTCTAGCGGCACGTGACTCCTCAGGTGACCAAGATAGCTTTTTCTTTTGTGAGTTATTAATTAGGTCCACTTACGATCTATAGGCACATGAAAAATATTAGGTGTGTGGTCCTAATCAATTACATCACAATCACAAGAAAATCCTAAGTCTAGGGGCCAAAATCCTCGTGAATCAAAATAAAAGAAAAGCGAAGAAAACAAAACTGGCGATAAAACCGTGAGAATAGAAGAGGCCCCCAAGGGAACAATCCCTCAGAAATTAGGCCTGAGTGTCCTGGAGAGTCCAAGTTATTACAATTAAAAGTCTCTCTCTCACTTCAAATTACACAAATAAACAAAACACCAAAATGCTCAAGATGGTGACTGTCTCCTCAGATCCTCCCAAACTCCTTTGATGTTAGGTCATAAGTCACGCTCCACCTTCCCGTGGGTGCACAGGTGCCTTGGATATAGTGCCTCCCTCGATCCACGATATCTCACACAAAGTACAAAGAGAGGGTGATTAGACAAGTCAAGCAATAATATCAAATGAGTAGAGCTCTAAAATAGGTAAATAATCACAATCAATAATGAATATCAATCTAATGCTGTTGCTCCCCGGCAATGGTGCATTTGATGAGGCGGGAGATACGAGGGTCTAAAATGCCTCACACAAGGCGGAGACAAAGTCGCTGTGGCGACCCTCGGTAAATCCCAATCCAATCAACAATTAAACCACGACAATCAAATCAAGCAATGAAAGTAAATTTGGAGTTAAAATTTATTATAACTCTACAAAATATGTGTATAGTGCAAGTATGTGTAGAGTGTCGAACTCAGGGAGCAAGCAGGATAGAACAAGGCAATAGTGCTCAAAAACGTGAAAGTGATCAAACGCCTACAAGTGCTATTTTTGGTGGGTTTTTAATTTTTTAGTTTTATTTTATTTTTAATTTTTTAATTTTTATATTTTGATTTTATTTTCTGATTTTATATTTTCTTTTTGTATTTTATATTTTTTATATTTTCTTTTTCTTTAAATAGAATATAGATACAAAGTAAGAAAGAGAGGGATAAAGTATTTATAAAAATAGGGAAAAATAAGAAAAATTCAGAAAATAAATTATTTTTGTGTTTTTTATATTTTTCTAATGTTTTTATGATTTTTCAATATTTTTCCTAATTTTTTTGGTATTTTTAAAGACAAAAATACTGAAAACAGGGAATAAGATAAAAAGCTAAAACTAAAATGGAGAAATAAAATATCAAACAGTAACAAAAATTCTCCAAATAATTTTAATAAAAGATAATAAAATAAAGAAAATTCTGAGATAAAGATTATATTTTTAGGATTTTTTTGGGATTTTTAATTTTTTTGTGAATATTTTTGGGATTTTATAATTTTTAGGAGTTTTCTTTTATATTTTTTAATGATTTTTGGACTGAAGTTAAAACACACTAAAGTAAGCAAAATATATTTTTTGGGGAATTTTTTAGTGTTTATATAATTTTTATATATTTTCTAATGCAAGCAGTAGCAAAAATGCATATTTTTGAATTTTTATAAATATGAAAATGTGATGAAAATGCAAATAAAAATATGGCGTGAAACTACAATGCAATAAGAACTTATGATAATTTTTTGGTGATTTTTGGAATTTTTAGATGCAGGAAATAAATAGAGACAACAAATAGAAAATACATTACTAGCAGGGGTATAAATGTAAATATCCAGAAACACAAGGTCCAAAGTACAATTCTCCATAAAATATTTAACTATTTAAACAAAGTTTCAGGATTAAATACAAATACCCAAACCTGGAGGAGGTTCCCTACAAAATTGCCAAACTCACGCGCATTAGGTACGTGACCTAGTAGGGGTATTTTTGTAATTTTACAACATTTCATGGGCTAACATGCAATTTTACCAAAATATTACAACTTAAATGAAAAGTTTCTAAACTGAACTGAAATAAACAAACCCCAGGGGGTCCTTGCAAAATGCCCATCACCCCACGTGCATGGGTCACGTGAGGTGACGTGGACTGGACCTAAACGCAAATAATGAAAATACGGGGGTCTAAATGCAAATATTACAAAAATATTAAAACTACATATGAAAGTTTGTGGACTAAGTAGAAATTAAAAATTAGGCGAGGGTGTAGGTGCAAAATACCCAACGCCTGGTGATCCAACAACTGATATCTTCTTCTAGACACGTGGCGAGTCGTGGACGGCCGATACCCCTTCGTGGATGAGGGGCCGGGATTAGATCCTGGCTCTTGATTGAACGGCGGTGAACATGTGAGATCCAATGGTGGAGGATCGAACTGGAGTGGCGATCGGATCAGACGGCGGAGAGGCAACGAGGAAGAACGGGGAAGAACTCCGGCGAGGCGAACTTCCCCGAACAGGATCTCGGGTCTCCGGCGATGCTTCGGGCTCAAAATCGGCCGGGAAGTTCCTGGGAGGTCACTCTATGCACTGGAGGACTCGACGTCGTCGGAGGGGCTCTGTGGCGCTGGCGCGAAGGCGTCAGAGCTTCGAGCTCCAAGTACCTCCGGCGAAGTACGAAGATGGGTCTCCAGGGGTCGTTACGCGCGATTGACCTGCAAAAATGGATGAAAGGGTCCAGGGCAAACTGCTTGGACCCTGCAGAGGCGGAATGGACGTCGGAGGTGGGCTATGGAAATCGGAGGAGATTCGGCCGGAGGTGCGCTCTGGCGATGGATCGATGGACGAAGAGATATGGATCGGCGGGGGAATCTAAGTGGCCTAAACTATTCCTACAACTACATGGACTAAGAAAAGAGGAAAAGGAAGAAGGGAGAGAGGGTACCTCGATGGTCGGAACCATAGGAAGGGGATCTCGACACCGGTGGTCAGAGGAGATGGTGGAGACCGCCTAGGCCCTTCCTCGACCTGCCTGAAGGCTGGAGATGGAAGCTGTCACCTTCCTCTCGCTCTATAGCGCGCTAGGTGGGGAGAAAGCGGATCCAAATGGGTTCAAAACTGGGCTCGAAGGTGGCGGGTCCGTTATGTACAAGGTGATGGCGTCTCCTTCAAGCGAGGTCCACACGCGAATGATGGTTATATGGCGAGATTTGAGTGTTCGGCGTGGATCAGTGATGATCAAGAAGGAGTTCGAAGAAGGAAGCAAGGACTGAGGGAGAAGGGATCGAGCTCCAAAAATCCACGAAGTTGGGCAAAAAATCGAGTGTCAGAACTTGGCAGGCCTCGGTCAGGGAGTTGACCGCGCCTGGTTGGTCCACGTGGACCGACCAGGAAATTTAAAGTAAAAAATATTTGTAAATTCAAAATAAAATAGTAAATGATTTTATTTATTTTAGTTTATAAAATAAAAATTGTTCCTTATTTTAAAATTTTATCGTAATTTTTATTTATTTTTATGAGGAATAGAATTACAAGTTACCTTTTATGTCCTATATAGGTATATTCTTCTATATTTTAGTATTTTTTTTATTTTGTATATTTAATTTTATTTATTTTGTTTATTATTTTATAATTTCATAAAATATTTTTATATACTTAAATATATTTTTATTTGATTTTTCTGATGTATTTTGTACACTTAATAAAACATAAGTAGTAATTCTATAGGTATATGTACAAGTATTATACCTATGTATTTTATACATGTATTTTATTCTTGAATTTCCTTTAGGTTTTTATTCTGATTTTAATGTTCATATATATTACAAATAATATTTACAAAATTATAAAAATATAAAATTATGAAAATAATGAATAAATAATAAAATGAATATTTTAATCTGTACAAGTATACAATAGGGGTCCAAAACTCAACTTTCAAACCGTAGCTCCGCCAAATGCAAAACCACCTTCATTAAATAGCTTATTTAAAATTATATACATTTAAAGGTGATTTTGATGCATTTTGAGTTTTTATTTGAGAGATACAAGTATGGGAAGTTGGTATTTTGTATTTTTATTCAGGTCATATCTTTTTATCTGTACAATATTTTTGTATGAAATTAATTTTATAATTTTCTATATTTAATTATCCACATCTTTCATGTGCAAAGTTTCTTGATTTGAGGTATGAAAAGTGAAACAAAAAATGGGTCCCAAAATGAATAAAAATGAATAAAATGAAAGGGAATTTTATTGGTATTTTGGCCTTTTATCTCCCACTACTTTATTCCTTGTCGACCTATTCATCGAGATGCCTAGTTCTGGGGGTTCGGGACATAAAATATTTACAATATTTTATTCGTTTTCTTTTCTTTTCTTTATTCTATAATTTTATCTTTAAAAACTATATTTTATACACTATTTGTACACATGTGCATGGATGCTAAAATGTATGAATTAAGGGTATTTACATGCATTTGCCAGGGTTTTTGAGGCCAAAATGATAGAATAAAGATGATGAAATGTGGATTCACCACTAGTCCCTTAGCAAACACTTATTCTATAAATAAGTGCAAGCAAAAAAAGAAAGAGGAAAACAAAAGAAATTAGAACATGTTTGTTTCTTTAAATCGAATCTCATTTCACCCAAAATCTAGAACTTGGTTTCCGACTTTTGGATTAATAGTGTGTCGGGACTATATTAGAATTAGGATTTTAGCCTCGACAACCCTCATGTTCCACAAATCCTTATCCAGGTTCATCTTAACAGCCAACTCAGATCCACACACCCATCACGCAAACTTTTCAGCTTTGAAAGTAACTTGTACTATTTGTGAAAAGGTTTTAGCTCTTCCTGCTTAAAGAAGCGAAGAAATTGCCCATCCTAGTAATACAATCCCACTGGGCCCTCATCCAGCAGCTCAATCCTCGAAGAGGGGGAGTATTTCCTTCTAAGGTTAGGTCATGTTGTGTCCACAATCGAATATAGACAGAATATAGAAGAATGGGAAGAGAACTGGAGTGTGATAAGTGTAATCACATCTCCAGTGAAGCTTGACCAGTTTAGCCAAGTCTCCACTAAGACATGCAGGCTTTTCTAAAGTTCAGACCATTGTGGTCATTTTTGTTATTTGATGTATTCGGCTTCTTTTTGGTAGTAATGATTGTTGCACTGCATAGGTCTTTTATGCTCCGACGGATATATCATCTTTTTATTCCATCCATTTTTTAGGGTCTTCGAAAAATTGTGCTAGAAGATCCTTCCCTCATTCGAAGCTTTATTTCAACCCCGATCTCTCTTGTCTTTAGACATCACCACCATTAGACAAGGATGGGAATGCACCACCTAAATGAATTGCCCTTCGCAGCCCCATACTAGTCGAGCTAAGTGTAGAGTGTATGAGTTCAAAATTGGTTCAAATGGAGAAGAGTTAAAAATGGATGACACCATGTGTCCTACTTAGGTACTTTCAAGTTGAATTTCGAACACGGTCTCATGGAACCTGAAGAATTAAGTTTAAAAGACCTGAAAAGTCTCAATTCCAGTTCTTAATAAAGTCCCTTTATATTTAAGTGGATTAAGACCTAAACCAAATTCCATCTTTCAGACTTAGATCCATTCGGTTCAAGAATAGAACTTGTTCTGAAAAATGCAAATGAATGCAAATATTTTTATATGAAGTGAGTTTTTCGGATTAAGATTTTATGTGGTTTTTAAAGACTTTTGCAAATTTTAATTGAATTTTAATTTTTTTCTATTTTTAGGGTCTATTTGAAAAGGTTAATGAATTAATTCCATTTTCACCAATTTTACACGGATTTTATACATTTTCCAAAGGATTTTATACAACTTTTATATAAGATTTACAAGGATTTTATTTACAACTTTTATTGAGAATTTTATCAAAGTATTTTACAATATTTTTATATACACTTTTTAAGACGTTTTTTAATATGTCATATTTACGGTTTTCTTATGGATTTTAAAAATCCAAAATATACACACATACTTTTAGAGAGCCATATTATTGAAAATACAATAAAGTAAGAGTTATGGCTTCTAAAGTATATATAACTTATATATACGACACACTCCTATACTTAGCATGAACTATGCCATCATAGTCATCAAAGAAGCGACAAAGGAGGACATAACTCGGGATAAGTATAGATCAGTGAAAAGAATTCTATACTACAAAGAATAACGAATAAAGAATAGAAGTCAGTCATCCCCTTTATACTTAAGATCAAGTAATCCTAAGGACAACAGACTCAAAATTGAAGATGATCGAGGTCAAGAGAATGTACACACTCAACGACTCAGCTTGTCCCCCCTATACTTGGGGTAAAATATCCTAAGTATAGAGACGAATAACAAAAGGTGAGGGACAAGTGAGAAAGCAGACGATACAAAATCCGAAAATGATTAAAAGAGGAAATGAGCGATATTACCACCCCATATACTTAGGGTAAAGCATACCCTAAGTATAAGCAATGACATGGGTAATAGAACATACTGATATGAACAACAACTGTATCTACACCACCTATACTTAGGATGAATCACATCCTAGGTATAACAAAATTTTAGATGAACCTAAGGGTGTTAGACAAACGGAAGGGATAAAGAATAAAATCAATAGTATATACAAGTGATTTTGGAAAATTATGTATGAGATGCAGAGTGTAAGAGTGAAGAGATCATCTCATACAAAATAGATGGGGGCAACTTCAATGGTCGACGGTTCATGATCGAGAAAAGGTTTCAACCATTGTCCATTGACTCGAAAGGTAGAATCATATGACAACTCATATATATTGATGCTACCTTTAACGTACACCTTTCGCATAAGATATGGACCTTTCCCTTTGCTATGAAGTTTCCCTGGAAATAACTTTAGTCTCGCATCGATTAGTCATACTTTCTGATCTGGCTCAAACTGCTTGTGACTGATGTGAGAATCATGCCACTCTTTCATCCACTCTTTGTAATGTAGGCTACACGTGAAGGCTTCATCTCTCAATTCTTCTAGAGTTGCCAATTCAGTATGCCTCTGATCTCCCGAATCATCTTAACCAAAGATTATTTCTTTCACTTCCTGCAAGGATCTGTGCTTGATTTCAATAGGTAAGTGGCATGGTTTACCATAAACGAGTCGAAAGGGAGACGCACCCAATGGAGTCTTGAAGGATGTTCTATAGGCCCAAAGAATCGAGTCCAAAAGCTACGACCAATCCTTTCGATCTGAGCAAACAACCTTCTACAAGATCATCGTAATCTCCCTATTCGAAACCTCAGCTAGACCATTCGTCTAAGGATGATACGGAGTAGCAACCCGATGGCTTATACCGAACTCGTTAGCAAGTGCTCTTACCTTTTCATTGATGAAGTGGCTATCCCTGCTTGATATCAGAACTCGAGGGACCTCAGACCGTGTAATAATATGCTTTCTCAGGAACTTGCAAACTGTGTTCGCATCAGCAGCTCAGGAAGGAATAGCCTCTACCCATCGACTCACATAGTCTACAACTAGAAGAATATACTCAAATCCCTGACTTTTAGGAAATGAGCCCATAAACTCGATACCCCATGCATCAAACACTTCATAGAAGTGAATCGGTTGCATCAGCATCATATCTCTATGTCCACAAGTGCCCATTTTTTGGCAGTCAGTACATCTTTTTAAGAATGAGTGGGCATCTGCAACTAGTGTAGGCCACCAAAGGCCGGATTGGAGCACGTTTTGTGCTGTCCTCTTCCCTGAATGGTGTCGTCCAACTTCTAATCTGTGACAATACATGAGGACACTCCGGTATTCCTCTTGAGGAATACACCAACACCAGACGGAATCCGCTCCTTCATGATAAAGAACCAGATCCTCCCAATGGTAAGACTTGGATTTCATGAGGAAAGTTTCAAGTCTCTGTCTGAACCAACCTTGTGGGACTTTCTTAGCAAAAAGAAAGTTCACAATGTCAGCATACCATGGCAGCGAGGTGACAACAAGAATCGCCTCGTCGGAGAAGGTCTCGGTGATTGGTGCATCAAACTCAGAAGTGTTAGGTGTTTCTAATCGGGAGAGTGGATCTGCCACCACATTCTTTACTCCAGGCTTATACTTGATCATAATATCGAACTTCTGGAGTAGAAGGATCTATCTGGTCACACGCGACTTCAAATCCTTCTTATCCATTAAGTACTTGATGGAGGTATAATCAGTGAAAATTATAACCTCCGATGAATTTATCTAAGGCAAATACTATGGCTAGCATCTCTTTCTCTGTAACCATGTAATTCCGCTCGGCGGAATCCAAAGTCTTGCTAGCGTAGTGTATGGCAAATGGAAGCTTATCCCTCCTCTTTCCCAACACAGCCCCAACGGTAAAATCAGAGGCGTCCGTCATGATCTTGAATGGGAGAGACCAATCGGGTGGCTGAAGGATAGGAGCCTCTACAACCATATTCTTGAGAGTTTTGAAGGCTGAAAGACACTTACCATCTATGATAAACTCGGTGTCTTTCGTGAGAAGATCAGACAACGGTCGAGTAATTTTATTGAAGTCTCGTATTAAATGTCGGTAGAAACTGACATGCCCGAGGAAAGACCATAGTTGTTTTAGATTGGACGGTGGATTGAGTTTCTTTATGATATCCACCTTGGTCGGGTCCACCTCTATGCCTCTATTGGAGCTGATGTGACCTAGGACCATCCCCTGAGTCATCATGAAATGACTCTTCTCCCAAGAAAGTACGAGGTTAACCTCTGTGTACCTCTGAAGTATGTGGTCTAAGCTAGAAAGGAATGAATAAAAATCAATACCGTAGACCGAGAAATCATCCATGAAGACTTCCAAGATATCTCCCACCATGTCCGCAAATTTTAAAAGCATGCACCTCTGTAATGTAGCTGGAGCATTACATAATCCAAAGGATATCCGTTTGAAAGCATATGTTACGAACGGATAGTTGAATGTTGTCTTTTCTTGATCTTCAGGAGCAATGGCCACTTGGTTATATCCCGAGTACCCATCAAGAAAGCAATATTGCCTCTTCTTGGCTAACCATTCGATGATATGATCAATAAATTGTACCGGGAAGTGATCCTTCTTGGTCTCCTGATTCAAACGTCTGTAGTCCACATAGACGTATCGAGAAGTAGGTACTCGAGTAGCGATCTCCTCTCCATCCTCATTTATCACTGTAGTGCTACCCGTCTTCCTGGGTACCACATGTAACAGACTAGCCCATTTAGAGTCAGAGATGGGATAGATAAAATCAACATTCCACCACTTTGATATTTACTTCATAACCACCTCTCAAAGATTCGGGTTCAGCCTGTGCTGAAACTCACAAGATGGCTTGGCATCATCCTCGAGAAAAATGTGGTGGGAGCACATAGCCAGACTAATCCCATAGAGATCAGCTACTGACCACACAATCGCCTTACGGAACTTTTCAAGAATTGTCATCAGACGAGATTCTTATTCATCGGTCAAATCTGAAGAGATAATGATCGGAAATATTTTAGGCTCTTGATGAATCTCGTATTCATCATGCTAAAATTGGTTTATTAGGCTTTGTTCTCTAAAATTCACATGCATTTAATCATTAATAGAACATCATTAGCATACCTACATGTGTAAATAATATTTGCATTTCATCATGCATAATTGCTTTAAAAATTCCAAGTGTAAATTAGTACAAAACGTCGCTAACTTTTCATATTTTTAGTTAATTCGTACTAATTCTGATTGACCCCAAACTACCTCCATTGTGTAGATATTACTAACAAGAATAAATAAAAAAATACAAAAAAATTACTAGCTCAAATAAGTGTCAAATAATATCAAAGTCTAATTTTACATCTGATGGACTAAAATAAGTATATCTCCCTCATACAGTGTCCGATTTTGGTCTACTCACTTTAAAGTACTGCATTTTCAAATACCTTTGAAATAAGACCAATTTCGTAAAATTCGGAGCTCATATGTGAAAGTTGGATTTTGGGCCTCTTTTGCGCATTTTGACTTTTTGCTATTTTTGACCTGAGTTTTTATGTACATAATTAACCCTTTTAATCTTATTTATTCTTCACTTGTGTTCTTTGATGAAAGTTTTAATAAGCGATATAAAATCCCAAATTCAGATTAAAATTGAAATTAAAGAAACTGACTGTGTCCGGGTGTCCGTTGTCGGTCTGTACAAAAATGATGTGTTTCATACTTCTATTTTATTTTCCCACTTTCTTATTTATTAAAAATCCAAAAAATTAGATTAGTGTGTAATTAGTTTTCTTGTATTTTATCGTATTTTTTCTAGAATTTTTATCCTCTTTAAAACCACCAAAAAAATTACAAAACCCCAAAAAATCGGTTTTCTAAACACAGGGAGAACCACAAAAAAGTCCACTTCGCACTGATGACCTTGTTTTCTCATGGATCCTTCATTAAAATTATCGATCTCGTCGAGACTAACAACTTTTGTGAAGGAAATTTTTCGATCTAAGGTATTCTCCTCTTTCTTTTCTACCTTTTAAATTTTGAAATTTTTTGGATGCCACGTGGCAGCTCCTGGGCATGCCATGTGGCACCCACGTTCTCTTTGTACAAGCCACCCCGAGTCACGTGCCCAGCACGTGACCTGACCTCCTCCAACCTCTAGCCGTTTCCAAACCCCAACCCCCGTCACTGTTCTTCCTCCTCTCTCGTAACGGCCACCTCCTCGCGGCCATTACTCCCTTTGCGTAACCGACCTCCTCGCCCTCCTATAAAAAAAATCCGCTCGCAGCCTTCATCTTGATCCACCCTTCTCCAAGCTCACCGGTGACACCGGCACAAACCTCTTGGTGGCGTGATCCAAGGAGTTCCTCGAGCACCTTGCTGCAGCTCAACATCACGAGCAGACGAGCTCCTCTTTTCCTTCGCCGGAGAGAGTGAGCCACGACATTGGAAGAGAGCTCCAGCTCCTTCAGACCTTGGCAACTTAATCTCCCCCTTCCATCGTGTTTTGTCTAACCACTTGCAGGAATAGAGAAGCCTCCACTCCTCTGTATCTCCGCCATCCTGGAGCATCGCTTCGCCCGTGCACCGTCGGCCATCAGCATCGCAGCCTGCTGCCACGCCCCGCCGCCGCCGCTCCAATACATCAGCGACCACCCTCGACTCCACACGCTTGCAGCCGACCCTCACACCTCCTACTCATCCGCCACTACCGAAGCCCCCCCCAGTTGCTCCACCTTTGAATGCCATCACATACGACAGCCTCTGGGGGAGCATCCGCCCACCGCTCGCCCTCCACGCGCAGCTGTCGTGCACTGCACGACCTCCGTCTTCGACCCCGCCTCCCGCCTCGACTCTGCTGTGCGGAGGTGCTGCCCGAGTCACCGTTGCTCCTCCCCGCACCTGCTACGCCTTCAGTGGCCGTTGGATCAGGCCCACGCCATAGATCCAACGACTGCCATTTCGCCACACGTCACCAGCCGAGCCTCGTCCCCTAGCCTCCGCCTCGATTCCCCCGAACCTCCGAACCATAGTCTCATCGACCGAGCCTTTGGTTTAGAGCTATACACCTCAAGCCCGGGCCCGAACCTTATGGTCGACCCCTCCCGAACCTTAGCCTCACCATCCTAGCCTCCGTCGCACATGCGTTGTAAGCAAATTGCAACAAGGCCCTCGCTAGTTCCTGATATTGCAGATATACCCCTACCTCGGGTAAATTACATACGACACCTAGAATTTGCAAAATTAAAGATAAGCCCCTCCAGGGACCTCTTTGAAAGAAAACCTTTATTTTATTTATAATTTAGTCGCAGCAATTTTATTTTAGCATATCTTTCTCATACGAACTCCATTTTTAGCATATAATATGTCATTTTGAATCTCTATATGCTCTATCACTTGGCATAATTTGTGGACAGATCTGAGATTGCTTATTGATAATTATAATTTGAGGATCTTTGTTGACTTGTGCAAACTGAAAATTGACATATGAGTGCTACTTTATTGAGAAAGGTTGATCTAACTTGCATGAAACCATTTTCGAAGATCTTGTATGATTAAGTCTCTCTTGATTATTGATCTTCTTAATTATTGAATTGATCTTTGCAGGGATATATATGAGGAGGTGAAATTAATCTAATTCCTTGATACTTTATTTGAGGAGTTGTTAAGTTGATTGATCTGCTAGTGTTTGAACGTTATTTTCAAGGAATTCGATCTATTGTTGAATTCGTGATTCACCTGATATTTGATATAAGGCTATTGTTTTTGAGGGGTGATTTACAAGGAAATTAAGGGGCCGAGTATCTTGAGAAATTCTCGCAAGATAAAACTTTGATACATTGATCTGTTTGACCTACATCTGAAATATTGATTGATACATATTTATGGATTTAATATCTTTCGATCTATGATGATTTTTAAGGATTAAGAGATCAAACTATTTGAGAATTGAATCTTATAAAATTACAGATCATGTGCTGAATTGTTTTCTCTTTATTTTTGCATCTAGTTGCATTTCATTGCATTGCATTATATTATTCCAACACATAAATTAATTAACCATTAATTAATTATTTAATTTAATTTAAAACCACACAACTAAGAATCACGTTCCATGTGTTCGACCTTAGTAGACTTGCCAAGTAAAAATAGTCCACAACATTCAAAGTTTGTGATTTTTGATCGACCGATTTTTGCCTCCTATACAACAATTCATCATTATTAAAGAGGCGGATTTCACGTTCATCAAATGGCGTCGTTGTTGGGGAACGACAAATTTTTAGGGTTTTAAATCATCTTTTGTAATTAATTTTTGTGAAATTAATTTTTGTGTCATTTTTTCTGCATTTTATTTTGCATTTCTCTCTTACTTCGGATACTAACCGCAAATTCTCTCTTTGTAGACTACTAGGAGCAAAAATTTGGGATTTAACAAGGGTTCTGCAAGGACGAAGAATTGCATTTTAAATTTTTTGAGAGAGTGTTTAGTCTAGATTTAATTCCCGCATTATTCTCAGGGTCCCTCTCTTTGAACCCTTGTAATATATCAGACTGAACTTTTCTGTGGTGCGTCGGGTCTGTTTCAACCCCTTTTATGTGGTTGGGACCCGGCTTGAGTGGCGTAGGACTTAGACATATATACGCTTGCTTATTTATCATTGATTGTGCTTGTAATTCTTAGGCCACATTTTCACTAATTAAACGCACTATAGATCGTTGAACATTAGTCAAAATTTTTAAATCAATTCTTCCCGCTAATAGAACTATCTGCTTAGGGCATTTTTCATCTGTGCATATCATTTAGTGTAAATTTTAATTCCTTGTACTGCATCCCGCATGAAGAATGCGAGGATTCACTGTAAGTCTTTCTCTTAAGCATGCATCATTGATTTATGTTTGCATTGGCTTTTTTGATTCTCCTTCCTCAAGTTTTACAACTTAGGATTTAAAGGAATTGAGACTGCTCATTAGGCATGAATTTCTGTGCTCACACAAACTGCAGTGATAACCTTAATTTAAAACTAGGACTGCTAATCAAGGCGACTGTAAATAAAACTGACATAAAATTAACCTATGTTTGGTGGAGAGAAACCCATTCATTGTTTGTAAGGACTAGAACGCACACTTAGGACAGAGCCAAAACCAAGAAATTTCACAAAGATTACTATTTTAAAAAATAATTATCTACTTTTCAGTGAGGGTTAGCTACTTTTCAGTGAGGGTCTCGGATAGTTGTTTTACGGTCCTACTTCCCTTAGCAGAGTGGGTGGTTTAGAGGACACCGCGGAAGGCTCTGTCCTCAAGTAACATGGGTAGCGATTTAAACGGTTCGTACTTACACCTATAGTGGCTGGAAGTAGGTGCAACTAGTTGTATGAACTCGTGATAGTCTTTTTGAAATATTTCGGTACCTGATTTGGCTGAAATTCACGGGGTCTAAATAGTGTCTCACACAAGGCGGAGACGACCGTCGCTGTGGCGACCCTCAGATGAATCTCGTGTAAAATCAGTAATTAACCCACACTATAGATGAAGCAATAAGAAATAAATGTGAAGTTAAAATTTATTTTTTACTCTACATAAATGGTGTATAGAAAGCAAGTACGTAGAGAGTTCGAACACAGTGAGCAAACATGGTAGAACTACAAATGTGTGTGAGTGAATGTGAGTGTTGTCTACACTATGCAATGCAAATATATTTGTGGGTTTTTAATTAATTTTTTTTAATTTCAAATTTTGTATTTTGATTTTTTAATTTTTCTGATTTTCTATTTTCTTTTTATGTTTTCTATTTTTTTTCTTTTTCAATATTGGAATATATAAGCTATGTAATAAAAGAGGTGCTACAATATTTATAAAAATATGCAAAAATATTCAAAAATTCAGGAATAAAATATTTTTGGTCTTTTTATGATTTTTTACCGTTTTCGTGATTTTTGGGTATTTTTCAAAATATTTTTGGTATTTTTTAAATGTCAAAATACAAGAAAACAGGGAATAAGCTACTAGCTGAAGGTAAAATAGGAATTAAAAATATCAAACAGCCACGAAATTTTCCCAAACTAATTTTAAAATAAAGATAAGAAAATAAGGAATCTACAGAACCTTAGTTTGCAATTTTTGGAGTTTTCTAGAATTTTTTAGATTTTTTTGAAGTTTTGAGATGTTTTCTAATTTTTAAGGTTTTTTTTTCAATTTTTAGTTATTTTTGGACTGACACTAAAATAGACTAAAATACACAATAGGTGATGTTTTTGGAATTTTTCGAGGTATTTTAATATTTTTTGGTATATTCTAAGCTAGACAGTACTGAAATAGCATGTTTTTGATTTTTAATAACTATAAAAATGCAACAAAAATAAAAACTAAAAATATGGCGTGCAAATGCAAGTGAAAATTTTTGTAGAATTTTTCGAATTAAAATGATGGTCCAAATAAATAAGACAAGCTCACAAAAATATGTACCCTAGCAGGGGTATATCTGCAAATTTCAAAACGTTCAAGGGCACATCAGCAATTTTCACGCAAAATATAACACCTAATATTCAATTTTATGGACCAAATACAAAATTTACAAACCCAGAAGGGTCTTTCTGTGAATAACCCAGCAGGGCGCGTGACTCGCACGCGCTTGGCAGGGACCTTTTCGTAATATCAAAAACCTCCGGGGGCTCACTTGCAATATTTCCGAAATTTTTACACTATGATCCCAAGTTTAGTACTGAAACGAAATAAACACAAGGCCAAGGGTCTCTCTGCAAAAAGCCCACACCTCACGTGAACAGGTCACGTGAGGTGATGTGGTAGAGGACCTAGGTGTAATATTGGGAAACTCAGGGGCCTAATTATAAAATTTACAAAAATTTTAAACTACTGGTTGAAGTTTCAGGACTAAAAGAGAATTACAATAAGGAGAGGGCTATACTTGCAAAATTCCCTCGTAAAGGAGATCTGACGGCGGCGGCTCTTCACTTGGACACGTGGCGTGATCTCCTCGCGCGATATCGGTTCAGTCTGGACGCCTAAGATTAGATGATCTCCTTGCTATGGACGGTCGTGGGCATCCCAGATCTAACGACGGCTGTAGCGTCTGGGCCTCCTCCTCGATCCGACGGCTGCGAAGGCCAGAGCAAGAACCGCGAAGGAACTCCGGCGAGCCGAGGTTCTTCACAGTGCTGCTCCTCCTCCGGTGGGCTTCTTGGCTTCAAAATGAGGCTGGAGGCTCCCTGAGGTCCGGGCTATCTCCTGAGGGCTTCAGAATGCTTCGGCGGTGGCCGAAGCTCGCGGAGGAGGACGACAGAGCTGGAGAGCTCAACCGAGCTCCGGCAAGTGTCAAAATAGCCCCCTGGCGCGCGTCAAAGGGGTTTGACCTGCAAAACAGAGTGAGAGGGTCCAGGGCAAGTTGCCTGGACCCCACGGAGGCGAAAAGGCGGCGCAAAACGTCGGTGGAGCTCTCAGCCGGAGGTGCGCAACGGCGAGGTGATTTGAAGATGCAATTTGATCGATGGAAGCAAGGTTTTCTTGAGGGTTTTTGATTCTAAGATTATGGCTGGAAGAATGCAAGAAAAACTAAGGGGAAATAACTACTTCATGGGCCTGGGGCCCGAGGTTAAAGGTACCTCGACGGTGGTTGCCCGGAGGTCAATGGAACGCCCTAAGCCGCTATGCTCCACCTACTGGAAGAGTCAATCCTGGAGCTGTCACCTCCAGGAATCGATTAAGATCACAAGGGGCACGAGAGGGACCAAGAATGGGGTTCCAGTTTGAATGGAAGGTCGGGTGTTCAATATATTTGGTTTGACCTTGTGATTGGGAAGGCATGAAGATCAAAGCGCACGAGGCTCTGTGATGATCCCCAGCCCAAGAAATCACTTGGGCGTGATTCACCACAGATCGAGGGCAAAATGTCAAGAAGGCGCCATCAAGAAATGGTGTAAGGTGTGCCCTCCAAAAAGGGGCAAAAACCAAGAAAAACTCACTTCTGACAGAGCCAGAGGTGAAGGTCAGACTGTTGACCTTGGTCAACAGTCCAGGCCACCTGGTTGGTCCACGTGGACCAACAAGGAAAAACCTCTAAAAATTAATTTGTAAAATCATTTAAAAATCAAGAATGATTTATTTACTTTTAGGTTAATTAATAAAAAAAAGTTTATTATTTTATATAGTATTTTATTCTGATTTTTAATTATTTTTAAGAGGTATAATTTTATAAGTTTCCTTTTATGTCCTTTATAGGTATAATACCTATATACTTTATTAATTGATTTTTATTTTGTGTTTTTAATTTTATTATTTTTGTTTCTTATTTTATATATTTGTAAAAAAATTTTATAGACATAACTATATTTTTATTTTAATTTTCTGATGTAGTTTGTATATTTAATAAAATAACAATATACATTGTATAGGTATGAGTATAGGTTCTGTACCTATGTATAGTATTTATAACTATTTTTATTTTATGTTTCTTTTGGGTTTTTCTTCTGATTTTAATGTACAAAATTATTATAAATGATGTTTACAAAATTATAAAAATATAAAAATACAAAAAATATGATTAAATAATAAATTGAATATTTTAATCTGTATAAGTATACAATGAGGGTCCAAAACACAACATTCAAACTGTAGCTCCGCCAAATGCAAAATCACCGCCATCAAATAGATTATTTTATTCTATATACAATTAAAGGTGAGTTTGCTGCATTTGGAGTTTTTATTTGTGAGATACGGGTCTGGGAAGTTGGGATTCTGGATTTTTGTTCAGACCATAACTTTTTATCTATACATTATTTTTGAATGAAATCAATTTTGTATTTTTCTTTATTTAATTATATAAAACTGTCATGTACAAAGTTTCTTTATTTGATTTATAAAACGTGGAACCAAAAATAGGTCCCAAAATGAATAAATAAGGACTTAAAAAGTATAGGTATTTTGACTGTATTTTAACCCTTATCTCCCCCTACTTTATTCCTTGTCGACCTATTTATCAAGATGCCTAGGTCTCGGGGTTTTGGGTCATAAAATATTTACAATATTTTATTCTTTTTCTTTTCTTTTGTTTATTCTATAATTTTGGCATTAATTACAGTATTTTATACACTATTTACATGTACATGCATGAATGCTAATGTGCTCTATTTAATGCTATCTACAGGCATTTGCTAGGGTTTTTGAGGCCAAAATGATAGAATAAAGATGATGAAATGTGGATTCATCAGTACCTAACAACTCCGCTTAATTTTCAAGATTATTTTTGTCATTAAATTAAAAATTGAAAAGATAAGCGGCCGAACCCTGACGTGCCTTCATCAATGTTGAGTGGGTGAATCTACGTGTTTGTTTTATGTTTGATTAGTGTGCGTCAAAGACCTTGCAATCGCAAGCAAATCATGGTTCACTGATCATTCCATCCCTCTTGAGAAGATGTCGGTACAGTGGTCTTCT
The DNA here is from genome assembly GCA_037367405.1 of Ottelia alismoides. NCBI lineage: Eukaryota > Viridiplantae > Streptophyta > Magnoliopsida > Alismatales > Hydrocharitaceae > Ottelia > Ottelia alismoides. The sequence continues at coordinate 46,779 of JAZKJV010007811.1, read as the reverse complement.
GATCATTCCATCCCTCTTGAGAAGATGTCGGTACAGTGGTCTTCTTTTTCGATATCCACGACCATGTCCCGATATCCTTCTTTCCACACTCCTTAGGGGAACCTGATCTTGAAAACAGGTTCCCCTCAGCCATCATTCTCTTCCCTCCCTTACATCCCACCCTATGACTACACTTCTTCATGCAATAGACCTCTCTCACATTCTGACAATTTTATGGACATGAGAGAGTGAGACGAATTAAGGATGAACAATAGAGTAACCGATATTGACAGCAGAACACAATTTCCGATTACTATGATCTCACAACCTCTTGAACCATCCCCTACTCAGGATGACTATCCTCTTGAGTAAAATCAATTTTCCTTTGACAATCCACAAGAAAACTAGAGTCAAGGAAATATAACTCATGACCAGACCATAATGACTATGAACAATCAATACTCTACTCGAGGTTACATGCCAGAATCACGACACATGGAGAATGATTATTCAATCACTAGTCATGAGATGTTTGACGATGATATTGCTCGGATTAATCATAGAGTAGACACTTTAACTGAGAGAATATATGCTCTCATCCAGTCTATGCAAAATTCAGAAAAAGTGAGGCCACCACCTTGCAAACGACTGGATCATCAGGTGACTCACAATCAGGCACAGCCACCGCTGACCTCTGACCCCTACTGACCATATCATAGAAAACACTAAAAAAATTGGAAAAAATTGAAAATTAAAAAAACGGACAATTCTGAAATGGAAGCATTTTGCAAGAGTCTGGTCTTAGAGCTTCCATTGATCAAAGCCATAGAATATGTGCCCGATCTTAAGAGATTTGTGAAGAGTCGACTGAACCCCAAAAAGACAGGCAAGAAACGATCCAGGATTGAATATCATGTCATATCTATGGCTAGTTCTTTGATGATGAATCATAAAATCAAAAGCCGCAAAGTCAAGCAGTTGACTCGGATCACATGTGAAATTAAGGATACCTTATTCACTCATGTTCAGTTAGACGATGACTCTACTTTAAACATCCTCCCGAAGTCCGTCTTTAATCAACTCAAACTCGGACAACTCAAAAAGACTAGGGTGATCGTTCAATTACCCGATCAATCTGCCAAAAGACCGCAGTGGATCATTTCTATCATCGTAACTTTGCGAGGTAAAGAACATAAAGTGGATTTTATTATCCTTGACATTGAGCACCCCGGAATGTTGTCCGAGTCTCCTATCATTTTAGGAAAGCCATTCTTAGCCTCCACTAAGGCGATTGTGGATTGTGAGACTCAAGAAATCAAGTTTCTGAACTTGGACCATAATGAACAGACCCTCAATGATACTACCTGCTCTGAGGAAACCCAACTTGAAATCAACAGTAATGATCAGGAGAAAGCCATGTTACATGATCATACCTCTCCTCAAGAAACACATACACAAACCCTAGGAGAGTTACCTAAGAGATCAACTGTTGGGCAGACATCTGATTCTCACCACACCTCTCATCCTGTGACTGCTCCAAGGAGAAAACAATATTCAGGAGCTTATGAAGAATTGGACCATATTATTGAGGATCGTCATGATTATTTAAGTGGTCACATTTTCGAGTCAGCAGTAATTCATGAGATACTTCAACCATATAAGGAACCGACTCCGAAAACATCTTATGTCACCAAAATTCACGATCATTCGGAAGAGACATCAACACCCCCAGCCATAACACACAAACACACTAGGAAAAATTTCTCGACCGAAGAAACATATGACACTACAAGAATTGGTCGACTTTTACGGGGATTCATCTGATGAGGAACTCACGAATGCCACATCAGTTACTCAAGATAGGGAGATTAAGACTGTCCAATTTCCTCTCAATACTTATCAAGGAAACAAGACGACCAAGAAAGTCACCTTTGATCTTATGCATCAGATGATTTCTGAAGAGTCCTCATCTAGTCCTGAAGTGGTTCATCAAGTAAGTACAATAGGTACAGCTCTGATCCAAGGGCACTTACCTCTGATCGAAAGTAGTTGGAGATCCTCTGCATACGACTACTATTCTCCTGAGGACGACTCCGATGATGGCTGGTCTTCTTCATCGACCCCTCTTCATTGCCCTCCACATCTCCTTACTATCTCCCTCCATACTCTCGCAAGAAGGTCTGTCACAAACCTCCTTGATCTTGTACATCCGCAAATCTACCCGTTCCCCATATGTATTTATCCGATCAATTTAGGCTGACCTGAGCCTGAGTATAGGGGGACCGGTACCTTTGTTTATACATCACTTCTCTTCTTTTGTTTTTGTGAACCATCTATACTTTACGAGATATGTCTATAGTTCACTTTGTACCATGAGGACATAGCACAAGCTAAGTATAAGGGGGAGTGTTTGTATATATTTTACCTACTTTATCCATAGCTCGTACTTTAATAGTTTTTATATAACATCGGGGATGGGTACAAGTAGTGTATATTATGTATATAATATTTATTTTTAAAGCTGAAAAATGAAAAAAATAAAAAAAAAATAAAAAACAAAACAAAACAAAAAGAAAAATAAAAAAAAACAAAAACAAAAAAAGGACCTTTTGTATTAAAAAAAATCACTCACGGTCTTGCATTTCATCAAACATTTTATGTATTCCTTAGTTGATATATTCCTGACACATTCACTCAAGTCTTGAGGATTTTTTAGGACACTTAATTTTTTACATCTTGAGATTCCCAGTTAGCCAGCATTAGTCATTAGGGTTTTGAACTTAATAATCCAAACTTCCCTAATTTGAAAGATTTGAGCGCTATATTGCACTCTTCATCTCTACCTTCAAAAGAATATGATTAACACAATCACTTTCACAACTGCATGATTGATGAGATGAGTTGAAATATCACTTAAGGAACTAGGACTAGAGATTTGAGTTTAGACATGATCTAATGATATTCGAGTATGGGATAAAGTTAATGAAGGCTTCAGAAAACTGAGTGTCAGCAAAACCCTAGCCAGTATGTGAACAAGATTCATATGCTATCTCTTTGATATCTACATATGTGTCAGGGTATAATGAAACTTAATGAAAATTGTTGATCAATGTGCGCCAACTTTTGGTAAAAACTGTGGAGCTAGCCAACAAAAGAAAAGAAAAAGAAATGTCAAAGAAAAGCTCTATCATCCAAAGTCAAATTACAAATGAGCTTCCACCAATGCAAGTGCTCCCAAATATTTTCAAAGTGTCCACTTGGACCAGGTGCTAATTAGGACCAAGGAGTCGGGCTGACACCATAAAAGGGCTATACATCGTAAGCGATACAAGTCCGGGTGTCGAAGGTATCTTAGATACTCAAGAGAGACACACCCCAGTGTACTCCCAGAAAAAAAAGTGCAGAGGACTCCAAATTCTCTTGACGGATACATTGATCAACAAAATAAAAATATACTTGTGTTGAGTAATATGTCACTCGAGAGGCACCTTGTTCCAATGAGAGGGAGATAAAATTAGACACAATCCTATGCCCTCCATCATCTGGCCGTCCATCTACACTTTCAAGTCTGACAAACTAATGAGACGGTTGACTGAAGCAAGAATAGACTTATTCCCTAGTGTTGAGGATTAGATCTAGAGTAGAATCTATTGGATTGGAACTTTGGGTGATGTCTCTACTTGACTCTCATGAATGCAGTACACTAAAAATCATATCCTTATATTATATGTACAAACAGAGAGTCTGAAAATTAGAAAAGTTGGATTCCTTCTTATTAAAGCATGTTTGAGCCCAAAATTTTTAGATCACTCAAATTAAGGGTCTTCTATGAATTGAGATTGAAAATTCACATGCACGGTCAGGGATGTATTCAACTAAGTCATTCATTCATTTATGCTCGGGGACGAGCATGGTTTAAGTATAGGGGTATGATGAATCTCGTATTCATCATGCTAAATTGGTCCATTAGGCTCTGTTCCCCAAAATTCACATGCACTTAATCATTAATAGAACATCATTAGCATACATACATGTGTAAATAATATTTGCATTTCATCATGTATAATTGCATTAAAAATTTCAAGTATAAATTAGCCCAAAAAGCTGCTAACTTCTCATATATTTAGTTAATTCATCCTAACTCCGATTGACCCCAAACCACCTCCATTGTGTAGATATTACTAACAAGAATAAATAAAAAATACAAAAAATTACTAACTCAAATAAGTGTCAAATAATCCCAAAGTCTAATTTCACATCTGACCGACTAAAATGAGCATATCTCTCTTATACAGTGTCCGATTTTGGTCTACTCACTTTTAAATTATTCCATTTTCAAACACCTTCAAAACAAGATAAATTTCGTAAAATTCGGAGCTTATATGTGAAAGTTGGGTTTTGGGCCTCTTTTGTGCATATTGACTTTTTGCTATTTTTGACCTGAGTTTTATGTACATAATTAACCCTTTTAATCTTATTTCTTCTTCACTTGTGTTCTTTGATGAAAGTTTTAATAAGCAACTAAAAATACAAATCCAAATTAAAATTGAAATCAAAGAAACTGACTGTATCTGGGTGTCTGTTGTCGGTCTGTACAAAAATGGTGTGTTTCATACTTTTATTTTATTTTCCAACTTTCTTATTTACTAAAAATCTAAAAAATAAGAATAGTGTGTAATTAATTTTATTGTATTTTATCGTATTTTTTCTAGAATTTTTATCCTCTTTAAAACCACTAAAAAATTTACAAAACCCTCAAAAATCGGTTTTCTATACTCATGGAAAATGACCAAAAAGTCCACCTTCACACAGATGACCTCGTTTGCTCACAGGTCCTTCATGAAAATATAGATCTCGTTGAGACGTACAACTTTCGTGAAGGAAATTTTTCGATCCGAGGTTTCCTCCTATTTCTTTTCTACCTTTTAAATTTCGAAAATTTTTTGGATGCCACATGGAAGCTCCTGGGCTTGCCACGTGGCACCCACGTTCTCTCTGTACAAGCCACCCCAGGTCACATGCCCATCACGTGACCCAACCTCCTCCTACCTCCAGCCGTTTCCAAACCCCCACCCCCGCCATCGTTCTTCCTCCTTCTCTCTCATAACGGTCACCTCCTCGCGGCCATTACTTCGTTCGCGTAACTGACCTCCTCGCCCTCCTATAAAACCCCTTCTATAAAACAACTTCGCTCGCAGCCTTCATCTTGATCCGTCCTTCTCCAAGCTCGCCGGTGACAGCGACGCAAACCTCCTGGTGGCATGATCTAAGGTGTTCCTCGAGCACTTTGCTGCTGCTCAACATCACGAGCAGACGAGCTCCTCTCTTCCTTCGACGGAGAGAGTGGGCCACGACATTGGAAGAGAGTTCCAGCTCCTCCAGACCTGGCGACTTAATCTCCCACCTTCCATTGTGTTTTGCCTAACCACTTGTAGGAATAGAGAAGCCTCCGCTCCTCCATATATCTGCCATCCTGGAGCATCGCTCCTCCTGCGCATCGTCGGCCATCAGCATCGCAGCCGGCCACCCCGCCGTCACCGCTCTAGTGCATCAGCGACCGGCCTCGACTCCACGCGCTTGTAGCCAACCCGCACACCTCCTGCTCATTCGCCACCGCCAAAGCCCCCCCCCCCCCCCCCCCGGCTGCTCCGCCTTCGCACGCCATCGCATATGCCAGCCTCAGGGGGAGCATCGACCCACCGCTCGCCCTCCGCACGCAGCTGTCGCGTGCTGCACGACCTCCGTCTCTGACCTTGCCTCCCGCCTTGACTCTATTGCGCGGAGGTGCCGCCTCAGTCACTGTCGCTCCTCTCCACACCTATTATGCCTCCAGTGGCCGTTGGATCAGGCCCACGCTGTGGATCCAACGGCTGTCGTCTCGCCACGCGTCACTAGCTGAGCCTCGCCCCCTAGCCTCCGCCTCGGTTCTCCCGAACCTCCGAACCACAGTCTCATCGACCGAGCCTTTGGTTCGAAGCTCCGAACCTCAGGCTCGGTCCCTCCCAAGCCTTAGCCTTGCCATCCTAGCCTCCAGGCGTACGTGCGACGCACGTGCGCTGTGGCCAAATTACAACAAGGCCTCTGCCAGTTCCTGATAATGCAGATATACCCCTGCCTGGGGTAAATTACATACGGGCCCCCAACTTTGCGAAATTACAGATAAGCCTCTCCAGAGACCTCTTTGCAAGAAAAAAATTATTTTATTTACATTTTAGTCCCTGTAATTTTATTTTAGCATATCATTCTCATACGAACTCCATTTTTAGCATATGATATGTCATTTTCAAGCTCTCTTCATGCTTTATCACTTGGCATAATTTGTGGACAAATCCGAGATTGTTGGTAATTATCATTTGAGGATCTTTGTTGACTTGTGCAAGTTGAAAATTGACATATGAGTGCTACTTTATTGAGAAAAGTGGATCTAACTTGCAGGAAACCATTTTCGAAGATCTTGTCTGATTAAGTCTCTCTTGATTATTGATCTTCTTAATTAATGAATTGATCTTTGCAGGGATATATATGAGGAGGTGAAATTAATCTAATTCCTTGATACTTTATTTGAGGAGTTGTTAAGTTGATTGATCTGCTAGTGTTTGAACGTTATTTTCAAGGAGTTCGATCTATTGTTGAATTCATAATTCACCTGATATTTGATATAAGGCTATTATTTTTGAGGGGTGATTTACAAGAAAATAAAGGGGCCGAGTATCTTGAGAAATTCTCGCAAGATAAAACTTTGATACATTGATCTGTTTGACCTGCATCTGAAATATTAATTGATACATATTTATGGATTTAATCTCTTTCAATCTGTGATGATTTTTAAGGATTAATAGATCAAATTATTTGAGAATTAAATCTTATAAAATTACAGATCATGTGCTGAATTGTTTTCTCTTTATTTTTGCATCTAGTTGCATTTCATTGCATTGTATTATATTATTCCAACATAGAAATTAATTTACCATTTATTAATTATTTAATTTAATTTAAAACCACACAACTAAGAATCACTGTTCCCTGTGTTCGACTTTGGTAGACTTGCCAAGCAAAAATAGTCCACAACATTCAAAGTTTGTGATTTTTGATCGACCAATTTTTGCTTCCTCAATTCATCATTATTAAAGAAGCGGATTTCACGTTTATCAGCTTTCCAACAAGGAATCAATACTTCATGCTTTGAGGCAATGATTTGAGCTCAAGGGAAGAAGGAGCAGGAAGAGCCGGTTTAACTAGGGCATGGGTATTGTCTACTAGGTCTGTCTGCATAAGCTCGGCCTGCTTTGATTGAGAAAGAACTATGGAGTGCTGGATATTCTGATATGATTCGGTCTCCAGGCTAGTTATATGCTCTATGGATGGTCTGAAGTGATAAGAATTTGGCGATGCACTTCCAATCAGCATTGTCAGAATCTATCTTCTCTAAGGGTAATTGAAAACTGTGAATGTTCACTTCTGTCTCGGAGGGATAAAGAATATCTGAATAATATGAAAAAGTCTCGAAATCATCTCCATTAAGATTCTCACTATTCGGCTCCAGGATTGTCTTATCCAACCTCCCATCATTGGATATCTAAATCTCAACTTTGATTAAAGGTTTGATAAAAAATTGGGTGCTAGGTTCGACCCAGATGACCTCATCATCTGTTTGTACAAAATCACAATCTTGATGACTATCGGGTTCGTCATCGGATGCTCGCTCTGAATCATCTGATCAAGAATGTTGGTCTTGGATCGTCTCTATATGTATACTTTTGCACTGGACACGAAAGTACACCTTCTTGATACCATAGTCAGATGCAGCCTTTGCTGTTGCCAGAAAAGGCCATCCTAATATGATCGGGGTATCGGTCACGCATTCAGGGATCGCCATGTCCAACACGATGAAGTCCATGGGTAATTGCAAACCCTGAATGGTAACGATAATGTCTTCAATTAAATCCTTAGGCCTCTTGACCGATCTATCAACAAATTGCAACACCGTTCAGCTTGGTCGAAGAGACCCAAACTCGAACTTGTCGAGTAGGGACGAAGGAAGGAGATTAATCGAAGATTTGCTATCTAATAGAGTACGATCAAAAGTCTGATCGAGGATCTCGCAGAGCTCCCGTATCTGACCTCTTTGCTAGGAGATGGTTCTGAATTTCATGGCAGGTCTCCTTGGTTAGCACATGGATTTTCTAAACAATGATTGCACTACCTATTCTTTTTGCAGATGGTAGTTCACTCTTTGAGACTCTTCTGCAGAAGAGGGATGTGTGCCAAGGCTTTCGAAAGAGTGAGTTGGATCGTGAACTTGTCGATCATATCTTTCATTTGATCAATCATTTGAATCTTTTTGGATTTTTCCTTTTTATCGCCTTTTCCTAAGCAGAGTGCTTTTGGAAAAGGAACCTGTACCCTCCTAGTTAGTCTGTACAATTGGAGGATTAAAAGAAGAAGAAGAAGGAAATGTTTTTAAAAAATAGGGACTTGCTTTCTCCAAATCATCAGAGAGAGATATGTATTGATCAACTATCTTTTTATTTCTTTTTCGATTTCTTCTCTTTTTTTCTTTTTTTATTTTTACCATCACTACGAAGAGAATCGGAATATGAATGTGCACTTGCATATGCTCCTTCAACGACTCATGTGAAGCAGGAATATATGAAACTGATTTCTGCTCCGTGACAATGCTAGCGATAAATTCTCTAAAGGTGTCCATCTGTTCTCTTTAATATGTGATCTGGTTGTGGATCAAATGAATGAAATGATCAAATGTAAGACCATCTATATCAGGACTCTTGAAGTAATGTCCCACATCCATCTCTGGCTTCTAAAGATGCTCATAATAATCAAATGAGTCTGAGGTGAAATGCTCTTGAGGCTGCTCATGACACTGGTCCTGATATGGAAACTGAATCGGTTGTTAAGTCCGCTAAAACAACGTTGTCGCTCGCTCGGTATCTTGGAATACCTGAGGAATATATATCCAAGACCCCTGAACTGGGAAGTACGGTACGGACTCATATTCCGGCTGAAAACTCAATAGAATATGTATTGGTCTTTGAGAACGAGAACTCTCTGTATCCATCTCAATGATTATCCTTAATTCTGCATCAATATTCACATCAACTTCTTGATGTATGATCCCTAGATCATCGAGAGGTGGATCACACCCAAATGGTCTGGCGTCTCCTTCATGTGTCTTCTTGACATTAGAAATCTCTCAGAAAAGATTCCAAAGTGAATCCTTATCAAGACTACAGTGTGAACAACTATACGAGGCATCAACCAATGCCTGATGTTTTGAGGTCATCCTCAGATAAAAGATCTAAACTAATTCAGCTTAGGAGATCTTGTGACTCGAGAATTTCCTCAGAAGTATCTTAAATCAAAGCCACATATCTTGGAGTGGATCGTGGGAATCATGCGAAAAATCTCTACTTACTAATTGCATGAAGGTTGCTCGACTAATGGAATAAAATTCCCTTAGAAAAACTAATCGAAGAGTACCCCAACTAGCTTTCTCCTTTCCCAAATGTTGGAACCATCTCGTGGCTCCATCCTTGAGTGTCAAGGGAAATGTCTTCTTCATATCATCCTCAGGTATAATATCTTAGTAAAATTGAGTGCTGCAAATCTCCTCGAACTCATAAAGATGATCGTATGGCCCTCATGCAGCTTTACATAAAACTTCAGCAGCAATGATATGAAGTCTAAGTCAATCAGGAAAGTTGGAAGCTTCGATGTAGAATCTGACTTAGCTCTCGAAGAAGATGCAGGCTGCTCTATCCACACTCTTGTCTCAGCAACTCGGAGTCCTGATTCTCACATATGATCAATACTCAGCTCACGGGTCTCATACTTCTGCTCAACTATCACAGGTATAACTGAAGGCTGACTCAATAGAGATGAAGAGAGAGGGGTAGAAGGAGATGGAGAAGATAGGGAACCAAAAGGAGACAATTCTCTGAAGTCAGAGCCACACTAGGAGAAGGTCAAAAGACTCAACTCAGGTTCGAGACACGAGATGTCTCGGATCAACCTAAATGATCGGGTAGATGCGCTTGGAAGCGATGCTGCAAGATTCAGCCTAAGAGATCGTCTACACATCGTTTTGATTAGATAGATCACCCCCGATTGATAGATTGAGATAGATTTGAGATCTGAAAGATAGGACTCACACCGCAAGCAAACACAAAGCAAATCCCGAGTTCATCAACGCAACCCTGGTGATGACCACATGATTTTGGTCATTTATCTTGTAAGTTTTAGGGTTAATTGACAATCAAGTCTTCTCACAGATTAGCGAGAGCTGATAGGTGCCCACAATTTCCCCAGAATACTATCCTGAGTTCTTACGAGAAATCACCTATTCCCAACCAGTATGGGATTAAGTACAGATCGTTTCTGGCTATCCGTGTTACTTGAGGACACAACCTAACGCAGTGCCCTCTAAACCTCCCTCTATGCTAGGGAGACCCGGATCGTTTCCAGCTACCTAAGAATCCCCACTGAAGAGCAAGTGATTAAGCGCATGAACTCAGTTGTATCCCGAAAGAAATCTAGATTCTAGCTCTACCTAAGGTCCGTCTCTTACTCACAAATCTGAAGAGAGTGCATGCGATGCAATTGCGGGGGTTGCTCTCCCCAAAACAAGCGGAGTCATTATGTTTTGTTTTTAAGTCAGATAGAGATTAAGAGTCCTTATTTTATTTTCGGTTATCACTTTTTTGGGTATTTTCAAATAGCCATCTAACGTATTTTTGTCTTTTCGGTATAGCCCAAACTACAAGCAACTAGGTGATTCGACCTAAACAAGCACCTAGCTACGGTTATGCAGAGAAAGGAAAAATTGAAAAATCCTAACAAACACCTATCCGCAAAAAGCCATGGAAAACCATCGAGAAAAATGTGAGTGAGAAAAGCACGGTGGGTGCCCTGCTCCCGTGGGAGAACAACCCTGGTGAAATAGACCTCGGAAAGAAGAGAGGGAGTGGTACAAGTCGGGATTCCATGGAGGGGCTCCTTCCTACAAACAATTTTTTATATTTTTATTACAAGAAATTATACTAATCAGCTTTGTGGTTCTCAGCTATGCAGTGTGCTTCACAAATCAGAAATAAAACTATGAAGTTAGAAAGGATGGAGAAAACAAAACCCTAAACCTAAGTCTACGGTCTGCCCTAGCGTTGCCTCCCCAACAACGACGCCATCTGAAAAACACACCTTATCAGCTTTTAAATTCCTACGAAGAATCAGAGAAGAGTTTTCACGGTCGTTGTATCAACCAGACGAGTTTTAGCAGAAAAGATCAATTTTTGGTTGATCTTTTTATTTTATTTATACTCCTAAATTTAAGTATATAGCGATTAAGCATGGAAGTTTGACACTCAGGGAGGCAAACTATTGGTAAAGCAGGGTTAAACTATAGAAATCCAAAGGAAAAAGGTTTCCTTATTTTTATTTTATTTTAAGGATTTTTCTAGATTTTTATTTGAATTTTAATGAATTTTACATTGTTTTTATAATTTTACATATTTTGGTTTTTTTATTATTTTTGAAAATATTTTGTGATTTTTATTTGATTTTTATTTTATGATTTTATGTTTTTTTTTATTTTATATTTTTTATGAATTTTTAAAAGGTTTTTAGAATTTTTGTGATTTTTTTGTTTATTTTTTAATGTAAGAAATTGATTTTTTTATTAAAATATGTAATGTATTTGCGATTTTTAAAATGGTAATTAGTAGCGAAAAATTTTTGTTTACTTTTTTAGAAAATAGATGAAATTACCTTTAAAACGATATATTGTGTGTTTTAAAATGATTTTTCTTTATTTAGTTATGAATTTTTAAAATTTTGTATATTTTGTGTTTTGTACTGACTTTAATATTTAGTTTTTATTTTATTTTTGGTTTAAAATGTAAAGTACAGTAAAATCTACTACTGGTAATTTTTATTATATTTTTAGAGGAATTTTTATTTTTTTATGATTTTTAGAGTTTGTTATTTTTTTGGTGATTTTAATGCTTTATCAAAAATAGAAAATATTTTTATTTTTAAAACTTTTTTAATACTGAATATAGTAAAGTATATGATATTTATACTTATTTTTATGGTATTTTTATATTTTGTATTTGTTTAAAATGTATTATAGTATGTATATGGTCTATATACAGTTGTAGGAGTATATATATATATATATATGTAATTTTGTGGAAAGTCTGGGGCACGCGTGAATGTCAGAACTCGTAGGGTGTTTCACGTAAAATCACCACGGTATTTGTTGCTTGGGCATGTGATATCTCATCAACCTGAACCTGGAAGGGACCTGCTTATAATTTTTTGAGCTACTAGGGGTATCTGTGCAAATCGTCCAAAATTCCACGTGATCTTTCACGTGCTTCAACCATCAGGGACCTGCTGGTAAATAACATAAGACGTAGGGGTGCACACGCAAAAAGTTCAGAAATATCCAGCAACACACGTGAGAGTCACGTACGTCCTTAAGCGGTTAGGCATCTGCACTATCTTATCTATCCAATCTCAATTAGAATCGGATGGTTATGATCCAATCTGGAAGGTATCCTGTTCTACTCCTTTTCAAGGTTGGTGGCAGCGATTCACATCGAATTGCATATTTTCGAGGTTGTAGTAGTGCTTGGATTTGTAGACCATCGTCGATGCGTCGGAAAGTTATGTCCTCGGCTGAAGCGGCTGTTCGATTCGGCGATTGAGCACGAGGCATGCGTGGGGCAAACCAATGGCTGGGTGGATGATGCTATGCAAGCGGTGCGAGCGATCAATGGATGTGGTACCGTTCGTCGATGGGGTGAACGGATGGCGTAGGTGGCTGTGGTAAGGCACAAGAAGGCCACACGAGAGTATTATTCGTGGAGGTGCAGGTGCACGATGGTGAATAAGAATGTTGCCGCTACCCGTGTTTCATATTAAGTGGAGCTGAAAGTCCAACGTCTTCCATATATGCAAGTTCACACTTGTTTCTACTGGAGCACGAAGCTCAACCAAAGTAGAAATGGAGAAGATGAAAGGTTAGATGAGAGTATGTGATGGAGCTTATCGGAGGTGGAGGATCATGCTCCAAAACTCTGATCACCACTCGTGATCAGAGAATGATCAGATCTGGATGAACATGGAAAAATGGAAATGATCGATATGGTATGATCGAAGATCAATGGAATTGGTAATGATTTAAGTTGTGACTTTAGATCGAAATAGAGAAGAAGAGGATGATTGAGATGAAAACATATGGGATGAAAAGAAAAGGATAGAAGAGAACATAGAAGGAAGAAGAGAAACAAAGAATAGAGTGCTAACCAGGAAGTGGATGGAGGAAGTCGTCTGGGAAGATGGAGCTCGGGGAGCTCCAGGGGTCCTCGCTTCGATCGCTGCGGCACGGGAGGCTTCTCGCCATGGCGGAGCAAGGCTCACAAGCACAGAAGATCGTGCCTCCTCTCTCTCACTCCTTGTTGCAACTCCCTCAGACGCTAGCTCCTGTCATGAGCGGGAAAGGAGGAGGAACTCACTGGAACTTGAAGGAGATAATGGCGGATGCCTACGGTAGAAGGAGGTTCGACCCTATTTATAGGGAGGGAGATGGCTGGTCATCGCCGAGGGGTGACGGGAAATGGGGCATTTAGCAAACGATCGGCCAATGGCTGGTCATTTGGCAGTTGAGCGGTTGGGCAATTTGGCGACGAGAAGGAAGAAGAAGAGGGACGGTGGTGAGCGCATATGGAGAGAAACAGGGAGAAACGAGGAAGAAGAAGGGGAGGAGAGAGGAAAAGGGATAATAAATAAAGTAATTAATTAATTATTAAGTATTTAAGAAATAATTATATTAAAAAATATATAATTAGATAGATAATTAAGTGCTTAATTAAGAGATTGATTGAATTAATTTATTAATTAATTGTATAATTAAATAATAATTTAAATTAATTAAATAATTATTTAAATTAATTAATAATTAATTAATAACTAAAATAAATAAACTAAATTAATTTATTATTATTTATTTAAATTTAATAATAAAATAATAATATAAATTACATTTGATTGTACAATATACCAATACAGACTCGATAACTATATTTTTCGTATTAACTCCGATTTTAGCGAAACTAGTATTATTTTGTATATAATTAAATAATACAAATTTTAAGACCTATTTACCCAATTCAGAGTTCATACAACTAATTTATGAGGTCCGGAATATATACGTAGCAGCTCAGAGGCTTCATGTTTTATTGATATTTTAAATTAGTTTATCTTTATATATATATATATATATATATATTAGAAGATTTTTAGAAAAAAATAAGGTAATCGGATTTACGGTTAATTAATTAAAAAACCAGGAAATTTCTACATATAGTACATATATACAACGGGTCCCAAAAGCCAAAACTCACCGATTTTATTTGAATATTTTTTTGATATTTTTAATAAATAGTATTAAGTATAAATCAAAGTTTAAAAGCGAGTTTGGTCTATTTGGAGTTTTCTATAAATACTTATGAACCTCAGAAGCTGGCTTTTGTGGCTTTTACGGTTCATTGCGGTTAATTATTTTGACGAGAAAATATTTTTCTGATATTTTTATAAAATAATATATATTTTTATGAACAACTTTTATAAAAGAAGTATTTTGATTTGAAATGATATAACTGATAAATAAAATAGGTGAACTATTTATAGGTCAAAATGGGTAATTTATGTTTTTGGTCTAGATTTTCTTGATATTTTTATATGTTATGGTCCTTATCTCCCCATACTTATTTATTTTCTCGAACTGGTCAATATTGACCTGGTCTCGGGGTTAGGATCATTTTGTATATATTTTATATCTCCAGCCTTATTTTCTTTTATTTTTATTTTTCATTTTATTCTTTTATTTAGGTAAAATAAGTGTTAAATATGTAATATTAATATATGTGGTTAGAATGATAATTAGTTATAACTACTGGCTATTTACATGTATTTTACTAAGGATTTTAAGAATAAAGGCGATGAATCACATATTCATCACAGAGCGTCATATGCGTCAAATGCTTTGTTGTTTCCGTGTCTGATGTAACCATATTCGTTGTCGAATACACTGAACAGATGAGGTGGACAACATGTGATGACCAAGTGTGGAGCATCTATGTCGTGAAGGTTAGGTTCTTTCATGTTCTAAGATGGTTCTCATATCTTTCAACATTGTCTCCATGCTCGCACCTGATCAAGTAATGCGACAATTCGTTCTGCGTCAATATGTTCCACAGTCGATGCTCTAAATTGCCTCTGATGAAAGAGGGCCAGACCAAGAGATGATGAGCCCTACGATTGGGGGAGGCACCACAAGGATCGAGAGAACAATGGGACCAACGAAGAGATAAAATCAGCGTGGAAAGAGATGTGAATAGGCCAATTGATACTGCTATAGCAGCATATCTTACATGTTATTGTCATGTTACACAACATTACATCGTCATGACGATACAACCACCTCGTAATTCTTACGAGCCACATGGACAAAGGTGGACTCAACTGGTATGTAATGTATAACATATTCTTTTACAACGGTATTCATACTCTAAGTAATAATTCATTTTTCCATAGGTGAGCTCCTTGCTCTAAGTGAATGATCTTATGACAGAACATCAGAGGAGCACATAACTACAACAACTAATTGGTTATGTTGATTTCACCGTACAAAATTTGTCACTTGTTGATCCGAAAATACGTGATGTCCCACCAATGTACACTTTGTACATCGAACAAAAAACATTCCCCTTTCAACCATATGGTGATCAAGACACTTTTCCGACAGAAGAGGCTCGTCCATCGTACCAACCGCCACACACCTTCAATTTCATTCTCACTCCTTCTGTCTAGCTGCCATATGATGTACTCCCTACTCAGGAAGCCCAACCAACGCATGCTAATCAATATTGGCAAATGGGATCTCTCAAAGTTATCCATCTTTCACGAGGCTCCTAGAGGGCGTCCACATAAAACATTACGTTGGTGGCCATGTAATGATCCATGAGTAAATATGTAATATAGTAAAAAAATAATAGATGAATACACCTAAACATTGAATATAGGGTTTTTATCAGTTGTGCCCCTCCGAGATATTGAAATATCAATTATGCCCCTATCCTTTCGAGAATATCAGTTGTACCCCAACTTCTTCTCATTCTATCACTTGTGCCCCTCGGGTTAGTTTCTGCCCATCCATAATACAAACGGACGTTAACTTCAAGAACACAAGTCGAATTAATTGAAAAAAATGGACCGAAATGTCCAACACTTCTTCTTATTCCTCCCTCATCCTCTTCCTCCCCTTTCTCTTTCTTGTCCCAGCCACCTGGTCCTCCAGCGGCTCCTTCCGACCGCCCTCAGCCCATCCCTCCACCCCATATGCTCCCCCACACCTGTGCCTCCCCCTTTGTGCACGAACTCTTTCCTCCACTCGAGCTCCTCCCCAATCCTTGCACCTCCGCCCCGGCGCCTCCACGGCCCCCCTGGCCCCTGCCTTCTCCGCCCCTGTCACCTCCCCCCGCCACCCTCGTGCCTCCCCCTCCCCTCCCCCTGCCACCCCCTCGACCCCGCGCCTCCCCCTTCCCCCGCCGACCAGCCCCCTATGCCTCCCCCTACCCCATTGCCACCACCCCCTCCCCCTACCCAGCGCTTCCCCCTATCCCCGCTGCCCCCACCCCCTCCACCTCCCTCTGCCCCGCACCCTCAGGTCGCCCCCTACCCCGCCTCCCCACGGACCCCCTAGCCTAGTCGCCCTCGCACCACCAGGTCGCCCCCTGCCCTACCTTCCCCCGTGCCCCCTAGCCCCGCCGCCCCTAAGTCGCCCCCCTGCCTGCCTCCCCAGCCCCCAGGTCGCCTCCTAGCCTCGTCGCCCCCTGCACCCAGGTCACCCCCTAGCCCCACCGCCTCCACGCCCCCAGGTCACCCCAGGGCTTTCAATATTTGTTAAGTTGAGATAAATTTTTGACTGATTGATTCATGAAATTCACCGAAAAATTCAATAAAATTCACCGTCTGATACGTAATGATTGATATATCTGTGAAAATGCAAAAAAAATAAAGATTTGATGGATGCATGAAGGTGTAACTAAGAGAGAGCAATTATGAAGAGAAAGGAAGAAGAACAAATGGAGTAGGAAGAAGATGAAGAAGAAGTCTGGACAATTATACCCCTTTTAATTGCACCATGGTTTGAAAAAACCATGGTTAAGTCAACTCATTGATGGTTAAATTAACGGAGGGGAACAACTGATAGAACAACAAGAAGCTGGGGGCACAACTGATATTCCCAAAAAGATAGGAGCGTAATTGATATTGCAATATCTCGAAGGGGCACAACTGATAAAAACCCTTGAATATATATGCAATTCTTAAGTAAATGAACAAATACACAATTAATGAACAAATACAAACAATAATTACTCAATATATGAAGAAATAAAGAAAATGAATAATACATAAAAGATTAACAAATAAATAGTATGTGAACAAATACATTAGAAAACTATAAATGAAAAAAAATACACAAAAGGGACATCATAAATTAAATTGACACATATAAAATAATTATTAAATACATTGGACAAATACATAATAAATTAACAAACACATAAAAATATTGAGTTAATAACTATTTAATTACATAATAAATGAGAAAAAAATGAAATATTTATTAATATTTAATTCTAGTATAATAACATGAGGGTTGGGAGGCTGCACCGGCAGGTGCAGCTAACTAGCTGCACCCGGCCATTTTTTTCCTTTGATTTTTTGTGTTTTTGAAATGAAACCTAGGGGGATTTAAATCACTATATATCACCATGATATCATTCCAATTTCAACTAAATTCGACATTTCTATCATCTCCATCAAGGCTATGACATTTTATCGGTTTCAGAATTATTGAAATTGACTATATCTAGATGGGCATGCTAGGAGTGTTTGTGTAACGTCTTATTTTTTTTTTGGAAAATAATTTCAATGCATTACATTACTACCATAATTGCCACATTCATTGGCAAATTAATTTTGATTTCAATAGCCATTATTTTCCCATAATTGATTACCTTATAAAGCTCCTCAAATCCCTTTTTGCTCTCAACGGGAGAGCAACATGAGCATAGAGAGGGAGATATAGAGAGTTATACATGGGTCTTATTGGGATAATAATCTTCGTTGCTGGAGATGACGATGTTGAATCGAAGGAGAAGAGCGTCGATACAAGATCAAGGGAATCATAGTGATCGCGACACAAAAGACTACCATTGGATCTACTAAGGTATGTATCGATTTTAGGTTATTACATATATACAACGAGTCGATTTGTTAGAATTGACCTTGTAATGTATGTATCGGTTTTAGGATTGCGTAAAAATCAAGATCAAGTTTGAGGTAATCTATAGATGTATGTGTCGGTCTAAATTTTCATCTAAATATTGATTACATTAAAATAGATCTCTTGTATGTATCGGTTTAGGATTACAATCTATAATTGATGTGTCGATAAAGGATTTTACATATGAGATTGATCATGCCGAATACAACCGGTATTGTATGTATCAACTTAGGATTACGATCTATACATTTTGTGTTAGTTTCATAGGATTATACATACATATGAAGATGGTTTTTGAACAAGATATCCAAATACGTGGGTGGGATTCATAAGTAATGTTGGTGATAGCATTTTTTATAAGACTTTAGTATGGATATGCCAAATCTTTTTATCAATGCACGCATGGGTAATTAGTCACTATTGCAACTAAATTATATTTGGCATGGCATTTTCAAGCTTTATTAAGTAAATCCATGTTACTGTACAGAAAGGACAACTCCATATCTGTGTTCTTTGAGTAAGAAATTTGATGGCATCATATCACATCTGCCTACAAGTTTTATTTTATTCTTTTATTACATATAAACTAAGATTGATTTGATGTAATTGGTTCCTCAACATGAATTTTAGGGCTAGTTTTGGTACGTTGATATCTGTATCATTAGTGAGACAAATCAAATTAGAATTAATAGAATAAAGTTAGGTCTTGTAAATTATTTACGTTGGGTATCACATGTTGAAAAAAAATGAGACTTTCCAATTATAGTCACACAATACGCGTTAATGATATAGCAATTAAGATTGTAAGTTACACAATTTCATGCTATCGAGGCTATGCCATACCACTCATTCGTGTATATTAATGTAATGGTTATAAATAACAACTGGTACATGCACCCTTATTAGTATCATTCATGTATATATTAATCACCTTCCAAAAAAATGAGAAAACGATGTGCTTGGTTTCTGTAATATACGACTGGTGTCAATTCGTATTTAAAGGGAAGAGTGATATCGTGTATGTATGATATAGATATGTCACTAACTAATGTGGACAATATCATATGAATTGTTAAACATGTGCCACTAACTAATGTTAACAATATATATATATATACACACGGTATAGATATCGTGTATAAATTATAACTTTTGTTTATGCAAAATCCGTTGAAAACAAGTTCGTAATATGTGAGGTATCCTCATAATATATTTTATTAATATTTTCAAAAGTATGTGCTTAATGAAATAACGATTGGTTGTAATAATAAGTTGATATGTGTAGACAAACTCATATCTGAACCATAGCTCATCGAAGATTGAGAAAGGACATAAAACAAGTGGTTTAACATAATTACCAAAAGAGTTAATCAAGATTAAGGCACAGACTCATAAAGAGTCACATGATTGACCGCAAGGGGTCGTATTAGCCGCAAGGGGCAATGCCGTAAGGGGCATATGGTTGCAAGGAACCATAGAGGCAAAAGCTAAGTCCTCTACAGTTGTACCTACACTGTCATGTTTGCCGCATGGAGCAACGCTGCAAGGGGCGTATGGTTGCAAGGAACCACAGAGGCAAAAGCTAAGTCCTCTACAGTTGTAGCTACACTGTCTTGGACCGCAAGTGCCAGCGGTAGAAAACGTATAATAAGATACGTACATGAAAGTTATGCAAATAAATGGTTTATATAGGTAAACCGTTACAAGTATGCAAGGAAATGATTTATAAAAATAAATCATTACAAGTTGTGAAATAAATGGGTTATAAAGGCAAACCATTACAATTATGCAAGAAAACATTCATAAAGATAAACCATTACAGGTTATGTAAGGAAGTGATTTAATTAAAGATAAACCAATCATGTTACACAAGAAAATGGTTTAATTAAAGATAAACCATTATATATTATGTAAGAGATGGTTTAATAAAGAATAAATCATACATATATTACAAGAATTGGTTTAAGAAGTATAAACCATCAAAGTCCCGGGGGTTAGAATGCAAAGTGAATTATATACTAAAAGAAACATGTACTTGTTATGAACCGTATGGAATACACCCCACAAGAAGAAAGACGCGTACGTTATTTATTCTTATGCATTTTACATATGTATACCCATGCTTATGAAAGCATTTCAAATCATACATGTTAGGAATCAAACTTAGACATGCATGGGAACATTGACACGTAATTATGATTATCCTTGAATACTCAAGTACATGCTTTATAACAGATGAAAAGACAGTTAGAATTCCCATGCATGGACCCCGATACATACTGGGCATTAGGCTCATGTAAATTATGTTTATTTATTTCAGGTGAAGAAACAAGTTTGATCAAGCATTCAAGTTCATGTGAAAAACTCAGTAAGACATTCAGCATGGCATGGATATTGCTTGATTTATGGTGGATATCTGTATGCCCACTGGAACAGAGATCCATGTTGTGAAATTTTTTATTTTCTTTTGCAAGTATACCCTTTATTGATGTTATAATAATGGAACTCTTAATTGAATTGGATCTTATGGATCTTTTTTTAAAATGATTTTTGTACGCTCAATGATTACCATGCATGAATCGATAACGGTGTGGTTGTGCGAATCTAAGTTGCACGCTTTCGCTGATTGACGCGATCCGTTTCGTTACAAATGGTATCAGAGCGGGAGTTCCTCTGGGTGTAAGATATCCACAATTGATAAGATTGAGATTATTAGAGTCAAACCTAGGTATATACTACATGTAACTAGTTGACCTTATGATTTTCTAAATAAGATGACCCATCATCATGCAATTAGGTGATCAGAGATCGCATGTCATCAGAATAATGAGATTGCCAAGGACTCGCACCAATAATTACCATAGTTGATGACAATTATGAGTCAATAGTGAAAGTATCATGCATGTACCTTAGTAGATTTTACTGAAGGCCTTTATTTCCAATAATCCATTCATCTTATAGGGTAAGCATGATATTGAGAAAGTTGTATTAGATATATGAGGTGGAGATGACTTTTGAAGATACAAACTATCTTGAGGAGGATAAATAATTTTGAGATTTTTTTTTCTGAAAGATATAGCGAATGAATGAATGAGTGAATGCATGATGATCCACTTTTTTGATATGTTTTCCATTAAATGTATTGATTTTATTGAGTTCTGATGTCCTTGAGAATGCTAAAGATTTAAAGAGATCATAACTCTTAAATCTTTGATGTTGTATAAGATCATTGAGAGGGAGCCATAAAGTTATGCAAGAGATAAAAATGAGAATAAGACATGTGCAAATGTGAAGAAAGTGAACTATTGGCTAAGTATTTCACAACATACCTTAGTACTTTAATCATCTCATTTACATAATCAAAGTTGGATGTTATCGATTTTTTTGTATGCATTTCTAGATGGTCGTTTAGGATGATTTTCTTATTGATAAGTGGACTCTCCATCAATGTTACCTTATAAACTAGATTAGTTGTCACTTATTAAATTTAAAGAGACAGAGAATCCATTGCAATGACAATAGGTTAAGGGAGTTGTCTTTGGCACCTTAATGTTCCTCCATAATAAGCACTTTTATCTTTGTGAAAATGGAAGGTAGGTCAAGGTAACTATGAGGGACTAATATCTACCATTTGAATTGATGATTTATTCATTTTAATTATCGAAAAGATCTTTTCTAAAATCAATCTATATGTGTTACCAATAACCTTGAATAAAAAAAGGACATACAAAAATACCTTTTAGAATAAGATTATACCATGGTGAAGTTTTGATCACGCCTTTTGATCTCATAAGGACTCTTTGTAGCTTTTTGTGGAGTTTATGAATCGGGCATTTTCAGAATACCTTGATGATTTTGTGATCATAATTGTGGATGATAATACCATATACTATTGTGATATGGAGAACCACGAAGTACATCTCAATATTGTATTCAAGATCCTAATCCAAGACCAGCTTTATGCATTGCTCTCTAATTGTAAGTTCTTGTTGGATAAAATCTTCTTTCTAGTCACATCACATTTATGGATGGTATTAAAGTGACCATGACCTAAACCTAAAGCTTACTATTATGCAGTAGAGAGTTGTAGCTTATATTGATACATCTGACAAAGAATGTAGGGCATGCTTTACGAAAAAGGTATTAATTGTATATCATGCCAACTAAGGTCACAAGAGAGTAACTATCCAACTTTTTACTTGGAGTATCCTATGCATGACTTGATGCTAGTAGTATATTTTTTCTGTAAAAGTTTGACAATATTATCGATACGGGAAAGAAAAGTCAAGGTAATTGAAAGAACTAGGAGAACAAAAAAAATGTGTTGAACTTTTGAAAATGATTGAAATATTCAAGAAGGAAGATCCTAAATTTTGTAAATGGAATCGTTGAAAAGGTGAGAAGTCAGGGTAGATATTGGATTCTTGATGACAATGTGATAAGGTAGATGAATTCTAATGTATACTACACACCCAAGCATAACAAAAAAATGATTGATCAAAAAAAAAATAGTGACCAAAGGATGAAGAAAACGACGTTGAATATGTTTCCAAGTATCTTGCAAATTGAAAGTGAAGAAGATAATCCTAACCACCATGTATAACTTTTGGAGATTGCATAATAGAATTGGAAGCAAATCATGATGGATTTTATTATTACTAGTCGATCAGTTAACCCACGCCTTACCAATTCATTTGTATCATTCAACAAATAGTCTGATAGAACTGGGTGGAAATGAGATTCTTAGCCTAGATGATATCTCAACATCAATTATGCAAAATTAAGAAATGAGATGCGCAACTTAGTTATGGAAAAGTATTCAAGAGGTTATATGTACTTGATTTAACTTAGTTATTTTTGCTGCAAACTTATGGTCAAGCAGATAGGATCGTCTATAGATTAGAACATAAGTTGAGAGAATGCGTTCATGATTCTGTATACAGTATGGATAAACATCTTCTTATAGAAGAGTTTTCTTAGAACAAAGGGTTATCATTTGAGTATCAAGATTGTTGGGTATTTTCTGTCCAGACCCAAGTGGGGGCTGCTGCCATTTGCTTCATTTTTGGCAAGGGGGCACCTTTGCAAATTGCCCATAAATTAAAGACCTATTCGTTCCATTCCAGAACAGGAGAGTCCCGGGCGTTCCCTCTCATTCGAGCCCTAAACTAGAACGAGAGAGAGAGGGTTTGAGAAACCCTCGTTTTCCCAGCCGCTGGACGAAGTTGCTGAGAGAGAAGAGAGAGGGTGCAGCCGACTTCCCCTCCCCTCCTTTGTTGGTTGGGCAGCGGGCCGACGTGTAGGAGTTAGGGCTGTGTAGACTTGACAGGGAGCAGCCATCTTGGCAAGTTCGAGAGGAACAATCGCAAGGAGGTCGTTGGGAATGACCTCAAGGAGCCGAAGCCGTTTTGGGTCTCCATCCGGGAGCCCACAGGAAAGCCACCTTATCTCCTTGATTTTGAGCACAATATTGGTATTGTTAGATACCTAGGGATAGTTAGATACTTGTTGAAGAAATATCATTGTGTGTGTGGCTTGTACCTCGGTTTTGTGGGCAACAAAACCAGGAAGAACATTTGACTCCATTTGACCGTAGTGATTGGTTGCCGGTCTTGCCCCATGGTTTTTCTCTTGCTCACATTGAGAAAGGGCTTCCACGTAAAAATCTTTGTCTCTTGTGGTTGCTTGTGTGCTTGATTGTGTTTGTTGCCATTGAGTTCCCATGTGGGGAACATATATTGCATTTGTTGTGCCATCTTTGCTGCAGGACAGTTTTAAGGAATATATCCTGGTTGATTGATTGATTCGCATTATCCCCAACAAGTGGTATCAGAGCTCAGGTTTGAGCAATGGGAAAAGATGATGAAGGCACTATGATCAAGCTCACAAGTAGCAATTGACAGATTTGGAAGGCCAAAATGGAAGACATTTTGTATTGCAAGGACCTCCACGATCCGGTGGAGGGGGAGAGCGCCAAGCCAGAGAATATGTCCGCGGGCGAGTGGACAAAGTTGAACCAGAAGGCCATTGGTACCATTCAGAAGTGGCTTGACATGTTCGTGTTCCATCATGTTACTGAGGAGACGAATGCCAAGGAGCTGTGGGACAAGTTGTCCGAGCTCTATGATCAGAAGACCGCAACCAACAAGGCTTTCTTGATTAGAAAGCTTGTGAACCTGAAATACAAGGATGGATGCAAAGTGGCGGAGCATCTGAATGATTTCCAAAGCATCATCAACCAGTTGACTTCCATGAGTCTGACACTTGATGACGAGTTGCAGGCACTTCTCTTGTTGGGTTCTTTACCAGACAGTTGAGAGACTTTAGTTGTCACTGTGAGCAACTCTGCGAAGGACAGCAAGTTGACCATGACTATGGTCAAGGGCAGTCTCCTCAATGAGGAGATTAGACGTCGCTCTTCGGGAGAGTCATCCTCCTCTTTACATGTGTATGCAGTTGAGAGGAGAGGAAGATCCAGTAGCAGAGGGAGTCACAGGAGAGGCAGAAATCCAGAGACAAGTCCAAGGGCAGAGGAAAGTGTCACCATTGCCAGAAGCCCGGTCACTGGAAGAGAGATTGCAAAGTTTGGAAGAGAGAGCAAGCTGAAGCCAAGAAAGATCAGAAAAAGGAAGATGGTAATGTAGCTGCAGTCGTGGCCGATGACAGTGCAGAAGAGGTTATTCTCACCATCCAGGACCAGTGCTTGCATGCAGGGAGCGATTTGGAGTGGGTTCTTGACACAACCGCCTCCTATCATGTGCCTCCACATAGGGAGTTCTTTACCACCTACACCAGGGGTGATTATGGACGAGTTTTGATGGGCAATGAAAGTTACTCTAAGATTATTGGCATGGGCACCATCTCCATTCAGACGGATGTTGGGTGCTCAATGACACTCCAGAATGTGAGGCATGTTCCTGATGTGCGGCTTAGCCTTATATCTGGCTCACAGCTAGATAGTGAAGGCTACCGTATGAAGTTCGGTGACAACAAATGCAAGGTCAGCAAGGGTTCTCTCATCATGGCGAGAGGCAGGTTGTGTCACACACTTTACATGACTAAAGTGAAGGTCATGGATGGCAGTTTGCGTGCTACTGAGGCAGATAATTCAGATTTGTGGCACTGTCGGCTTAGGCACATGAGCCAGAAGGGCTTACAGCTTTTGAGCAAGAAGGAGTTGATCCCCTACCACAATGACATCACTTTGTCTTCTTGTGATGCATGTGAGATTGGGAAGAGCAGGAGTGCGCCATACAGAGCCAGATCCAAGGTGAAGGGAGACCTTCTACAGTTGGTCCATTCTGACGTTTGTGGTCCTATGGACACAACCTCTTTGGGAGGCAACATGTATTTTGTCACCTTGATTGATGATGCATCTAGGAAGGTGTGGGTGTATGTGCTGAGATCGAAGGATCAAGTGTTTGATTGCTTCAAGAAGTTCCATGCCATGGTTGAGCGCGAGACAGGAAAATTGTTGAAGTATCTACGCACGGACAATGGGGGAGAGTACACCTCCCATAGCTTTCAGGGCTATTGTGCAGAGCACAACATCAGGCATGAGAGGACAGAGCCAGGTATACCCTAGCACAATGGTCTAGCTGAGAGGATGAACATGACCATTGTTGAGAGAGTTCGATGCATGCTGAAGACAGCGAAGTTGCCCAAGACTTTTTGGGCTGAGGCGGTTTGTACCGCATGTTACTTGATAAACAGATCTTCATCGGTTCCTTTGGGCTTCAAGATTCCAGAGTGTGTTTGGACAGGGAAGGACCCTCATATGCTCATTTGAGGGTGTTTGGATGCAAAGCCTATGCATTGGTACCCAAGGAGCAGTAGAAGAAGTTAGATGACAAGGCAGTGACTTGTATTTTTCTTGGTTATGGAGATCAGGAGTTTGGATACCGTCTTTGGGATCCAAGGAAGAAGACAGTCACCAGGCACAGGGATGTGATCTTTTATGAGAATCAGACATTGGTTGAGGACACCACTGAGAGTGGTGATGCAGATGAGTTTTCACTTGATGATGACAGTGATGAGGACACAGAGCCCTCTCCGGCACAGGGTACATGTGGAGAGGATGGGCAGCTAGAGCAACACGAGCCAGATGCAGACCCCGTTGATGCAGGTCCAGGGGACCTAGGGTAGGAGGAGCAGCCTCATCCACATGCAGATGCAGCAGAGCCTCAGGTCAGGAGATCTGAGAGGGTACGCCATCCATCATCCCGTTACCCCACTTCCAGGTATGTGATGCTCACAAATGCAGGTGAGCCATTCACATTTGAGGAGGCACAGATGCATAAGGACAAGGGTCATTGGCAGAATGCAATGAATGAAGAGATGTCATCTCTCAAGAAAAATCACACTTATGATCTTATTGAGCTTCCTAAAGGGAAGAGAGTCTTGAAGAACAAGTGGGTTTACAAGCTGAAGTCAGATGACAACAACAAGCAAGTCAAGTACAAGGCCAGGTTGGTAGTGAAAGGATTCAACCAGAAGGAAGGAGTGGACTATGATGAGATCTTCTCCCCAGTGGTGAAGACGAACTCAGTGAGAATGGTTCTAGGACTTATTTCTAGCATGGACCTTGAGCTGGAGAAGATGGATGTGAAGACGACGTTTCTTCACGGTGATTTGAAGGAAGAGATCTACATGGAGCAGCCACAGGGTTTTCAAGAGAAAGGGAAAGAGCACATGGGTTTGCAGGTTGAGAAAGAGTCTTTATGGCTTGAAGCAAGCCCCGAGACAATGGTACTTGAAGTTTGATGCTTTCATGGGAAAGCAGGGCTTCAAGAGGACTACAACCGACCCGTGTGTATATGTTTGTCGTCTTTCCAATGACAGGTTCGTCATTCTTTTGATATATGTAGATGACATGTTGATTGTAGGTCATGATTCCAACCTCATTGCAAAGCTCAAGAAATAACTATCCAAAGAGTTTGAGATGAAAGATTTGGACAAGGCCAGTCACATCCTTGGGATGCAGATTACAAGGGATAGGAAGAAGCGCATGCTGTGGTTGTCACAGGAGAGCTATGTTGAACGTGTGTTGGAGCGGTTCAACATGAAGAATGCAAAGCCTGTCAGTACGCCCTTAGCCTCTCATTTCAAGCTAACCAAAGAGTCATGTCCTTCTACTTCTGAAGAGAAAGCAGAGATGACCAAGATCCCATACCAGTCAGTAGTTGGGAGTCTCATGTATGCAATGATTTGCACTAGACCCGACATAGCCCATGCAGTGGGCGTGGTGAGCAGATTCATGTCCAATCCGGGGAAGGACCATTGGGAGGCAGTGAAGTGGATCTTGAGATACTTGAGAGGGACCTCAAGTATGTGTCTTGTGTTTGGGAGGTCAGATCCCAAGCTATGTGGCTACACTGATGCAGATATGGCAGGCGACATGGACCAGAGAAAGTCCACCTCAGGCTACATTTTCACTTTTGCAGGGGGAGCCATATCGTGGCAATCCAGGCTACAGAAATGTGTTGCTATCTCGACTACATAGGAAGAATACATTGCAGCAGCAGAGGCTGGGAAATAAGTGTTGTGGCTACAACGCTTCCTTGGTGAGTTTGGATTGGATGACAGTGAGACGGTTGTGTTTTGTGATAGCCAGAGAGCTATAGACTTGAGCAAGAGTACCATGCACCATGCTCGCACAAAGCACATTGATGTGAGATACCATTGGCTGAGGGATGCAATTGAACAGAAGCAGCTCACGTTGAAGAAGATTCACACCGATGAGAACCCCTCATACATGTTGACCAAGACAGTCACTCGTGACAAGCTTCAGCTCTGTAGGGAGCTGAGCGGTGTCACCTCTTCTTGATCTCCATCACAGGACCACACCTCCCCGTTGGGTCTGGAGGGGGAGGTTGTTGGGTATTTTCTGTCCAGACCCAAGTGGGGGGCTGCTGCCATTTGCTTCATTTTTGGCAAGGAGGCACCTTTGCAAATTGCCCCTAAATTGAAGACCTATTCGTTCCATTCCAGAACAGGAGAGTCCCGGGCGTTCCCTCTCATTCAAGCCCTATTCCAGAACGAGAGAGAGAGGGTTTGAGAAACCCTCGTTTTCCCAGCCGCTGGACGAAGTTGCTGAGAGAGAAGAGAGAGAGGGTGCAACTGACTTCCCCTCCCCTCCGTTGGTTGAGCAGCGGGCCGACGTGCAGGAGTTAGGGCTGTGTAGGCTTGACAGGGAGCAACCATCTTGGCGAGTTCGAGAGGAACAATCGCAAGGTGGTTGTTGGGAACGACCTCAAGGAGCCGAAGCCGTTTTGGGTCTCCATCCGGGAGCTCACAGGAAAGCCACCTTATCTCCTTGATTTTGAGCACAATATTGGTATTGTTAGATACCTAGGGATAGTTAGATACTTGTTGAAGAACTATCGTCGTGCGTGTGGCTTGTCCCTCGGTTTTGTGGGCAACAAAACCGGGAAGAACATTTGACTCCATTTGACCGTAGTGATTGGTTGCCGGTCTTGCCCCGTGGTTTTTCTCTTGCTCACATTGAGAAAGGGTTTCCACTTAAAAATCTTTGTCTCTTGTGGTTGTTTGTGTGCTTGATTGTGTTTGTTGCCATTGAGTTCCCGTGTGGGGAACATATATTGCATTTGTTGTGCCATCTTTGCTGCAGAACAGTTTTAGGGGATATATCCTGGTTGATTGATTGTTCCGCATTATCCCCAACAAAGATATCTTCCTATGGATGTATAAGAGATATTGCAGATCACTCTATCATTATAATGATGTGGATGCGAATATATTTGAGACCAAAGCTAGTAAATGCTAGTAAGAAGAATGTTTGGGAAAATAGAGGTGCAAAAGTAATCCTCGATCTTTAGTATGTCTTTTACCATGAAATTTCGAGGGCGAAATTTTTTTTAGGGTGGTAGATTGTAACATCTTGTTTTTTTGGAAAATAATTTCAATGCATTACATTACTACCATAATTGCCACATTCATGGGCAAATTAATTTTGATTTCAATAGCCATTATTTTCCCTCAATTGATTACCTTATAAAGTTCCTCAAATCCGTTTTTGCTCTCAACGGGAGAGCAACGTGAGCATAGAGAGGGAGAGATAGAGAGTTATACATGGGTCTTATTGGGATAATAATCTTCGTTGCTGGAGATGACGACGTTGAATCGAAGGAGAAAAGCGTCGATACAAGATCAAGGGAATCATAGTGATCGCGACACAAAAGACTACCATTGGATCTACTAAGGTATGTATCGGTTTTAGGTTATTATATATATACAACGAGTCGATTTTGTTAGAATTGACCTTGTAATGTATGTATCGGGTTTAGGATTGCGTAAAAATCAAGATCAAGTTTGAGGTAATCTATATATGTATGTGTCGGTCTAGATTTTCATCTAAATATTGATTACATTAAAATAGATCTCTTGTATGTATCGGTTTAGGATTACAATCTATAATTGATGTGTCGATAAAGGATTTTACATATGAGATTGATCATGCCAAATAAAACCCGTATTGTATGTATCAACTTAGGATTACGATCTATACATTTTGTGTTAGTTTCATAGGATTATACGTTCATGTGAAGACGGTTTTTGAACAAGATATCCAAATACGTGGGTGGGATTCATAAGTAATGTTGGTGATAGCATTTTTTATAAGACTTTAGTATGGATATGCCAAATCTTTTTATCAATGCACGAATGGGTAATTAGTCACTATTGAAACTAAATGATATTTTGGCATGGCATTTTCAAGCTTTGTTAAGTAAATCCATGTTACTGTACAGAAAGGACAACTCCATATCTGTGTTCTTTGAGTAAGAAATTTGATGGCATCATATCACATATGCCTACAAGTTTTATTTTATTCTTTTATTACATATAAACTAAGATTGATTTGATGTAATTGATTCCTCAACATGAATTTTAGGGCTAGTTTTGGTACGTTGATATCCATATCATTAGTGAGACAAATCAAATTAGAATTAATAGAATAAAGTTAGGTCTTATAAATTATTTACATTGGGTATCACATGTTGAAAAAAAATGAGACTTTCCAATTATAGTCACACAATACGCATTAATAATATAGCAATTAAGATTGTAAGTTACACAATTTCATGCCAACGAGGCTATGCCATACCACTCATTCGTGTATAATAATGTAAAGGTTACAAATAACAACTTTTACATACGCCCTTATTAGTATCATTCATGTATATATTAATCACCTTCCAAAAAAATGAGAAAACGATGTGCTTGGTTAATGTACGACTGGTGTCATTACGTATTTAAAGGGAAGCGAGATATCGTGTATATATGATATAGATATGCCACTAACTAATGTGGACAATATCGTATGAATTGAACATGTGCCACTAACTAATGTTAACAATATATATATATATATATATATATATATATACACGGTATAGATATCATGTATAAATTATAACTTTTGTTTATGCAAAATCCGTTGGAAACAAGTTCGTAATATGTGAGGTATCCTCATAATATATTTTATTAATATTTTCAAAAGTATGTGCTTAATGAAATAACGATTGGTTGTAATAATAAGTTGATATGTGTAGACAAACTCATATCTGAACCATAGCTCATCAAAGATTGAGAAAGGACATAAAACAAGTGGTTTAACATAATTACCAAAAGAGTTAATCAAGATTAAGGCACAGACTCATAAAGAGTCACATGATTGACCGTAAGGGGTCGTATTAGCCGCAAGGGGCAACGCCGCAAGGGGCGTATGGTTGCAAGGAACCATAGAGGCAAAAGCTAAGTCCTCTACAGTTGTACCTACACTGTCATATTAGCCGCAAGGGGCAACGCCGCAAGGGGCGTATGGTTGCAAGGAACCACGGAGGCAAAAGCTAAGTCCTCTACAGTTGTAGCTACACTGTCATGGACCGCAAGTGCCAGCGGTTGAAAACGTATAACAAGATACGTACATGAAAGTTATGCAAATAAATGGTTTATAAAGGTAAACCATTACAAGTATGCATGGAAATGATTTATAAAGATAAATCATTACAAGTTGTGAAATAAATGGGTTATAAAGGCAAACCATTACAATTATGCAAGGAAACGGTTCATAAAGATAAACCATTACAGGTTATGTAAGGAAGTGATTTAATTAAAGATAAACCAATCATGTTAAGCAAGAAAATGATTTAATTAAAGATAAACCATTATATATTATGTAAGAGATGGTTTAATAAAGAATAAATCATACATATATTACAAGAATTGGTTTAAGAAGTATAAACCATCAAAGTCATGGGGGTTAGAATGCAAAGTGAATTATATGCTAAAAGAAACATGTACTTGTTATGAACCGTATGGATTACACCCCACAAGATGAAAGACGTGTACGTTTTTTATTCTTATGCATTTTACATATGTATACCCATGCTTATGAAAGCATTTCAAATCATACATGTTAGGAATCGAACTTAGACATGCATGGGAACATTGACACGTAATTATGATTATCCTTGAATACTCAAGTACATGCTTAATAACAGATGAAAAGACAGCTAGAATTCCCATGCATGGACCCCGATACATACTGCGAATTAGGCTCATGTAAATTATGTTTATTTATTTCAGGTGAAGAAACAAGTTTGATCGCGCATTCAAGTTCATGTGACAAACTCAGTAAGACATTCAGCATGGTATGGATATTGCTTGATTTATGGTGGATATCTGTACGCCCACTGGAACAGAGACCCATGTTGTGAAATTATCCAATTTCTTTTGCAAGTATACCCTTTATTGATGTTATAATAATGGAACTCTTGATTGAATTGGATCTTATGGATCTTTTTTTAAAATGATTTTTGTACGCTCAATGATTACCATGCATGAATCGGTAACGGTGTGGTCGTGCGAATCTAAGTTGCACGCTTCTGCTGATTGACACGATCCGTTTCGTCACAGTTTGTTTTGCATGAAATTTGAAACACATATTCCACCCAATAAACTAAGAAAATCCCATAAGTTTTTTTCAAAAAAAATAAAAAACCAATGAAAAAAATGGCCGGGTGTAGCCAGTTAGCTGCACCCACCGGTGCATACTCCCTTTTCTCTAATAACATAATTAAGATATTAAAAAGTAAACTATAAATGTAATATAAATTTGGACTAGAGAACATTAGACTGGCAAAACCGTTGCGCCTGCCATTAGGATGGCAAACCATGCACCGCGCATGTGGCTGCGCTCCCACGTAGGCCTTGCGACGAACTATTTGTAGTTGGCCTTGCCATGTGCGCGTACTTAAACAATTTGCCAATACATATTTATACTTAGAAATATTTTGAACGCATGCACGTTGTGGACATTAGTTTGCTTGGGATGTCCCCCTAGGGAAATGTCTACGTGTAATCAGCTTCTATACTTGTAACCAGGGTATAAAAAATCGGACCGGACTGGCCGGTCAGACCAGTTGGACCGGGAACCGGCTCCGACTCGGTCGGTTCGGTCGGTTCTTTGTAATTAATTTCTAAAAAAATAAAAAATAAAAGACAGGTCGGACCGGATTGACCCGGATTGACCCAGTTTTGATGATTTGGTAATTTTCAAAAAAATAAAGGTTTAAATAATGAAATAATGGGGTTTTTATCATATAAGCCCTTCTTAGTTTCTACGATATAAGGTATGTACCTCTCTTTTTTGGAATATACGTCATGTCAATACTTTCTTAGAGTAATTTTCTTGAAACAACTATAAAGAAATGATTACAATATTATACTCATATATAATTCTAGAAAATGCAACTAACTTTGTATAGTTTTACTCGAAATAGGCAATCATGTTATTCTATTTAAAGATTTGAAATTTCTAACGATTATTTCATTGATATATAAATATATACTTACATATATGTATCCGGTTTTATTGGTTCAAAAAATCAGTTCGACCGGTCTGACCAGTAAATTAAGCTTGGTCCGATTTTTTCTGAGTCGATGAGAATGATGACGTCATGCTGACGTCATCACCGGTCAGAGCGGTTCGGACCGACGGTTCGATCCGATTGGACCAAACCGAAGACTGATCGGTTCAATGTCCGGTCTGATTTTTAAAACCTTGCTTGTAACTGCTACTTTTGTTAGTTCAAAGCCCTTTTTGAAACACATGTTTTCCATCCAGAAAAAGTGATCCAATCAAATCAATCTTTTGAAAAATTATGTGGGTTCACAGACGTAAACATTTGGCACCACTAGTAGACAAAAATGGTCACGTAAATAATATAATATAAGATTTTTATTAGTTGTGTCCCTCTGAGATATTGCAATATCAGTTATACCCCTTCCTTTTTAGGAATATCATTTGTGCCCCCGACTTCTTGTCGTTTTATCACTTGTACCCCTCCGTTACTTTGGCCGTTAATGAGTTGAACTTAACCATGATTTTTTAAACCATGGTTTGGGTAGGAGGGGTCAAATTGGAAATACTCATCTTCTTCCTCATGTTCTCAAGACGATCAACCATAAAATTGACGATCAAACAATGACAATCAATCGCCCCATGTTGCTCCTCCTCCGCTCCCGCCCTATGATGCTTCTCCAAGTTCATCGTCATTGGTGGTCGAAGAGAGGACAAAGATCGTCCACGATTATGATCCTTGCTGCAAGAAGAGTTTCTTGCTCCAAAGTTGGGGAGGAGGGGGGGCAGGATGGGGCGGAGGTAGGATGGGGCGGAGGAGGGGGCAGGCTGGGGCAGAGGAGAGGACATGGCTAAGGAGGGGGAGGTTGGGGCGGAGGAAGGATTGGGCGGAGGAGGGGGTAGGCTGGGGGCAGAGGAGGAGGGAGGCTAGAGGCGAGGGAGGTCATCGGCCTAGGAGGAGGATGAGGAGAGGAAGAAGGTCGTCGGAGCAGGAGCTGCAGGTGAAGAGCGACCAGCCGAGGGTGGGGGAAGAGTTCCGAGCGGAGAGGGAGGAGGAGGAGGAGGATGGCGGAAGATGAGGAAGAAGAAGAGGATGAGGAAGAGGGTGAGAAAAGACCACTGAACCCGTTTTTTTACATTAATTCTACTTATGTCCTCAATGTTAATGTATGTTTGCACTATGGGCGAACGGCAACTAACCTAAGGGGCAGAAGTGATAGAACGATAAGAAGTCGGGGATACAACTGATATTCCCAAAAGGGGAGGGGTGTAACTGATATTGGAATATGTCGGAGGGGCACAACTGATAAAAATCCTATAATATATTATAGGGTTTTTATCAGTAGTGTTCCTATGAAATATTGCAATATCAGTTATGCCTTCCCTTTTTTGGAATTTCCGTTGTGCCCTCGACTTCTTCCACAGTGATCACTTGTGCCCTCCAGATTAGTTGTTGTACATCCCCAACGCAAAAGGACATTAACTTTTTGGGCACACGAGGAATTAAATTTAAAAATAAGGTTAGAAAGGTTTTCCCACCAACTCATCCCCCTTCTTCCCCTCCTCCTCCTCCCCAACCTCCTCCTCCACGCCCTCCTCCTCTCCCTCCCCAACCTCCTCCACCCTTGCTCCCCCTCCTCCTCCCCAGTGATGAGCTCATAATCGACTAATCTAATATCGACTCATCGTAATATGACCAATTACAGGTCTATCAAAGATCAATCGAGAATGGCCGTGAGGAGTGGCTCGGTCTGAATTCTCCTGAATACGTCCGAAGTCGAACACATGGATACTACCGATTAGGTTATCTAGTCAGGTCCTAAGATGGGTTATAGGCTACTCTAAGAAGCTAATTGAGTCAAGCTATGCAGAAATGCACAAAAAGGATGCATGATTTTTATGGCTTTTTAATGGATTTAATACACATGCTACAAAAAGATGACAACCACAATTACTTCACAAAACCCACAAAATACAAAAAACCACAATTTAGCTCCTGATTTGATGATCTATAAGTGATATTTATCTATTATCTTGAGGTCTAAATATGTCATCAATGATCTAGCATTTATTATCCTAATCAATGCATCATTTAGTTCAATCATTTTTCATTTCAAATTCATCTTGTCACACTAATTCATAATTAATCAAGAAATAATCATCATAAAGTTTAACATAAAGGTCCTGATTGTATCATTAAATTACAAACCAAATAAGAGTGTTAATTGAAGCATTAGGTCAGTTAATCATGCACTTGTGAATCAACTAATCAAGTTTAAAAATCACAGGCATCTCTGAATTTCAATTCAATTAACATGAGTCACATCAATAATTCAACTACATCACATTAAAGAGCATGACATAAGCTTTCAAACAAGTGCTCCATTTTATACCCATAACCTTCCATTATTTTAGTTCATTAACTCCACCAGATGGTCGAGTTAATCTAACCCAATATGTGATCTAACGACTGAGATTACCAAAAAAAGGAAGGAGAGGAGGAGGTGGGTTCGATCTTGGAGCTTGCAGCAGGAGGTGGGGTCTTTCACGATGATGAAGGGCAGCATGCAACGATGAGGGTAGGCAGGTGGAGGTGCGCACAGGGGGAAGATCTAACTTGAGCCTTGCAGGACGGAGGAGGGGTCTGGGGCTTGTGGGTGAGCGGGAGGGCCTGGACTGGAACTTGCAGGGGCGGGGGGACTAGGGCTCCGATCTGGAGCATGCTGGCAGAGGTACGCATAGGGGGATCTCCGACCTGAGGCTTGCAAGGCAGATGTGCGTGACCGATCCGACTTGAGCTTGTAGACAGAGGTGCACCTAGGGGGAGCTCTGACCTGGGGATTGCCGGGGGGTGGGATGGAGGTTACGGGTGAGCGGGGGGTGGGAGGTGGGGTGGGGGGAGTGGGCGGCCTGGGGCTCTGATCTGGAACTTGGGGGCAGAGGTGCGTGCAGCAGGTGCTCCGACCTAAGGCTTGCAGGGTAAAGGCATGCGGTCTGACTTGAGCTTATGGGCAGAGGTGTGCGCGGTGGGGAGCTCCGACCTGGGGCTTGTAGGTGGAGACAGGAGTTTGACCGGAGCTTGCTGGTTGGGAGGGAAGGCTTCGACCGAAAGCTTGCAGGAATGAGGGAAGCAACGAGGGCTTGCATATCAAGGAGTGGAGGGACTTCGATGGTTTGATTTTGGAGGAGGAGGTGGTCGGCAGGAGGAGGAAGGGGAGGAGGAATTGGTCAAAGGAGAATGAAGAAGGGGATATTGGTGTTGTTTGCAAATAATGGAAAACTAAAGGGTATATATATAGAATACTTGACAGATATCGTCATAGTTAACAAAAAGTTGGATGGAAATTAACATGGGGTTATGGGTGTAAGAGTTAAGCTCTACTCAAGATCTTGGGTGTAATTCGTGATCATCGAGGGTTCTTGGGGTGATTACAAAATTATTCAGGGTTATGGTGTAAATATCCCTAAAATATACATGCTTTACATGCTCTGTGTGCGTTGGATCTAAATGTAATTCTTCAAACTTGCGGCCTAGGTGATGCAATTTACATATTCAAGTGATGTAACTCATGTGGGATCTAGGATTAGGAAGCGGCTTCAACTCGGGCTATGTGGTGTAACATGGTGACTCATAGGTAGGCTCGTATGCTTGAACCTCAGGTCTGAATCGCTGCTCTGACTGGAAGACCAGACTGAGTCTTGGACATTAGATCGGATCAGCTGATCTGATCCAAGGGGACCTATAGTCGTGTTCTTCCCTCTACTCCATGCGCGACGGTGGAGCAACGGAGCTCCAACAAGGTGATGTTGTCTCCTCCTCATTTCTGCGTGGTCAATGAAGGTCAGAGGATCTTCCTGATGCCCTCTTGAAGAAGCTAGAGGCATGGTTGAGGGTTGGGAGTGTTTGGAGCTCCCTAAAGGTGAGATCTCATCGGAGAAGATGCTTGAGATTGAAGCTCCATAGAAATTTTGATTAATGGAAATTTTCTCACACCTGCAATGGTCAGCACATAGCCGAAGAATCCTAGAATCTATTTCAATGTGAATCGGGGTGAGGTGGAAGCTCTATGAAGGCGGAGAGTTCGAGCCTAAATGGGTCACTACCCTTTGCAAGGGAAGTGATGGAACAAGGTGGGGGGAGCTGTGGAGAAGAAGAGGAAGAAGGGGAATGGGTACGCTAAGATCGCCGGGTAATGGTAAAGGTGGAGTAGTAATTAGGTGGTGAGGAGTTTGTGTGTGCATGGTACAAACGATAGGAGAAAGACATAGAAGGGAAAGAAGAATATCACTGGAGAAGAAGGTGATTGGTTGAGGAACACTGGAGGGGAGGACACATGCCGCAAGTGTGAGGAAATTCTTCCCTAGTCTTCGCTCGACACAAGGGCGACCATGGAGCTCAAGCAGCTCCGGTGAAAGACTGCAGCAAGGTATCGAATACTTTGGATCATGTTGATGATCTATCTCGATACCGACTCTCCTCTTTGTGTTTTCTATCACAAAGCAAAGGTGGAGGCTAGAGTTCTTATGCATGAAGGAGGATGGGGCCAAAATTCATAGGAGATGAGATATGTTAAGAAGAAGGGCTCAGGTGGTGGCAATCACGGCTTCAACCACCTAGGGCTGAACATGGGTGAGACGAGAGTGGGACAGGTCGCATACGAAGAATTAGGAAGTTAGGTCTACCATAGGGAGGTGGAATGAAGTGTCGAGAGGGCATAGGGCTGTTCGAGAAAAGTGGAGAAGGTGGGTGGTTTAGAACAC
Source organism: Ottelia alismoides (assembly GCA_037367405.1). Classification (NCBI taxonomy): domain Eukaryota; kingdom Viridiplantae; phylum Streptophyta; class Magnoliopsida; order Alismatales; family Hydrocharitaceae; genus Ottelia; species Ottelia alismoides. The sequence goes on along the minus strand of JAZKJV010007811.1, from coordinate 8,782 downwards.
ATTGTGTGGAAATAGCGTACATTGGAGGATGATGATTGCGTTTTACTGTTGGATCATGCAATCCAACAACCAAGAGAAGGGTGTGTGGGGGTAGTTGAGATGTGATATGATCAAATGATCAGACGACTATGGAGAGACATTGATCTAGGGCGTAGATCCATTAAATGGATCTGACGGCTCGTAAGTGGAGTGGGAAGAGAAAAAGAGTCAGACCACGTGGTTGGAGATGGTGGCGCCACGTGGTGCAATAGAAATTGAAAGAAAATAGATAATCTTAGTAAAATAAAAATAAAATAGTTAAAAGCTTGAAATCAAAAGGTATTGAACATGAAAGCTATACATATTTTTCTTATATACAAGTTTCATATTGAATATAAAGTCAAAATAGGTCATTTGTACGTAAATATATTTCTGTATTTTTTTTAATGAATTAAAAATACTTTTTTAAATTCCTTTTGTGATTTTTTTTGTATTTTAATTTGTATTTATTATCAAAAAAATTTTAAAAAATATTTATCTAATTTTATAAGATTTTTTATATTTATGTAAATATAGAAAAATCACATTAATAAGATTATTTATATACAATAACAAGGGTTAATTATGTGATGAATCTACATTATATCATTTGTATTCATTTATTTTAGCTTAAAACCACTTCTTAAATACATATAAAAAATAATAAATCAATGTTTTTATTATTCTTTATTCTTTTGTAAATATTGTACAAACATCATTGGTTTTAACCTAATATAAATAAATAAATAAAATGAAGGAAAAATAAAGACAAATGAAGACTGTATATATGCAATGAATGCTGACTTTGATTTTGAGAGAAGGTCAAGACTTGATCTAATCAATAACGAATAAAGTAAAGGGGGAGATAAGGTTTATTGTAGAAAAATAAAGAAAATTCAATTTCATCTCAATTCATCAATTGTATATACATCATCATATTTGTATATAAATTATTTCTACTATTTTATTTATCACCTTATTCAGATAAAATAAAAATCTTTTCTTCTTGGAACTTTTAAAAATAGGTTGTAAATATTAAAAATAATTACAAGAAGAATCGTTGTATAGTGTGCAAATAATGACAATTTGAAAAAGTCGCAAAACCAAACTTCCTAGACGCATCTTCTCTATAAAAATTCAAAATAAAGCAAACTCACTTTTATTGTGGTCTAAATAAAATAAGTTTCAAAATGAAAGTTATTTTGCTAAATCAGAATTAAGATGCAAAATGTGACCTTTTGGAGTGTATTGTACATTGTGCCTATAATATATATGGTGTGAATATATATATATATATATAATGAAATATTTGTGCATATTGTATTTTAAAATAATTGTATATATAGTATTCTATCCAAGGAAAATGAAAATAAAAATGATAAAATTCAAAATAACCAAAAATAAATTCACTATATATTGTACGTGTATCACTATGTATATATTGAAAATACACCTATTTATTTAACTTAATAAATTAGTTTGTAAAAATAAAATTAAAATATATTTAAAATCTTTGTAAAATGTTGTAATAAATAATATAACAAATTATGTATTTATTTGTAAAAATAATTAACTAAAAATTCAAGTGTTGTATATAAAGGTATAAATACATATGAATAAAACTAATTATTTTTTAACCCTATTATTTAATTTATTTAAATTATTAAAAGTTGCTTAAATTAAGTTATTTATTATTAATATTTTTTATTTATATATAGTTTATTACATTTATTTTCCTTTTTTTTAATTATTTGCATTTTCTACACCGTTTTATCATATTTAGTTGTCGTCTAACGGATCCTTGCACCCGATTGGATGGACTCGGGTCTATTGACCTGGGTCAACTCTCTAATCCAGTTGTCCTGCTTTAATAACTCTTCATTAAAGCTTTTTCTTTGATTTTTCTAGCATGCTCCGATCATCAATAATGCTCGATCTCTTCATCAAAATCTCTTGCCGGATTAACGGTCTACACCACCCGAATAAATTTTCACCTTGATTTGCCTCGATTAGCACACCCACTTTATTTTTCCTCTACTCATCACTGCTATAAGTACCCCCTCCAGCTATGATCGACCACAGATCCATTTCCCATGCAATTATTCACCTGAAATTGGTCTAGGAGTGAGGAGGTGGTGGCAGAACCTCGTCCACCTCAATTGGAAGCATGAGGGAGTACCAGAGGTGCGATCCACTCACATCGCTGGACTTTATCGGAGGACGTTGACGCTTCTTCGACTTATACATCAGATTGAGACGACAACCTTCCTCTCTTCATTGGTAGATAATCTAGGTAACATTAGTTGCATTTTTTCTCTTTTAATTCAACATTTTAATTCATGTTTAATAACTAGATCCAAACATCACTTCCGAGCTCTGATATGCACGATCGGAGCTCTCTCACCAATTATCAGTTCCAATTATCCATCACTTTCTCTTATCGCTTCTCTAACCTTCTTCCGGCCTTAGTCCTCTCCAAATCACATCAGATCTGGAGATCAGTCTCCCTTCTGATCACCTTCGTCAGAGACGACCATTCCCCATCCATTTGCTTTATTTTACGCTATTAACATGGTGGGAGATCTCTCTGAGCAATAAGAGATTAATTGCAGGGAATATGAAGTGGTTGAGAACTGGAGATTCAGATATGGAGCTCACCTGAAGTTGTAGACTACTTAAAGCTCCAGATCTTGATCCTATGATCTTCGATCATCAGTGATCCTTCTGGACAGCTGAGGAGTGCATAAGGAATGAGGAGAAGCCTTCAAGCATCGAACTGGGTGGAGATCTAGTGATACCTGACTGATCCAAGCTCAAGTCTCAGCCCTTCTTCCGTGTTCTTCCATCAGCATCGAGAATCGTCCGCCATTGATAGAGCCTCAAATTCTAGTTATCGATCCAGATCACTAGATCAGATCATGTACATCCCATCTTCGTCGTTCAATTCGCCACGTGGAACAGTGACATATATGCACCTTAGCATGCGCATTATTTTAATTTTGTAAATAAATCCTTTGTGGACACTTGTCATGCTAATTTTGTTTGTTAATTTACATATTTACCCTTATGCATATTTTAAATTGCATTTTAGTCATGTTTATTTGTATAACGTTTTTGGCACATGATTTGGGGTTGAATTTGTAAGATAGATCATGTTCTTTTTAATCACTGCATGGTCCCTTGAAGATAAATATTTCCATCGGGGTCTGTGCCAGTGCATCTCACGTGTGCCAACACATCCCTTTTTGGGAAAATTGCAAGTAATATCCCCTTTTTTAGTGTGGTATTTGTTTAGTCTATAAATATTTTTTAATATGCATAAATACCCATATCTATATATATTATTATTTGTTTATTAATTGTAATTAATAAATAACTAAACATCATTTAAATCACTAAAAATCATAGTTAGTTCATGCTAATAACCTTTTTAAGCAGTAATTTTTATTTGAATTTTAATTAGTTTTATTATTTTTAAATAAAAACTCCTTGTTTTGTCTCTATTTGTGGTAAAATTTCAATAAAAATTATAAAATTATGTGAAAAAATTCTGAAAAAATAGTATGAGTATGTTTTAGTGTATTTTAATTTCTAAATAAAACTTACCTTTATATTCCTTATAAAAAACAAAAAAATTAAAAACCCACTAAAACACCTAAAAATTCATATAAAATCATAGAAAATATAAAAGTATCTAAAATACATTTTTGAAAACCTTGAAAGATATCCCTTGTTTACTTATATATTTTTCTTGATTTTGACTTTATTTCTATTTAAAATCACAAAAAAATCATTGTTTTCTGTTTATGATTTCCTTATTTTTATTAGTTTTGAAAAATTTTAAAAATCTTAAAATACTATGAAATCACAAAAATAGTCAAAAAATTTAAAAAAAACCCACAAAGAATTTTATTTGACTTTTATGTATTTTTTTGCTATATTGTAAAAATTCAAAAAGTTTGCTTTCTGTACTTCTCTACTTATTTCTTTTTATTTGTTTTATTTTCTTGTATTATAAAAATATAAAACCATTTGCAAAATTTAAAAAATCATAAAACCACAAAAGCAGAAAAACCGTATAAAAATAACAAAATTAAAATCCATATAAGCCAAGGTAGTTTGCTTAGAGATTCCTTCTTTTTATTTCATTGCTTGTCTTTGACTTAAATAACCCTCAGGATTATTGTAGCGTCCCTACATTCGATCATGTACACTATACAGGTAAATAAAATAGCAAAGTTTATTTTCTTGCTTACATTCTCTTTGTTTGGTTGATGGCTTGTGAATAAAAATAAAAATAGTAATTATTGTTTGAGTCAAATTAGGGTTGCATCGACACACTCTTTTTATTTTGAGTAATCAAATCCCTGATTTCTTGATTAAAAAAACAAATGGTGTTCATTGCCAGGGAGGCACAACAAGGTTATCAAGGTTATTCTTTTAGCTACTACTCTTGGATTTTGTATATATTTAATTTCTTCTTTTATTTTTGTCTATATTTCTGTCACTTATTTGCTTATTTTCTATCTTTTTTCTATCATTTATTTTTTCTATATCTTTTATATATTGTTGTGGATTTTCTTAGTGTTGAGGAGTGAGCACTCATATTGAGTAGCACTAAGAAGCGAGGAAATCAAAGCCGCTAAAGTGCCCTGACAACTCAAACTCACTATCATTGATGCAGCTGCTCAAATCTCTCGCTCATTCAACAATTAACCCTCACAATAATCATGAAATTAATCATATGGTTAAAATTTACTATACCATAATAAAAATATGTATAGTGACAAGTAGCAGGGATCGAACACAGGAAACAAAGGTGCAGAGTATGTGGTATGAGAAATAAAGCACAGAATCTGCCTTTCAACACTTAGACAATTTCTGATTTTTATGGGTTTTATTTTTTTATTTTTAAAATTATATATATTTAAATGTTGTAATTTTATATCTTTTCTTTTTATATTTTTCTGTTTTTTAATTTCTTTTTTGTTAAATATGTAAAGTAGCATATATATAAGTCTATATATACAATATAGCTTAATATATATCCTAACATAAATAAAAATTAAAGAATTAATTTTTGGGGGTTTTAAATAAATTTTTACTTTTTTAAGGATTTATGCTAATTTATATGGTTAGAAATATTGCACATCAGGGATTAAGTAAATAGGCAGAATTGAAATGGAAATTAAAAATGGAAAATGATATACAAAATTTTCCAAATCAATTTTAATAAATAAATATAAAAAAGAAAATTATAAAATTGAGAATGGTATTTTTGGAATTTTTAAGATTTTTTTATTTTTATAAATGTTTTTGGGGTTTTAATTTTTGAGAGTTTTCTCTTTCTATTTTTATGGATTTTTGTCTGAAAGCTAAAAGTACTTACATAAACGAAATATATTATTGGGGGAAATTTTCAAAATTATTTTATATTTTTATGGGGTTTTAAGTCAAATAAGGAATATTCGTGCTCTTTTTTATTCTTAATAAATAGGAAAAAGCTATAAAATGTGAATATAAAAATATGGCATAAAAGTGTGTGCAATTAGAAGCTTAACCCTATTTCTGGTAATTTTGGAGCACAAACACTATAATTAATAAAGAGAAGAAGTGCACAAAAATTGTTGAACTAGTAAGTACATAAATGTAAATAAATATAAAGTCAAGGGCCTCTATGCAAATAAACTAAACATTTATAACTACCGAGGAATGTTTCTAGACCAAATACAAATACCTAAATCCCTAGAGGGCCTTAGTGCAAAATGCACACCTCACGTGGATGCCCACGTGAGGTGAGCTAGCAAAGGACCAAATTGCAAATAGAAATACCTATTGGGTTTGACTTGCAAATATTACCAAAGTTTTTAAACCAAAGATACAGCAGAAAGGGCTAAATCGCAAAATACCAAAATTGGGGAATAGATAAAGCAAATTACCCTATATATATTGCGAGAATGAACGAAGCTGATCGAGTCACTTATCCACGTGTCGCTCCCATGCTTTACGATGACGGTTTGGAAGATGCAGCTCGGATTAGATCACCCCAAGATATCTGACGGCTTTGGGGTATTGATGAGCCGTAAATCCCGAGCGACTAAGGGAAAAAGGTATCAATGGTCGTTGCGACCTCGACCACTCGGATCAGATTCAACATGAAAAGAGAAGACCACCAAAGTAAAGATCAATCAGTAAAGCAAATAAAAAGCGGTCTCGCTATTATATTTTACCTGGTATAGCTACCAGGGTCGAACACAAGGAGCACGATATGCAAAAGCTACGAAGTAGTCGGGAGTCAAAGAAAAACAAAAGAAAGGTGGTTTTTAATTTTTCAAAATTTTTTATAATTTTTAATATTAATAAAATTGAGAAAAGAAACCAAAAATTCACAAACCAACAATTATTCAAAACATCAAAAAAACACAGAAAGTTCAAATAAAAATGTTTTTGGGTTTTAAAAATATTCAAATGTTTTTGCTAATTTTCTTGAATTTTTCTGATTTTTAATTAATTTTCTAAAAATCAAACAAGGCCAAAAATGCTAGACAGTGTACAGCCAGAATCTAAAGGCAATTTAAAATTTCTTAAAATGCCTATAAAATTCAAGCGGTAATTTTATGATAAACTAGAAATAAAACCTAATTACAGCAAGTGAAAATGCATTTTTTGACTTTTTTATGAATTTTTAATAATTTTCTAAGGTTTTTAGCCTTTTTCAATTTTTTTGGTTTTTATAAATGAAAGTGCAACAAAAATATGGATTGGAATAAAACAACTCCAAACAAGCAAGCATGATTTTTTTTTGATTTTTTTCAAGAGTTTTAAGATTTTTAATGGATTTTTTTAAAAACAAACAGACGTTATTTTTATGGTTTTTGAATTTTAAAAAAAAATACTAATTGACAACAAAATAAAACCAAAAATTCATAGAAATTCCTACACCATGGCAGGAGCCATGTGTCGAAATTTCATGAATTTTAGACAATATTTGCTATTTATTAACACAAAAAGGATAACACACATCACACATGAACCAATATGCAATTATTTAAAAGTTTCCATCCAAAAAGTAACACACGGAAATAGTTTAGGGCTTAATATGCAAAAAGTCCAGATCCTCACGTGGGCAGCACGTGAACCAGGCACTCAGGGCTATAAATGGAAATCCTTTTTATAAAGATTCATTCATTAACAAATATAAAATCTAGGACAAAACATGCAAATATCCCAGAGTTCACGTGATAGACCGTGTGCTACACACAGATATGACTGAAATGTAAATATTGAAAACTGCAGGGGCTAACATGCAAAAAGTCTCTGAACGGCTGTGATAGCATCTGTGCGCGAGAGTGATCCGACGGTAGAGGGAAGGTCTAGAAGAACTCCGCCTAGGCGAAGTTCACCAGAGCATCGGCGGTGATCCAGCACTCCGATGAACGATCGGACGATGACAAATGACTTATGAGGCTTCTCCACATCAGGTGAACAGGTCGGATAGGCTCGCCGGACGGTTGGATCTCCGGGAAGGTGGCTGGGACCTGGCAGACGAGGGAGGATAACCAAATCAGGAGCGGCCGCCACAGACAATCATGAGAGAGTTGCACAATCCAGCCGCATCCCTCACTCATAGGATGGATCTGACTCCCTCCTATCCATGGAGATTTCGAGCTTCGCCCGCACACTATCCAGTTATTGCCAAAATTTCATGGGCTGGCGACCGAAGAGCCACACCTCCACTTGCCAAGAATTTGAAATGATCTGCAGTACAACTTTTGGCAGGCTAGTGACTGAGGATACCATCAAGATGATCGCCTTTCCCATTCTCCTTGGTTGACAGAGTCGCTTATTGGCTAAAACATTTTGGGGAGGTTCGTCGACACTTAGGCAGAGCTCTGGACCGCATACTTGAATAAGTATTATCCTCTCAGCCGGACGAACTTAGCAAGAGCTATGATCAATAACTTCATAAGGATCCTTAAATGAAGAGTTCCATGAAGCTTGGGATCGATTCAGAGAGCTCATTGATTGGTGTCCACACCATGATATATCCAAGCCCATCAAGTTCAGAGTTTATTTTGTGGGCTGACACCGAAGCTGCAGGGGCTTGTAAATGCCTCTTGTGGTGGGTCCTATTTCTCAAAGGGTGAAGATGACGTTTGGGCCATCTATGAAGGGATGCAGAAAACTCAACACTCATGGCCCAAGCCAGAGTCTACACACATCAGAAGCCCCCTAAGGAGCGGGATCATTCCATAGGATTGCCTGCATCGATGCCGGTTCTCACACTCCTCCGACAACCGTCAAGTTGAATCAGCCGCATCTGACATGGGCATCATTAGTGAGAAGCTAGACCGTCTCGAGATCCTTAAGAAGAAGCAGATGCAAGGACCTGGCCCAGATGGACCAGATTACCAAGACCATGAGTGACATTAAGATGCAGATTCTTTGCGTCCAGGAGGCACGAATGTCTACTCAGCAACTCCCAGCTCACGTGATAATCCTAGCAGTAGCAGTTCGAACCAGCCCTCTGCCTCGCACTGTCAGGTCAACCACATCCAAGCAGAGCCGGTCCCACTGCTACAGTACTACCCATCACAGCCATCATCTCAGGACACTCAGATGGTGGTCTATCAGCTGGATCAGCCACTGGCAGTTCTACCTCCACCATCCTTCAAGCAGGAGCCATTGATGGAAGTCAATGGGATAATGGCACGACCGGTACCTACAACCCGGGATTCGCCGCGATCACCCTGGATTCTGTTGA